>JAWDJD010000005.1:108210000-108872500 GCA_035047305.1 Bradypodion pumilum
AGCACTTGAGCGGCTCAGCCCTTGACCCTCTGCCTGTCCGCCCGGCATGAACTACAGGCGCTGCTGCTTGAAGTGCTATTGAGCAGGCCAGTGTCTTGTAAAAACCTGAAAAGTTATTAATACCCAAGACTATATCGTAGCTCCATATCACACCCTATCCCCATTGCTGTTCCATCCATTTTCTTTAACTATCCCTTTGATCTATGGATAACTGTTTTCAGTTCCAGCTCTTTCTAATATGACCCCCATGGTCCTATAATCCAGATTATTGCTGCTTGAAGTGGCTGGTGGGTGCAGAAGCCTCACCGCGCCTACCTAGGCCTGGAGGCCTGGAGGAGGCAGCTTTGGCGGCAGCAACACTGGTGGAGGCAGCAGAGGCCTAGGTAGGTGCAGTGAGTTTTCAGTGCCTTCCAGCTACTTCTAGCAGCAGCAGTGCCTGTAGTTCATGCCGGACAGGCTGCCAGAGGGTCAAGTGCTCAGATGCTGCTCTGCCTCCACTGGTGTTGTCGCTGCCAAAGCCTCCGCCTCCAGGCCTCCATGCTCCACTCTTCCTGCCACCTCCCAGGAAGGCACTGCCACCACTGCCTCAGTCTCCTCTGCTGCTGCTGCATCAGATGCTGCTGCTACCGCTGCCTCTGTCTCCACCACTCTGCCTGTTGCCAATGCTGCTGCCTTCGTCTCTGCTCCTGACGCTGCCTCTGCTCCGCTCTCTCTGCCGTGTCTGGACTGCTCCCACTCCAGGCGCAGAAAACAGCTGCTAGGAAGTAGTGCATGCATGCTGAGCAATGGAGTTGGGGAGTGGGTGTGGCCTGCCAAGTGGGCATGGCCTAAGGGAATTTTTGCTACTCGTACGCCCGTACCAGGAGAAGCATGCCACTGATCCTAAGCAGTATATGGAAGTTCTGAAATTTTTCTTTATTGGATATATGAGGAAGTGATCCTAAAAACATACTAGTTAAAGCAAGCAGTCATTTTTAATTAATATTAATTTACTTTTTAAGCACTAACAGAACAATGATTTCCGAGTCCTTTTTTGTTTTGTTTTCCTCCTTTCTACAATGCTGTACCTTAAAACTAAAAGCTGCATTCTGAACAAACAAACTTTTGTAATGCATACCTCAGGCCTTAAGTCTTATCTCTTTTATTCTTTTGTTACTATGGTTACTATCCTAAAGAATCTCTCTATGCACCATTAAGAGTGACAAAAGAAACTGTGTCCATTAAACAAAGCTAAACTGGAACAGAGAGAACAAGAAAGACTGAGAGATCGCAAGAGCAAGCAATAAGATACACAAATACAATGCATGAATAAGTGACTCAAGGGAAGTTATTGTTTCATATGTTGCAATGACGAATGAGTTGGCACAGCTGGGCTGCATCCTACCTCTGGCTATGTTTTTATGTACTGTGTCAAATGTGCACCCAGGCTACAAGCAAAAGATCATTGGAACACAATCACCCTAAACATTTATTTGGAATGGAACAGTAGCTTTGCTTTGATAGCACTACTTGATCTGAGTACTACTTGATCTGTCTTCTTCTATTGCTCTTCACAAAGCAGGAACTGACATGAGGAAGGTCAGAGGTGGCAGTGGCCAGAACAACTGCTCTTAATAGCTGCCTTGCCATATCTATCACTAAGATGGATTCCTCTCCCATTTGCTTGCTGTGGTTTCCCCATGCCCCAGTGGCATGGAACGGCCCGCGCAGAGGCCACTTCAGGGGAACGCTCCTTGAGCCGTGGGCTCTGCGGGCAGAGAAATTTAGGGGGGTGGATAAATGATAGGGTTTGATTCACCCAATTTCCTGACCTGACCAGCGGATCTGCTGAGAGAGCGAATAGCTAACCCAGTTACCCATTAGAATAATCACTCATCTCCAAGCTCAACTTTACCCCGGGTGTAAACGGAGGCCATGTTTACCCCTGCCTAATCCCCAAACAATGGTGTTTTCCCCAGTCTCTGTTTGGCCAAGTTAATTAACTTCCCTCTGAGAGATTCCCAATTAACCCGAGCAAACAGGTGATGTGATTTCTGTCAGATGACTGTTTTTGCCACCGTTGCGCTTTTACTCCTATATATGATGATGCCTTTTTCCCAATAAACCACTGATCTTATCCTCCTCCATACTGCCTCGTATCGTTTCTTGATCAGTCTCCTCCGGGACCTCCGGCCGTCTGCGGCCCCGATTCCTACATCTGGTGACCCCGACGTGATCTACTCGTGAGTAAGCAAGCGGTCTTCCTCAGAGTAGCGATCACACGGTCCGGTTCTGCGCTTGAACCGTGTCCGAATCATCCCGGAGGACAGCGCGGCACTCCGTCCGGCAGCCAGCCGAGCGGAGGGACGGCCTGCGGTGAGGCAGTCCAAAGAGGCATCCTACAGCGTGCTCCCGGCTTTCGCGGCGGCTTGCAGGTTACGGAAAAACGCGTTCCGCAGGGACAGCTGTGAATCCCTGACAGCGCAGTGGCCACCGAGGGCCCGTGGCCGCAGTCCACACTCCGAGCTCTACCCAGAAAGCGACGTCGCCAGAACCTGTTGCCTGCCAAAGACGCGTCGACTCGTCCCGAGAGGACCCAATCGCAGGTAATATGGGGACCTGTCCTCAGCGACAGCGTCCATCCGCTAGCCAAAGAACTCGTGAGGGAGAGTTCAAGATCCTGGCCAGGATATTTAATTTGCGTTTTCACAGCAGGGAGCTAGCGAGACGTTTGGTGTACCTAGGGGAACACTGCCTGCTTTACCCAGAAGTAGGTACGTTAACCCTCGAGCTCTGGGATCAGATAGGAGACTGCATTCAGCAACCCCCGAAAGCTCCAGGAGGCATAATTCGCACATGGAGAAAGTGTAGGAAGCTCTTAGCGGAGATAGAGCCAGTCCGGGTAGAGGCCAAAGAACCCCCAAATCTGCCAGAAGCGCCAGCCGAGCCAACGGCGCCTACGGCGCTCTATCCGTCACTCCAATTTAGGCAGGGTAGCGTAGGGAGCTTTCCCCCAGTGACAGCTGCAGACGTCACCGGTGGAATGCAAGGAATGAGGAGTGCAGGCGCTTCTCTGACAGCAGCGGGCTCCCGAGTTACCAAAAGTCCCCTTCAGCGTACAATTGAAGAGGAGATTAGGAAGGGGGAGTTGCCAGCAGAAGAACTAGCTGAGCTTAGTCAGATATGTCCCATCCGCATGGAAATAGACGCGCTCACAGGCGCCCAACAGATAATTCATTCCCCAGTTCCGTATAAGCTTCTCATGGCCATACGGAAAGTCATCTCAGAAACAGGGCTCCAAAGTCGTTTTACAAGGGGCACGCTTCAGCAAGTGTGCGAGAACACCATGTGGATTCCCCATGACTGGAAAGCCGTCATGCGGATGATGCTCAACCCTAGCCAGTACTTAATTTGGGACAGCGAGTTTCGCCTAGAGGCGCAGACGAGGGCTGCCAGAATGGGAGGCGCAGTACTTCCTGACCAGTTATATGGTTCAGGTGCCTTCGAGCCCATCGATGCCCAAATCAACTTGCCTCTTGCCACTCTCCAGATGTTGGCCGAGGCCGCCTTCAGGGCGTTTTTCAAAGTCCCAGCAACTGGCAAAGCTAAAAAATTACACCGCTATCAAGCAGGGAGCCCAAGAGCCCTATATGGACTTCATCAATCGCCTGGAGGAAGCAATTAGCAGGCAGATTGACAATGAGCAAGCCCAGCAAGAGCTCATGATGAAGTTAGCCAAGGACAATGCCAATCTAGACTGCCGTAAAATCCTGCAGTCCCTGGGCAATTGTCCCGATTTGACCCTTACGGACATGATTAGAGCTTGCGCCGACGTTGGCACAGAATCCTACAAGATGGGATTGCTAGCGGCAGCGGTGCAAGGGGGTAACAGACCAAAAGGAAAGACCCAAGGAGCATGTCACAATTGTGGCAAGGTTGGTCACTTCGCTAGGGAGTGCCGATCCAAGGGGGGCAGACAAAAGTCCGGCCGTTCCAAGGCTCCGAAAACCCAGTGTCCGAAGTGTAAAAGAGGCTACCACTGGGCCCGAGACTGTCCGGATTCGGGAAACCGGAACGCGGGCATGTCTCTGGCCCCGGTCCAAACAGAGGCTTCCCTCAGCTCACCAGAGCTAGACTAGATCCCAGTCCCACTCCAGGCATCGCGAGGGCACAGGCCAGCCCCAAGGGTAGTACAGGGTTAGACTTGACTTGTCAGGCAGACGTTACATGCGACCTGCCAGGCACGGTCTATCTGGTGGACTCCATGGGTCCACTGCCCAAGGGCTTTATAGGTTTAGTTTTGCCCCGCAGTGTGGCAGGAGCACGCGGAATTCTCGTAATTCCAGGAGTCGTTGACTCGAATTTTTCAGGCGTTCTCCAAGTTCAGTTGTGGACGCACCTGCCCCAAACAATTCACAAAGGAGACACCTTAGCGCAACTGATCATGGTTCCTTGTCACTCGCCAGCAGATAGCCAGGGAAGGCTCAGTGACAGCTCCGAGTCCCGGTCAGAGGACCGCTCAAGCGCCAGTGAGGCAGTACAAGGATACCAGGTCTTAGCGACAGTGGAGACCAACATTGAGTGGAAACAGCGCCCGGTTGTCGAGGTATTTCTGAATAATAGAATATTCTCAGGCTTATTAGATACCGGAGCAGATGTGAGCGTGATAAGCAGGGGCCAGTGGCCAAGGGAGTGGGCCATTGAGCCGGTCTCCAATGTGTGGGGGGTAGGCGGCATTCAGGAAGCGTTTAGAAGCCGAGAGTGGGTGACAGTCACGATTCCAAAGGCTGACGGCACGGCGGTAATTCGGCCGCACATTCTTGACGTGCACATCAACCTTTGGGGGCGAGACATCTTGCAGCAGTACGGTGCTACACTTACCTTTGGGTAATGGCGTTGCCACTTAAGTGGCTCACCGATACGCCGGTCTGGGTAGAACAATGGCCGGTAGTGGGGGAGAAATTAGTCGCCCTTAAGCAGCTGGTTAAAGAACAGCTAGACGCAGGACACATAGAGCAGTCCACGAGTCCATGGAATTCGCCAATTTTTGTGATTAAGAAGAAGTCGGGGAAGTGGCGACTCCTCCACGATCTCAGAGAGATCAATAAATGCATTCAGCCAATGGGTCCGCTCCAATGCGGCATCCCGAATCCGAACATGATTCCCGAGGGGTGGGAGATCCTAGTTGTAGATCTCAAGGATTGCTTTTACACAATTCCCTTAGACCCCCGGGACCGGGAAAGGTTCGCCTTTACGGTGCCAGTTGTGAACCACAGTGAGCCTACGCAGCGTTACGCGTGGAAATTTTTGCCACAGGGCATGCTCAATTCGCCCACCCTGTGCCAAATTTATGTTCACAACGCACTGGCAAAGTTCCGAAGCCTTTACCCTAAAGCCATAGTTTGCCATTTCATGGACGACATCTTGGTCGCGATGCCGCAACTCGGCAGCGAAATGTTTTCTGACCTCCAGGCCAGCCTGGGGGACAAAGGCTTACTCATTGCCCCAGAGAAAGTGCAGAGAACCGAGCCCTTCTCATACTTGGGTCATCGGCTTCTCCGCTCTTTCGCCGCACCAGTTTTGCCTCAAATCAATTTACAGGACTCAGTCACCTTGGTAGAATTGCAGCAGGTTTTAGGGAACATCAATTGGGCCAGACCGTATTTTAGATTGGATACGGATCTTTTGAAGCCGCTCTTCTCGCTGCTAACTTTAGGTAAGCAGCCGGCAGACCGGATAAAGATTTCTCGAGACGCACGCTTGGCTCTCGAGAAAGTTAACCAAGCTCTCAGCCAGTGATGGGTAGATAGGATCACCCCAGGGCCATATGCTCCGATCTTGAATTTGTACATCGTACGGTCAGGATCCATGTTCACTGGAGCGCTCGGCGTAGATGCCGAGAAAGGGGCGGGTATCGTGGAGTGGGTGTACCTTCCGAACACCTCTTCACGAAACATCGTTCCTCCCCAGGAACTGGTCTCCGCGGTGGTTTACCACGGACGGTTGAGAGCTAGGGACATTTCAGGGCATGATTTGGCCAAAATTGTAGTCCCGTTCACCAAGGAACAAGTTCGGCAATTAATGCAGCTCGGTGACTCCCTTCCGATAGCTTTGGAAGGATTCACCGGATGCTTGGCATACCACTTGCCAAAGGACCCCAGACTTGTCTCACTTCAGACGCAGACAGTTAGCTTATTGGAGTTGCTTTCGCTGGTCCCACTTCAGGGGGCCAGGACAGTTTTTGCGGATGGTGGTCGGACATACGGTGTCTTGACCTGGCAGGAGGGCCAAGCTTGGTGCACGCTGTTAACTCTTCCACAAAAGTCCGCGCAGCGGGCAGAGTTGGCAGCAGTGAACCTTGCCTTGCGCACCTTCGCCAAGGAACGCTTAAACATCATTACGGACAGCATGTACGTTAGGAATTTGCTTCACAGTCTACCGGGAGCATACATCACTCCCGCGATAGACAAGAATTTGCTTAGTTTGTTTCTCATTGCTCAATTTCATTTGCGGAATTGCACGGAGCCGCTCTATATTGCCCACATCCGCAGTCATCAGGACCTCCCGGGTCCGATTTCCGCGGGCAATAGCAGAGCGGACGCGACGGCAAAGGAAGTTCAGCAACGTTCAGTTTTGGGTGTTTTTACTACGCCAATCCAGAGCCATGCTTTCTTTCACCAAAATGCCAAAGCACTCGCCAGACAGTTCAATTTGCCACTCTCTCAGGCCCAGGGCATAGTTCGCTCTTGCCAGCATTGTGCAGGGGCGCCGGGGGGGCCCTCGTGGGGGGTCAACCCACGAGGGACAGAGGCCAATCAGGTGTGGCAGATGGACGTCACGCATGTCCCGCAGTTTGGCAGATGGCAGTACATGCACGTTTGCATAGACACTTTTTCACAATTCGTTTGGGCAACGGCGCAGAAAGGGGAGACTGCTTCCCACGTGGAGCAGCACCTCCTTTCCTGCATCGCGGCAATGGGCAAGCCACGGCATGTTAAAACCGACAACGCCCCGTCCTACAGCTCCAGGCAGCTGGCGGCCTTCATGGCCACTTGGGATATTCAGCATACATTTGGCGTTCCTTACAATCCGCAGGGGCAAGCGATTGTGGAACGGGTCAATCGGACGCTCAAGTCCTATATTGACAAACAAACAGAAAGGGGGGAGCCACCAGCCCTCCCCAAGTCACAGGCTCAGGCACAGCATTGTCTGAATAAGGTATTGTTTACCTACAATCACCTTAATGTTTTTTCGGATTGCACGCCGCAGGAGAAACACTTCCGCTGTTCGGAAGCTCTCCCGCTACCGATGGTCCAATACCAGGTGCCACCGGACCCTTCCTGGAGGGGCCCAGCGCCGCTCATAACCTGGGGGAGAGGGTATGCTGCAGTTACGTCTCCTACAGGTGTCGTTTGGATTCCAGCTCGGTGTGTCAAGCCTCACTTGGAACCACATGGCGTGGACCCAGGCCGACCCGAGACCGATCCCGGAGATGGAGGACCTCACCCTGACTGACAAGACCCGTCGGAGGAGACGGCCACCGACAGCGCCGAAGATCACCTGGGGGATGATCAAGGCCCTTTGCAGTGAGGCCGAGGACGCCCTCCAACGCGAGGAGAAGGAGCCGACACCGGAGAACCTCACGGCTGCAATCTTCGCCCGAATTCACGCCAACACCATGGCAGCCATCATCATCCTGACCCTCTCCCTACTTGTGGGGGGAGGCATTCAGGCCGCCCCACTTGGGGCCAGCGGCTTGATGCCAGACGGAGACCTTTCCGCCCGGATGCATTATAACCTATGGGAAAGGTTGGCGGGTCTCGTCAACCAGTCCGATTTTTGCCTGAAGCAGGACATTGGTTCTGCCTCAATTCTGAGCACCTGTCTCATCCCAGTGTGCCACACTCTAGATGCGCACGCCAGGGATGGCGACTGGCTGCTGAAGAGGATTTTCGGACCGCACCTCCCTGCGAGTTTTGCAGCCTACGCTCGCTGGGGGGGATTGCGGTTCACCATGACCTTGCCGGCTGACGCAGCCACTCTTCACACTCCGCGAGTGGCGGCCAGCCCGAACTCTACTTGTGCTCGAATGGTCGGCTGCGCTGCAGTCGGCCGAACTCAGCGCCGCTGCTTCGATACCGGCAGCAGCAACTGGACTTGTGATAAACCAGAGACACTTGGTTCAATGTATGCCCATGTTACGTTACCATCTGGTTGGTTCTTTACATGTAATCAGTATACTTTTAACTACATTCCCGCAAATGTATCAGACTCCACATGTTGCCTAAGTCGTTTGACACTGTTACTCCCTACTAAGGATATGATCACCCCAAGCACAATTGTTTCAAAGGTCTCAGCACCCATAAGGCACACTCGTACCACCCAGTTAGACAGCTCATGTGATAGCAGCTTTAGAGTTTTGAGTCCAGCCGAATATGTCTCGCTGGCAGTCAGCATAGTCGGCGTGCCAGCCTTAGCCGTCGGCAATGCTCGGAGGATTAGTCGATTGGCTTGCGGATTAGCCAAAGCCATCAACCACACCTCCTCGGCGATCGCGCTGCTCAACCAGGAGCAGGCGGAGCTTCGCCATGCCATACTTGACAATAGAGCGGCTATAGACTACCTCTTAATGCTACATCATTTGGGTTGCGAATCTTTCCATGGTATGTGTTGTTTCAACCTTACTGATAATTCCCGCAGAGTGCAGAATCAGCTCACAAACCTCCACACCATAGTCCAGGGCATCAGAGAGGGCTCTGCATGGGGAGACTGGTGGAGCTCATTGTGGAGCTGGATGTGGTCGTGGATTCCATGGGGGTGGCTTCAGACGGTACTTAAGGTGGTCGTGGGGGTGGTCCTGCTAGGCATAGCAGTCTGCTGCTTGGCGCAATGTATCCCCTCACTGATATTGAAGTGCCGCCCCAAGAAGGAACCCCGAAGCGTCATTCCCGCTCAGCAGCTGATGCCTCTCCTACGCAGAGTCGCCAGTCAGGTCCTTAAATGAAATTAAAAGGGGAGATGTGGTTTCCCCATGCCCCAGTGGCATGGAACGGCCTGCGCAGAAGCCACTTCGGGGGAACGCTCCTTGAGCCATGGGCTCTGCGGGCAGAGAAATTTAGGGGGGTGGATAAATGATAGGGTTTGATTCACCCAATTTCCTGACCTGACCAGCGGATCTGCTGAGAGAGCGAATAGCTAACCCAGTTACCCATTAGAATAATCACTCATCTCCAAGCTCAACTTTACCCCGGGTGTAAACAGAGGCCATGTTTACCCCTGCCTAATCCCCAAACAATGGTGTTTTCCCCAGTCTGTGTTTGGCCAAGTTAATTAACTTCTCTCTGAGAGATTCCCAATTAACCCGAGCAAACAGGTGATGTGATTTCTGTCAGATGACTGTTTTTGCCACCGTTGCGCTTTTACTCCTATATATGATGATGCCTTTTTCCCAATAAACCACTGATCTTATCCTCCTCCATACTGCCTCGTATCGTTTCTTGATCAGTCTCCTCCGGGACCTCCGGCCCTCTGCGGCCCCGATTCCTACAGCTTGCAATGAATGCATCAGTAAATTTGGGATCTCTGTAAAGAGTTAGGCTTCTGGTACAGATTAAGATTTGGCTCTAAATTATACCAGGTTTAAGGGGCCACATAGTATTATTGCAGAAAATTTGAGTGTATTAGTTCAACTCCCCCCCCATCACAATTGTGATTATTGTTCTTATATTTAAAGGTAATTGGAGTTCTAAACTAGACTTACTACACTTGCACGTATTCCAACCCTTTTTTTTTTTGCTGTTTTTGCAGTGTGTCGGTGCAACTCAAATTATGATGTCAAAACAAGGAAGCTTTTGAATGAAGACAATTTTCTCCAACCTGCATTTTTTTAACCCCCATTAAGAGGGCTGTACTTTTTTGCAGCACTCTAACTTAAACCTATTCCAAATGAATGTATTCCCTTGGAACAGGCTAAACTAGAGAATTCTGGATTGTACACAGCCTTGTCAGGTATGATTTGTACCCTGGTTCAGCCTCGCTCCAAGATGGAGATTTCTATGCGTGGGGGGTCCTGTAACACATTCCTTAGAAGGATTGGAATTTAATAACATGCTAGCCTTGTGGGCTGGAAGAGACAAAATCTAATGTGTGATGGACATGCGATACTGTATGGTCATTAGCTGGATTCCTTTAGGGGAATAGCAAGGGGGTGGACCATGTGTGTGAGGAGATAAAACCCAGAGGAGCCAAGATTCTCTCTTGATCTGATGCTTTGTGCAGTGGGGTGAGCAGTGAATTTAGTCAGAGGGGGGCCCCTTGGGCTTCCCCAATTAGAGAAGCTTTATTTATTTTGATTTGCTTTCTGAATTTTTCAAAAACTTTCTTCTGTAACTTACTTTGATTACAATATACTTTTAAATACCTGAAAATGCTGGAGTGTTTACTTGGCTATGTGCTACCTTATTTACACTAAGCTAATATCCTGGGTTGCTAAGCTAGAGGGGCGGCAGCTCAGAAGCAGGAACCAACCACTTGTAGGCTGAGAGTCCTACTCATGAGTAAATGTGTTTCCTGCCAAGCCTTTCTGCTGCTTCTGATGTAAATGTTCAGTTGACAGCCAATGCAGGATATTTTAAAGTAAAATATTTTTCTATACAATCGTCATTGTGCCACATTGCCTTGGTGAAAGTTGGGGGGAAATTCAATTTCTATGTATTACTGATCAAGAAACTGTCTGCAGCCATGGCAAAATAATAACTGTGTGCAGTTTCTTAATCAGCAATACACAGAAATGGGATTTTTTTTCTCCTTTCACTATATAGAGAATATTTTATTTCATTCCCTTAACATACATACATACCTTTATTCAACCATCAGTCAGTACAAAATAACACACAGATTTAAACTGACATTTTAGCCTAACAATCTTTACCTTCAGGATATACATACTCTATGTTAATAGGCCTGAGTCAATACTGTCAATTTTAATCTTGCAACGTTTGAGTGCCAAAAATAGGAATTTAGAAACCCGTATGGCTGACAAAGCAGCAACACTATTCAAGAGAAATCAAACCTGATTTTCTCTAGGCTCAAATCTCATTTGGCAAAGAAGAGGAGCTATGAGTATTTGTCTAATGTCAGCATAGAAAGGACAATTCAGAAGGATATGCTCAGTTGACTCAACCGTTTTCTGGGGACAGAGACAGGTTCTTTGGGCATATGGTATACCTTTGTATCTTCCCAATAGAACAGGTGTATTGAGGAGGGCATTCAATCTAGCAACCATATAAAGCCTGCAATATTCCACATAACAAATTTCAGCCAAATATGGAGCTGGAGTGCTCTGCCAAATCTGGTCCCCCAAATACATCTCCAGTTTCAAAAAAGCAATATCCTCTTGCTTGCCGATATCGCTCAGCCTTTGGGCTATTATGGCTCTAGCTTGGGTGTAAGTCATGGATTCTAGATACAAATGGGACAACCCACAAACCTGAACTCTATCAATAATGTCCCTTTCCCAGGATGACTGGAAATTATCCCTTAATATTAAAGGGGCTAGGCCCACAGGTTTAAAACACAGCTTGAGCCACAGCCACAGCTTTGCTTTCCAGGCTACATACCGAAACGTTTGCCAGCCAACTTCTAATCTCATAACTGCTCCTGCTATTGATGGTGGAATCCTAAGTATAGATCTAAGGAACTGCGATAGAATTGACTCCAGTTTCAAATAATCTGAATGGGAACCCATTCCCTTAACAATTCTCAAATGGTCAGGAGAAATTATCAATTCACAGTATCTTTGTCTGGCTGTCAGCTGCTTCAGGATCTCAGGAAAAGGGTGCCTAGAGGGGCAAAATTGCAGCTGGGATATGGGAATCATGCCAAATGGGACTTTGATCCTCCCCTCAGGAGGAGGACCAGAAGGACAGTGTAGACTGGCCCTTTGTTCATACTTAAATCTTGCATTGGATAGGAACTGTGGTGACTCTACAGATGGAATTGAATTTGGGACGCCCGAAGTTTTCATCCGACGGGACCTATCTCCCACCTGCTTTCTAGCCTGCTCCTTTCCTGCTTCATCACTCCAAGTTCCTCTGTGAACCACTGAACCACAGAGATGGCTGAGCTCTGCAGAGAAGAGAGAGAGTTAGCAGTATTTGCAGGATTCTGACCTTTTGGTTAAAAAATGTTTACTTCTAGGTCCTGTGACAATGGATGGTGAAACATCATGAGAATGATGATGACAGCATGTTTTAAGCAGATGGGTATGAATCTGAGACTCTCTCAAATGTGCTTTTACTTTTAAGATCCCAGGGCATTATGGCCTTACCGTTCTGGTTGAGGGATTCTGGGAGATATAGTCCAAAATAGTAGCTTTTCCAAGTTCTCATCTGTAAGGTTTAGACAGCTTATACGGTTTGGAAGCACACCAGTAAAAAAAGAAATTAGGCACAACTAAGCAATGCAGGGGGGCTGGATATTGTTTAAATTTAACATAAGCCTTTTTTATTTCTAAGGTACCCTTGGATGTTGTTCATAGCTTGAAACATTATTTATCCACACCAAATACAAGACCAATTCTAAATCCAAAGGCTTATTAAATATATGGGAGATTTGCATATCTTTCCTAATGTATTCAAAATGCCACTTTCAGGATTCCTTTTCTGTACAGTGACTGGGAACAATGATTTCATGTAGCTTGAGCATAAAAAAAATCTATACTTTCTCCAATTTAAAGTACAGTAAATGATTCACCATCTAGCTTTTGCTGAGGCATGAATTATGTGTAAAATATATTACAAACTGTTGGTGGTGAGACTTCGTTTTAGTAGGCAGGTATATCACTGTCAAATATATCCAACATAAGAAGTGAGGTGAGAAACAAAGTGATAGAAATTTATGACAAATGAGAGGGAGATTGCTGAATGAGCAATTGTCCCATGCTTGAGAAGTAAATCTGCATTTTAGACTCTTTAAATGTATGGGCAGGTTTTTCATACTACAGACTGATACTGTGGCTGAAATCCTGTTGCATAGGATAATAAGTTGTAACTAGAGTAGACCCACTGAATCAGTAGAAGTTATAGAGACATCGATTTACAAAATCCCTACTGATTCCGAGGGCCTACTATAGTTGCCACTCACAACAGTAAGCAATAGGAATTCAGCCAGTGAAAGTTTCAGTTTCACTGCAAATAAATTATTGCCAGTGAGCTTATCAGAACATTGCAACCAGAACTTGGAAAGTAACATTTAATCCCTGCCCTTGGGCAAAAATTCTATACACACTTCCGTGATCAAGAGGCAACCCAGGGAGTAGCAGTTGCCTCTAAATCTTAGCACAACTCCGCTAGCTTTCTTAGGGCTTGGTTGATCAACAACAGCTGAGGACTCATCCCATATTTCAAAGGCTGTTGGAATGGTGCAAACATTAGATAAGCCTCTGCAATTTATTCTTGTTGCTTTGAAGCCCTTATTCACTCAATAGTTGCAGAACATTGAAAGGGTGGCACTTGTAAAGCTGAAGGTGAGTGAGGCTATACTTAAAAAAACTTATACAGATTGACTAAAAGCAGAAAACAAATGGGAGGCATGCCTGTTCTTGGGTCTATATGTAAATTAATAAATAGATGTGCTATTCTGAGTAGTCACCGCAAAAGGCATTTAACAAGAACTTTCCTATTCTGAAACGTATGGGTTGATGGAAATGAATCTGACATCTATCATGAATGGAAGAGAGTGTGCCCGCCCCGCTCCCCAATCTGGAGATGAAATGTCTCTACTTGGTCTAACAACCACCTCTTACCACAACATCATCAGCCATTTTAAACATGGATCCAACATGCATGTTAAACAATCTTGATCACTCTCTTGTTACATTGTAGCAAAACTCACAAAAATGTCTTGGCGGGTTAAGCAAAGAAAGTTGATTTGGCATGTTTTAATTGACTGTAGCCCAGGAAGATGTTCAATGAGAGTTCTTCACAGGTTGTTGACAAATGACAGGAGTAGACATTTCTGTTATGGTTGCTGGAAAATGAAAGTTACACTTTATCCCAAGTAAAAGACATGGGAACTGGAATTCCGATGAAATTCTTTTATCACAATGGACAAAATGGGAATAGTATTTAAAGCATTAAGAACAATATTTTGTAGTGGAGCTGCTGCTGCTGCTGCTGTGCTGTTAAGTCAATTGTGCCTTATAATGACTATTTCCAGAGTACACAGAAGTGGTTTATCATTCCCTTCTTCTAGGGGCATCCTGAGACTGTACGGCTTGCCCATGACTGTACAGCTGGGTCTTCTCCCAGGAGCCAGTGTGAAATCAGATTCCTAACTTCTGGCTCTACAGCTAGATACCTAAATTACTGAGCTAAAAAGCCCATGAAATATGTACACTATGGACATGAAGGTTTCTGGTGGACCAAACTATGCTTTTGTTGTGTATTGAGGCAAATTTGCAAGTAGCGCAGGGAACGCTCTTGCAAGAGGAAAATGGTGGTTTCCCGCCATTCTAATTAGAAGTCCAAAGTGGCGCAAAACCCCTGCAAAAGGGCGCGCTTGTTAGGCTAAACCAAGCCTTGTGATTGGTTACAGTTTGGGATCCTGTTCTCCATTGGTTAACAACATATATTCCCCATTATGATTGGTTAGTTACGTTTGTCTGGTGGGTTGCTACCTTGTATCCAGGAGCCAATGCCGAGGAGACACTATAAACCCCACGGGTAAACAAGGGTGGGGCCAGGCCGGATCTATACTTCCTACTCCCTACAGGTAGCCGGGTAGTGCTAAGCCTGGGTCCGTCCATTATGCTACGCTTCTATCGTATTGTATAGCCATCTCAGGATCCGGAACACTTTGTAAACTCATCTCTATTTGACTGTTAAATAAAGCCTGTTGCTGTTTGTTCATCGTTGTCCTGGACTGGTGCTATAAGGGCCGGATCTAATAGCCTTGCAGTACAATATCTGTATCTGATAGCACAATATTTGTTTTAGAACTTACTTCACTACTTTATATAAAACTCTGATTAAGTTTGGGCTGCTTCAGAGGTCACCTGCTTTGAATCAGATTTTTGCTTTGGAAAATCTGGTGCTCCATGAGACTCTCCCTGGATTTTAGTGTGGAAACAAATGATTGCCTTAAAGATTTTTACTTCTTTATGGAGTGGATAATAATAGGCTAGTAGTCTCTTCTGAATGAAGGAGGTTCTGCCAAAAAGCAGACAAATTAGTGGAAGGACTCTTCTTCTGTGTCTAGGTCAGACTTAAAACTGTTGAAATGAAGCCACTTTTTGGTGAATTCATTCCATAGTTCCTTCACCTGACCTAATGTGGGAAAGCTTAGCCAGCACAACAAGGTGGCCATTGCCTGGGGTAGACCGAATTGTGGTTCAAAAATACCACTATCTTTGAGGAGGCTCTTTCTGTTTACCCTAGTGCATGGATTCTGAGGAGGTGGCTTTGGAAGACTGGCTTTTAAAGAGAATGCCTTTTTTGTTGTTCAGTCGCACAGTCGATTCCGACCATTTGCGACCCCATAGACCTCTGTCCTCCATCATCCTCTTCAACCTGCCCAGCTCTGTGTCCGTTGGGTCTACAATATCATCTAGCCATCTCATTTTGGCCACCCCCTTCTTCTTTTGCCAGCATCAAGGTTTTCTCAAGTGAATCCTCTCTTCTCATTTGATGCCCAAAGTACTTCATCTTCATCTTTACTATTTGACCTTCTAAGGAGCAGTCAAGGTTGGTTTCTTCTAAGATCGACCTATTTGTTCTCCTCGCTGTCCAGGGTACTCTCAAAACTCTCCTCCAACACCACATTTCAAAGGCATCTATTCTTCTGTGCTCAGCTTTCCTTATGGTCCCACCAAGAATACCATTGCCTTGACTATGCAAATTTTTGTTTGCAAAGTGATATCTCTACTTTTGACTATGTTGCCCAGGTTTCTCATAGCTTGTCTCCCAAGAATTAGTCGCCTATTTATTTCATGGCTGCAATCTCCATCTGCAGTGATCTTGGATCCTAAGAATGTTAAGTCTGTCACTGCTTCTACTTCTTCCTCATCTATTTCCCAGGGACTGATAGGGCCTTTTGCCATTATCTTGGTTTTCTTGATGTTAAGTCTCAAGCTAGCTTTTGCTCTTTCCTCCTTCAACATAAGCAAGAGCTTCTTTAGGTCTTCTTCATTTTCTGCCATTAGGGTAGTGTCATCTGCATATCTCAAATTGTTAATGATTCTCTCAGCAGTTATAATTCCAACTTTTGATTCATCCAGCCCTGCGTTGTGCATTATATGCTCTCTGTATAAGTTAAATAGGCAGGGTGACAAAATGCATCCTTGTCTTACTCCTTTTCCTATTTCAAACCACTCCATTATTCCGTATCCTGTCCTAACTATTGCTTCTTGACTCATGTATAGATTTCTCATGAGACATATAAGGTGTTCTGGTATTCCCATTTCTTTAATTACTTGCCACATTTTATTGTGGTCCACACAGTCAAATGCATTGGTGTAGTCAATGAAACAGGAGTAGACTTGTTTCTGGTATTCCTTTGTTTTCTCCATGATCCAACGTATGTTGGCAATTTGGTCTCTAGTTCCCCTGTCTCTTCTGAACCCAGCCTGTACTTCTGGTAGTTCTCTCTCCATGTGCTGCTGAAGCCTGTCCTGTATTATCTTGAGCGTGATCCTGCTATCGTGTGGGATGAGCACAATTGTTCAATAATTTGAGAATAATTTGGCATTGCCCTTTTTTGGGATTGGAATGTATACTGATCTTTTCCAATCCTGTGGCTATTGCTGTGTTTTCTAAATCTGCTGGCATATAGAATGCAATGCAATGCTTTAATTCCATCATCTTTTAGGGCTTTGAATAATTCAACTGGAATACCATCATCTCCACTAGCTTTGTTATTAGCAGTACTTTTTAGGGCTTTTCTCACTTCACTCTTCAGGATGTCCGACTCCAGTTCAAAGCTCTCATCACTGTGGTTGTCAGGGGTGTTGAGGTCCTTTTTGTAAAGTTCCTCTGTGTACTCTTGCCATCTTTTCTTAATTTTTTCTGCATGAGCTAAATCCCTGCTGCTTTTGTCCTTTATCATGGTCATTTTTGCTTTAAATGTTCCCTTGATTTCCCCAATTTTTTTTGAAAAGATCTCTAGTCCTTCCCCTTCTGTTGTTTTCCTCTATTTCTTTGCACTGTTCATTTAAGGTTTCTTTATCTCTCCTTGCTTTTCTCTGAAAATCTGTTTAATTGAATGACTTTTTCTCTTTCGCCTTTTCGTTTTGTGTTCCTTCTTTCCTCTGCTATTTTAAGACCCTCATCAGACAGCAACTTTGCTTTCTTACACTTATTTTCTTTTGGTATAGTTTTACTTGCTGTCTCCTGTATGATGTCCCGAACCTCAGTCCATAATTCTTCTGGTACTCTGTCTATCAAGTCTAAACCATTAAATCTGTTCCACACCTCCACCGTGTATTCCTTAGGGATGTTATCTAGGTCTTACCTGTGTGTCCTAGTTGTTTTCCCTGTTTTCTTTACTCTAAGCCAGAATCTGGCAATCAGTAGATTATGATCTGAGCCGCAGTCTGCTCCATGTTCTTTTCTTTCTTTTTCTTTTCTTTTTTTTTGCTGACTGTATGGAATTTCTCCATTTTTGGCTGCAGATTATGTAATCAATCTGGTTTTGGTGTTGGCCACCTGGTGATGTCCATGTTTAAAGTCGCCTCTTGTGTTGTTGAAAAAGACTGTTTGCTATGACTAGTGCATTCTCTTTGCAGAACTCTATTAGCCTTTGTCCTGCTTCATTTTGTGTTCCAAGACCAAACTTGCCTGTTATCCCATTTACTTTTTGACTTCCTACCTTGGCATTCTAATCTTCCAGTATAATACGGACATCGTTTTTTGGTATCAGTTCTATGAGGTGCTGTAATTCCTCATAGAACTGGTCAATTGTGGCCTCATTTGCGCTAGTGGTTGACTTGGATTGCAGTGATATTGAATGGTTTGCCTTGGATCCGAACTGAGATCATTCTGTCATTTTTTAGATTGCATCCCATTACTGCTTTTCTCACTCTTTTATTGACTATTATAGTTTTCTTGGCCACAGTAGTAGATATGATGGTCTCCAGAGCTGAATTTGCCCATCCCTGTCCATTTTAGTTCACTGATTCCCAAGATGTCAATGCTTATTGTTTCCATCTCATTTTTACCACTTCCAGCTTGCCCTGATTCATAGATCTTACATTCCATGTTCCTATCAAATACTGTTCTTTGCAGCATTGCATTTGCCTTCCCACTATCTTATCCACCCCCATCTTCCTGCCCGAGGGGCTTGACATCCTGTTTCATCTACTTTGCCTTTTTTTTGTTGTCCATGAGGTTTTCTTGGCAAAATTTCTGACGTGGTTTGCCCGCCCCTACACCAGTATTTTCTGTCATACATATTATCACAGTTTAACACAGTGTAACATGCTTAAAAAGTTAATATACTATTCATTAAATCATATTGTAACACAATGTAATATACTCAAGAATGTTAGTACTGTTTATATGTAATTAAAAGTTAAAGAAGGGTCTCAGTATCTACTTATCATATAATTACCAAGAAGTCAACTAATTAGAAGGTAGTCAAAATAAATAGTGATAACTCAATACTTATCAATGCATGCTTCGAGGAGTCTGTGATAAAAGCAACAGAAGTCTGTTGTTTTATTGCATTCAGCAATGTTGTGGCTGTCTCCTCTCCGGGGTGATGTGATGGCCAGGGTCTGGCTCACATGGTTGGCGATGGTTGGCAATGGTGTGGCCCGCCGCCCGTCTCCCCTCTTGGCTCACCAGGTGGGCAAAGGTGAAGGCACTGTGTCTTCTTCTGGATAGAGCAGAGGTGATTCCTCTGCCTTGGCTTCCTCTCCCTCTTCATCTCTTGCAGGGCCTGGAGGCGATGGTATGGATTGAGCAGGGTGGGGTTGATGTCCTTTACCCACCCGACTGAGCAGAGGTGATTCCTCTGCCTTGGCTATATAGCTTTTTAAAAAATCTTGGTAGAGTGGAATGAAATTTGCAGGCACAGCTGATTGCCATATATGAGACCAATAGGTGCAGAAATCTTTATGTTAGTAGACCTTAAATACTGATATATATTTTTTAAAGCAGGAACTGCCTAGGATACTGGTCTAAAGTGAGACAGCCACCTATGAGTGCAGCCCTAGGAAAGTAGAGAACTGATACTGCCATCTCTGCTACTTCCTCACCATAGCATAATGTAAAATGATGATCTCTGGAACAGAAACTACTTAAGAGAGGAACTCTGAGGCCCTTAGAAGTGAACAGGCTTTGTCGGTTGTACCTAACATTTCTTTAACATTCTCTGTGTCCACATGCAAATCTAGTCTGAAGAGAAATACCTGTGGCTCTCCAGATGTTTTTGACCATCAACTCCCAACTGTTCCATCTTTGACTACAGTGGTTAAGGCTGATGGTAGTTGTAGACCACAGCCTCTCATGCCAAGGTATGCAGTTTCATATATTTTGTCAATAAAGTGTGATCCATCTACTCTTGGAATACACAAACACATGTGCATCTTACTGGTCATCCTACTATGAGTGAGAAGCTTCTCACCCTATTCCCCAAAGACCTCCATTACAATTAAGGACAGCAAATGCTGAGCTACACCCTCAGAGTTACTCCAGTTCCTCGGAGAGCAATCATCGGTCTCTGTTAGACAAGTAAAAAAGCCCAGTGCAAATAATTTGTCACCTTAAATCACAGGGAGCAGGCAAAAGCAAGTTGTCAGAAAGTCCAGGCCAGGTCATAAATTGTTCCAAGAAAGACAAGCAGAAGTGAAAGGCCATTAATAAGCTGCTTTCATTAACTAACATATAGGGTTCACAGAATTTTTAGCTCTCAGCATGCTTCCCCTGGGCAGCCAGATGTTTCCAACCAGTGATCAAGAGGCTGTGAAATTATGATGCTGCTTTTGCTTGAATCTTTTTAGCCATCATCTTTCTCTAGGGCAGATGGACCCCACATCTGCCAGGCTCTCTTCATTGATTGACACTTCACTGATACAACTGGTCTCAGCCTTTCTCCACAAGGGTGCTGCCAGCCTGACTACTGAGTTCATCCTGTTCACTGCTCCCTTCTAGCTGCAAGATAACCTCCTCCTGAAGATGACTGATCAAAGTGAGGTATGGCACCTGGATTAAGATATACAGTACTCCGGCTCTAAGCCATGAGTGCCTAAACTTTTTTTGGTTGGGCCAGTCCTGCCCCCGACAGCGCAGCTGCGGGGGCTGGAGGTGAGTTGCTCCCATTGGTTACCATTTTGGCATCATCCACGGCGGCGGTGGCGGCGGCGCTTGTCCCTAGGTCAACAGAAGCCTTTGCCAAGTTGAATCACTGCCTTCTAAAAAAAATTCCCTGCATCCCCACTTTGAAATCCGCAGTGATAGGAGAGGTCCCTTGCTGCGTGGTGATGACTACATCTCCCACACTTCCTCAGTGCTGCCCACCAAGGCTGACATCACCACGCACAAGGGACTTCTCCTAACACCGCAGGTTTCAAAGCGGGGACGCAGCCAAATTATTATTATTATTATTTTAGAAGGCAGCAACCCACCTTGACAAAGGTGTCTGCTGCCCTGGGGACAAGCAGACCGTATTCAGGACAACAGGGAGAAAATGCGACCGCCACTGTCACCATAAGTGACATATTGTGACATTGGGTGGGGGGCGTGTCTAGGAGTGCCCGGGTTCTCACCGTGGGCCTGATTAATGATATGCATGAGCCTAATTAGGCCCGCAGGCCGTAGTTTGGGTGCCCCTGCTCTAAGCTATGCTTAAGAGGCCTTTATAACATATTTAAAAAGAGAATTATTCCAACAGTTGCATACCTGAAACAGTTGTATAGCTTGAAATTCAGGATGAGGGTCTCATTTACTACTTGTTTTGGAGATATTTAGAGTCCTGCTCTGTGACCTTAACATGTAACTAGCTGTGTATAAAGCAGTACAGTACTGTTCTACTCTCTCTTCCAGTTATCCTCATACAGTATTATGCCTGTATCAACTCAGTCATTCTCTTTCTAGAAGGTAAACTGATTGCATTAGGTCTATCCTACTTTGGGCAACTCATGAGAAGATAAGATTCACCAGATAATAAATTAAAACCCCCCAAAAGTTGAATGCTTAGAAAAAAGAGGTTTCTATACTACAAGAAGTAATATTTATAATAATGAGGAAAAGCTCTATGACATATCTTCTTCACATTATTATGGCAAGAATCCTGTTCATCTTTCATGTCCAGATCAAACTTTGGACTGCCAAAATGAAGCCACTTTCTTGGCATTGTCATTGGCCAAACTTAAGTCCTCATCAGTACATGTTTCTGGCAGTTATTGGCAGAGCAGTAAAATGAGCCGGGTTCTTTATCTCTCCACATTCACATTGTATGTTGTTGACCGCCAGCAGCCCTCACTTGAGCATGTTGGCCTAGCATTTAGGCACTCTGAGTCTCAATCTGTTCAGAGTCCTCCAAGTGACATATAGGGGTGGTCGAGTTCCCCAGCTCTATCCTCCTTTAATGTTATTCCTTTCCCAATGAGCTCCTTCCACCAACTTCTAATTTGATTTTGCTCTTATGTATGTTCAAGAATGTTTGTTCTTGCCATAAAAATCTTCCTGGATCAGAGCTGGAGTACCTGAGGCACATATCCATTCAGAGGATGTTGAGGGTCATTCAACAATCCTGTTGAAAAATTACACCAGTAAAGTCAAGAGGCACAAATGTCAGTGATGAATTGCTGGTAGTTTATTTATTTATTTATTTAAATTTATTTAAATTCACATTTTTATGCCGCCCAATCAGGTAAACCCGACTCTGGGCGGCTCACAACAAGTTAAAACATAGTTGACTCGATAAAGGGAACTATGGTCTTTTGTTTGCAAGAACTGAGCAGAGCTGTTAATGGTATGACTCTTCGAAGGTCATTAATTCATAGGGTTGCCATTAAGTTGGAATTAACATGACAGCACATAACATCTATATGCATAATAGTATTAGTCTACTTAAGCAGCATTAGATTTGTAGGTAATGAAAGTTAGTGTTCTTATTACAGCAAAGTATTCATAGCTATTTTGCTACTTCAAGAAAGGGAATAACAGGTACTGGAGCACCATAGGCAATCTCTGCTTTGAGCAAGAGCTGAGATTTTGAGATGAACTTGGATCCACCCACAGCTTCATGTATCACACTGTGAACAATTTAAATCTTGCAGTAATATGATGACAAAAAAGAACTACAGTGGTACCTCATACAACGAATTTAATCCATTCCACAGGACTCGTTGTACGAAACAATTGCTATATGATACATGCATCATATAGCGATTTTCCCTATGGGATGCATCATACAACTATATATATTTTTTGCGAAGTGGTTTTTCCCATTGAAGAATTGTTGTACGTTTTTTTCCATAGGGAAAATTGTTATGTGGGATGCCATTTCCCCCCAAAACCTAATTGTTATGCGATTTCGTTGTTATACGGGGCGATTGTTGTATGAGGTTCCACTGCATATTGGTTCAGGCATAAAAATAATGGAAGTGATGATTGTATTTCATAGAGCTATAGCAATATACAACTAGTCCTTAGATCAGTAGCTTCCAGTCTTGGGTCACCAGATGTTTTTGGACTAAAACTCCCCAAAGCCTTCACCGTCAGCTGTGCTGGCCAAGATTTCTGGGAGCTGTAGTTCAAGAACATCTGGAGATGGAAGGTTGGAAACCACTGCCATAGATAATTGGAGCAACAATGTGTGTTTAAAATGCTGCTCTGCTTAATATAGGAAAATAGCTGAGGAACCCATATTTAGCTATTTTTTCTGATGTCTTTATGTCAGGTCTAATTCCCTATTTGCTTATATGTCACTTCATGCCATCCCAGTTATTACACAGCTGCAAGTATACATCTGCAGAGACAACAGGCAGTGCCAAGACTAATGTCAGAACAAATTTTATTGCTGCTAAAACAAGAATGGAAGGAAACAGTGAATGTTATCAAACTATAATTAAAGATAAGCCCGAAAATACTAGAAAAGGAGCTTTGTGGGTATTTCCATGATAATAATGAAATGGTAAGATGCTTTGAGGTGGGAGGTCTATAAATAAATATTTGCCCATTTTAAACATTCACTATAGAATAATAATGTGAAAGCATCATTCTTAAAACAACATCAAAGGGATGTGGCCCTGCTCGTCACGGGAGGTGGGAGCGAAGCCCAGCTGTTTGACATCACGGCAGGGGCCGTGAAAAGCCACCGCCGCCGCCCCGGACGCCAGCGCCTTCGGCTCCCTCCCGTGGCCCTGCTCGTCACGGGAGGTGGGAGCGAAGCCCAGCTGTTTGACATCACGGCAGGGGCCGTGAAAAGCCGCCGCCGCCGCCCCGGACACCAGCGCCTTCGGCTCCCTCCCGTGGCCCTGCTCGTCACGGGAGGTGGGAGCGAAGCCCAGCTGTTTGACATCACGGCAGGGGCCGTGAAAAGCCGCCGCCGCCGCCCCGGACGCCAGCGCCTTCGGCTCCCTCCCGTGGCCCTGCTCGTCACGGGAGGTGGGAGCGAAGCCCAGCTGTTTGGCATCACGGCAGGGGCCGTGAAAAGCCGCCGCCGCCGCCCCGGACGCCAGCACCTTCGGCTCCCTCCCGTGGCCCTGCTCGTCACGGGAGGTGGGAGCGAAGCCCAGCTGTTTGACATCACGGCAGGGGCCGTGAAAAGCCACCGCCGCCGCCCCGGACGCCAGCGCCTTCGGCTCCCTCCCGTGGCCCTGCTCGTCACGGGAGGTGGGAGCGAAGCCCAGCTGTTTGACATCACGGCAGGGGCCGTGAAAAGCCGCCGCCGCCGCCCCGGACGCCAGCGCCTTCGGCTCCCTCCCGTGGCCCTGCTCATCACGGGAGGTGGGAGCGAAGCCCAGCTGTTTGACATCACAGCAGGGGCCGTGAAAAGCCGCCGCTGCCGCCCCGGACGCCAGCGCCTTCGGCTCCCTCCCGTGGCCCTGCTCGTCACGGGAGGTGGGAGCGAAGCCCAGCTGTTTGACATCACGGCAGGGGCCGGGAAAAGCCGCCGCCGCCGCCCCGGACGCCAGCGCCTTCGGCTCCCTCCCGTGGCCCTGCTCGTCACGGGAGGTGGGAGCGAAGCCCAGCTGTTTGACATCACGGCAGGGGCCGGGAAAAGCCGCCGCCGCCGCCCCGGACGCCAGCGCCTTCGGCTCCCTCCCGTGGCCCTGCTCGTCACGGGAGGTGGGAGCGAAGCCCAGCTGTTTGACATCACGGCAGGGGCCGTGAAAAGCCGCCGCCGCCGCCCCGGACGCCAGCGCCTTCGGCTCCCTCCCGTGGCCCTGCTCGTCACGGGAGGTGGGAGCGAAGCCCAGCTGTTTGACATCACGGCAGGGGCCGTGAAAAGCTGCCGCCGCCGCCCCGGACGCCAGCGCCTTCGGCTCCCTCCCGTGGCCCTGCTCGTCATGGGAGGTGGGAGCGAAGCCCAGCTGTTTGACATCACGGCAGGGGCCGGGAAAAGCCGCCGCCGCCGCCCCGGACGCCAGCGCCTTCGGCTCCCTCCCGTGGCCCTGCTCGTCACGGGAGGTGGGAGCGAAGCCCAGCTGTTTGACATCACGGCAGGGGCCACTCCAAACATCAGCCTCATGGGAGATGGGAGCACGGCTGAGGACTGTTTCACCGGGCCTGGAGTTGTTGGACTTGCTGGGCGCCCGCCCTGGTGGGAGCGGGGCGGGGAGGAGGGACTGGCTTGGCCGCCTCGGGGCTCCTGGTTTCCTCGTTCTTCCCTTAGTGTGAGTGGGAGTGGTTGGAGGGTTCGAGAAACAGGGAGATGGACTGGCCTAGCAGCTGTTGATGTTTCCTCCATTGATGAGCTGGGCTCCATTTGGGACATGAGCTGTGCTCTGTCACCTGGGGATTTTTTTGAGTATTGTAATGCTAAATGATTTACTATATTTTGTTGTTGTTTTCCATAAGGTTTTACCTATATTAACATGTCCATTGTGTATACAAGCTGATTCTTATTACTATTGATGTGGCTCTATATTGCTATTTTGTATTTTGTGGTTACTGTAATGTAATTTGTGATTAATTTTTTGTATTGAACCTGCTTGTACATTTATTGTATTTACATGTTGTAAGCCGCTTTGAGTGGCACTTGTGTCAGGAAAGCGGGATAGAAATTAAACGTAATAATAATAATAATAATAATAATAATAATAATAATAATAATAATAATAATAATAATAATAATAATAATAATAATAATAATAATAATAATAATAATAATAATAATGTGAGTGTGTCTGAAGGAATTCCCAGGTGCAAACTTGAGTGAGTCAGTAGGAAACAGTAGAGTTCATTACTTGAAGCATTTCATTCTGACATTATCCCTAGAATCCCTGGGAAAGTCTAAGAATCCATCATTGATTCCTAAAATTGCACAGTAGCATGGCACACAGCCCTCTTGATTACACTGATTTGAAATTTTTTGGCAGCAGGATTGTATTCATTTTTGGAAATGCCCTGTAGTAACAATGGAGCCAGAGTCATGAAATCAGGTAACTGGAAAACTAAATTGAGATTTCAGAACTGACTTGAGCTTCCCAAATACAGTGGTACCTCGCTTAAAGAGCATAATGCATTCCACAGGATTGCTCTTTAAGCGAATTTGCTCTTTAAGCAAAACACCATTGTAAGTGACCAATTGTGACTTTTGGCAGGGGGTGGGGATTGCAAACCCCGATTTAGTTGTTAAGCAAGTTTTTGGTTGGTTTTAGTTGTTAAACAAGGCAACCATTCAGAGAAAATTCTGCTCTTTAAGCAAGTTAGTCTCTAAGTGAGGTGCTCTTTATGCGAGGTTTTACTGTATACTCAGAATTGCACCAGTTTAACACTGTGTGTTTAATTATTTTAGCTTTAATTGTCTGTTCCCAACTTGTCCTGTTTTAATCAACTAATTTTTAGTTAAAGAAGTAACTCTCCAGAGTGCTTTACTTTTATTTTGAGAGTGGCTTACATTCAACTTAAGCCTCTCCTGATCAAATAGAAATAAATAGCTACAAATTAACTCTCAAATTAACAAAGGTAGTTTGTACTCACAAAGATGTTCTCTGCTTTAACTAAACTGTCTTGAAAGCAATGGAATGCACTAGACTGTATCAGTTTATGCAGGATTTTCTAATTTTGTGGATTTGTTTCCCCCTTATTGAAACTACAGGCCTGAAGTATTGTGAAGTGAAACCATAACCTTTACAAAGAAATACTGGTGGTTACTTGCTGATGTTTGGTGTCCCTGAAATTACTATGGTACAGCAGTGCCTTTGTCTTTAGAGCAGGCGTTCACAACATTTTCCTGCCAGGGGCCGGACGCCCCCAAAACTTCCCGCCAAAGGCTGTTGCCGCTGTCCTTGTTCCCTCCGCCTGGCTTGGCGAGTCCCTAAAGCCACTCTGTAGCAGGGCAGATGTTGTAAGCCTTCTTACAATATCCACCCTGCTACTGAGCATGGTTAGGGACACACCAAGCCAAGCGGAGGGGACAAGGATTGAGGTGGTGGCAGCGGCGGCTGGAGAGAGGGCATGGGCCAGATTGAATGGTGTTGTGGGCCTGATCCAGTCCACAGGTCGTAGGTTCAGGATCCTTGTCTTAGATGGTTCAACCAAACTTGGCCTTAAATTTTCTATAATTGTTAATACATGTTCATACACAATCCTCAACTCCTAGTATTCTTTTTTTTTGTCATGCTGTGTTTCTATGTTGCTTAATACATGTTAACCACAGAGCTTTGGGGGATAAAACCTTGTGAACTGTAAGAGTTGTAGTTCATGCTAGCTTCAGAGAATTTTTGAATTGTAGACACCACGTGTGTCCATGCGTACACACACACAAAGATGTTTTTTAAAAGCAGGTTATCAAAAAGATAGCAAATTATGTGTTATCTTGTGCTGTCGTGAGAGAATTTCTGGTATACTATGTGAACTGCTTTCCCTCATGCCATAATATCTGATCATCTAGATTAGAATTGTGTACAGCAGCAGTCACCAGGATTTCAAACGATTTGTAACTGAGCAAATATCCTTATATGTGAATAGAGGATTTTTGCTTGTAAGCTCAACAGCATTCCATAGTTCCTTAGAATTGATTTAAAATACTGTACACAACCAAACCCATCTGGCCAAGCTGAATAGGAATTAGGAGTTATACGTAAGGATGTGTATGTTGTCAAAAGATTACAGTGCCCATACTTCATCTGAGAAAGAAATATTTTGGGGCATTTTATTTATTGCTGTGATTGAGCAGATGTTCTTAGTTGATCATTAAATGGTAAATCACAGTTGTTATGCATGGTGGCCTTTTGGGGCCTAGATTAATATCCATGAAGACAATTAAGCAAAGCCCTTTTAAAATTAATACAGCTCTTGAGAGTAACTGAACAAAGAATTAGCATAAATATTGCTAATCAAATTAAGTGTTTCTTTAAATTTTATAAATCATTCCTTGAACAAAGGAAATACAATTTCAGTGAGAATTATGATTCCCATTATCTTGTGTAATTCCAGTTTTCTGCATAAAATGTGCAGCTTCAATACTTTCAGTATTAAATTTGGGGGAAAGTTTCTCTTTCAATGGCTACCTTTGCTATTAATGTTGAAAAAGGAAGTCTGCATCTCCTCTCCTATTTAACATCTACATGAAGCCACTGGGTGAGATCATCCGTTCCCACGGGGTGCAGTACCATCAGTACGCAGATGACACTCAGTTCTTCATCTCGGTCCATGGGGACCCAAGTGATGCTGTCAATGTCCTGTCTAGGTGCCTGGAGGCTGTGGAGGTCTGGATAGGGGCCAACGGGTTACAGCTGAACCCTAGCAAGACTGAGTGGCTGTGGGTTTGGGGTCCCACATTATCCCGGGAGCTGCCATCCTTGGTCTTGGATGGGGCTACTCTGCCCCAGACAGACCCAGTGCGCAACTTGGGGGTCCTCCTAGATGCACAACTGCTGCTAGAAGAACAGGTGGTGGCCGTGGCCAGGAGGGCCTTTCACACAACTCTGTGTAATTCACCAGTTGCGCCTGCTCCTGGACAGGGATTCCTTGCTCATGGTCACACATGCGCTGGTCACCTCCAGACTTGATTATTGTAATGCGCTCTATATAGGGCTGCCCTTGATGACCATTCGGAGGCTGCAGCTGGTCCAGAATGCAGCAGCTTGGGTAGTGATGGGGTGTAGGCATTATGCCCGTGCCTCGCCTCTGCTCCAGGAGCTGCACTGGTTACCAGTTTGTCTCTGGGTGCAATTCAAGGTGCTGGTAATTACCTTTAAAGCCCTTCATGGTAGTGGGCCAGGTTACCTAAGAGACTGCATTGCCCTAAGGGAGTCCGCCCGTCCTACCAGGGCGGACCGAAGAGGCTCCCTCAGTGTTCCATCGCCTAGAGGGGCCCGCCTCTCTGGCACAAGGAGAAGGGCCTTCTCTGTGTCCGCCCCAACCCTGTGGAACCTCCTGCCGGCAGACTTAAGGCTACAGTCAGAATTTCTGCCCTTTAGGAAAGGATTGAAAACCTGGCTGGCAAGGCAAGTTTGGAGGGCCGACGGGGTATTGACCCCCGCTCATTGACTCTGTTGAGTTACATGTCCCTTTACTGATTGTGAGGAGAGAAGGGTCTTTTTAGATATGGGATGGTTTTTAATGAGTCTTTTATTGTAGTTTTTATGGGTGTTTTGTAATGTTATTTATTTGATTGTGTGCCGCCCTGAGTTGCCCTAGGGCAAGAGGGCAGGATATAAATCCAAGTAAATAAATAAATAAATTGTGCTGTATGTTTTTCTGTAAACCAGCCATATAAATGTGGTGGACACTGAAGATTGAAACTGAAACCAGATCGGTGTAGTAGATTCAAAAACTTTCAAGAGGTGATAGAATCAAGGTGATCCTGTCTACCAAATCAGCCCACAGATTCCACCCCTGGCCCTCCCTGGTACAGTGATAGGATCTTTGGTATTAAGATTGGGCATTGATTTGACAATAGGTGACCTTGATTTCATCCACATTGATTTTCTGGCCTGGTGCTTATGAAGGTGCTACCTTTTCTAGATTGCTTTTTTGGTTTTCTCCTCTGGGCTTTCTTGGTGTTCTGATGGTTCTCTAAACTGTCTGCAGACCAACACCTTGATTTGCTTGTTGCCCATAGTCTGAGCAGAGTGTACTGTAGGTAAATTAGCCTCCAGTTAGTCAGTCCTGAGAATATTTTAAAGTGCAGCCACTCCCCACATTAGCTGGGAATTGGGTAATTTATGCTGCTACTGATGAGGCTTCCCATCTGATGGTTTTGAAGCTAAACCTCTGTCTCAAACTTAATAGTGGTGGAAAGGATGGTCATTTCTAGGACATGGGATCCTACAGGTTTGTATGCCTTCAAACCTGCTTCTTCCATTTCCAGAGGAGGAACATTCCAAGCAGCCATAATTAAACAAAAACAGGTATTCCAGTTGCCTCATGCTCTGCGTTTTCTGTGTAATACAAAAGCTCATAGGGACAAAACATTGACTGGAAACCATTTTAACAGATGCAGTTCCTTTCTCTCTCTCTCGCTAGTATTCTTCAAGCATGTTGTTTGTTGATAGATCATACCTAATGTTTTGTCTGGCATAATCTCACCCACTCACGTTTGACAGCCTGTCTGACAATTTGCAACTCTGACATTTTAAGGGTTGGATAGTGAGTCAGTGATATACACCATAGCTGTCAAGTATCCCTTATTGGCCGGGAAAACCCCTTATTTTACCCTCTTTCCCACCGTCATCCCTTATTAATTAGACTGCAATGCCCTATTGCCGCCATTGGAAGGCAGCACAGGATAAGCATAGCTGTCAAGTATCCCTTATTTGCCAGGAAATTTCCCTTATTTCCAAATCCAAAACTTGACAGGTATGATATACACATGTGATGTGAGATACAGTACTTTCATGGGGAAATGTGCAAGTGCTAGGCACTTTTTGCTGAGATGGCAAAATCCATTGCCACCATGCAGTGGTCTTTTCATGGGTTGTTTCCTCGATTGTTCTGCAATACTGTCTATCTGATGATTGTACAGTTCTGCTTTTGTGTGATTCGCCCTTCAACTCTGAATTGCATTTTTAAAAATCCATTTATCTCAAATGATTATTAAATTGGGTTATACCCAGTGGTGAGATTCAGCAGGTTTGCCCCAGTTCGTCAGAACCGGAAGCTGAAATTCTAGTTGGCCCCACTCATCCAAGTTATGAAATAAGGCAGGGCTTTCCTCCTGGCCACGTCCACCATACCATGCCCATAGAGTAGGTAGTAAAAAAAATTGAATCCCACCACTGGTTATACCTAATTTTGGAAGCTGTCTGGCTCAACGAAGGGCTCAAAAGTTATTGACTCCTCTTTAGAACCAAGCAAGAAAAATGCTATGTGACACAGCCTATACTTTCAAGAATATGAAGTGGTAGTCTCACTTACATGCTAACATAAAAAAGTAAGCCCCGGTGAACACAGTGGGACTTCCATTGTATGTAACTTCCCCTTCTGCAATGCAGTTCCTATTTCCTGTTTTTGTTTACTTGTCCAGTAAGTACTCTGCCCTTAAAAACAATAGAAGCTTCCCTACAGAGCAGCATCAGCAACATCCGCCTTGGTGCTGACCATGAGAATTAGCCTGTTTTGGGAGCAAAGTCAGAGCATTAAGAAAGCTGCTGTGCTTTAATTTGCTGATGAAGTGAAGGTGCTCAATAACCAAAAGCTAAGATAGATACAGCTATCATGGAAGGGACTATAAGCTCTTTGAAGTACAGGCTTAGAATTCAGAAGGACTTTCAGTAAAATGAGAGAACTAAGCTGTGAACAATGCAGAGAGATCCTTCTGAGGTTCTTTTAAAGATATTATTGTCAGGAAAGGGAAACACATATTAAGTAGTGATAGAAAATAAAGATTTGCCACAGTGTATGTGCTGATGAACAGGTTTTGGCTAAAATAAGAAATGTTGTGTTGCTGTTATTATATGAAGATGAAAATAAAACAGTTAGAAAACTATACTTTCTGTGTCTTCAAATGTAATCCATTAAACCTTGAAAAGGGACAGTGCTAATACGTAAATTGATGACCAATCATAAGCAAGACCAAGGCTAGGCATTTTTTGCAGTGTAATGGTTCCATGTAGACACACAATACTGACACTCTGAAGAGCACAAGCTTCTTGTTCACTCTTCTTGGTTTTGTGGCTTGATTGGCATTTCCTACAGCCATTCACTATTGCATAGATTCACATTTTATTGAGTCCTGGCTTGCAGGGTTAGGCCTGGATTGAGATGGAGTCCTGTATATTAGCGGCATATACTAGCTTTGACATTTCTGCTGGGATAATAGCAATCCTGCATGCACTAACATGGGAGGAGGCTTTACACTCTAATGTGATTGTCTTTTGCCACCAACTTGACTGGTACGGTTCATTTCCCTCCTCTAGCATTTGAAGCAAGCTCCTACCCACTCTTTGTTTGTTTTTCATGCCTGTTTGTTGATAGTTCTCTCTTCCTCTGACCAAGAAACAAAGCATGGGAAGCTCTTCCATGAGATGTTGTTCAGTCGCACAGTCGATTCCGACCCTTTGCGACTCCATGGACCATTTTCCTCCAGGCACCTCTGTCCTTCACCATCCTCCTCAGCCCGCCCAGCTCTGTGCCTATTGCATCCACAATACCATCTATCCATCTCATATTTGGACACCCCCTTCTACTCTTGCCCTCCACCTTTCCCAGCATCAAGGCCTTCTCAAGTGAGTCCTCCCTTCTCATTTGATGTCCAAAGTACTTTAGCTTCATCTTCACTATTTGTCCCTCCAATGAACAGTCATGGTTGATTTCTTCTAATATTGACCTATTTGTTCTCTTTGCTGTCCAGGGGACTCTCAGGACTCTCCTCCAACACCACATCTCAAAGGCATCTATTCTTCTGCGCTCAGCTTTCCGAATGGTCCAGCTCTCACACCCATACATTACCACCAGGAATACCATTGCTTTGACTATGCAAATTTTTGTTTTCAGGTGATGTCTCTGCTTTTCACTATATTCTCCAGGTTTTTCATAGCTTGTCTACCCATAATCAGTCGTCTTTTTATTTCATGGCTACAGTCGCCATCTGCAGTGATCTTAGATCCTAGAAAAGTAAAATCTGTCACTGCTTCTACTTCTTCCCCATCTATTTTCTGTTCTGACTGTAACTACAAATACTAACTCTATATAAAGATACCCTTTTCTACTTTAAATGCCTCTAGTATGGTTTTATTTTACAATATGCTCATTTGAGTGGGGGAAACCAAGGAGTTGGAGTAGTGATGAGACTGTTCTAATCTCTCCATGTTGCTGTTGTTTTAACCTCATACACAGCTAACTAAGGAAATAACAAAAGAAAAAGAAATCCCAAACAACTTCTTGTTGAAAGTAGTAAGAACCAACCTACCAGTGATTTAGGCCAGATGTGATCCTAGCTTCGTAGAAGGTTATAGACGGTGGGACTTTTTTTTTGGTTTTGTTGCTTGCTTGCTTAGCCACAAAGTTTCCAAGCTTACCTGAAATATTCTTGCCCAGTTTACAAAATCTTACGTTGCATGTGCTTCTTTAAGCCCTAATTTAATACTGCTGCTCAAGGGTGGGTCCAGGGTGGGTGTTTAATTATTGTCCTCCATTCTACCAGCCAAGAGAGAGTTATTGGCTTGTGGGTGAGGCATGAAAGCAAGGGGCATCAATCCCTTTTGCTCTACAGCAAAAGAATGGGGTCAAGGACAAAATGCTGCCATAGTAAGCCTTGATTTTAAGATGCAATATTATGAGCTGATTCTTATTTCTAGGTAGTATGGTTGCTGCTTTTCTGACCTTGAGAACACTCTGAAGATGCTTGTTTGTACAGTACAATATGGACCAAGAACTTTGGACTGTACTCTGGAACTCTAATCAGTTTAGTTTTTTGGTACCAACTTGGAGTCTAAAGGTAAAGGTCACCCTTGCTCGAAAGCCAGCCATATCTGACTCTAGGATTCAGTGCTCATCTCTGTTTACAGTCAAGGAGCCAGCGCTGTTTGCATCTGCAGACATTTCCGTGGCAGGCATGCTTCGACACTGGAGTGCATGGAACGCTCTTTACCCTTAACACCAAAGTGGTACCTATTTATCTACTTGCAATTGCTATCTTTTGAACTGCTAGGTTGGCAGGAGCTGGGACTGAGATGGGAGCTCATTCTGTTGTGCAGTACTCGAGGCTACTGGCATGTAAATGTTCTGCCTTTTATTAAGAAGTATTTGTTTCTAAATTGTAGCTGCTGTGAATAAATATCCTTTGCAGGCGCACCCCCCCAATAACGGACACAGACAACATTGAAAGTGGATAACAGCATAGGGCCACATTTATTGATTCAATGCCCTAGTCCGAATTATAAATTTGCATTGGTAAAACGACCAATCGTAATTCCTAAGGCAAGCAGGCCGAAGTAACACTGGTAAGGTACCACCCCAAAATTGCCAACGGCAATTGGTTACAATGTATCAATTTGTATCAATTTGTTTGTTGACAACAAACAAATTGTTGACCGTAGTCAATAACTAACTTATGACCCCACCCTCTGACGCGTATCCGTGAAATCACAGGGGTGATGCATGCTGGTTAGCAATCGTCATCACCCCATCGCCTGGTTCGTCGTTGACCGGACAACGTTTAACTAATTTATTCCTGTCTAGTGTTGTCCAGTCAATTGCGAACCTGCCGGATACTTGTGGGTCATACTGTTTACCTTACCAGTGCTACCCGCCAATGTGACCAAAGTCAACAGTAGGAACACAGAAAGCCCCCTATATCAAACCATAGCAACAGTGTGGGATGGGCAAAAAAGCCAGGACCCAGAGCCAATATGGGTCCCAACCAAAAATTCCCACCCGGCCCCGAAGCGACCATAATATCACACTGTTAACTAGGGAGGGGGTGGAGGGGAAAAAAACTTCTCCGCTCCGTCGCTGAGGTAAAATGGCAGCTTGGCTGCCTCGTGGCCACCCCTTTTATAAGGGAGCTGGCCACGCCCCTAACTACCCGGATTCTTTGTCCTGTGGGGGGGGCCCGCAAAGGGCGCGGCGGCCATTTTGGCGCCGCGCTTGCATTGCAGGCGCACCCCCCAATAACGGACACAGACAACATTGAAAGTGGATAACAGCATAGGGCCACATTTATTGATTCAATGCCCTAGTCCGAATTATAAATTTGCATTGGTAAAACGACCAATCGTAATTCCTAAGGCAAGCAGGCCGAAGTAACACTGGTAAGGTACCACCCCAAAATTGCCAACGGCAATTGGTTACAATGTATCAATTTGTATCAATTTGTTTGTTGACAACAAACAAATTGTTGACCGTAGTCAATAACTAACTTATGACCCCACCCTCTGACGCGTATCCGTGAAATCACAGGGGTGATGCATGCTGGTTAGCAATCGTCATCACCCCATCGCCTGGTTCGTCGTTGACCGGACAACGTTTAACTAATTTATTCCTGTCTAGTGTTGTCCAGTCAATTGCGAACCTGCCGGATACTTGTGGGTCATACTGTTTACCTTACCAGTGCTACCCGCCACACGGAGGGGCTTCAAAGAAGACCTGACGCCCCCCCCAGACCGTCAGCTCGGTCAACAGGCCTGCTCGCCAATCACCCAACAGGAGGTCCATACCTCCTCGCGACAGATGGACCCCATCCCCTGCGTACAAGTCATAATTTTGTAGACTAATATCGGGGTGATGACTAACCCGTCCCCAAGCCCCGTTGGCAAGAAACCGCGCCATTGCCTTATTGACCGCGCGCCTAGCGCGGTCAAGGGCCAGGAGGTTAACGCCCCCTCTGTAAGAATGGCGCGGGACAATGTCCGACCAAACCAGGGTTGTGGCAGGCCAGACATAATGCAAGTGGGCGAGGTCCTCGCAAATCGCATGCTTAAGCGATAAGCCGGTGACCTGGCCCAAATCATTGCCCCCCAGGTGGATGATTAGAATGTCAGGCGGGTCAGCACCCAGGCCAGAAAAAAGGAAAGGCCGCAGCTCCCGCCATAACATCCCAGGCTTACCATGCCATGCGAGACTGGCGTGGTCACCCAGTCCCAGTCGGGGTCCCCATTCTGTCGCCGCAGCGTAACGCGCTGCCCTGTGCACATAGCTGTGGCCCACCAGCCATACTGTCACCGGTGTAAAACGACACCCAGGGTCTGTAAGAAAATTGAGAAAAAAGGCGGTAAGGTGACTGGATTGGTACTCATGGCGGGAGTGGGCGCACATAAAACTGAAAACATTGCGAGCCCCACCTCCCCATGCTGCGTATGTCAGCCCCAGAGTACCCAAAAGCAGCTGCTGTAGAGGCTGCACCAATCTGGAACGAATGTGTGCCATAACGGGCACCTGGTAGGCCCACCCTGGTGAGGGCTCTGGCTGTCACCTTCCAAAACTGAAATTTAGTAAGGGGAGACCCATCTTGGTGACAGAAAAACGGGCCGTGGTGCACGCCACGCAGTGCCAGGAATTCCTGTAGGGCACCAACCGGACAGATGTCTGCCAAAGAACAACGTAGCAGCCTTACACCACTGCCTACGCCATGCTGATCTGTTTTAGAGGAGCGTATCCTCAACTGGGCCCAGTCTTTGGCTACGTAGACATCTTCGAGTTCCAGTGCCCTACCACTTGCATCCGCCTTAGACAGCATCTCGAGTTCGCTGACGCGGAGCGCTCCAAAAAATGCCACCGTTGTGGCTGCGTGAAAAAGGGCTGCCTCATAATGATCAAAACAGAGGCCTGGCCAGCCCCGGGCCAACTGGGTAAGAACCCCTGGGGAAATAGGGTGCCGGTCATCCGGGCAACAAAACATGTCGCACACGGAAGTCAGAGGTGGTGTCCACATGACCTCCCACTTTGGCCACAAAAGCCAACGCCGAGAGCTTGGATGCTATGGTGCGAGGTGCAAGGCCCTGTGCATGCAGGTGAACCATGAACCGCAGAACATGGTCCGCCGGGATAGGCCAGGTCTCTGGCAAAAGAAATTGAGTAGCAAATGCCCTGTAAGAATTGAATGCTTGTTGATACGCCTTACGCGTGCGTGGCGCTAGTGACAGGCCAATCGCCCGGTTCACCTCTCCTTGCCAATAGTCCACATCTCGTCCGGGAGTGGCGAGGGAAATTCCTCCGCATCCGGGGCCAAGGCGCGGAACCGGGAGATCTGCAGGCGGGACAAAGCGTCAGCAATATCATTATTAATCCCTGGGACATGCCTGGCCCTGAACAAAACGTTGAGGCGCAGGCAGCGCAGCACAAAATGGCGCACTAGGTCCATGACCCTGGGCGATTTGGAAGTCTGTGCACTGACAATGTGGGCAACAGCAGCATTGTCACACCAGAAATGCACCACCGAATTAGCCCACAGTTCGCCCCATAGCATCAAAGCCCCCAGAATGGGGACAAATTCCAGGTATGTGAGATCCCGCAGGCGACCTATGCCTGCCCATGCCGGTGGCCACCCACCACAGGCCCCACTTCACATCGAAGTACATCCCATAACCCAGGGATCCTGAGGCATCAGACTGGATCTGGAAATTGGGGGACGCCAGGAGGTCAGACCTCCAAAATGAGACCCCATTAAACTCCCTCAGGAATTGCAACCAGACGAACATGTCTGCCCTGATACCCCGGGTGAGCCTGACTCTGTGGTGGGGCCTGGACAACCCTGCCATGGCGTCGCATAAGCGCCGGGCAAAAGCCCTGCCCGGTGCGACCACCCTGCAAGCAAAATTAAGGTGCCCATATAGCACCCGAAGTTCTCTCAGTGATGCCTTACGCTTGGCCAGCAATTCCGAGATAAGGGCCACGATCCTGGACACCTTATCACCCGGCAACCTAGGAGCCTGCACTACTGTGTCAATCTCAACCCCCAGGAATACTAGCTTGGTCGATGGGCCCACGGTCTATTTCGGGCGCTAAAGGGACACCAAGTTCCTCCATTAGCGTCTGAAATGTGTTGAGGAGACGTGCGCACGTGTCCCAGCCCCGTTTACGCCCGAATAAAAAGTCATCCAGGTAATGGGCTACAGACCGGGACCCTGACCTGCGGGCGAAAGCCCACTCTAGGAAGGTACTAAAACGCTCGAAAGCCGAGCATGATATGGAGCAGCCAAAAGGCATGGCCTTATCCAAATAATATTCCCCCTTAAATTTAAAATGATGAATAAGGCGAAACTCACCTAGGGACTTTTTGGGAACCAAACCCAGTGGCGAGACCTTAAGATTGGGAAACGGGGGTACGGGGAAAGGTCCAGCGACCCTGCCCGCGACTAACTCCTTTTGAATGCTGGCCGCAGCCACCTCCTCCCTTCCTCTAAGGGATAAAAGGTTGGGAGCATCCTGAGGGGACCTATCACCCACAAAAGGGATACGAAATCCCTGCTTAAAACCTTGAAGAATATACTCCCTGTCCTCCCCCTTCGGGTACGATGCGAGCCTGCGCTCCAGCATGTCCACCTTAATTGGGGAGGGGGCATTTTGGAGAACTAGCTCCATCCGTGGCAGCCTTGCCAGCCCACAGTCCACCCTTCCCTCTGCCTCGCGCCCCCCCAGGCTTGGGGCAAACAGAGGCTGCGTGGGGGCCAGAGCATGTGGGACACTCATGCTTATACCTGCAGTTCTTTTGATTGCAGGAACCAATTGACGAGAAAGTCCATCACAGCAGGCGGGCTGGAACCCCCTGCCCCGCCGCCTGGCGGGTAACCTGCGCTGGAGCCGCTCGCTGGACCGCATGTCCGCAATGGTATCTATCCCCCGGGGCAGGGCGTGTGGGTGTCATATACACAAGCCAAAGCCTCTGGCACGGCTCATCCCATCTCATCTCGGGGTGAAGGGGAATCCTCATACGGAATTCCACGTCATATGCTAGCCATGAGGGGCCCGGGAAATCGACCATCGCCCTATATATGTTGTCCAAATATTGGACCATGGGAATAGCTAAATCCGGCCGCGCCCTCAAATATACCGCCATGTATATTAAATAAGCGGGGAGCAGTTGGCCCAGTTACGCGGCGGCTTACGGCGGCGTGCCTGCTCCTTGTCCTTCTCATCCTGACCCTCCCGTTCCTCCTTGGTGGGCTCTCTGTTCAGGAGTGAGAAGATATCTACATACTCCCCTCGCCATATCTTATCCCTAGTAGCCTGTGCCAGGTGATCACCCAATGGCAAGGAATACCCTGCCGTCGGCAAGGCCGAAAAAGGGACAGCCGGCCTGGTAAAAGGGGCCTGAACTAATCCAGCCACCCCCAGAACATTCCCTGTATTGTAAGGACCCATGCCCACCCCAGTGCCCAAGGTGGCAGTCGTCGTCGCCGGGTGGGTCGCCGACAGCGTGGCCCCCGCACCACCCGCGCGAGGCCAAGGCCATTGAAAGGCCCCCCCTAGATTGGGAATGTGTGTGGATGTACTCACTTGCACCGTATACTCACACGCTGCACCCCCGTGGGCCGCCCCCACCGGGGGTTCCGGCCCACTGGGGGCGTCGGAGCTCACGACCGACGTAGAGCTCATCACCGGGGCTTGACCCGCACCTGGTTGCTGGCTGGGGAGCTGCGAGGCAGTGGCCGAAACCGCGCCACACGCCTGCAGCAGCTCGACCCTCCCCGCCGGCTGTTGTCCTCCAGCCGACAGCGTCTCAAAAGGAACCCCGAAAGGGGCGCCCGCCTGACTGGCCCGCGCCAACGACGCCTCCAGGGCCGCAATGCGGGCCAGCAAGGTGTCCACGTTGACCATGGGCAAAAGGGCCGGCCGGCCCGCCTGGCCCAGGCATGGGTCCAGGTCCCTGTACCCCGGGACCCACATATGGCCATTGGCCAGCACCGAATCCCGGCAGGGTTGGTGAAGAAACCTGCCAAGGCAGGGGGCCGCACCACCCCCCAAGGCTAGAGGGCCCCGGGAGAGGCTGCAGCCCAAGAGGAGTAGGCCCGACAGCGTGGGCAGGAGCAGGAGCGGTGTCCACCGCTCGTGGGCCGCGGGCCGGAACCCCTTCTGCGCCCTCGCTCAGATCACGCCAAGGGGCAATAGACCCCATTCCGCCGGCCCCGGCCGGGGCTGGCAAAGGTGGCTGCTGAGGAGGCGGCACCGCGGTCCTCCGACCTGGGTTGCGCCTCCTAGCAACGCGAGCTGAGCTCGAAACTGCCTTCTTCTTCGAAGGCATCTCCACCAGAGCAAAAAGGGGAAGCCGGAAAGGCAGAACCGCTACCAAAAGGCTTCCCGGTAAGCTAACGAGCGACGGAGACACAGAAAAAACTTCTCCGCTCCGTCGCTGAGGTAAAATGGCAGCTTGGCTGCCTCGTGGCCACCCCTTTTATAAGGGAGCTGGCCACGCCCCTAACTACCCGGATTCTTTGTCCTGTGGGGGGGGGCCCGCAAAGGGCGCGGCGGCCATTTTGGCGCCGCGCTTGCATTATTACTAATGGGGCTAATATTGAAAATAGTTTGCAGATTAATTAGATAATGCTGATGAAAGAGATTTGAACATGAAGGCTCTCTTTGAATACATAAACTTTTCAAATAAATAAATAACAGATGACTTTATTTCGCCTTTAGGATACTTCTAGCTAAGTCAGGGGTTCTCAACCTATGGCAAGTGGGCCAAATCCGGTCTGTAGCACCATTCCAGCCAGCCCTTGCCATCACAGATGTTGTAAGAAGGCTTATAAGTATGGCTTGAGTGGTAGAAATACAGGGGGGAAACTGGAAACTACTCAAAGGAAAAATTAAAGTCAAGTATTTTATAAAAAATATTCAAGGCACAATAAAATTGCATTCATTCAAAATGTGACAAAGAGGTCAAAATATCCGAAGGAGAGCAAAATAATATCTTCAATACTTCACAATGTAGCACAAGATAGTTGCAAAAATAAGTAGGTCAACTTATGTCCAAAGCATGTCAAGACTGTTCCGGTAAACTTAGTCTTTCTCTTACAGCTTCATTAGGACATTGGTTCTAAACATAAAAATAAATAATAACAATAATAAATAACAATTCATATATTAGAAGCATTATTGAATATAGACACAAGCTCTGAAGGCTTACAACATCTGCCCTGCTACAGAGCAGCATTAGAGACATGTCAAGGCAAGTGGAGGGGACAAGGACGGTGACGACAGCGGCAAAAAGAGAAGCAGCACACACACATGGCTGCCTGTGTCTTTCCTGGAGGCCACTCTGGCCAAGTGCAGGCAAGGACAGTCAGGAACTCTCCATTACTCACAGCAGGCCGGTAAGCAGGGAAAGTGGCGGCGGCATGGGGGAGAGTGTTGATGGGCCGGACTGGTGGCGTGGGTGGGAGTGTTGGTGGTGACAGTGGCATGGGGGAGAATGATGGTGGCTCAGGGTGGTCTGCCACCACCACCACTAAAGGCATCAGTGTGTGTGGGGGGAGGGGGGGACACCAGTCCAGCCCACCAACAGTCTGAATGGACATGATACGGCCCCCAGCTTTAGAAGGTTGAGAACCCCTGATCTAAGTAGTACATCATAGCTATAGTTATCTCTTATACAATTTATAAAGTAGACTTTATTGTATTGTGTTACATCCTCAATAGAAATCCTTTGTCTTTAAAATGTATTTGTTCTACTGATGCAACTGTACAATAGAGTGAAATATACAGTACTAGCAGAGGTTGCCCGGCATTGCCTGGCTGTTTTAAATTGTGTTGGAAGGTTAAATTGTGGTAATGTTTTTTTAAAAATTGCTTAGTCTGTAATTTTAATTTTTAAAATGTTTATTTATGTAAAACTTTTTTGGCTTGGCTGTTATTAACTGTGATCTGCTTTTTTGGCGGGTTTTGAGGATTAATAAAAGAACAAAGTATGATATAATTTTTTCAAATTGTTTTATGTAAGCGAATAATGTTTTAGTTTTTTGAATTTTTTGAATTAGTTGTACTGTAAGTAATAATTTTAATAATGTAAAAGTCAAGGTTTTTTACATTCAATATTTTAAAAATGTGTTTAGATGCTTTGTGTTTTAATTTGAGTTAAAACTCAGCACAGGATTTTTAAAAGTTTCTATTGTATTTCATTGACATATGTTTGTGATTTGTGTTAAAGTGTGTTTTAGTGTAATTTTTTAACTTGTTTTTATTGGTGTGACCTTTTGTGTAAAATTGTGCATTTGTGTTATGTTTTTGATTTGTTTTTACACTTGTGGCCTTTTGTTTGGGGCTGTTGTGTGTTTTTGAATTGTTTTTACTATTGTGACCAGCAGGTGGTGCTGGTAGGGGTTATTGTATTTTGACTGTTTTTTCTCTCCTGGCCTCTGGGTGGAGCTTCTTCTGATAAGTAGTCTCTTTATTCATTTCTTTTCCGGTCCTCGTGGAGGTAGGACATCTTTTGCTAAGTTTGCTTGTTTTCTTTCTTTTGTGTGTGTGTGTGGGGGGGGGGGGGGTGGGGTGGAATTTGTATTTTTGTCTGTTTGTTTTGTTTTTGATTGTGTGTTTGTTTACTTCGTATTTTTGGTGTTTTTTTGTTTGTTTTGTGTATTTTTGGATGTTTTTGACTGTTTTTAGTAATTTTTAAAATTATTTATTTATTTGGTGGTGGGGAGGGGGTGTGGTCGTTGGGGGTTAGGAAGGGTGGGCTAGGTGGTGGCGAGGGAGGCGTGGTCATTGGGGTTAGGAAGGCTGGGCTAGGTGGTGGGGAGGGGGGCGTGGTCGGTGGGGGTTAGGAAGGGTGGGCTAGGTGGTGGGGAGGGGGGCGTGGTCGGTGGGGGTTAGGAAGGGTGGGCTAGGTGGTGGGGAGGGCGGCTTTATTGTGTTATGGTGCTTTGATTGTGTGGAGTCATGAAAGTAGATCAGGGTTTCCCCTTTAATATCAGTGGGTGGGGGGTTGCGACCCCCCTCTCAGCTGGCTCCCCTGGGGTTGGGAGGTTTGGGGGGACAAAAGGGGTATGCCCCCCAACCCTTCTGGACCCAGGAGACCAGGGAGAGGGGATCGATTCCACCCCGCTCCAAATAAAAAAAACCCTCCATTTTTAAAGAGAAGAAACCACTTGGTTTCTTCTCTTTAAATACGGAGGTTTTTTTGGTGGGTGGGGGGTGGATTCGATCCCCTCTCCCTGTTCTACTGGGTCCAGAAGGGTTGGGGGGACAGATCCCTTTTGTCCCCACAAACCTCACAACCCAGGTGAGCCAGCGGAGAGGGGGATGGCCACCCCCCATTTACTGATATTAAAGGGGAAACTCCGATCGGATTTTCCCTTTTAATATCAGGGGGTTGGGTTGGAATCGATCTCCTCTCTCAGGTCCCGTGGGTCCGTGAGGGTTGGGGGAGACAAAAGGGGTATGTTCCCCCCCAACCCTTCTGGACTCAGGAGACCAGGAAGAGTGGATCGATTCCCCCCTCCTTAAAAAAACCTCAGTTTTTAAAGAGAAGAAACCGCTTGGTTTCTTCTCTTTAAAGATGGAGTTTTTTGGGGAGGGGGGAATCGAACCCCTTTCCCTGGTCTCCTGTGTCCAGAAGGGTTGGGGGGACATACCCCTTTTGTCCCCACAAACCTCCCAACCCTAGGGGAGCCAGCGGAGAGGGGAATCACCCCCCCTACTGATATTAAAGGGGAAACTCCAGTCGGGACCTTTAGGCGCTGTTGGTGAGGGAAAGAAGGGCGGTTGGTGTTTGCATGGCTGTGAGTTGTTGTGTTTTTTTTAATTTTTCAGGCACCGGCTTCCTCAGCGTTCTGCGCGCTCATGTCGCACAGGACTCTGGGGCTTGTAGTTATGAGTTTGTGAATTGTGATTGTGGTGCATTTTTTTCCCTGCGGCTTGATTTTGATTGGCCGCAGCACGTTTCTCAATGTTCTTTGTGGTCGTGCCTCTCAGCCTGATTGGCTGTGGCGCGGCGTGGCGCAAAGAACATTGGGAAATGAAGTTGTTTCCCTTTTTGTGTTTGTGGGGCTGTTGCCCCACTGCCGGTTTTCTCAATCCTTCATTGACCTGCGGACCCAGTTCGGCCGTGTGCACGAATGGTGGGTGCGGGTCATTAGGGCGAGGCTTAGGAACCTATAGCAAGTTCCAATGGTTAACCCTTGGTTTTATAGGTTAAGATGTGAAATCAGTACAGTATTGCCATATTTCACTGAATGCTTCTTTCTGCTTGTTCAGTTTATACATTAAATGTTTATGCCTTCTGGTTGTTAGTAAACATGTCCAGTTTACATGCCCAGGGACAGGAAGTGATGCTATTCATTGTGGGCACACACTTTTATTTTATTTTACTTATATGCTGCCTTTGCCACAGAATTAGAACCTGAAATGGCTTACAATGCTGCTGGAAAAAAATTGAAAATTAAAAAACAATAACATTATAAAACATTAAAATAGAATTAAATCCATAATGTTGTTGAATACTGTATTATAGTTGGAGGTGCTTGGTTGCATGGTAGACAAAATAAACAATTCAAGGATACACTGAAGGGATTTAATGTTTACTATGTCAGTTGGGAAGCTTTCACTCAAGATTGAAGTGTCTGGAGAAACATTATTTTAAAAGGAGCACTAAATTTTTGAAATAAAGAGAATCCAGAATACACAAAGGAACAGAGAAAATAGAAAGAGCCCAAGAAGCCCAGAATTAGTTAACCTGCCCCTACTGTTTCTACATATTCAAGACACATATTGGGCTAATTGGTCACCTACATTTCCATCAATATACTACTGCTCAACCTTAACTACTTACTCTGCAGCTGCCCCCCAGAATGGTGAAGGTGGTGAGAAGGGTCTTCTTTGAGAAAGATGGGCAAGCTATACATAAGTGTCCCAATCAAAGGAAATACAGAAATAGTATCACTGTGGCATACAAGAATCCATTCTGCTTTAATCAGGTCTCACTAGAACAGTGGTGGTGAACCTATAGCATGCGTGCCAGAGGTGGCACTCGGAGCCCTCTCTGTGGGCATCCATGTAGTCACCCCAGCACAGCGTTTGTCCCGCCCTTCTGTCCAGCAGCCCAATGGGACTGCTTCTTCCCTCCCCCAGCACAGAGTTTGTCCCCACCCCTCTGCCCAGCAGCCCAATGGGAGAATTTACTTCCTGCCCTGTTACTGTGTTGGCACTTTGCGATAAATAAACCTCTAAAAGGTTTGCCATCGCTGCACTAGAATCTTTTCTCCAGTTCTGGCCACCACAGTGCAAGAATGAGATTGAGAAGCTTGAATGTGATCGAAGGAAGTCATTTGGAATAGTCAGAATTTTGAAAACAGAGTCCTAAGAGGAAAGATAGCATGTTCTGCTTGAAGAAGAGAAGACTAAGAGGCGATATGGTAACAGTCTTCAAATATTTAAAGAGCTGGCATGTATAAGATGGAGCAAACTTGGGGAATTTTGTATGTGTTTTTTTGTTTTTTGGTAGCTCAAGAGTTACTATCAAAAGTAATAGAGTAAATGAAACATTAAGAAGAATTAATAATGACAAAGAGAGATTATTATTTATTTATTTTTGGACTAGCATTCTTAGAGTACTCCAGCAACTAGGCATGTTGATTTAGGGTGTTCAGGGATTTGTAGTCCAAAATAGTAACTTTTCCCTTCTGCACCTCAACTCATACACTGTTTTTAATTTCAGCCATCTAGAAAAGCTTCTAGTGGCAGGACTCAGTTACATATTTTTGTGAGGAACACAACTTGATTGGACTGATAAATTATAGGCTATGTTAAATAAATGGGATGATTTGATTTAGTAGGAATTCAGATGAAGCACTACAATGTAACTATTTTAAAGGGTTTTCTAAACGCCTTAGATTACTACCATAAACATCCCTTTATTGTACAAGTAGGTCTATTTTCAAAGGTAGTCATTTATTTGTCTAGCAATAAACAGTAATTTATTATACCTGCTATTTGTTCCCATTTACTCCCAACGTTTTGGCAGTGATAAGAAACTGTTTAGACACGTTGCTGGGAAAAGCTGTGTAATTATAATCCACACTGAAGAGACCAAAATATTCCTGGCATTTTAGAAAACAATGCATCTGACTCTACAATTTGGTTTTGGGAATGTCTCTTTGATCCAATTTTTGCGGCCAATATAATGAAATAATCTCATTTTTCCATTACTGTACCATTTCAATCTGTCACACTTAAAATGGGGAGATATTGGGTTTTAATACTAGCTATATGGAATGGTTCACATATTTTAAAATGCTTTATCTCACTGTTGGAGAGTTTAGGCCAGTGATGGCGAACCTTTTAGAGGGCAAGTACTCAAGGAGGAGGCAGCAGTGTGTGGGTAAGCACCGCATGCGTGCAGGCACCCACATGATTTCGTCTGTGTGCCTCTGGCGATGTCACATGAGTAGTGCTGGTGACAACACGTGGGTGCACATGCACCCACCATGCATGCGCACATGTCCATGTGAAGTTGCCAGAGGCCTGCCTGCATGCTACTTCCGCCTCCTGTCTGGTCGCCTCACCTCATCCCCACCACTGTCTCCCAGGTGGGATTTCAGCCTCTCCTCTCGCCTCCCCATTGGCGGAGAGAGATGGGTGGGTGGGAAAGCAGCACTACCATTGGCAGCGGGGGCAGGTCAGGCTTACCTGCAATGGTGCGCATGCCCACAGAATTGCCTTTGCATGCCATCTCTGGCAGGCATGCAATAGGTTCGCCAAGACTGGTCTAGGCAAACATTTCCGCTAAAATTTTCTTTTCTCATGTCCAAGGAGTCTGCGTCTATGAAAGCATACTTATTTTCATTACTTTTTCTCCTCTCAAGAGGATCATCCCAGGGAAAACCCTTCCTTATCTCATTCTGGGTAATTTGGCTGTTTCTTCTCTGAAGGCCAATTAGGAGATGAGGGGAGAAACTTGAAGGGAGATGAGAGGAGAAACTTGAAGGCTAGGTTTGTTTTTGAGGGAATCTCTGGGCAGAATTCTAGGTCTGGTTAATTTTATATCATGTATGAGAATAGATCGTTAGACTAAGTAACAGCAGCAAAAAGAAATACAAAATATAAGATTTGCACTCTGAAAGCAAATAATGCAGCATTTGGAGAAGAGGAGGTATTTGGGGTATTGTCTTATCTCATGTTCAAGGAGGGCAAGGATGATGATTTATTAATAATAATGATTGAATGGTTATGTTAATCAGTAATATAGTGACTTAAATCTTGTTGCTCAGTGTAGCAAATTGCACCCACCTACCATTGTTACTGAACTAATTTCCATTGTAAAAGAACTGAATACTATCTAACGGGTTTTAAGCCATCACAAGGTGGGAAATTCCCCATTGACTCACACAATTTCCAATCCATGTGCAACTAATCACTGTCTATCTTAAGGCCATGTAATCTCACTCTTAGAACTGCAGGAAACTTGATTCATGAAAGCTCATGAATCACAATGGGTTTTTTTTTAACTTTACTTTTGCTTTGTTTCTTGTCTAATCCCCACTGCTTTAGAGGGCCTATTCTAATTGCACTTACTATACTAGGCAAAAGGATTTCAGCCATTAATGAAGTTAAATTATAAGGCATCTAAGTTCTGAAGTATGATAAAGATTTTTTTAAAAATAAACAATGAATGTTAATTATTAGTACATGGCATCAAATAACTTCCAGGTTAGGGTGATCTCATGAATTAGTGACCTCTAGAAGGTCCAGTTGTTAACAGCTCTGTTTCAAAATCCAAAGTCAGGGTTGTGTGTATCTCAATTTAAGATACATCAGTAAGGTTGGGAAAAGAAAAGTAGAACAGAGACAAGGTTCGCTAGAATAAATAGAGATGCTGCAAATAATAAAATAGTTGTGTTTTTATAAAATGAACTCTACGAAAGTCCTGGAGCATTTCCCACTGCTGACCTTGGTAAAGGTGCTAGAATGATCTTGTTAGAGTACTGTATTTTCTCGCGTATAAGACTACTTTTTAACCCCGAAAAATTTGTGCCAAAGTCGGGGGTCGTCTTATAGGACAGGTACTTAACTGCAGCTTGTTTCCCCTTGCTTCATATGTCCGGCGCATATGGTGGGGGGTGCCGCGGCCGAGTCCCTGCTCTGTACGGGGAGTATGAAGCAAGGGGTAGCAAGCTGCACACATCTTCCTGTACCTCGAGGAGGAGAACGTGAGCATGGATTGGCTCTCCACCAGAACCTGCCCATTCGACTCGGAGGGCTGCGCGTCTTCGGGTTGAGTGTGGGTTAATTTTTATTTGGTGTGCATTGGAAGAGAGGTAGTCTTATACGGCAAGTATATTCCAAACTCTATATTTTAACTGGAAAAGTTGGGTGTTGTCTTATACGCCCAGTCGTCTTATACGCCAGAAAATACGGTAATAAAAGAAGCTGGCAGCTGATGTAGAAAGGGCTTAGGGCCCATGCAAGGATCTGGGCCTTTTACATCCTTAGGAGTTAGACGAGCTGGAAAAAATCATTTAAGGAGCTTGATGCTTAAATATATATGTATGTTTGCTACTGAATGTTGGTACTAATGCGGAGGTTTTACAGCACTTTTGAAAGATACTATGTCATTATAACAGATGTATTTTTATACACTTGATTGAAAGGTGAGACATATAGATGCAGTATAATTAAACAGATATTCTCCCTCATTCTTGACATGATAAATGGTGAAGGATTGTTTCAGGTACGTAGGGTCTGAGTAGTTTGTACAGGCAAATGAATAGAGAAAATCAGTTTTACTGTAGTTTGCTGCTTTTACCATTTTAATGTATTTAATGTTATGTTTTTCTCTACAATGCTTCTTGGTTCTGTAACTCTGAAGAATATTTAATGTGATAGCTAATTCTGAATCATTTTGCACTGGTACTTATTATATCTTCTTTATGAGTCAATTTTACCTCCTCTTCCTCCCAGTTTTTATCTGCATCTCATGATAATAATAATAATAATAATAATAAAGTTTTAATTTATATACCGCTTGTCTCTTCCAGAAGAAGACTCTAAGTGGTTTACATTGGGGCGTGCTGCCTAAAGCAGGCAGCAGCGGGGGGAAAGATACAAAATCAGTAAGCATACAACATAAAAAGCAAGAAAGAAAAGAAAAGAAGGCGTTCACTTCCACTCTTCCCCGTGGCAAATGCCAAGCCGGGAAAGAGGGCTAAGTCCTCGGGCGGCGCGGGGCAGCATCCTTTGAGCCCTCCGAGGCTCGGGAGGCAGGGACGTAGCGGTGTCCCGTCTGCGGCACGGCGTCTCTTTATCCCTCCGGTCATGCTAAATGTATATATTGTTTGTGTCGCATGGTAATTCTTATGTTGCATCCTAACCTCACATCGTGTTTTCTTTCTGGGCTTGAAAATCCAGGTCGAAATCCAGTAGCACGTTGGAATTGGAATAGGCCCTCTTAAATCAGGGGAACATACAGAAGAGCTGACTCACCAAACCCCCAATCATTTAATGGGTATACTCTAGCTGTGACTTGCAACTAGATTTTAGCAGTAGACACAAAGAAGGGAAATATACAGCCATTTGGTGGTGTATGGCTGAAAAGAGGCCCATTCAGTTGTCCTGAGCTCATCTGCACTGCTTTGAAAGGATTGCATTCTTATTCCCTATGCTTCATAGGACACTAGTTTAAAGACACAATTTCAAGGCTTGTTGAATTCATTTAGTCTAGGTTTGCTTCTATTGCTTTGTGTTGCCTGGCAGCAGATAGTGGTATTTCTTTTGTGGTTGGCTCCATCAACTGAAGTTGTTAGGCATTTTCTAAGATACTCTAGAACAGGGGTTCCCAATCTATGGCCCACGAGCCAGGCTTGGACCCCGACACCAATTTATCTGGCCCGTTGCTGCCTCCACCACACCTGGAAGTGGAAGCAGACATATTTATGCATGCACAGGCATGTCTTATGTGGTGCTATGCCTCAGTTTTGGCATTAATGCCGCTCCCTGTGAAAGGATGAAGCAAATGATGTCTTCAAGCAGGAGGCAGTTCTTGAAGGTTATGAGGGTTGGTCTCCAGGACAAATGGTGCTGGGAGGCAGAGGGATGGAAGGTGGTAGTAAGGCCAAAGCCAGACAGTTGCCAGAGGAAGAGGATAAGGACTTTGAGGAACTCCTGGAACCTGTCACACTTGAGGAAGCCAAGCCAAAGCCCATCCCCACCAGTGTCACCACCATCTTCTAAAGCAGGGGTTCTCAACCTTTCTGCACCATAGGCTGGACCACTCCCCCTCAGACAGCTGAGCAGGCAAGACACATGGTTTCCCCCGCCATAAATACTGCCATAAACCATGGCAGGCGTATTTGCACATGCACAGACACATTTACGGCTGTCGTAAGCATTTCCATTTCCAGGGCTGTCGCCATGGGTCGGATGATTTGTCATCACGAGCCAGGTTTGGCCATAGGTTGCAAACCCCTGTTATAAAGAATTAATAATTATTGGCTAACTGTTTTGTTTCCCATTCTTGCCCTGGGTTCCCTCCACTGAAAGGAATTAAAACAATATGTGAGTAACGTGTAGTGTAGAAGAGGAACTTTACAATTTCTACAGTTCGGGGGCTGCTAATTCTTACCATACAAGCTTGAATGACTACCCCTCAGAAGTCGCTCTGAGTCGCATTGTCAAGTAGGGCGGCATACAAATCCAATAAGTGAAATGAATGAAATGAAGTCTCTTGGTTTGGGGTGTTTTTTTAAAGCCACAATATGGGTCTAAAAGAATTTTTTTAAGGGCCTGAGGTACGGCAAAGTCCTGTGTTAACTGCAGAATGTCAAGTGCTTGGGGGTTGATTTAAAAAAATACTTAAGGGCCTTTTAGGAATATGGGGGGGGGGTGTAGTCCCTATGTCCCATAGGACACTAGATCCATGACACAGTTGTGTTTTCAGGACTGCCCATGGCTTCTCATTGTACTTTATGGTGTTTTTTTGAGACTGTCAAGAATTCTGAAGCTTGAACTGTATCTTCTCAGCCTTGGATTAGTAGCTAGCCTAGGAAACTATTGGTGTTCATCGAGGTCTAAAAGGTGCTGAGGCCTCTGCTACAGGTATGGAAGCGAGTAAGGGCTTGTGATGACTAACCAGAGTACTGGAGACCAAGCCTGAAAAGAATACTAGACCTTTGTCCTTCTTGTCTGGTGACCAGAGCAATGCTCATGACTACTCACTACAGTAAAACCCCTACTTGCAAAAAAATCAGTTCCCTAGGCTTTTGCTTAAATCATTCTTTTATGTAACTCAAAGCAAACCCATAGGATTTTTTTTAATGTAACTCGAAGCAAAACATAGAAAAAATGAAAATTTTATGTAAATTGAAGCAAACCCATAGGAAAAAATAATCTTTATGTAACTCGAAGTAAAACCCATAGGAAATTGTGTAAATCGGGACATGGCTTTAGCACAAAATCATTATGTAAGTCGAATTTTATGTAACTCAAGGCATATGTAAGTCGGAGTTTTACTGTACTTCATCTTTAAAAATTAAGGCTGCAATTAGATGTATTTTTTCAAATTGATTTATGGTCATGTAGAATATGAATCGATGTTAATGTCCATGGTGAAGTTTTGTAAATTGCTTTATTTTCATAGCTGTATACTGTTCCTTATGACTACTTTGCTTTTCAAGTCATTTCTTTTAAAACCAATTATGAATGTGTTGTGCTTTTGGTTCTCCTCTTTCTTTTACTTTGAGAAGTACAATTCTAAAGGTAAAATGGACATGTGCACGCGTGTACGCGCACACACACAAATTGGTGCAATTTAACACAACACAAATATTGGTTTAAAATAAACCCCCTCAAGACTGTTTTAGATAACCCACATTAGGGCATATAGTGAGAGTAAATTTAAATCAATTTCACCAGTGTCAACTCAAAGGCAAATGTGTTACTTTCTAAGTGTGCTATAATTCATTTTCACTTTTCAGAAACCAACCTGAATTAGAATTACTAATTTTTAAAAATTCAGCTCTCCATAATTCTCAATTAACAATTACCTGAACTTATGTGTACGAAGTCCACAAGAATCTCCCTTTAATGTTGCTTCTCTTATGAGTCATAGGCCAAACCTGCTTGAAAGGAAGGAAGGAGAGATGGGTTTCGCAGCCCACAGGCATTTTTCTAGGAATGGTGGTAATAACTGACTCTGATAGAATAGTAAGGTCTAGTTTATATTCAGCACACATTTAATATGACACTTTTCAACTCATTTTGGCATCTCTGTGGTAGTAGCTCATTAAATGATGGTTGAATTGTCATGATGAAATAGCTGCCCGAGAACAATTCAGCTTAGGCAGCAATGGGGGGGGGGGGAGGGGGGGAATTACTGAGTGTTAAAATTCAATTGGGTATTGAAATCCTGAGATCCATTTCATGCGGAGGGGAATCACATAGATTTTCTCACAGTTCTCTAAGCAGTTGGCCCTTTGGAAGCAAAACAATTACACTTATATACCACCTCATAGCTCTTAGTGCACTATCTGTGTGGTTCACAAGCTAATTAACATTTTGCCCCAACATCCTGGGTACTAGGATTGAACTCACATCCTTTTGGTTTCAGTACAGCAGTTTAACCACTGAGCCACCAGGTTTCCCAGTCTACCAACAGCAAGGTTGATGCTCAAGATACACGCCAGCAAGGTGATGCTCAAGATAATACAGGACAGACTTCAGCAACATGTGGAGAGAGAACTACCAGAGGTGCAGGCCGGTTTCAGAAGAGGCAGGGGGACTAGAGACCACATTGCCAACATACGTTGGATCATGGAGAAAACAAAGGAATACCAGAAACAAGTTTACTTTTGTTTCATTGATTACACTAAGGCATTTGACTGTGTGGACCACAACAAGATGTGGCAAGTAATTAAAGAGATGGGAATACCAGAGCACATCATATGCCTCCTGAGAAATCTGTACATGAACCAAGAAGCAACAGTTAGGACAGAACACGGAATGACAGAGTGGTTTGGAATAGGAAAAGGAGTAAGACAAGGCTGCATTTTATCACCCTGCTTATTTAATCTATACACAGAGCACATAATGCGAAATGCAGGGATGGAGGAATCACAATATGGGATTAAAATTGCTGGGAGAAACATAAACAATCTGAGATATGCAGACGATACCACCCTAATGGCAGAAAGTGAGGAAGACCTAAAGAACCTCTTGATTGGGCTGAAGGAGGAGAGTGCAAAAGCTGGTTTGAGACTCAATATCAAGAAAACCAAGGTAATGGCAACAGGCCCAATCAGTTCCTGGAAAATAGATGGGGAAGAAGTAGAAGCAGTGACAGATTTTACTTTCCTGGGATCAAAGATTACGGCAGATGGGGATTGCAGCCATGAAATAAAAAGGCGACTGATTCTTGGGAGACAAGCCATGAGAAACCTGGGGAACATAGTGAAAAGCAGAGACATCACATTGCAAACAAAAATTAGAATAGTCAAAGCAATGGTATTCCCAGTGGTAATGTACGGATGTGAGAGCTGGACAATTAGGAAAGCTGAACGCAGAAGAATAGATGCCTTTGAAATGTGGTGTTGGAGGAGAGTTTTGAGAGTACCCTGGACAGCGAGGAGAACAAATAGGTCAATCTTAGAAGAAATCAACACTGACTGCTCATTGGAAGGGCTAATAGTAAAGACGAAGCTAAAGTATTTTGGACATCAAATGAGAAGGGAGGATTCACTTGAGAAGGCCCTGATGTTGGGAAAGGTGGAGGGCAAAAGAAGAAGGGGGAGGCCAAAGATGAGATGGCTAGATGGTATTGTAGACACAATGGGCACAGAACTGGGAGTGCTGAGGGGGATGGTGGAGGACAGAGGTGCCTGGAGAACAATGGTCCATAGGGTCGCAAAGGGTCGGAACCGACTGTGCGACTGAACAACAACAACAAGCGGTTTCAATAACCAAATGTCAACATAAATTTTGTAATAGCTCAATAATAGAATAAATAATAATTGTGTGTTGTAAAGTCCATTCTGACTTATAGCAACCCTGTGCAGGATTTTTCTAGATGGAGAATACTCAGAAGTGGTTTATCATTCCCTTCTTCTGGTGATCTCTTGGGGCTGCGCATTTTGCCTAAGGCAACATAGGCATGACTCTACTTGTAGGCAGAATGTTCGGGAATCAAACTCCCAACTTCTGATTTTAATTTAATTTAATTTAATAGTCATATTTATATATGCCGCCCACTCAGGCAGAACCCGACTCAGGGCGGCATTACAACAAGTTCTAAAAACACATAAAAACACTTTAAAAGCCCCATATCCCACCCACTTAAAAAAAACCCATATCCCACCCACCCATCCCACCCACTATAAAAGAAGAAGGGAGATTTATTAATTCTTTACGTAAGCCAGCAGGCGGGGACCATGTTCCCATTCGGGCCCCACACCTGCCCTGCCAGCCAGGTCTTCAATCCTTTCCTGAAGGGCAGCAATTCTCTTTGAAGTCTTAGATCTGTTGGCAGGAGGTTCCAGAGAGTCGGTGCGGACACGGAGAAGGCCCTCCTTCGGGTGCTGGACAGATGTGCACCCCTAACTGTTGGCACCATTAGAGAGCCCCTCCGGTCCGCTCTGGTTGGACGGGCAGACACTCTTGGGACGATGCGGTCTCTAAGGTATCCTGGCCCACTGCCATATAGGGCTTTAAAGGTCAAAACCAGCACCTTGAATTGCACCCGGAGACAAACTGGTAACCAGTGCAGCTCCCGAAGTAGCGGTGAGGCATGGGCATATCGCCCACATCCCATCACCACCCAGGCTGCCGCATTCTGGACCAGCTGCAGCCTCCGAATGGTCGTCAAGGGCAGCCCCATGTAGAGTGCATTACAATAATCTAGTCGGGAAGTGACCAGAGCATGGGTGACCATAAGCAAGGAGCCCCGGTCCAGGAGCGTGCGCAACTGGCGAATCACCCGAAATTGGGCAAAAGCCCTCCTGGCCACAGCCGCTACTTGTTCTTCTAGCAGCAGCCGCGAGTCCAGAAGGACCCCCAAGTTGCGCACTGGGTCTGTCTGGGGCAAAACAGCCCCATCCAGTACCAAAGATGGTAACTCCCTGGATAACACGGGGCCCCTTATCCACAGCCACTCTGTCTTGCTGGGATTCAGCCAAAGCCCATTGGCCCCCATCCAGACCCCAATGGCCTCCAGGCATCCGGATAGGATTTCAACAGCATCACTGGGGTCCCCACGGGCCGAGATGTACAACTGAGTGTCATCTGCGTACTGATGGTACCGCACCCCGTGGGAACGAATGATCTCACCCAGTGGCTTCATGTAGATGTTAAATAGGAGAGGAGAGAGCACCGAACCCTGAGGCACCCCATACTTGAGGAGCCTAGGGCTGGACCTCTCACTCTCTAACCACACCGACTGGGTACGGCCCTCCAGAAAAGAGGAAAACCAGGACAACACAGTGCCCTCGATCCCCAATCCTTTGAGCCGTTCCAGAAGGATACCGTGGTCGACGCTATCGAAGGCCGCTGAGAGGTCAAGAAGAGCAAGGACGGATGGATAACCCCCGTCCCGCTCCCGCCAGAGATCATCCATCAGTGCGACCAATGCCGTCTCCGTACCATACCCGGGCCTGAATCCTGATTGAAAGGGGTCTAGATAATCCGCTTCCTCCAGGACACTCTGCAGCTGGCGCGCCACCGCCTTCTCCAAAACCTTACCCAGAAAGGGCAGGTTGGAAACCGGCCTGTAGTTGTTAAGGACAGCTGGGTCAAGGGATATTTTCTTCAGGAGGGGGTGCACCAAAGCATGTTTTAGCGGTGCAGGAAATACCCCCTCCCGTAATGATGCATTTATTATCGCCCCAACCCAGCCACCTGTCACCACCTTGGAGGCTTTCACCAACCAGGTGGGACAGGGGTCCAAAGGACATGTAGTGGCATGCACAGCTGCAAGGAGCCTGTCCACTTCATCAGGGACAACAGGATCAAACTGATCCCAGATCGTACAGCAAGACTGTGCTCTGGTGCCCACCCGACCATCCCCATCCACGCCGGGATTCAGCCCTGAACGAATCCGATCGATTTTCTCCACCAGATGGTCAGCAAAGTCCTCAGCCAAGCCCTGCCAACCGGGCACCGATCTCCCCCTACCGAGGAGGGACCTGGTTACCCGGAACAGGGCGGCTGGGCGATTATCAGCGGAGGCAATAAGGGTGGTGAAGTATTGCCGCCTCACCACCCCCATCGCCACTAGGTAGGCCCTAATAGCAGCTCTAGTTAGTGTCCAATCGGAGTCATCTTGGGTCTTCACCCAGCAGCGCTCTAGGCGTCTCTTTGCCCGTTTGAGTTCCCGCAGTTCATCCGTGACCCACGGGGATGACCTAACCCCACGGGCGCGGAGAGGCCGCAGTGGTGCGATTTCATCCAAGGCTGCTGTTGCCGTCCTGTTCCACAGGTCGACAAGTGCCTCGGGTGAATCGTGTAGCCGATCCAGAGGAACATCCCCCAGTTCCCTCTGGAATCCATCTGGATCCATTAGTCGCCGAGGGCGGGCCATTTTAATAGGCCCTGCCTCCCTACGATTTAACAGCGAGATAGCTAACTCACTGAGCTATCCAGCCAGAACAAAACAGAGAAGGGGGAAATACAGTACTGTGTTTGTATATAGATTATTCCCTGTCTTTTCAATTATTTTTGTGGGGTGTTTGCATGCATGGCTGCCTGAATATTTCAGTGAGTTGGGTACATCTACAGATCCAGAAGTTGGAAATTTGCTTCCCCAGTGTGCCGCCTGGGAGAAGATCCAGCTAGCCTAGTCTTTGAGAAGCTGCATAGTTCCAGAGTATTACGTATTCTGGGACAACCCCAGCATGTAGTAAATGCTAAAAGCAGTGATGTGCTGCAGCAGGTTCTGTCAGGTTCTGCAGAACCGGTAGCAGAAATTCCCCAGGCCACGGCCACTTGGTTAGCCATGCCCACCTCCATAGCCCATAATGCAGGATGTTTGGCCACGCCCAGATTTGGCACCAACCACAGATTTGGCCAGCCCACAGAGTAGGTAGTAAAAAAAAATTGCAGTGCATCACTGGCTAGAAGTAAATGCTAACATGCTGACCATGTGGCAAGATAGTCTTCTGTCTGACCTGAAGGATTGTTTGTGTCTAACAGTCAATTAGAAAAGTTCCTGTCTTTCTACCTGTTGTGTCCAAAGCGTAATTCTCTTTCAAAAGACAAACTGCACCAAAGCTAAAGAACAGACGTGCACCATTTCTAAAGGCGCAAAATTCAAATGTATGTCATAGCAGGAAATGTTGAACTTTGTTTGTCCTCCAGAAGCCCACCTAAATGTACAGTATCTTGTTTTGTAATGGTCAAATTACTGTATATATAGCAGCCACCCCTGTACTTAGTCCCTAGTCCAAAGTGTGAGCTGAATAAAGAATCACTGAGTTTAACCCAATCCTACTGGTACTGGTACTGCAGTGGCTCAAGTCGCTAAGACGCTGACTGGGAAGCGGAAGGTCAGCACTTCGATTCCCGAGTACTGCAGGACGGAAATCCCAGCTCCTGCCAACCTAGCAGTTTGAAAGCAAGAAATTGCAAGTAGATAAATAGGGACCACTTCGGTGGGAAGGTAACAGCGTTCTGTGCGCTCCGGTGTCTAGTCATGCCTGCCACATGACCACGGAAACGTCTGCAGAAGCAGGCAGCGCTGGCTCTTCGGCTTAGAAACAGAGATGAGCACTGCACCCTAGAGTCGGATATGACTGGCTTTCGAGCAAGGGAAACCTTTACCTTTACCTACTGGTTAGAGCACTTCTTGTTCCGGACTCAACACTACCACAGGGGTTACCTGATTCTATTTGTATGTCTTGTGAACTCTCTTTGTTCTGGTCACTAGTTGTTTGTCTGTCTTGGAAGACGTCTGTCTGCAAATGACTGAAACCAGGAAACAGTGAGCCTTGTGTTATAGTGCACATACCTGTGTCATAAAGGTGGTGGATGATATAACAGACCCGTTACTCCCGAGTAGAACCTTGGTCTATACATAAGTGGGACTGCACCTGAATTGACGCCCTCCAGCTAAGCAATTCAAGATTTAGCTTGCCTTCTCACATGTCCTGACCGGAGTCAGGCTGTTAGTAAGATAGCGGATAGAAAAACAAACAATTCCAGTCATCTTCATGTGTTTTAAAAGTATATTGTAGCAAAAGTAGGTTACAGATTTCTTAGTTTCAGGAAGCAAAACAATTCTAGGCAAATAAAGCTTTTTCAGTTCAGAAAGCACATTTAAAATAATAAAAACCTATCTAAGTGTGGAAGCCCAGAGGGCCCCCCCTCTCTTAAAAGATTACATGATTGCTTGAGTTCAAGACACCCCCAAAGAACTACTTACACAGCAAAAGAGCCATTCTCCCTTCTTTTTTTAACTCCTCTCACAAACTCTACCCTTTGGGCCTTTCTCGGAATGAGTCCAGCCAATGACTACTCAGTACTCCTTGTCTATCAAACTTTAAGTTTCATTTCTCCAAGAATACAAACCCATAATGCTGCACTGCCAACTCCCTCCAATGAACAGCACACAGAAAAATCTACATCACTATTCTAAAAAGCCCACAGGCCCCATTTCTATCCCATGACAGATGGTGGAGTGGAAATGCATATGCCAATCATCATTTCTACTTGAAGTTGCTGTTTCCTTTAGTTTGCAACCCTGCTGAGCTGATGTTAAAGGATCATATGGCTGTCTTAGTTTGTTTATTGAGCTACTGAGGATACCACAAAAAGGCTGCCCTACAGCACAACCAACTCATTTAGCATCAGCCTAGTAAAACTACATACAGAAAGAAACAGCTATATCTAACCACTAGGTATCATTTCTAATTGACTTTTTATTTAGCTACAATTGCTGCACCTAGTGAGAAAAATAAATTTTAAAAGTTCCTTGATAGAGGGCTCTGGGTCTTTGTGTTTCCCTGTTCACTGGCCAATAAATAAACTTGCAGTTTGAAAGGAAGGCCATCTCCAGAGAGGGCTTTATGCATTTATCTGGTTTCCTGTTTGTAGAATGAGAGAGATATCAGCCTGCTGTTTTCTCCAACTCATCTCTTAAGAAACAAAGCCAGGCAAAACATCCTGACATGAACTTTTGGGACTCTTCGTTGATAATTTTCCTGCACTGCCCACCAGAAATTGGTGTATGCCTGAAGAAGTGATCTTGAATCACAATACCTTGTCTAAGGTTTCATACATATTTTTAGTGATCCAATAAAGATGTCACCTTTACCCTGTATTTATATTGTGTAATGATCACATGGCTGTCTTTGTTTGTATACACTACGTATTTCAGGGATTTTTATTGAATATTTTTGGCCTATTGAATATTGAATATTTTTGGACTATAGAGAAGTGAAACCATGAATTTAGACCCATAGATTGGGGGGGAGATGTGTGACCTGTAATCTCAAGATTTCCCCCTCTTATTTTGCCTTAGGTATAGTGCAGTAATGGTGAACCTTGGCACTCCAGGTTTTCTTTCACTTCAATTACCAGAAACCCAAGTCAGCACTCCTGCTTATCAGGGACGCAGGGGGTGGAAAATGCCTCACAAAGGCTACGTTGGGCACCCAGAATATTTCTTTTGGGAACACCCAGCAGGGCAGACCTTCAATCCAGCGTCCTGCTTTGCCTTAATGAGCACTCCTCCCCCTAGCCCAATTCACTGGGGTACAGGGACAGAGTAGCCTTCTGCATATGGCAGGTAATACTGATCACTTGGCAGAAGCTAGGCTTCTTAGTGCTGAGGTCTATGACACACAGCTTATGATTTGCTACTACTCCTCCCCTTAACAGAGCAATCCCTCTCACCTACTTCTGGAAGGCTTCCGGTGTTGAAGTGATGAGGACAATTGGAGCCACTTCTGCTCTGCTGGGTTTCCTTCTCCTCCTTTACAAAGGCAGGCAAAACACGACTGGCTTTTGAAGATTTATTGAAGGAAACACAATACTGGATACAGATCTTAAATTAATCTACACTACATAAAACACAAGCTAATAAGACAAATAAATGAAATAAAATCTTGCTAGTTCCCTAGCAGGTTCAAGCTTACTGGTTTCGGGTGGTTCTGCCCCTCATGACTGAGTTTTAGCCCCAAAGAGTCATGTTGAGGAGCTGTCAGTCAAGAGCTCCCGCTGAAATCAAGATTATGGTGTTGAGAGACAAGGGTTTCACCCTTGCTCCAGAAGTGCTCTCTGAGTGCTCAAATGGGGGCTCCTTTTATTGAGAAAAGGTGCTTTGGAATGTGGTGATCTAATGGGAAAGCACCTGTGTTCCCATGAAAATGGGACATGCTGTCCATAGACAGTTTGGCATGTAGCCCCCACCTTTGCATTCCCTGGGAAAGTTCTGTTCTGCAGGTGTCCTGGCAATTATAATTTGATTGACATGAGTGGAGACGTCATCTCCCTTGTGGTGTGGTCAGCTGGTCTAGCTGTCAATCAGTTCCCTCGTGGGTACTTCAGGTGTTTCTTGGAATGTGTCTAGTCCTGGACACTCACTTTTCCCTCCTCCCTTTGGGGGGAGGCAACTATTCTAACTACGCATCACTGTCATGTCAGACTAACAGCCTGGCATTCCAACGTGCTTTAAAATGAGAGCTGGCTTTCTAAGGCTAAGAAAACTACAATATGTGTCTTAATGTCACCTTAAAATCAAGACAAGGTCGCATGTGGAAACCATGACACTGCTGATCAGGGCTTCTGGGAATTGAAGTTCAAGAACACCCAGAGTGCCAAGGTTCACCATCACTGGTATAGTGTCTTGGAAGTTGGCCCTGCATGAATAGCCAGTTAGGAAATTTGGGTGGCTGTGTCCTTACTTTTTTACCAAAGCAACAGTACCGCAATATTTCCTCGAGTAATTATGACTATTACTCTGCTGTAGAGCATGATCTGAAAAATGTGAAAAGTGAAAAAGAAGTGTAAGCATAAAGATAAAATCAGTAAACTGAGGCAAGAAGGATCCGGTGTCGCCTTGGTGGCAGAAACACCGGCCAATCCCTTGAGTGGGATGGGGTTTGGGGCAAGGGAGGTTTGTGGGTGGGTACTGAGGGTGGGTGGGGAGGGAGGGAGTAAGAGTTTGCCTTGCCAGCCAGGTCAAAGGGCTGCAATGCGCTCTACATGGAGCTGCCCTTGATGACCATTCCAAGGCTTCAACTAGTCCACTACTTCAGGAGCTGCACTGGTTGCCAGTATATGCCTCCGGGTGCAATTCAAGGTGCTGGTTGTTAACTTTAAAGCCCCACATGATAGTGGGCCAGGATACCTAAGAGACTGCATCACCCCAAAGACATCTGTCCGCCCCACCAGAGCAGACCGGAGATGCTCTCTAACTGTTCCATCTGCTAGAGAGGCACGTCTCTCTAGCACCAGAAAGAGGGCCTTCTCAGTGTCTGCTCTGGCCCTATGGAACCTCCTGCCAACTGAGCTGCGTTTACAGACAGAGTTGCTACGCTTCAGGAAAGGCCTAAAAACCTGGCTTGCAAAGCATGTGTGGGGCCCCAATGATGGCATGGCCCTTGCCTGCTTGCTGATTTAAATATTAATAATTCTCTCTCCCTCTTTTTAAGTGGTAGGGGTTGGAGTAATGTCCTAACAGTTTTTAAAGGGGTTTTTAAACTGGGATTTTTAATTGTAGTGGGTTTTTATCTTTTGTAAGCTGCCCAGAGTTCTTGGAGTTGGGCGGCAATATAAATCTTAAAATAAATAAATAAACTGCAGTTTGAACTGATTATGACAGCAATCTCATGGCAGGAGGTTTCTGACATGTGCGGCATCCTGTGGAGAGAGCTCTCAAGATATGCCAAAACAACATGGTGTGCTGCTTTTCAGTTGAGCGGCACATAGTCACATGGAATCATTTTGTCTGCTCTGCCTGTGCAAATGTCTGCTCATTTGAACTGGTCTTAGTATGTCTGTGAAATGGAATAAAATAAAATAGCTGATGCCTAGTGGTACAATGAAAGCTATTAGGCAGCATATTTGAAATGACTCATTTTTTTTGTTAATAGAAAATCATAAAATATGACAAAAGAATAATGTAGATAGTATAGCTTCCAGGTTAGTTCAGAAATGCACAACATCTGTAAAGTGGATTGTGTAAGCCATAATGGTGCCAAGCATAATAAAAAAGTTCAATCACAGAAAAAGCTTAAGGCTGTGGTACATATTGAGAAAGAAATTAAAGCTCCGAAAAAATAATAATTTAAATATCATTCCTTTCTCAGAGGGCATTGTTTTCTGCTTGATCTGTATTCCACCATAAGATATGTATTGAGAAAGCTGAACAGAAAATATCAGGCAGGAAGATCAGGCAGGAATATATAGGGAGAACTATTCCCTCATACAGTGGAACCTCGTATAACGAAGGGCTCTTATAGTGAAAAATTTGCATAATGAAAGGAAGCTGAGAAGAACTGGCGCCTTGCATAGCTAAAATTTTCATTATGCAATTTTGTCCCCATGGGGAAACTTGCATAATGAAAATTCCTATGGGAAAATTCGCACAGCGATTTTTTTCGTTATGTGAATTTCTCCATAGGAATTTTTGTTATGGGGGGGGGGATTACATAATGAAAAAATCGCATAGCGAACAACCTCATAGAATGGATTGTTTTTGTTATACGAGGTTTCACTTTATATCTAGGTCCCAAGCCATTTAGGGCTTTAATAGCCTGCATCATCATGTGGAAGTGATTTCGGAAGCATTTTTGGCAGCCGGTGGTTTTCCCCCCAGAACTCCTGAAGCTATGGTTTCTGGGCTGTGTCAAACAACTATTTGTGCAAACCAGGATATCAAATTATTGTTTGATCCAAAACTGAGCATGAGGGAAGTCAGAAGAAGGGACTGGCTTCAGGTTAAAGACTGCTCATGGTTTGATGTTCTTCTAAGTTAAGCCATAAAGATTTGATTGTAGGATTGTCTGGGTGAAGGATCATGGAGTGCCCATCTTACTGCACTTCCTATGCAGTTGTGCTTCTAAATGATGAACAATTTTCTCTAATGCAAATATATCTAGTGCCTGTAAATTGTCTGTTAAATAACCTTGCCTAAAACACCCTTGAATGTTTTCATGACCATATTTCAAAAGAGTTCAGATAAAAAAATTTAAAGCTTTTATTTCTCAGTGTCTGACTTTAGCATGGTAACTTGAATGAAACTCTCTCTTTTGGTTCACTGATCAATCAGTTTCTATAGTTGATTGATTTTGCAGTCCCAAAATAGAACAAGCACCTGCCTCAGTAGAGTAGCAGAACTATTCTCAGCAACAAGATGCTTTTTGGTCCAAATCTTCAAAGGATAGAATATGAATAGTTTCAGAAATCAAACACTTGTACATTTTTCTGAAAGTAAATAATGATGTTTCAACTATTTCCCATTATTTTTCAATTATGAGCAGCATTTGTTATGCCCTAAATCAGGGGTGGCCAAACTTTTTCCGTCGTGGGCCTGACCACACCCCCAGACAGTGTTGTAGGCTGGACCACACAACCTGGAAACAGAAGTGGGCACATTTACGGGTGACATAAACACGCCCACTTCTGTGTTTACGCCAGCCACGGGCGTGTTTGCACATGCACAGGCACATTTTACGGATGACATAAATGTGCCCGCTTCCATTTCCGGATTTGATGGAGGCAGCGATGGGCCAGATGGGATGGTGTCATGGGCCGGGGCCGGCCCACTGGCCATAGGTTGGGAACCCCTGTCCTAAATCAACACCATGTTATCTAGTCTTTACTCAGCCAACAAACTCATCCCCCCTCCCCCCAAAGCAATCCACTTTATAAAAGTCCTGTTCTATGCCTGTCATCTAAAATTTCAGGATTCAGGGGGGACCCTTTTCTCTGATTTTAGACCAGTATTTTCTCAACCTATGGTTTTTTGACTTCAATTCCCAGAAGATTAAGTCAATTCCCCAAAGCACTGATCAGCCAATGTACTGATCAGCCAATAAACAGACCGAAAGAGAGCTGATATCAAAGAAATCTAGTCTCTTTTAGCTGCTACTACACCATCAAATATGTCAGGATTGATCTGCTTCTAAACAGGTGAATTGTTTTTTGCTGACTGCATGACTCAAAGGCTGAACTGAATCCATCCCAAAACCCTGTTTCTAAGCACTTCATCTGCTCAGGATGCTCTGCTATGAATCTCAAATTGTGTCTATTGTAGAAAAAATGAATCATAGAGAAAGATTTGAGAGGAAACCCAAAAAAACCTGCCATGTAAACAAACTCCAAGTGTGTTGCTAAAGGCCTAAATAGAGATCGAGGTTCCTAGTACATTACATAATAAACTAGCTTTTTATAATATCCTTCAGCTATAAAATAGATGTCTTTCTTTGTAGACTCTTGACTTGTGTCCTGCAAAGAACTCTACTATTTATGCGACAGCCAAGTCTGCTTGGCACGCAGCTAATTACCCCAGTTAGGAGCTGCTAATTAACAGCTTGTACTCCTATTCCTGTGTTAATGAATTATTATCACGGTTGTTTGTTATGTGAACCCTCACCTAGACATGGCTCTTAGCACCATGGGAATAAAAATAGGGGAAATATATTTGTAGTCCCTGTGTCTGACATGGAATTTAATCTACAAAAACCCATGCTGATAAAAAGCTGCTTGTTCCTGATTTGCCTTTTCTTTTTCCAACAGTTTTTCTTCATGTTTTCCTGGAGGCATAGTCAAGGCCACTCTGACTCTGTTGTGGCGTTGTTTCCCCGAACCCGGGAATGCATCTGGTCTGTCTGTCTCTTCCGTGTTAACCCATTGTCCATAAGGATCTTGTATGACATGGGCCCTGTTTGTTCAATCACTTCCCCCACCACCACCCAAGGGGAACCTGTTGCATAGTTGTGGCAATGAACAGCCTGTCCAACCTGGAAAAACTTAATATTACTGACATCAATGATGAGACCCCTGCCCTCAACACATAATAGGTCTAGATGGTCAAGGACCGTAGACAACCGCCTCTTCATCAAGAGGTCCGAGGGTGAAGAGCTCGAAGCTAAGGGAGTGACCCTGTATGCAAGTAGATATTGGCAAAGCTGCAACTCTAAGTTTCCTGCGCCCATATGCTTTAGTGCCCCCTTGATGGAGCGAACCATCCTTTCTACTTGCCCATTAGTGGCGGGGTGAAATGGGGCAGCAGTGTCATGCCTTATGCCGTTGCGGCTAAGGAAATCCTGGACTTCTGCCAACATGAAAGTCGACGCATTATTGGAGACAACTATGTCAGGCAACCCAAAAGTACAAAAACCCTTCTTAATTTATGAATTGTAATAGCAGGTGAAGTCCCTGAGACGGGTATCACCTCTAACCATTTAGCGTATGCATCCACGATAAGTAGGAAGGTGGCCTCTCTGAATGGGCCAGCAAAGTCGATGTGGACTCATGACCATGGGCCCTTTGCAGTGTCCCAAGCCCTGATAGCTTGGAAGATTGGCATTCTCTGCAGCACCCTACCCAAGCCTCGATGTCTAAGTCGAGCCTGAGCCACCACAAATAACTCCTGGCAAGCGCCTTAGAGCAGACGATGCCTTGATGACTGATGTGTAGCGTGCGTAAAAACTTGTCCCAAAGTGAGGGCAGAATTACCACTCTGTCCCCCCACATCAATAATCTGAGATATGCAGACGATACCACCCTAATGGCAGAAAGTGAGGAAGACCTAAAGAATCTCTTGATTGGGCTGAAGGAGGAGAGTGCAAAAGCTGGCTTGAGACTCAATATCAAGAAAACCAAGATAATGGCAACAGGCCCAATCAGTTCCTGGAAAATAGATGGGAAAGAAATAGAAGCAGTGACAGATTTTACATTCTTAGGATCAAAGATCACTGCAGATGGGGATTGCAGCCATGAAATAAAAAGACAACTGATTCTTGAGAGACAAGCTATGAGAAACCTGGGGAACATAGTGAAAAGCAGAGATATCACATTGCAAACAAAAATTTGAATGGTCAAAGCAATCGTATTCCCGGTGGTAATGTATGGTTGTGAGAGCTGGACCATTAGGAAAGCTGAACGCAGAAGAATAGATGCCTTTGAAATGTGGTGTTAGAGGAGAGTTTTGATAGTATCCTGAACAGCTAGGAGAACAAATAGGTCAAATAGTAAAGATGAAGCTGAAGTACTTTGGACATCAAATGCGAAGGGAGGATTCACTTGAGAAAGCCATGATGCTGGGAAAGGTGGAGGGCAAAAGAAGAAGGGAGAGGCCAAATAGGAGATGGCTAGATGGTATTGTAGACACAGTGGGCACAGAACTGGGAGGGCTGAGGAGGATGGTGGAGGACAGAGGCGCCTGAAGGACAATGGTCCATAGGGTCGCAAAGGGTCGGAATCGACTGTGCGACTGAACAACAACCCCCCGCACCAAACATCCCCTTTTCAATGACAGCTCATTGCATTTTGTGTAATAAACCTTGAACTCGTCAGAGACCAGAGGCGATGGCCACCCTTTCTGAACCCATGACATAACCTTCATTAACAGGGGATCCTTTCTAGTAGCATTTGCAATGTCCTTGGCGGACACAGGCGGGGACTCCAAAACCTCTAACGTCACGACCTGATGGTCTGACTCTATTTTGCCCACTGTCTCCACAGGGGATCTAGATAGGGCATCTGCAATGGAGATACTGGCACCTGGCTGGTGCTGTAGACTGTACTGATAAGCTTGAAGAAACATTGCCCAAAGAAGCATTCTAGGAGACAATATCTTGGGAGTGGGTTTGTCGGGCACGGAGATGCCCAGTAGTGGCTTGTGATTCATGACAATGGTAAAAGGCCGCCCGTATATGAAGTCAGGAAACTTTTTTGTACCCGCAATGATAGCCAAAGCCTCCCTATCAATTTGGGCATACCGTTTTTCCATGTCTGTTAGAGACCTTGAATAGTAGGTGATCGGCGCTTCTCTCCCTCCTCCCCAAGTTGTGGCAGAGCATGGCTCCAACCCCCACAGGGGAAGCATCACACACGAAAATGACCAGCTTACTAGGGTCAAAATGTGTGAGGATGGTGTCCAAAGTAAGAAGCCTGTTAACTTTGCGGAATACCTTGTCCTGGGGGGACCCAAATGCCACACCACCTGTTTCCGAAGCAGTTGATGAAGGGGGGTGGCCACAGTGGCCTTTCGGGGTAGAAATGCATGATAAAAGTTCAGAAGCCCCCAAAATGCTTGCAATTCACTTCTTGAATTCAGACATGGAGCTTCCCATTCTGCTTTTACCTTAGAGTCAGAGGGCCTTAACGCCTTCCGGGGTAACCTTGAAACCCAGGAAATCAACTTCAGTAGCAAAAAAACAACATTTCTCTTTCTTAACCCTAAGCCCAGCATGTTGGAAACATTCTAATATCTGCCCAACTTCTCGGCAAGGTCCCTCCTGTCATTTCCCATAATCAACACATCATCAAAGAATGGCAGAACACCTGGGAGACCCTTAAGCAATTTTTCCACTAACCCCTGGAAAATACCTGGTGCCGCATTGACACCGAATTGTAATCTTTTAACCTTAAATGCACCCTTGTGTGTGGTAATACCGTAGTCTGACACAAAGCAGATTCGGGAGAGACAGGCAACTGATGGTATGCTAAGTTCAGTTTGGCAAAACATTGCCCTCCATGAAGTGTAGCCAGCAGGTGGCTGACGACTGGCACCGGGTGAGAGTTCGGCCGTATGGCTTTATTAATTGTACACTTGTAATCCGCACAAATGCGGATGTCTCCATTGGACTTGCTAGCTGTGATGATTGAAGTCTCCTATGGAGCTGAGTCCACCGGCTCCAAGATGCCTTGCGCAATTAGTTTTTCACGTTCGGCCTCGATATGGTCCTTAAGCTCAAAAGGCACCCAGAGGGGCTTCAGCCTAATGGGCCTAATAGCTGGGTCAAGTTCAAAATGGACAAGGGCCTCCTTGAACATACCCAGTCCCGGGCAAAACACGTCTGGGTAACAGTCACACATAGACTGAATGGGATCAACCTCTACCTTATTGATACCCGAAAATGCAATACCCAGGGCCCCAAACCATTGTGTACCCAAAAAGATTGTTCTTACCCACCTTGAACATGACAAGGGGCAAACTGGCCATCAGCGACTTGAACTGCACATGAAAAGTGCCAACGCCAAGTACAGGAATGTGGTGACCCTGCACGTCACTCAACTTGACCTTGAGAGCCCGCAACTTGGGCCAGTCGGCTGGAGGGGTCTGGAGAAATTCCCTCTGTGTGATGATCGAGAAGGATGATCCTGAGTCGATTTCCATATGGAATGGACAACCCTGCAGGCAGACATTCACGACGAATCTGTCGAAGACCGCATGCACTCTGGAACTGGAGCCTTGGCTGGTGAAGACCTTGGAGATGCGGTGTTCCTTTTCCCAATGACCTTTGTCTTTGGAAGGCACCTCAGCACGCTGGTGGCATACCCTGGCAATATGCCCCTTCCTCCCACAACTGTGACATTCAGCAGCCTTGAAGGGGTATTGGGTGCTGAGGTGTCTGCTCCTGCAACCCTGGCACGGCTCAACAGTGCCCTTGGCCAGGCCAAAACTTCTGCGAAGAACTTTAGCATTGTCGTCTGACCTCTTCAAAGCTGACTGAGGATGCTGATGGGCTGGATGAGCACAGTTGCTGAACAGCCGATCCCCCCTGGACCGGTGCCGTGGTCAAAGTCTGGAGAAACTGGACTCCGGCGGTGGCAACTTCAGCTGCCTGAGCCTCTTCGAGAACCTGTGCAAAGGTTAAAGTGTCCCTTTTCATAAGGTGACGTTAAGTAGGCTCATCCCTGAGGCCTACAAGGAGTCGATCACGAAGAGCAATGTTAAAGTTTTCCCACTTGCAGGGAACTGCGGTGTGGCGGAGAGCAGCCACATAATCTGCGACTGATTCCCCGGCCCGCTTGTCCCTTCTGTAGAAGGCCACCCTGACACCCTCGTCTGTTATCTTTTGTGAGATCACGTAGTTGTCGAACTGGACCTCGTACATTGGCCATGAGTCTGGTTTCGAGATCTCAAATGATCCAAACGAAGCAGGAACTGTGGCAGCCATGATATCCCATCTTCATCGCTAATGTTGAATCCGGTGCTTGAAGAAGTATTCTGACCAGCAGGATCGGGTCAAACACAAGTGATTTATTATTCAGTTCATAATACCGAACTGGGGAACATGTACAAGGTGGCTGACTTATATACAGTGAGAATGGCAGTTACATAGTTTGATACATTTCGTCGGGCTTCCGGGGAAGCGGGGAAGTTTGTACTGACAAATCAGCTATTTTGACAGACATTTGAAAATGGTGCCTTTGCAAAAGGTGCGCGATTCCACCATAGACTTTACGGCGCTCATAGTGGTTATACAAATAACACTTGGACACAACAGGTAGCCACCGCTAGAGAGGTTAGGAGATGGACCACATGGAGAAGAGCCTTCTCAGTCATGTCTCCCTCTGCCTGGATTGATCGTCCTCTAGAAATTCGGTAGACAACATCCCTCTACGTCTTTAGGAAATTGCTCAAGATATATTTGTTTAAAGAGGCATTTGCTGAACTCCTTCCTCCAAAATAAATTTGTTGGTTAGGATTTCTGGTTGGTTCACTGGTTGGACTGTATTTTTATTTCAGAATTTTGAGCCCTTTTCTCTCTGATGTCATCGCTGTTTATATATTTTTAAAAATTGTTTATTGTATTTTTGTCTTTGCAATAAAATGTTTTATTCTTTATGTTGTTCACTACCATCAGTAGTGGTATAACACTTGATTTGGCAGTATAGGAATGAATGAATGAATGAATGAATACCTGACATTTAGATCCTCGGCTCCTTCTATAATTTTCAGTGTGTTGCAAAATGGTACAACAGATGATTCTCCATTAACCAAATTTGCTGCATAAAGGAGGCTTATTGGGATGCATGAAAACAAATTAATCAGTTTTATTAGAGGTACAAGAGTAATATTCAAAAGCAAGCAAGTCAAGCTGTGAAGATTTCATCAAAAGGTCTTAAAAGATGCTGTAGCTTCAGATCAGTGAAGTCTGCAGTACATAGAGCTTTGTTTTCAGAAGATGAAAACCTAAAATAAATATGTTTCTTTTGTAACAGCTTTGCTATGAAAGGCAGTAAAAAAGGTTTATGTGTAATTTTCTAAAAAAATCAAAAGACTAAAATTGTTGACAATTTTATTTCCACAATGTCCTAGGATCACACTAGAAAGTTAGGTGATATTCTGTTTAATGGATCATCATATCAATTTATCTCTTTTCCAGATTTTCACTGATACATCTAGTCCTATACAATTAATGTACTGAGTGGCTGAGCACATGTTTGAATGTAGAAGGCATCAAGTTCAGTCCTAACACTTCCAGTCAAAAGGATCTTAGCTACCTGATGATGGAAAGATCATACCTGGCTTTGGAGTGACATTGCCAGTCCAGGTAAAAACTGCGAGCCTAGTCAGACAAATAGTCTGAAATTGTAGGAGGCATTCTAGGTTCCTGATGCCCTCACCCCCAAAGTGCTAATAACTTACAATTTCACTATTTTGAATTTTTCAAAATATAATCCCTGTACATTCTGTATAACTATGTAGACTAGGGATGAAGAGCCACAGTCGACCACCACTATTCTAGTTTGCCCAAAGAAGTAGAACCCCAGTTGAGTATGTGTATATTGGAGAAGGTTTGACTCATGAAGTCTTAAGTCACCAGGTTTAGCCTAAATCAGTTTTGAAGTCCACCATGTTTCCCCCTGACATCTGTGGTGACTCTTTTTTCCTAGCAATGAGTGGATCGTGCTCATTCGCTCCACTAGGCAGATGTTTACCATCTACCTTGGGGAAAATAGTGCTGGGGAAAATGTAGTGGGTGGCTCAGCCCTCATTTCTGTGTGCCTAATGTGGATGTATGCCAAGTACACATAGAGAGAAATATTGCCTGCTTCCATCATGGGATCTTTCCCATAGTTAGCCCTCCCTTGTTAAACATTCTCTGCTTATCATCTTGATAGATAAATCTGAAGTAGCAGCTAATCCTGTAGGCACAAATTTTTGTGCTTCCAGCTGGGCTAGCTGCATTATGACAATGCAATTGTGTTGAAGCTGTTATCCTGGGAATAGCCTAGCCCCGGAGGTCAGCAAACATGGCTCTCTAGGTGTTCTTGGACTTCACTTACCTGAAGCCCAAGACAGTACACCTGCTGATCAGGGCTTCTGGGAATTGAAGTCTGAGAACATCTGGAGAGCCAAGTTTGCTGACCCTTGGGCTAGCCTATTGCCTGTGGCCTGCTATAGCTGACATTTGTGTACAGTTACCTTCAAGAAGCCAGTTTATCCCAGTAACACATCATATAATAGCAGCTAACCTTAGTAAGTTCTCAGCTGACAGGAAGCGTTACAGAATAGACCATTTCTAAATCACCATCAACTAACTAGAAAGTTGTTGGAGCTGTTTTATCAGCAGTCATTTTTTGTGCCAGCCTCAGCCTGCCAGGCCCACTTTTCATTTGAGCTCTGTGGCTGACACAAAACAGCAATTATGATAACTGTCAACTGTCAGCTGCAGAGAAAGACAAGGAGGGGGAGAGGCAGACAGAAAAGGAGATATATTGATAAAGAATAAGGCGACATGTAGAGAATGGGAAGGGGGAACAGCATTAGTTTGAGAAGCATTCATTACAGTATTTCTGCACATTTTCCATTTTTGTTTTTTCAGGGGAAGAATTGGGCTTAACTATAATAAATTGTTTTGTTCTTAGCTGCCATCAAGTGCCCTCCAATCTATGGCAACCCTATAAATGAGAGATCTTCAAAACATCCTAAACTCAGCAGCAGTGCTCTGCTCTTGAAATTCAAGCATATGGCTTTTTTTTAAAGCAGTGGTTCCCAATCTTTTTTGGTCATGTCCCACCTAAGCATGTCTAAAATCCTGGTGCCCCCTCCCATGACATATAATTCTTATTATTCAGAAAAGTGAACTCCTATTCACATGGAGGAAGCCTAAAAGGCCATTCACAGTTAATAAATCATTTTCGAATTGCCCCCCTGTGGGGCGTGTGCCCCACGTGAACCATGGCTTTAGAGAGACAATCTTCCATTTTTCAACCTGCCTTAAACTTTTCCTAGCATTAATGTCTCTCTCCCAAAGAATCAGGATAGTCCCAAAGTATGACAGCCTCAGTTTTGTCTTTTTTTTGCCTCCAGAGATCTAGTTTGATTGGCTCTGTCCTTCTGTTAGTCCAGGGTATCTCCAAAACACTCTTTCAGCACCAAATTTCAGATGAATCCTTTTTCCCCCCTGCCAGCCTTCTTCAGCTTTCACGCCCATACATAGTAATTGAGACTACAAGAGTGTAGATGATCTTGGTTTTGATCCTCCAATGACACATCCATACACTTGATGATCTTTTCTAATTCTTTCATTGCTGTCTTTCCAAGACTCAGTTTTCTCCTGATTTCTTGGTTGCAGTCCCCATTTGGGTTGATGATTGAACCAAGGTATACAAACTATGTAACAACTTCAGTTTCTTCACTGTCAATATTAAAGTTGTATAATTCTTCTGTAGCCATGATTTTTATCTTATTAATGTTCAACTGCAGTCCTGATTTGGCACTTTTTTCTTGCACTTTCATCAGACGTTATTTCAAGTCTTTGCCATTTTCTGCCAGAAAGATGGTGTTGTCTGCATATCTTAAATTATTGATATTTCTTCTACCAATTTTCACTCCATTGTTTCATGACAAGTTGTAAGATGCCTTTTCCAAAAAGTTCTGCCTAATTAGCAGAGAGTCACACTATCTCTTTGAAAAAAACATTTCTAATTAACATTTTACTACCGTCACCTTTTGCTTATGATTTAATACTATGTTTTTCCATGAAAGAAGATCTGAATTTAATTATTTCCTTGCATATTCTGGACTGAATGAGATTTACCAGTCTGTAGCAATCAAGGAAGGTGTGTTCTAGACATTCAAAGTAATAATTTCCCCTCTAACTTTGTGATTTTTAAAAAACCAGTTTTCATAACAAAATAGAATTCCAATCTCCTTTTTACAAATATGGCCTGCCCAGCACCAGCAGCTGATTAAAAACTTTCCATCTGAATGGCCTCATATGGAGTAGTGAATGACTGAGAATGGACTGTCATAGCAGAATACCAGGCAAATGCTCCCTGTGCAGTTCTGGCCTTCATGAAGTGCCCTTGCAAATTTTCTGAGCAGAGTTGTATCAACTCCAAAAGGAATTTGGACCTTCAGCCTTGGGTCTGAAGTAAAAGCATCAATGAGGCATTTATTTACGTCAGTGACAGCAGGAGCAGAACCTTACATTTACCCTAAGCTTTGGTCAGCCGATGGTCTCACAAGCACTCCGAGCTGAAATTAGTCATAGAAGGCCCCGACCCCATTTTTGTTTGTTGATTTTTTGGTTTTGGGTTCTGGGTTCTTTTTTTTTTCTCGGGGGTGGGGTGGAGCTCACATTTCTTCCATATTCTTTTCCCAGGCAAGTGAGTTCTCATGGTTTTCTCCAGTGAGGGTCTTATAGAAGGAAAGGGCTTTGCAGAGCCATCCCTAGGACAAGAGTGACTCAGACTTTGAACTCAGGCATTGACATTTACAGGGTGCAGAAATCTGCTGCTGGAAAAGCGCACACCTGTATATTGGTGTTTACTGCTGAAATTCATGCAGTGGCTCTGTCTGCTTGTTTCTGTATAGAAGGAATCCTAAAACAAGAGGACTGAATGCAGAATCAATATAATTGCCATGTGCTTTCCCCCTTCCTCCATCTTGTGTCAACATCTGGTATGTTCAAAGGTGCATACTTCAGCATACTGCATATTGACATTAAACACTTCCCCAGTTCCTTTGCAGTGGGGCAAGGAAAGTGTAATTATTTTTCCCATGTATGCCATTCTCACTTTCTCATGACACTTAAACAAAAGTTAGTTACAGGTTTGGGAATATGCACACTTTCTTTGATAGCTGTTTACTGTTGTAACCTACATTTATGTCTTCAACATCCACAGATAAGGCTGAAGGTAGAGATGGGAAATCAATGTTTGGATTTGTTGGCCTTGTTGAAAAGTATCCTTGTTGTCGAGCATCAGTGGAATTTGCAGAACAATTGACTCACCAAACCTCCATTGATTCATTGGGTCTATTGACATGCAATTTACTAGGCTAAGCAACAGGATTTGAGCCATTGTTATCTATATAGGTTCCATGTGGAGACCAGGAGGCTACATACTTTATAAGTGTAATGCCTCAGGTCCACCAGTGTGGATTGATTGACTGCATCTTTATACCACCTTTCTCCCAGTGAAGAGAATCAAGACAGCACTTGGAGATGAATATATGGTAACAGAAGTCAGGGAAGTCCTCTGCTTGGGACTGGTGTTGCTTCAGATCCACACAATATTGCACCTGCTTTTTTTCTTGAACTTTAAAGCTTTTAGAGTCTTAATTTCATCCAGTTTTAGTCCTAGGCTTTGTTTAGTAGAAAGAGGCTTGTCTGAGCATATTCAGACAGGGCATATAGCCTGCTTGTCGGAGTTCTCGTGGTCACTCCTGCCTCTAGCATCTATATGTTGCGGAGCATCCCTATCGCCTGTGCATTCTTTCTTGACCTCCCATTAGGGGTTTCTGTTTTGGGGGAGCGCTCCCCTATACACCATTTTCAGTCCTGTGGACACAGGAACAACATATGGAGTCTTGCAGCTGTCAAAGGCTACTTCCAGTGTCAACATCTGGTATGTTCAAAGGTCTAGTGCATACTTCAGCATACTGCATATTGACATTAAACACTTCCCCTGCTCCTTTGTAGAGGGGCAAGGAAAGTGTAATTATTTTTCCTCCTCTGATTGTTGTAGCTCTGTATCAGTTTTAAACTTTTTTCAGTATTTCTGTGTAGTGATGATCAAAACTGTGGCTATGAGCAGTTTTTCCATCAGTACTACAGAGAAAAATAAATTAAAAAATTAACCTTTTATAACCAATGCAGCACTACAACATCAGATAGGGTGGTGGTGGTGGTGGTGGGGGGGGGGTAATTACACTTTCCCTACAGCTCCACAGAAGAGCAGGGGAATTTGCCTGTATCATGAAGAGTCTCATCAGCCACATCACCAAATGGGTAAAGGTCATTTGTTTTGTTTGGATGGAAGATGCAACTTCAGAATCAGTGACCTCAGTCTGTCCTTCAAGGGGCAGTTTGGACATGCTCTTTGTCTAAACTTTCCCCTTGAGGAAAAACATATAAAGTCTAATTGGAACCTTTATTACTTCTCATGAAATGTTAATGAACATTGTTCTGCTTGGCAGTTTTACCACAGAACTAAGAGGCATAGAAAATAGCAGTGTGGCAGGGTCATAGTAAAACAGACTTCCTTAGGGTCGAAAAATGTACCAGGGTTTTCCATTAGATAGTATTACTTGAGACGGTTCAAAACAGAGCTCTTGTTCCTAGCCATTATTCTGCTCCTTCTTCTTTGCTTAATATCTTTGGTGTGTTTTTTGTTTTCCTTTCTTTTTTGCACTTTCCTTTCTCAAACATTTATTTATTTAAAATTGCTGGAAATGGAGCTCATTATTGAACAACTTCTTTAAGTGTCTTTCTCCTGGTGCTAAAGAATTGCTAAAGATAACAGCTGCAGGTCTAAGCATAGCTGCAACACAATCCTTTACCAGTTTATTCAGAGGGAAGACCAATTATGACTTTAATGAGATGTATTTTCAAACAGATGTGGGTAGAATGGTGGCCTCAACTGGGAAATAAGGTTTTTTAAAGACTTCCTTCTGAATATGAGTTGGGTGAAAAGCATACTCGTGCTTATTTTGGCTGACTGGAGTCTTCTGAAGTTTATCAGCTGATAAGTTTCCTTCCCGCCTCCCCCAAATTACTGTGTTTTCCCATGTGGAAACCTTTGGTTACAGTGTGGAAATAAGCGTTCAGCTGAAATGAGAAGTTATTAAATCAGTAATGCAAGAGTTTGTTTGTTATTCTAGGGGAAACAATTTAAAGCACTGTTTTTAAAGCTAAACAAAATGATTTGAAGTCTTTTTGAGAAACAACCAGCCTTTTTCAACTGGTCCCCGAGGACTCCATTTATCTTTCAGATCTGGTTCCTGCAACCTACTGATAATGCACCAATTCTGTGATGCGTTAAATCTCCATCTACCAGTGGCTTGCCGAATTAATCAAATTACCTTTTAAAGTTAATGCAGTTGGTGAGAAGAGTTTAATGATATTCAAAACCTTCATGGTAATAATTACAGATGAAGAGGGTCAGTCAGTTGAGAATTAATGTGAAAAGTGCACAGAATGCCAATTGGAATTAATGTATGAGTGTGCATAAAGCATTAGGAAAGTTAACCATGAAAACAAAACGTGTGTTTGCTTCTTTTGAACACTTGCAAGAAACCAGAGTTTGTTAGGATGTAAACTCTGAAGTATCTGAAGAATGTTTGCTTGCTAAGAAGAGGAGAAATGAGAATGAAAGCAAGGAGAGGCCAAGGAGGATTGGCTGTGTTATTTTGAAGGACAATGCTAGACTACTCAAGATGGCAGATTGCATAGCACAACTGTTCCTGTACCACTCCAGATCTTGTAAACCAGTGGTGCCCAAATAATGGCCCGTGTGCCGTATCCAGCCCCTATAACAATTCATCCGGCCCACACCACCCTCATCTCTCCAAGAAGTGGAAGTACAGGCACGTTTTACTTCCATTTCCGGGAGCGATGAGGGTGGTGTGGGCCAGATGAATTTACATCGGGGGCCAGATCTGGCCCATAGGCCATTGGTTGGACACCCCTGGTTTAAGCAGAGAAAATGGCAACCTAAAATCTATCTCACCCTGTTGCAAAACAGATTGCAAGGTACATTTTACTTCCACCTCTGGTGGGAGGAACCATGTAACTGGCCCATAGCCCAAAAAGTGTGGGCACCCCTGCTGTAAACCAGCAACATTCTGTGCTCCCACTTCCTGGCATTTTACTCAAGTCTTGCAGAATCTGCTTTCTATTGGTTGAGCCTTTTCTTTGTATGCTGCTTAGTCTAATTTCCACCTTTTCTGGTGTGGGGGCTGCCATGTTTCTGAGTGCTTTGAATCCCAGGTAAAGCAGAAACCATTCTTTTCCCATCCAAAGTAGAAACAAAAAACAATGGAGAAGTCCTCAAGCGACTACCATCTGTTTTGTTGTTGTTCAGTCGCACAGTCGATTCCGACCCTTTGCGACCCTATGGACCATTGTTCTCCAGGTGCCTCTGTCCTCCACCATCCCCCTCAGTCCTCCCAGTTCTGTGCCCATTGTGTCTACAATACCATGTATCCATCTCATCTTTGGCCTCCCTGTTCTTCTTTTGCCCTTCACTTTTCCCAACATCAAGGCCTTCTCAAGTGAGTCCTCCCTTCTCATTTGATGCCCAAAGTACTTTAGCCTCATCTTTACTATTTGACCTTCCAATGAGCCGTCAGGGTTGATTTCTCCTAAGATTGACCTATTTGTTCTCCTCGCTGTCCAGGGTACCCTCAAAACTCACCTCCAACACCACATTTCAAAGGCATCTATTCTTCTGCGTTCAGCTTTCCTAATTGTCCAGCTCTCACATCCATACATTACCACTGGGAATACCATTGCTTTGACTATTCTAATTTTTGTTTTCAAGGTGATGTCTCTGCTTTTCACTATATTCCCCAGGTTTCTCATAGTTTGTCTCCCAAGAATCAGTCGCCTTTTTATTTCATGGCTGCAATCCCCATCTGCAGTGATCTTTGATCCTAAGAATGTCAAATCTGTCACTGCTTCTACTTCTTCCCCGTCTATTTTCCAGGAACTGATCAGACCTGTTGCCATTATCTTGGTTTTCTTGATATTGAGTCTCAAGCCAGCTTTTGCACTCTCCTCCTTCAATCCAATCAAGAGATTCTTTAGGTCTACCATCTGTGGCGACAGAGAAAGACTGCATTTCCTGAGGTGAGACTAAATGCTTCCAACATACCTCAGACTGATATTTTAAAAACATGCAACCTCTGTTTTGGATTCTGAAAGCTTCAGCACCTAACCAGGATTATCTTTAGACTACATCTCTTTTTGCCCTCAAATTCTGTGGTACCCAACTCAGTGTCCTGCAGGCTTGACAACAAATCTGTTTTTAACATTTGGGGAGTGGGTGCAATAAAAGTGTTGTCTACTCTTTTTTTAAAAAAAATTGGACAGAGATGATGCTGCCTTTTCATTTTCATAATAGTTTATGAATCCACTCTTCAAAATACTTTCCTTGAAGCATTTGCTAGAAATTTTGGTTTCCTACAATTATGTCCCTCCTTTTTAAAATACTTTTTACTGATTTTCCTTTATTTTTCTTTGTTTGCTTTATAAACCCACTAGAATGTTTTTCCAAAATGAACCTGTGAAATGTGATGTTCAACCAGTTGAAGCATCATAATGTAAATATGCTGCGAATTTCAGGCCATGTTGTTTTTATGGCTAATTGCTGATTGAACTTGCCACAAGTGGTGTTTCACTTTTCAAGCTTCACTGCAGATTAGTTGTCGAGTTTCCCATTGCCTGTGTATGTAGGGATTATCAGATACGCCAGCTCAACTCCCTGTAGAAAGCCAGTTTGCTTACCAATGGGATTATGTGACTGGGCTATGAGAATGTGATATTATCTTTATGCATGAATATTAACTGCACTGTTCTGAATAGCAATGGCAAGTCTAGAATAGCTGGGATGTTGCAAATAGTCCTTTAGAGAAGATGCAGAATAATACCAATGAAAGGTAACATTGCCTTATTTTGTTGGTATTGATGCTATTCAAGGCAGGAAGGAAAGCATTTTTAGATCACACAGTTGCCAAATTGGAAGGACTTGAGCATGTTCCTGTCCTTTTGGCGTATGCAGGTGTTTTTTTTTAAAAAAAAATGAATATGAAAGTAAATGAATATGCCTTGTCAATGTTAATTTTGTTTTTAACTAAAGCAAACATGAAGATAAACATGATAAGCAAATCTGCAAAACATTTGTTTTCATTTACAACCTTAAAAAAATTCTAATCTGCCTGAAAGAAACTAAAAACAAAGCAATTTTTAAAAACTAAAATGACAATTGAAGAATCTTGGCACCTTAAAAACTAATAGATTTATTTAAGCATGTGTTTTTGTGCATTATAACCCACACTCTCAGACATAGGTGCTATAATTCATTTTGCTTTTGCTTTTGATAGATATCTAAAAGAGACTAACCCATAACTTGTTGTGGGGGAGATGTGGTTTTGAACAGAATGAGATTGTTCCATTCAGTTGTCTGTAGCGTCTCATTTCTAATGAGTTTCTGCAAAGTAGTGTGCATGTCTGAATTGTTTAGGGGCAAAACAGCAAATCCCAAATTTTGAAATTAACTGGAAAATAAAACAGAACAAGGTATCAAAAATCTTAATAGTATTGTAGGTAGGTAGGTAGGTATTTACAATGTTTGTATGATACCCCTTATTCTGTTTAGTTGTTGTTCAGTTGCACAGTTGATTCCGACCCTTCACGACTCCATGGACCACCGCACACCAGGCACCCCTATCCTCCACCATCCTCCTCAACCCGCCCAGCTTTGTGCCCATTGCATCAACAATGCCATTTAGCCATCTCATTTTCTGCTGCCCCCTTCTTCTTGTGCCCTAGACCTTTCCCAGCATCAAGGCTTTCTCAAGTGAATCCTCTCTTCCCATTTGATGTCCAAAGTACTTTAACTTTATCTTCAATATTTGACCTTCCAAGGAGCAGTCGGGGTTGATTTCTTTTAAGATTGACCTATTTGTTCTCTTTGCTGTCTTGGGTACTCTCAAAATTCTCCTCCAGCAACACATCTCAAAGGTCTCTATTCTTCTGCGCTCAGCTTTCCTTATGGTCCAGCTCTCACAACCATACATCACTACCGGAAATACCATTGCTTTGACTATGCAGACTTTGGTTTGCAAGGTGATGTCCCTACGTTTAACTATGTTGCCCAAATTTCTCATAGCTTGCTTCCCAAGAATTAGTCGCCTTTTTATTTCATGGCTGCAATCTCCATCTGCAGTGATCTTGGACCCTAAGAATGTAAAGTCTGTCACTGCTTCTACTTTCCCCCCATCTATTTTCCAGGGAGTAATAGGGCCTGTTGGCATTATCTTGGTTTTCTTGATATTTAGTCTCAAGCCAGCTTTTGCACTCTCCTCCTTCAACCTAATCAAGAGCTTATTTAGGGCTTCTTCACTTTCTGCCATTAGGGGTAGTATCATCTGTTTAGAGCATTCCCCAAACTATGTTCCATAGAACACTAGTGGACTCCAATTTCCAACAGCGCTGGCTCTTTGGCTTTGAAACAGAGATGAGCACTGAATCTAGGGATTCAGATACGACTGGCTTTCGAGCAAGAGAAACCTTTACCTTTAAGTCAGTACATTGAGTGATCAGTGCTTTGGGGAATTGACTTTGGCTTCTGGAAATTGAAGTCCAAAAACCACAGATGGGGAAACAATCCAGTAAAAAAAGTACAACATAAAAAAATACAGTACAGTTGTACCTCATATAACAATGTTAATCTGTTCCATGGGGCTCATTGTTGTATGAACCAATTGCTATACGATGTATGCATCGTATAGCGATTTTCCTATGGGATGCATCGTACAACATTTTTTTTTCGCTCAGTGGTTTTTCCCATTAAAAAGTTGTTCTACGATTTATTCCCTAGGGAAAATTGTTATGCGGGATGACATTTCCCCCCCCAAAAAAACAAAAAACAAAAAACAACCTAATTGTTATGCGATTTCATTGCTATACTGGGCGCTTGTTGTATGAGGTTCCACTGTATCTGGAAATAATATAATATTATGTTTCTCTGGGTGAGAACAAGACCTTTTAAACCTTGCATCAACAAGATTGTGACTTGAGCACCAAGTCTGATTCGCTCAAGAAGACATTCCATAGTTCAGCTACTACTGAGACACCTTTCTTTTGTTGTCCTGCACTGTACACCTGGTGGAAGTGCATGAAGAAGTATCTTTGCAAAAGCCCATGTGTCTTTGGTGGTTGTGCTTCTGTCAGTCTGAGAGACGGAGGAGAGAAAAACATATTTGGTGGCAACCTAATCTCATGTTTACTGGAACTGAAGTTTCATTCATTCAGAGGATGTTGCCCTTTGATTCAATGTGCAATTGATGTTCAGCTTGAATTGTTTACCATTGATTGTACCTGCACTTTCCCCAGAGCAGTGTCTTCAGCTTTCAAGAGTTCTGGCTGCCGTTCCAAAGATATTGCTTGTTGTACTACATGTTCCTTTCCCTGACAGTAATGGGCAGCTAGCCATATCTTCCATTTAAATTATTTTACAACTTCCCTGAGATAGAATTGAGGAGTATTGTTTTAATTGCTCAAAACATTTGGGAGTTTGGTTATGTCTGCACTGTGAGAAAAGTAAAGTAATGAGATACAAATAATCTTTCAAATAAAAGACCATCCAAGGCTGGTCTGTTTTTTCTTTTGACATATTATTTGTACCTCATTACTTTAAATAAAGAAATTCATTAAGGTTGTGCATTATTATTGATAAAAGAGTAATTTCTACTGATGTATCATGTTTTGAAGCAAATGCACTTTTAAAAAATGGCTTCAAATGGCCAAATGTCACCGAAAATGATCTCCCAAAACAACAGTGAGTAAATATTATGCTAAAAATGAAACATTGTTGCTGATCTTCATATTACTTTTAAAAAAGAGAATGAGTCAGAAACAAACTCTGTCTTTGTCAAGAGTAACATTGCCTAGTTATTTTCAAAAGCTACTCAGAAGGGACATTTTAAGCAGGCATTTCCCTTTAAAAGAAAATAAAGGGCAGCAATTAAACAGTAATAAGTTGCAATCAAAGTAGCGTAACCAATTACTTTTTCCACATTGTAGTATACAACAAATTAATTTTTTAATATTCTAATGAATAACAGGAACAAATTGATTATTTATGAAATAATGTTTCAATATCAGTTTCCGCTTCTAGCTGTGCCAACTTTGCCAAATTTCAGATTTAATTCAAACATCTGCCCCTGCTCTAGGAACTGTCTTCAATGATCTTTAGGCTACCAAACACACTTTCTGATCTTGAATCCATGTTTGACACGCTATAATGCTTCTTATGCTTGGTCATGATACTTTCCTGATAATATGTACCAAAGCTTGTCTTCAAAAAAAGTTTGGGGACTGGTATTGAGTGTCTTGAAGAATTGGTTGAAACCAAACTACAGTAAAACCCCTACTTACGAAAAAAAGTCTGTTCCGTAGGCTTTTGCTTAAATCGGTTTTTTATGTAATTCGAAGCAAACCCATAGGAAAAATGAAATTTTTATGTAAATCGAAGCAAACCCATAGGGAAATGGATTTTTCCTTAACTCGAAGCAAACCCATAGGAAAAAAATCTTTATGTAACTCAAAGCAAACCCATAGAAAATTGTGTAAATTGGGACATTGTTTTAGCACAAAATCATTATGTAAGTCGAATTTTATGTAACTTGAGGCATTTCTCTCTCTTTTTCGAAGCCTGAATGAAGATGCCATTTTAACTTTACTTGCTGACTGAGTAAACTGTGTTTATCTACATAAACATTTGTTTAAATTAGGTTTTATCTCTAGTGTAATGTGTTTTTGTAAATAAAAAAACTCAGCCATTCCTCTTAAACCTGGAATACTTCAATTCAGAATGGTTTGAGGCTTACTAATATAATTTACAGCTGGTAATTCACACAACAATGCTTCCCTCCCATGGCTGCAATGAATTCAGAGATAAAACTATTTCAAAAATCAGGAAGAAAAGGCTTATATTCTGATATAATTTTAATGCCACCATTGTGCAGCTGGTTTCTGGTTAAGCCAATATAATAAAGAGCAAGAATGGATTGCAGCACAAATGGAAGGTTTTCTTTAGGTTTAACAAAAGCAGGTTTGTGGTGCAGAATTCAATACATAGTTTACCAAGCTGTTATTCCTGGTTGTTCCTTCTTTTCATTGCTTTTTATGTTCTTTTCCTCCCCATCAAATAAAATGAGAGCATTGTGTTATTTTTTTGTAATTAAAAAACTAATACTTTTAAAGTATAAATGCTAGGTTTTACAATATTAAATTGATACCAGAATGATAACCAAAAAGAAACTACTACAGTACCTCTAAATAGGTGAGATTAAAATTAGGCAACAGATCATTGTTTTTGAAGATATATTTAAGAATAATAATTATTGCATGCCTTCAAGTAAGTTCTAAGTAGAGAATACACAGATGTGGTTTACTATTCCCTTTTCCTGGGGGTATTCTAGGTCTATGTATTTTGTCCATTAATACACAGGTTCGTTCTTCTCCCAGGAAACACAGTGGGGAACCAAACTCCCAACCATATCTAAACCACTATACTGTCATTTTACACCTCAGTTTTTCTCCAGTGAACTCATGAAGATGTATGTGGCATTTCTGCATCTCACTATACTCACAGTGACTCTATAACAGTGATGGCAAACTGTTTAGAGATTGAGTGCCCAAATTGCAACCCCAACCCCACTTATTTATCGCAAAGTGCCAACATAGCAACAGGGGAGGAAAGAAATGCTCCTATTGGGCTGCTGGGCAGAGGGAGGAAGTGCTCCCATTGGACTGCTTGGCAGAGGGGTGGGGTGAACCCTGTGCTGGGGGGAGGAGGAATCATTCCCATTGGGCTGCTGGGCAGAGGGGTGGGGCAAACGCTGTGCTGGGGTGGCTGCACGGGTGTCCATAGAGAGGGCTCCAAGTGCCACTTCTGGCATGTGTGGCATAGGTTCGCTATCACTGCTCTAAATGTGGGTCAGAGATGAGGAGTGAGTGGCCTATAGACACTGATGGAGTTTCATGGCTGGATGGCAGCCAGAACCTGGATCTCCCAGTACCAAGTTCAGCATTCTAACCCCATTACAACACCAGCTTTAGCCCACAGAATCCCATTTGGGTGGATCTCAATGAGCAGACTCAGGAAATCCTATTGCCTGAGGGTGTCAAGAGTGGTTGCCATTCAACAGTTCTAGGCTCAGTGGATCGATAACCTGACAGCTTTGTGCAATCTTTATATATTCTTATCAGAGTTTGGGAAAATTACCTATTTTGGACTACAGTTTCCAGAATCCCCTAGTCAAAGATGTGTAATCCCGGAAAGTAACATTCCAAAGATCTGGTTTCTGTGGAAATGGAGAAGGAATGCAAGCGCGGCGCCAAAATGGCCGCTGCGCTCTTTGCGGCCCCCCCCCCACAGGACGAATGATCCGGGTAGTTTAGGGCGTGGCCAGCTCCCTTATAAAAGGGGTGGCCACGAGGTAGCCGAGCTGCCATTTTAGCTAAGCGACGGAGCGGAGAAGTTTTTCCCTGTGTCTCCGTCGCTCCTTACCTGGAAGCCTTTTTGGCGGCGAATCTTCTCTTTCGGCTTCCTTTGCCTTGAGCGTGATGCCTTCGAAGAAGAAGGCACTTTCGGGTGCGGCTCGTACGAGCAGGAGGCGCAATCCGGGTCGGAGGACCACGGTGGCGCCTCCCCAGCAGCCGCCTTTGCCGGCACCCGCCGGGCCCGGCGGGATGGGGTCGATCACCCCTTGGCCGGAAGCTGCGGCCCGCGCCCCGCACGCGGTGGACACCGCTTCTGGATCTGCTCATTCTGCTGGGCCTGCACCAGCGGTGGCGCAGCTCCCCACGGGGCCTTCTAGCCTCGGGGGGTGGTCTGGCCCTCTGCCTTGGCAGGTGCCGGCACCGACCCTCCCGGGCTTCGGTGTGGGACAATGGCCCTACCCGGGTCCTGGGGTACAGGGCCCTGTACCCGAGCCTCTCACAGGTGGGCCGGCCGGCCCTTGGCCCCAGGTTAGCGTGCAAGCCTTACTGGCCCGTGTGGCGGCCCTTGAGGCCTCTTTGGCTCGGGCCAGCCACGCTGGGGCTGCTGGTGGGGTTAATTTTGAGGCGCCGTCGGTCGGGCAGCAGCAGGCGACGGGACGGGTCGAGCTGCTGCAGGCGCGTGGCGCATCTTCAGCCACTGCCTCGCAGCTCCCCGGCCAGCAAGCAGGTGTGGGTCAGGCCCCGATGATGAGCTCTACGGCGGTCGTGAGCTCCGACGCCCCCGGTGGGCCGGAACCCCCGGTGGGGGCGGCCTGCGGGGGTGCGACATGTGAGTATCCGGTGCAAGCCAATACACCTACACACATTGCCACTACTGGGGGGGCCTTTCAATGGCCTTGGCCTCGCGCGGGTGGTGCGGTGGCCCAGCCGCCGGCGCCCCACTCGGCGATGTCGACTGCTGCACAGCTTGCTGGGGTTACAGATGTTCCCTACCCTGCCGGGAATTTATTGGGGGTGGCGGGGCCAGCACAGGCCCCTTTTCAGATGCCCGCGCTGGCTGCGGTCCCAGTTTTGGCCTTGCCAACGGCGGGATATTCTTTGCCACTGGGTGACCACCTAGCGCAAGCCACCAGGGAAAAGATATGGCGGGGGGATTATGTCGATATCTTCTCACTCTTAAACAGAGAGCCCACCAAGGAGGAGAGGGAGGGGCAGGATGAGAAGGATAAGGAGCAGGCACGTCGTCGCAAGCCACCACGTACCTGGGCCAACTGGCTGCCGGCTTATTTAATTTACATGGCAGTGTACTTGAGAGCGCGGCCAGATTTGGCTATTCCGATGGTCCAATATTTGGACAACATCTATAGGGCGATGGTCGACTTTCCGGGCCACTCATGGTTGGCTTATGACGAGGAATTCCGCATGCGGATTGCCCTGCACCCCGAGATGAGGTGGGACGAGCCGTGCCAGAGGCTTTGGCTTCTGTATATGACGCCCACGCGCCCTGCGCCAGGGGAGAGATACCATTGTGGACATGCGGTCCAGCGAGCGGCTCCAGCTCAGGTTCCCCGCCAGGCGGCGGGGCAGGGGGTTCCAGCCCGCCTGCTGTGCTGGACTTTCTCGTCCAATGGTTCCTGCAATAGGAAAAATTGCAGGTACAGACATGAATGTCCCACCTGTGCGGGCCCCCACGCAGCCTCTGCCTGTCCCAGGCCTGGAGGGACGCGGGGCAGAGGGAAGGGTGGGCAGTGGAACGGCAAGCCTGCCGCGGATGGAGCTAGTTCACCGAAAGGCTCCCTCCCCAATTAATGTGGACATGTTGGAGCGTTGGCTCGCATTGTACCCGAAGGGGGAGGATGCAGATTATCTGCTTCAGGGCTTTAGACAGGGGTTCCGTATTCCTTTCATGGGTGACAGGTCCCCTCAGGATGCCCCCAACCTTTTGTCCCTTAGGGGGAGGGAGGAGGTGGCTGCCGCCAGCATTAATAAGGAGGTTACTGCGGGCAGGGTCACCGGCCCTTTCCCTGCACCCCCGTTCACTAACCTTAAGGTATCGCCCCTGGGCTTGGTTCCCAAGGAATCTCCGGGCGAGTTTCGCCTTATCCATCACTTGTCCTACCCAGCCGGCCGATCGGTCAATGATGCTATACCTGATGACCTTTGCTCAGTCAGGTATACGTCTTTTGACCACGCGCTGCGCATGGTGCGCTCATGTGGCCCGGGTGCGCTACTGGCTAAGTGTGACATTAAGTCGGCTTTTCGCCTCTTGCCTGTGCACCCGGGCGACTTTGAATTGCTGGCTTTTAAATTCCGGGGTGAATATTATTTTGATAAGGCCATGCCTTTTGGCTGTTCCATATCATGCTCTGCATTCGAGCGTTTCAGTACCTTCCTGGAGTGGGCGTTCGTGCGCAGGTCAGGGTCCCGGTCTGTAGCCCATTACCTGGATGACTTTTTATTCGGGGGTGAACTGGGCAGGGACACGTGTCCACGTCTCCTCAACACATTTCAGACGCTAATGGAGGAACTCGGTGTCCCTTTAGCGCCCGAAAAGACCGAGGGCCCATCTAACAAGCTAGTATTCCTGGGGGTGGAGATCGACACAGTAGCGCAGGCGTCTAGGTTACCGGGGGATAAGGTGTCCCGGTTAGTGGCCCTCATCTCGGATTTGCTGGCCAGGCGCAAGGCATCGCTGAGGGAACTCCAAGTGTTACATGGTCACCTTAATTTTGCCTGCAGGGTGGTCGCACCGGGCAGGGCTTTTGCCCGGCGCTTATGCGATGCCATGGCAGGGTTATCCAGGCCCCACCATAGAGTCAGGATTACCCGGGGTATCAGGGCAGACATGTTCGTCTGGTTACAGTTCCTGAGGGAGTTCAATGGGGTCTCCTTTTGGAGGTCTGACCTCCTGGCTTCCCCGAGTTTTCAGGTCCAGTCTGATGCCTCAGGATCCCTGGGTTATGGGATGTACTTCAATGGGAAGTGGGCCTATGGTGGGTGGCCACCGGCATGGGCAGGCACGGGTCGCCTGCGGGATCTCACATACCTTGAATTTTTTCCTATCCTGGGGGATTTGATGCTGTGGGGCGAGGAATGGGCCAACTCGGTCGTGCATTTCTGGTGTGATAACGCTGCGGTTGTCCGCATCATCAATGCACAGACTTCTAAATCACCCAGGGTTATGGACCTAGTGCGCCAATTTGTGCTGCGCTGCCTGCGCCTCAACGTTTTGTTCAGGGCTAGGCACGTCCCAGGGGTTAATAATGATATTGCCGACGCTTTGTCCCGCCTGCAGATCTCCCGGTTCCGTGCCTTGGCCCCGGATGCGGAGGAATTTCCCTCGCCACTCCCGGAGGAGATATGGACCATTGGCAGGGAGAGGTGAACCGGGCGATCGGCCTGTCACTGGCGCCCCGCACGCGTAAGGCGTATCAACAAGCTTTTAATTCTTATAGGACATTTTCCGCCCAATTTCACCTGCCAGAGACCTGGCCTATCCCGGTGGACCATGTACTGCGGTTCATGGTTCACCTGCATTCCCAGGGCCTCGCACCTCGCACCATAGCATCTAAGCTGTCAGCGTTGGCTTTTATGGCCAAGGTGGGGGGTCATGTGGACAGCACCTCTGACTTCCGTGTGAGACATGTTTTGGAGGGGTGGGTGCGCGAGCGCGGGCGTCGCCCGGACGACCGGCACCCTATTTCCCCAGGGGTTCTTACCCAGTTGGCCCGGGGCTGGCCAGGCCTCTGTTTTGATCATTATGAGGCAGCCCTTTTTCATGCAGCCACAACGGTGGCATTTTTTGGAGCGCTCCGCATCAGCGAACTTGTGATGCTGTCTAAGGCGGATGCAAGTTGTAGGGCACTGGAACTCGAAGATGTATATGTTGCCAAAGACTGGGCCCAGTTGAGGATACGCTCCTCTAAGACTGATCAGCAGGGCGTAGGCAGTGGTGTAAGACTGCTACGGTGTTCTTTGGCAGACATCTGTCCGGTTGGTGCCCTACAGGAGTTTCTTGCACTGCGTGGCACGCACCATGGCCCGTTTTTCTGTCACCAAGATGGGTCTCCCCTCACTAAATTTCAGTTTTGGAAGGTGACAGGCAGAGCCCTCGCCAGGGTGGGCCTACCAGGTGCCCGTTATGGCACACATTCATTCCGTATCGGGGCAGCCTCTACAGCAGCTGCGTTTGGGTACTCCGGGGCTGACATACGCAGCATGGGAAGGTGGGGTTCACGATGTTTTCAGTTTTATGTGCGCCCACTCCCCCCGTGAGTACCAACCCAGTCACCTTACATCATTTCCCTCGTTTTTTCCTTACAGACCCTGGGTGTCGTATTACACCGGTGACAGTATGGCTGGTGGGCCACAGCTACGTGCAAAGGGCAGCGCGTTACGCTGCGGCGACAGGGTGGGGACCCCGACTGGGACTGGGTGAACACGCCAGTCTCACATGGCATGGTAAGCCTGGGATGTTGTGGCGGGAGCTGCTGCCTTTCCTGTTTTCGGGCAGAAGTGCTGCCCCGCCTGACATTCTCATCATGCACTTGGGGGGCAACGATTTGGGTCAGGTCACTGGCTTGTCGCTCAAGCATGCGATTTGCGAGGACCTCGCCTACTTGCACTACGTCTGGCCTCCCGCAACCCTGGTGTGGTCGGACATTGTCCCGCGCCATTCTTACAGAGGAGGAGTTGACCTCATGGCCATTGACCGCGCTAGGCGCGCAGTCAATAAGGCGGTGGCGTGGTTCCTTGCCGACAAGGCTTGGGGACGGGTCAGTCGTCACCCCGCTATTGGACTAGAAAATTATGATTTGTATGCAGGGGATGGGGTCCATCTGTCGCGAGGAGGTATGGACCTCCTGTTGGGTGATTGGCGAGCAGGCCTGTTGACCGAGCTGACGGTCTGGGGGGGGCGTCAGGCCTTCTTTGAAGCCCCTCCGTGTGGCGGGTAGCACTGGTAAGGTAAACAGTTATGACCCACAGGTATCCGGCAGGTTCGCAATTGACTGGACAACACTAGATAGGAATAAATTAGTTAAACGTTGTCCGGTCAACGACGAACCAGGCGATGGGGTGATGGCGATAGCTAGCCAGCATGCATCACCCCGTGATTTCACGGATACGAGTCAGAGGGTGGGGACATCAGTTAGATATTGACTACGGTCAACAATTTGTTTGTTGTCAACAAACAAATTGATACAAATTGATACATTGTAACCAATTGCCGTTGGCAATTTTGGGTGGTACCTTACCAGTGTTACTTCGGCCTGCTTGCCTTAAGAATTATGATTGGTCGTTTTACCAATACAAATTTATAATTCGGATTAGGGCATGAATCAATAAATGTGGCCCAATGCCGTTATCCACTTTCAATGGTGTCTGAGTCCGTTATTGGGGGGTGCGCCTGCAATGCAAGTGTGGCGCCAAAATGGCCGCCACGCTCTTTGCGGGCCCCCCCCAGGACGAATGATCCGGGTAGTTTAGGGCGTGGCCAGCTCCCTTATAAAAGGGGTGGCCACGAGGCAGCCGAGCTGCCATTTTAGCTAAGCGACGGAGCGGAGAAGTTTTTCCCCTCCACCCCCTCCCTAGTTAACAGTGTGATATTTTGGTCGCTTCGGGGCCGGGTGGGAATTTTTGGCTGGGACCCACATTGGCTTCCGGGTCCTGGTTTTTTTGCCCATCCCACACTGTTGCTATGGTTTGATATAGGGGTTCTGCTATGACTGCTGTTGACTTTGGTCACATGGGCGGGTAGCACTGGTAAGGTAAACAGTTATGACCCACAGGTATCTGGCAGGTTCGCAATTGACTGGACAACACTAGATAGGAATAAATTAGTTAAACGTTGTCCGGTCAACGACGAACCAGGCGATGGGGTGATGGCGATAGCTAGCCAGCATGCATCACCCCGTGATTTCACGGATATGAGTCAGAGGGTGGGGTCATCAGTTAGATATTGACTACGGTCAACAATTTGTTTGTTGTCAACAAACAAATTGATACAAATTGATACATTGTAACCAATTGCCGTTGGCAATTTTGGGTGGTACCTTACCAGTGTTACTTCGGCCTGCTTGCCTTAAGAATTATGATTGGTCGTTTTACCAATACAAATTTATAATTCGGACTAGGGCATGAATCAATAAATGTGGCCCAATGCCGTTATCCACTTTCAATGGTGTCTGAGTCCGTTATTGGGGGGTGCGCCTGCAAAGATACAGTTGTTGGATTTTTGGACTCTGCAATATTTACTAGATGCATGGGGTCTCGTTCAATCCACCATTTATCTTAATTGTCTCATTTTATCCCACCTTTCCTCTAAGAAACTTAAGGGTTGCATTTATGGTTTTCTGTTTCCCTTCATGTTCATTATAGCCCTGTGATATATGTAATTACACAACAAACGTAGGCGACTGTGAGGTTAGCATTGATCGGCAGATTCCCCTTTTTTGCCCAGCAGAAATAGCCCAGTTAAAGAACATTCAGACAAGAATTAAGGTAAAAAGCAATAATTTTTGCTTATAGTATGCAGGAGATTAAACAGGAATGCCCACCCGGTTATTAGTAGAGGAAAGAAGGAATCAACTAATAAACTGTTTAAAAGATTACTTCTCTCAGCCATGTGGCTGAGGAGACTGAGGAGCTCAAAGGAGCATCTGGCCAAGACAAAGGGTTATAAAACAGTATAAATTGGGGTCAGGTAACCCAACAGCAAGAAGACAGGGAGTTCTCTAATTGACTGGTTGGAGACAAACAAACAAGTTAGTTTGGTTAGAAGGGGGCTTTTCCTGTCACATAACTAATTGTGTTGATAGTCACTGCATGTTGGGTTGCATCATGTATCTAACTTTCCAGAGCTCAGAGGAGTATGTTTTAAAGGAATTCATTGTACAGTATTACTCATTACTTCTCATAATAAGCTATGATCATTTATTTATTTATTTACTTATAACTCAAATTTCTGTGCCGCCCAATCAGGCGAACCCGGCTCAGGGTGGCTCACAACAGGATTAAAACATACATATTAAAAACAATTAAAACCCCAACATACCTACCCACCTATTAAAAACTAACCACATTAAAACTGCCACATTAAAAAGATGGGGAGGCTTTATTTTATAAGCCAACAGGTGGGGGCCACTCTTCCATCCGGGTCCCACACCTGCCAAGTTTTTAATTCTTTTCTGAAAGGCAGCAGCTCCGTCTGCTCCCACAACTCTACTGGCAGGAGGTTCCACAAGGCCGGTGCGGACACGGAAAAGGCTCTCCTTTGTGTGCCAGAGAGGCAAGCCCCTCTGGCAGATGGAACAAATAGAGAGCCCCTCCGGTCCGCTCTGGTTGGACGGACAGACACTCTTGGGACGATGCGTTCTCTTAGGTATCCTGGCCCACTACCATGTAGGGCTTTAAAGGTCAAAACCAGCACTTTGAATTGCACCCTGAGTGCAAAAGGGCAGGAGGTGGTGCGAACAGCTGCAAGAAGCCTGTCCACTTCCTCAGGGACAACTGGATCGAATTGATCCCAGATAACACAGCCAGACTGAGCTCTGGTCCCCTCCCGACTCTCCTCATCCACACCAGGATTGAACCCGGAGTGAATCCGAGTGATTTTCTCCACCAGATAGTCTGCAAAAACCTCAGCCGAACCCTGCCAACCGGGCACCGGGCCCTCCCAGCCAAGGAGAGACCTGGTAACCCGGAACAAGGCAGCTGGGCAATTATCCACGGAGGCAATGAGGGTGGTGAAGTATTGCTGCTTCACTACCCTCATCGCCACCAGGTAGGTCTTAATAGCAGCCCTAGCCAGTGTCCAGTCGGAATCACTCTGGGTCTTCCCCCAGCGGCGCTCTCGGTGTCTCTTTGCCTGTTTAAGCTCCCACAGTTCTTCTGTAAACCACAGGGAAGATCTATCCCTGCGGACTCAGAGAGGCCGTGGTGGTGCGATTTCTTCCAAGGGAGCGGTAGTCATCCTGTACCACAGGTCAACGAGTGCCTCAGATGAATCGTGTAGCCAATCCAGAGGAAAATCCCCCAGTTCCCTCTGGCATTCGTCAGAATCCATCAGTCACAGGGGGCGGGCCAATTTAATAGGCCCTGACTCCCTGCGATGAACCGCCGCCTGAAGCTGTGACTACATTGATAAATCATGTGTGAAATACTCTGGGACCGGAACAATCAGATTCACATTCTTTTCTGTGATTATGTGATATGCAAGTTGGTCAACCCAGAGTTCTCTGCAATCTGTGTTTTTACCCTCTGCTGCTGAGGTTTCTGTTCTTTTTTTTAATCAAATGCATTTACATTAATTCTTGTGACTTGATTACTTGACTTGATGGAGAGGGGAAGGAGCACTTGTAGTAATTCTATCTAAAGCCATTTGACCTGGCTACAGCAGCAACGGGAGAGGCAAGACAGCAGGGAAATTGACTGCCATTTGAATCTTCTCCTCCCCAAACCAGGTGCCTGAGTCTGATTTCCTCCTTTCTGTTCCCTTTCTTTATTTTTTTTCTTTGAAAAACTTGCTGTCCAAGCTTTAGGAATGCAAAGTGATTAAAGGGGAGGAAAACAAAGAGAGGAGGAAGTTATCCAGCTTTTTAAAGTGGCTGTGCTGAACACCTGTAAATCTGGACAGCGGAGCAAAGTTATTTTAACAAGCTGCAAACAAACCTTTTGAGTATGAATTTCCTTCCCTCTCTCTGCTGCTTCCCATGTGGTTAGATGAAGCAGATTAACCCAGGAATACCTGGGCTTTGTGGGTATGGCATCACAGTAGATCCATTCATATTTTTCCTGCTGTGTAGTTGCGCTGTAGGAATTGGGGCCACTGGGGTGGCCTTAAGGTCCCGGAGGAGACTGATCAAGTGACGGCACGAGGCAAAAGGAGCGAGATCAGATCAGTACTTTATTGGAAAAAGGCAACATCATTTATAGGGAAAAAAGCGCAACGGTGGCGAAACTGTCATCGGACAGGAAAATTACCTCACCCACGTACCCGGGTTAATAGGAAACCTCTCAAAGGGAAGTTAATTAACTTGGACAAACATGGGGCAAGGAAGACCATTGTTTAGGGTTTAAACAAGGGTAAATATGGCTGATATTTACACCGGGGATTACCTTGGCCAGAGGATGAGTGATTACTCTAATAGGTAACTGAGGTCTGCGAGATGCTTGCTCGGCAGAATCGTCGGTCAGGCTACAAGCGGCCGAATTAATCCCTATCATTAATTCACCCCCTTATGTCCTGACAAGGGCCAGAGGCCAGGAGTTTGCTCACTGGTTTAACCTCTGCCAGAAGCCACTGATGCCCAACCGGGCACGGGGAATTTTCATCTCCCCTTACTTTTTAATATTAAGAGCCTGACTGGCGACTCTGCGCAGAAGCATCATCAGATGTTGATCAGGAATGACGTCACGGGGTTTCTTCTCGGGGCAGCACTTCGAGATCAGTGAGGGAATACATTGTGCAAAGCAGCATAACGCTATGCCTAGTATAGTCACCCCCACTACCACCTTGAGTACCGTCTGAAGCCACCCCCAGGGGATCCATGACCACATCCAGCTCCACAATGAACTCCACCAAGCCCCCCATGCGGAACCCTCAGTGATGCCCTGGACTATGGTGTGGAGATCAGTGAGCTGACTTTGGATTTTCCGGGAGTTGTCAGTAAGGTTGAAACAGCACATACCGTGAAGGGACTCGCAACCCAGATGGTGCAACAATAAGAGGTAGTCGATAGCCGCTCAATTATCGAGGATGGCATGGCGAAGTTCCGCCTGCTCCTGATTGAGGAGCGCTATCGCTGTGGAGGTATGGTTGATGGCTTTTGCCAAACCGCAAGCCAAGCGACCAATTCTCCGTGCGTTGCCGACGGCTAAGCCTGGCACGCCAACTATACTGACTGATAGTGAGACGTATTCGGCTGGGCTTAGAACTCTAAAGCTGCTGTCACATGAGCTGTCTAGTTGGGTGGTGCGAGTGTGCCTGATGGGTGCAGAAACATTTGAAACATTTGAAACATGTGGAACATTAGAAACATTTGTGCTTGGGGCAACCATATCCCTAGTGGGGAGCAACAGTGTCAACCGGCTAAGGCAACATGTGGAATCTGATACATTTGCAGGAATATAATTGAAGGTATACTGATTGCATGTGAAGAACCACCCTGAGGGTAGGGTGATATGGGCAGGTAACGAACCAATTGTCTCTGGGTTTGCACAAGTCCAGTTGCTGCTGCCGGTATCGAGGCAGCTGCGCTGGGTCCGGCCGCCTGTGGCGCAGCCGATTATTTAAGCACAAGTAGAGTTCGGGCTGGCCGCCACTCGCAGGGTGTGAAGAGTGGCTGCATCAGCCGGCAAAGTCATGGTGAGCCGCAATCCCCCCCAGCGAGCGTAGGCTGCAAAAGTCGTAGGGAGGTGCGGTCCGAAAATCTTCTTTAGCAGCCAATCCCCATCCCTGGCGCGTGCGTTGAGAGTGTGGCACACTGGGATGAGACAGGTGCTGAGGATTGAGGCAGAACCAATGTCCTGCTTCAGGCAAAAATCGGACTGGTTGACGAGACCCGCCAACCTTGCCCACAAGTTGTAGTGCATCCGTGCTGAAAGGTCTTCACCGGGCGGCAGGCTGTTGGCCTGAAGTGAAGCGGCCTGAACGCCTCCCCCCAAAAGCAGGGCGAGGGCCAGGGTGATGGTGAAGATCACGGAGTTGGCATTAATCTGGGCAAAGACTGCTGCAACGAAGTGCTCCGGTGTCGGCTCCTTCTCCTCGCGTTGGAGGGCGTCCTCGGCCTCTCTGCAAAGGGTCTTGACCCCAGGTGATCCTCTGCACTTGGGTCCACAGCCGCCGCTTCTCCTGGTGGGTCTCCTCGGTCAGAGTGAGCTCCTCCATCTCCGGGATCGGACTCGGGTCGGTCTGGGTCCACGCCATGAGGTTCCAAATGGGGCTTGACGCACCGGGCTGGAATCCACACGACACCTGTTGGAGACATAATTGCAGCATACCCTCTCCCCCAGGTTATGAGCGGCACCGGGCCCCTCCAAGATGGGTCCGGTGGCACTCGGTACCGGACCATAGGTCGCGGGAGAGCTTCCGAACAGCGGAAGTGCTTCTCCTGCGGCGTACAGTCCGAAAAAACATTGAGGTGATTGTATGTGAACAATACCTTATTCAGACAAAACTGTGCCTGTCCCTGTGAATTGGGGAGGGCTGGTGGCTCCCCCCTTTCTGTTTGTTTGTCAATATAGGACTTTAGCGTCCGATTGACCCGTTCTACAATCGCCTGCCCTTGCGGATTGTAGGGAATGCCAAATGTATGCTTGATGTCCCAGGTGGCCATGAAGGTGGCCAACTGCCTAGAGCAGTAGGACGGGGCGTTGTCCGTTTTCACGTGCCGCGGCTTGCCCATTGCCGCAATGCAGGACAGGAGATGCTGCTCCACATGGGAGGCAGTCTCCCCCTTCTGCGCCGTCGCCCAAACGAACTGGGAAAAAGTGTCTATGCAGACGTGCATGTACTGCCATCTGCCAAACTGCGGCACATGCGTGACGTCCATTTGCCACACCTGGTTGGCCTCTGTCCCCCGCGGGTTAACCCCCCATGAGGGCCCCCCCCCCGGCGGCCCTGTGCAATGCTGGCAAGAGCGTACTATACCCTGGGCTTGAGAAAGTGGCAAATTGAACTGTCTGGCGAGTGCCTTGGCGTTTTGGTGAAAGAAGGCATGACTTTGAATTGGAGTAGTGAAAACTCCCAAAACTGAACGTTGCTGAATTTCCCTTGCCGCCGCGTCCGCTCTGCTATTGCCCGCGGAAATCGGACCCGGTAGGTCTTGATGACTGCGGATGTGGGCAATATAGAGCGGCTCCGTGCGGTTTCGCAAATGAAATTGAGCAGTGAGAAACAGGCTAAGCAGATTCTTGTCTATCGCGGGAGTGATGTATGCTCCCGGTAGACTGTGAAGCAAATTCCTAACATACAGACTGTCGGTTATGATATTTAAACGTTCCTTGGCGAAGGTGCGCAAAGCAAGATTCACGGCTGCCAACTCCGCCCGCTGTGCGGACTTCTGTGGAAGAGTTAGCAGCGTGTGCCAAGCTTCGCCCTCCTGCCAGGTCAGGACACCATAAGTGCGTCCGCCATCAGAAAAAACTGTTCTGGCCCCCTGAAGTGGGACCAGCGAGAGCAATTCGAACAAGCTGACTGTTCCTGTTTGAAGCGAGACGAGTCTGGGGTCTTTAGGCAAGTGGTATGCCAAGCTTCCAGTGAATCCTTCCAAAGCTATCGGAAGCGAGTCACCTAGCTGCATCAACTGCTGAATTTGTTCCTTGGTGAACGGGACTACGATCTTGGCTAAATCGTGCCCAGAACTGTCCCTAGCTCTCAGCCTGCCGCGGTAGATCACCGCGGAGACCAGTTCTTGGGGCGGAACAATGTTCCGAGATGAGGTGTTAGGCAAGTACACCCACTCCACAATTTTCGCTCCCTTCTCTGAGTCTACTCCTAGCGCCCCAGTGAACATGGATCCTGATCGCACGATGTACAGATTCAGGATTGGGGCATAGGGCCCCTGGGCGATCCTATCTACCCATCTTTGGCTGAGAGCTTGGTTAACTTTCTCGAGCGCCAAGCGCGCGTCTTGAGAAATTTTTATCCGGTCTGCTGGCTGCTTACCTAGCATTAGCAGCGAGAAGAGCGGTTTCAGAAGATCCGTATCCAATCAAAAATACGGTCTGGCCCAATTAATGTTTCCTAAAACCTGCTGTAATTCTACCAAGGTGACTGAGTCCTGTAAATTAATCTGAGGCAAAACTGGTGCTGCGAAAGAGCGGAGAAGCCGATGGCCCAAGTATGAGAAGGGCTCGGTTCTCTGCACTTTCTCCGGGGCAATGAGTAACCCTTAGTCCCCCAGGCTGGCCTGGAGGTCTGAAAACACTTCGCTGCCAAGTTTTGGCAACGCTACCAAAATATCATCCATAAAGTGACAAACTAAGGCTTGTGGGTAGAGGTTTCGAAACTTTGCCAGTGCGTCGTGAACGTAAATTTGGCACAACATGGGCGAATTGAGCATGCCCTGTGGCAAAAATTTCCACGCGTAACGCTGCGTGGGCTCACTGTGGTTCACGGCCGGCACGGTAAAGGCAAACCTCTCCCGGTCCCTGGGGTCTAAGGGGATTGTATAAAAGCAATCCTTGAGATCTACGACTAGAATCTCCCACCCCTCGGGAATCATGTTCGGATTCGGGATGCCGCATTGAAGCGGACCCATTGGCTGTATGCATTTATTGATCTCTCTGAGATCATGGAGGAGTCGCCACTTCCCCGACTTCTTCTTAATAACAAAAATTGGCGAATTCCAAGGACTTGTGGACTGTTCTATATGTCCTGCGTCTAGCTGTTCCTTAACTAGCTGCTTGAGAGCAACCAATTTCTCCCCTACTACCGGCCATTGCTCTACCCAGACCGGAGTATCGGTGAGCCATTTAAGTGGCAACGCCATTACCCAAAGGTAAGCGTAGCACCGTACTGCTGCAGGATGTCTCGCCCCCAAAGGTCGATGTGCACGTCAAGAATGTGCGGTCGAATTACCGCCGTGCCCTCAGCCCTTGGGATTGTGACTTCCACCCACTCTCGGCTCCTAAACGCTTCCTGGACGCCACCTACCCCCCACACATCGGAGACCGGCTCAATGGCCCACTCCCTTGGCCACTGGCTTCTGCTTATCACGCTGACATCTGCTCCGGTATCTAACAGGCCTGAGAATGATCGATTATTCAGAAATACCTCAATAACCGGGCGCTGTTTCCACTCAATGTTGGTCTCCACTGTCGCTAAGACCTGGTATCCTTGCGCTGCCTCACTGGCGCTCGAGCGGTCCTCTGACCGGGACTCGAAGCTGTCACTGAGCCCTCCCTGGCTCTCTGCTGGCGAGCGACAAGGAACCATGATCAGTTGCGCTAAGGTGTCTCCTTTAGGGATGGTTTGGGGCAGGTGTGTCCAAAGCTGAACTTGGAGAACGCCTGAAAAATTTGAGTCAATGACTCCTGGAATTATAAAAATTCCGCGTGCACCAGCTACACTACGGGGCAAAACTAAACCTATAAAGCCTCTGGGCAGGGGTCCCATGTACTGGGAATCGACCAGATAGACTGTGCCTGGCAGGTCGCATGTGACGTCCACCTGGCAAATCAATTCTAGTCCCGCGCTGCCCCTGGGGCTGGCCTGCGCCCTTGCAGTGTCTGGGATGGGGTTGGACTCTACTCTGGCTCTGGGGAGTTCTGGGTGAAGGACGCCTCTGTTTGGACTGGGGCCAGAGACATGCCCGTGTTCCGGTTTCCCGAATTCTGGCAATACCTGGCCCAATGATAGCCTTTCTTGCACTTCGGACAGAGGGTGTTCGGAGCCTTGGGACGGCCGGACTTTTGCCCGCCTCCCTTGGATCGGCACTCCCTAGCGAAGTGACCGATCTTGCCACAATTGTGGCATGCCCCTTTGCTCTTACCATTAGGTCTTTTCCCTCCTTGCACCGCTGCCGCTAGCAGACCCATCTTATAAGATTCTGTGCCAACGTCGGCGCAAGCTCTAATCATGTCCGATAGGGTCAAGTCAGGACGATTGCCTAGGGACTGCAAGATTCTACGGCAGTCCAGGTTGGCATTGTCCTTGGCTAGCTTAATCATGAGCTCTTCCTGGGCTTGCTCATTATCAATCTGCCTGCTAATGGCTTCTTCCAGGCGATTGATGAAGTCCATGTAGGGTTCCTGGGCTCCCTGCTTAATGGAGGTGTAATTTTTAGCCGCTTTGCCAGTGGCTGGGATCTTAAAGTAAGCCCTAAAGGCTGCCTCGGCTGACATCTCGAGAGTGGTGAGAGGCAGGTTGATCTGAGCATTGATTGACTCGAAATTACCCGAGCCGTACAGCTGCTCAGGAAGCACCGCGCCTCCCATCCTGGCAGCCCGAGTTTGCGCCTCTAGGCGGAACTCGCTGTCCCAGATCATGTACTGGCTAGGGGTCAGCATCATCCTCATGACGGCTTTCCAATCATGGGGAATCCACATGGTGGTTTCGCACACCTGCTGAAGCGTGCCCCTAGTAAAACGACTTTGGAGCCCTGTTTCTGCGATTGCCTTCCGCATAGCCATGAGCAGCTTATACGGGACTGGGGAGTGAACAATCTGCTGTGCGCCCGTGAGCGCGTCCATTTCCATGCGGATTGGACATATCTGTCTGAGCTCAGCTAGTTCTTCTGCTGGCAATTCCCCCTTCCTAATCTCCTCTTCAATTGTGCACTGAAGGGGACTCTTGGTAACTCGGGAACCCGAAGCTGTCAGAGGAGCGCCTGCGCTTCTCATGCCCTGCATTCCCTCGGTGACGTCTGCAGCTGTCACCGCGGGAAGGCTCCCTGCGCTACTCTGCTGGTACTTGAATGTCGGATAGAGTGCGGTGGGCGCAGTCGGCTCGACTGGCTGAACTGATGACTTCTCTAACGGGGGTTCTTCCGCTTCTATCCGGACTGGTTCGATCTCAGCTAAGAGTTTCCTACACTTCCTCCATGTGCTAACTATCCCTCCTGGGGCCTTCGGGGGTTGCTGAATGCAGTCTCCTATCTGATCCCAGAGCTGTAGGGTTAATGTACCTACTTCTGGGTAAAGCAGGCAGTGTTCCCTAAGGTACGCCAAAAGTCTCGCTAGTTCCCTGCTGTGAAAGCGTAACTTAAATACCCTGGCCAGGATTTTAAACTCTTCCTCATGAGTTTTTTGGCTAGCGGACGGACTCTGTCCCTGAGAACAAGTCCCCATATTACCTGCGAGTGGTCCTCTGAAGTTTCCTCCTCGGGACGGGTTGACGCGTCTGGGGGCAAGGTAACTGGTTTCAGCGACGATCGTCTGGGTGGAGCTCGGAGCGTGGCCTCCTGCCACGGGCCCTCGGCGGCCTCTGCGCTGTCAGGGGCTCACAGCTGCCCTGAGCGGAACGCATTTTTCCCTTTGGCGCAAGTCTCCCCGAAAGCCGGGAGCAAAGTGCAGGAATGCCTCTCTTGGAATGCCTCGCCGCTGGCCGTCCTTCTGACCGACTGGCTGCCGGCCAGAGCGCCACGCTGTCCTCCGGGCGGACGGGTCGCGGTTCAAGCGTAGAACCGGACCGCGTGGCTCGCTACTCGTGAGTAGACCTCTCCTGGGTCGCTTTACTCACGAGTAAATCACGTCGGGGTCACCAGATGTAGGAATTGGGGCCACTGGGGTGGCCTTAAGGTCCCGGAGGAGACTGATCAAGTGACGACACGAGGCAAAAGGAGCGAGATCAGATCAGTACTTTATTGGAAAAAGGCAACATCATTTATAGGGAAAAAAGTGCAACGGTGGCGAAACTGTCATCGGACAGGAAAATTACCTCACCCACGTACCCGGGTTAATAGGAAACCTCTCAAAGGGAAGTTAATTAACTTGGACAAACATGGGGCAAGGAAGACCATTGTTTAAGGGTTAAACAAGGGTAAATATGGCTGATATTTACACCGGGGATTACCTTGGCCAGAGGATGAGTGATTACTCTAATAGGTAACTGAGGTCTGCGAGATGCTTGCTCGGCAGAATCGTCGGTCAGGCTACAAGCGGCCGAATTAATCCCTATCATTAATTCACCCCCCTTATGTCCTGACAAGGGCCAGAGGCCAGGAGTTTGCTCACTGGTTTAACCTCTGCCAGAAGCCACTGATGCCCAACCGGGCACGGGGAATCTTCAGTTGCGCCCTACGTCTTTGTGTTGTGTGTTTTAATATATTGCATAGTTGTTATCAGCAGGTCAGAAAAACAGAAGAATACTATCTGGTTCCCTCTATTTTGCACTTTCCAAAAATTTATAAAAATACAACCGAAAATTTCGAAGGTACCCGAATATTTTTGTACCTGTTTTATTTTTACTATGGAATGAAGGCTTTCCTTTGTAAATAGGATTGATAGGAGAATGGCATACAACCTGATTCCTGTAAAATACATTAACATTCCCTTAAAAATAACTTTGGAGAATCTGCAGTACTGCAGCCAAAACTCTGTTCACAATCTGAGATCAATCCCAACAGTCTAAAGGTTGACTAAGTCTTTCATCCATCTGAGGTCAGTAAAGTAAGTGCCTAATTTGTTTGGGGCAAACTGTAGTTTGCATTTGTAACCTTACTAGTTACAGCTAACTGACATAGTTATGATTCCATTTTACAAGTAACCTTGTATCTACTAGTTACATTACTTGTTTCCCCAAATTAATTAGTTGTAAGTAGCAATTTTCCTACAACCATTTTCTTCTGGGCTCTGAAATAGTAAAAGAATCAAGGGTGTCAGAGGTATCCTGTTACATTGTGACTGAATATGGATTAAAACTTCAATCACTCTTGTTTTATCTTGGTTACCTTTGTTGCTTCTAGTCTAACGCTATGCATGCATATATTACACTTCCTCTCAGTAAATCCAGAATACAGTACTGGACAACACAGGACATTGTTCTTTAAGTAGATTGTACATACTGTATACCTTTTGACTCAGACAGTGCATTGAAGATTATTTTCCTAAACCCTAGATTATTTTCTTATTTTGGTTAGCTAAAGGGAGAAAATTATCTTAATTATCGTCCCAATGATCTTATAAAAAGATAAAGAGTGATTGCTTTAATATAGTAACTTTTCTTTGAAAATTTTTCACATCAGTAGTGATGGTCACGCTGGCAGTTTCTTTGACATTATTATGCAGAAGCCAAATTTCCAATGATTTCCTAGCCTCATCCAGAACAGGTTTTGATAAACAACATTCCCTTTTTCAATTAGCAGGAGCACTGCAGAGATGCTTATGCAGCATGATGTTCTACTTCCTAGGCATGGATGGATGGAATGTTTCAATTAAAGTGCCAGGGATATTCTGTGCTATGGTTTTCCTTTTTGGATCATTTTGAGAATTACTTTGCTCCATTTGCCTCTTCAGGTTGAATTACTTACTTGTAAAATTCATTCTAAACCTTGTGGCTTATGTACCTGAAAAATAGGAATAGATACTTTCACGTCCTCACAATGGCTCAATAAATATTAAACCATGATACACAAGGAAGTAAGAAAATGATTCAATAACACTGCATCACAAAAAAAAGAAATATTGTTTGCTACTTGGTATAATCCATGTGTCCTATACTAAATCAAGTTTGCTGAATCAAAATCTGAAGTCCGATTCTGCCTAGGACGTCAGGATCTTAAGTAAGCAAATCTCACCCTCTTGGTTACAATCCTTGCATTGATCACGTGGGGTATATTTTCACAAATGTAGCAAAAATTGTCCGGTTTATTAACACAGCTGTGCTGTGCCTACTCATCTTTAGCTCAAAACAGACTCACTATGGCATAGCTGTACTATCCAATAAGATGGTTTTGCACTAGAGACAAACTGTTGGTCCATTTCGCCTTATACACCTATTTCTGATGCTAGCTCACTGACTTGCCCAGACATGCCTGACCACTGCTGGAACATGCATGCCACCAGGGGATGTGATTCAGCAAAGGTGGCAGCAGGCATAGAGGTAGCTGCAACTGTCATAATGTTCTCATGTAAAAATACATTACCCAATACCATTTGAACAGCTATAGCATGCCTATAACTTAAAATCTGTATGTGATAGGCAAATTCTGAGTTCAGATTTGGAATCAGCACACTCGATACCATGTAAATCATGTGTTATTCTCAGTAGCAAACATGTGCAGTATAAGTTATGAGATATATATTTATATACCCAAGGATCAAATCCCAGCTCCAGTCAAATGATGTTTGACTATCAAGTTTTTATTTTGCACTAGCATTGCCGGGCTGTTTTAAATGGTGTTGGAAAGTTTTTGTTGTTGTTGTTGTTAATGTTTGTAAAGAAGAGGTTAGTCTATAATTGAAATTTTTAAAATTGTTATTTACACACAAACAATTTGATGGCCTGTTATAAACTGTGATGAGTTTTGTTTGGTGTTTTGGTTTTGTGGATGAAAAAAAGAATAAAGGATGATATACTTTTTCGAAAAACTCTTGGGGCCTTTTGTTTGGGGCTATTGTGTCTTTTTGGTTTTTTTATTTATTGTAGGCAGCAAGTGCTGCTGGTAGGGGTTATCTTGTATTTTGACTGTTTTTTCTCTCGTGGCCTCTGGGTGGAGCTTCTTCCAGTAAGTAGTCTCTTTCTTTATTCATTTCTTTTCCAGTAGTTGTTGTGTGAGGTCGTCTGGTGGTGAGTTGGCTGTTTTTCTTTATTTGGGGTGGTGGTGGTGTTTGGATTTTGTGGTGTTTGGCTGGGTGCTGGGTGTGTTTGGAAATGTTTGTTGTTGTTTACTTTTTTGGTGTTATTTCTGTTTGTTTTTGTGTATTTTTGAATGTTTTGGATTGTTTGTTTTTGTGTTTTTTTGGTGTCATACGGGGGGGATCCCCTCTCTGCCATCTCCCCTGGCTCTGGAAGGCTTTGGGGGACAGACCCCTTTTGTCTCCCCAAACCTTCCAGACTCATGGGACCCAGGAGAGGGGATCCAATCCAGGCTACCCTCTGATATTAAAAGGGAAATCTCAATTGGGGATTCCCCTTTAATATCAGCGGGGGGGAGGTTGTGATCCCCCTCTCCGCTGGCTTCCTTGGGTTTGGGAGGGTTGGGTTGAGAAAAGGGGTCTGTCTCCCCCACCCTTCTGGACCCAGGAGAGCCATCGGAGAGGGGGATTTTCCTCCCCCCACCTCCGTTTTTAAAGAGAAGTAACAGCTTGGTTTCTTCTCTTTAATATGGTGTGTGTGTGTGTGTGGGGAGGGGAATCCCCTCTCTGCCAGGTCCCCTGGGGTCAGGAGGGTTGGGGAAACAGGCTCCTTTGGTCCCCCAAACCTTCCAGACTCATGGGACCCAGGAGAGGGGATCGAATCCAGGCTACCCTCTGATATTAAAAGGGAAATCTCAATTGTGGTTTCCCCTTTAATATCAGGGGGGGTTGTGATCCCCCTCTCCGCTGGCTTCCTTGGGTTTGGGAGGGTTGGGTGGACAAAAGGGGTCTGTCTCCCCCACCCTCCGGACCCTGGAGAGCCATCGGAGAGGGGGAATCCCCCTCCCCCAACTCCGTTTTTAAAGAGAAGTAACCGCTTGGTTTCTTCTCTTTAAAATGGGGCGTGTGTGTGTGTGGAAGGGGAATCCCCTCTCTGCCAGGTCCCCTGGGGTCAGGAGGGTTGGGGAGACAGACTCCTTTTGTCCCCCCCAACCCTCTCAACCCCAGGGGAGCCAGTAGAGAGGGGGAGCACAACACCCCCGCCCCCACCCAGTGATATTAAAGGGGAAACTCCGATTAGGAGCTTCAGGCGCCGTTCGGGAGAGGGGCTTTGGTTCCCGTGGCTTTTCGGACTTGCTCTCCCAGTGTTTTTGTTTTTGTTTTATTTTTGGGCGCCGGCTTCCTCAGCATTCTGCACGCTCATGGCATGCAAGACGCTGGGGCTTGTAGTTATGGGTTTGTGCTTTGTGTTTGTGCTGTGTTTTTTTAAAATGGTTTTCTTTTGATTGGCTGCGGTGCATTTCCGAACGTTCCTTGCGCCGCGCCGTGCAAGAGCCTCTCAGCCTGATTGGCTCTGGCGCGGCACGGCGCAAGGAATGTTGGGAAAGGAAGTTGTTTCCCTTTTTTCGCATTTGTGGGGCTGTTGCCCCACTGCCTGTTTTCTCAATCCTTTGTTGACCTGCGGACCCAGATCGGCCGTTTGCACGAAGGGTGAGTGCAGGCAAGTAGGGCGAGGCATAGCAACCTATAGCCAGTTCCAACGGTTAACATTTGGTTTTATAGGTTAAGATTAAACCATATACGGTGGTTATGAAGCATTATCTCGTTACACAAAAACCACTCCATTGCATCCAGTAGCCCATGCCAAAATGATACATAGTGAACACGTATGTGTGATGGTCATTCACCCATTGCTCCTTTGCTTCCATAGCAAAGAAGGATTTTAGTTTTGGCATTATCTTAACTTTTCTACACAAATCTATTTCATGCTACCTCTTATTGCAGACTTTCCCAACCTAGCTGGGTCTCTCCAAATATTTTGGATTCTAATACCCATCAGTGTCAGTCAGCATGGTCAAGTGTTAAAGATAATGGCTGTTGTAGTCCCAAACATCTCAAGGTACCCAGTTGAAGGGAGGATACATGTTTGTATTATTCTGATTTCCTGTGCATGTTACATGTGTATTTAGATGCTGGACATGGATGACTGTTTTTTAAATTAAGTTCTATGTAAGTAAAAACATTGGAATCTCCATAGAACAAAAACAAAGCAAAACACAGCAGTGAATGGATAAGTGTACATTTAAATTTAGTATTGAACGTTTGCTAAGAAAGCATGAACTATTTATTTTGCTTATATAGTTAATTATGTACTATCAAGCTGGAGCTGACTTATATCAACCCTAATAGGGCTTTTGAGATAAGTGAGATATTTAAGGAGTGGTTTTACCCGTTCCACTCCCCCAATGAGTTTTCATAGCCAAGGGGGGATCTGAACCCTGGTCTCTAGGGTCCTAGTTGATTATTCTGTCCACTATACCACACTGTGTAGGTAAAGGTCGCCCTTGTTTGAAAGCCAGTTGTATCAGACTCTAGTCGCCCACAACTGCTGCTTCTGAACGGCCCTGGATGCTGCGGCCGCAGTGGAGCAGGCCCCGGGGCGGCCCTGGTATGTCCGGATGGGAGCCTGGGAATCTGGGCAGGGCGGAGAATGACCACACTTGGCCAGGTAGGCATGGGAAAACACATGCGGGGCCCAGACTGGGGCCTGCTCTGCTGCGGCCAGGGACACATGGGTACCCTATGGGGTGGGGTGCGGGCTGGGGTTCAACAGGCCCAGGTCTCTCCTCAGGCCGGGTAGGTCTACCCAAGCAAGGCCAGGTACCATGCTAGTATTTTGTTTTAAAATCTCCTTATTGTTGTCATTGCTACCTTTTCTGCTAAAATTGGTCTAGCCCAGATCTTGTATTGATTAATTTATGTTTAATTGTATTGATTAATTTATGTTTATTATTGATTATTGTATTGAATTTACTTTTCATGCTTCTTTATTATTGTATTGTATGATATCTACATGTTGTAATGGCCGCCTTAAGTCGGCTTCAGCTGAGAAAGTGCGGGATATAAATTAAAATTTATTATTATTATATTATATCTGGAACCTGGGTTTCTGCCTATGTTGCTCTGTAAAAAGCCTGTGCCTACTGGCACATTTGAAATACCATGTTCATCATGATGATCTCAGCGAGAGTTATGGGAAGGCAACATCTACTTCAGCAGTTGATAACCAACACTTGCCTTTTGTTTACCTTACCATATGCTTGCAGCTGTGTGTGTACACAAGCTGATGTACTGTGATTTTTTTTTTCAAACTCTGTAATCTGATCTCTGTATTTTTGTAATTTTTAAACAGATATTGCCTCTAATTCAGACACCAGGAAAGTCAGATTCTTCTGCCCTCCTCTGTACTGGGAAACTCTGTTTGGAAATGATGGGACTCATTGCGTTTTGTGTACACTTATAAACAGAGCCACTATAAAAGAAATCTGCTACTGAAAATAGCCCGACTCAATAAAGTCTGGTGTGTAAAGGTGGGTGTGTTCCCTAAGTTGTGTTACATTAATGTTTGTGACACAATACATTGCGATAACACATTCCCTAGATCAAGGTGTCAGAGTAGGTCTAGCTGTACTGCTTTTTGGTTTCCTTGGTTACGGAATGATTTTCTGCTATTCAGTGCTCCTTTGGCATTGAACAAAGTGTCTCCCTTTCTTCATATTGCACTACTAGAAGCCTGACCTGATGTCTCTGCCTTCGCTTGAACAGAAGAGAGCCACACTTACTTCTGTTTTGTAAAACGTTACCTCCTCTATGCCATGAATTCTGCAAAATGGAGTAGGCCGAGTCAGAGAATGGGGAGTTGAATAATAATAATAATAATAATAATAATAATAATAATAATAATAATAATAATAATAATAATAATAATAATAATAATAATAATAATAATAATAATAATAATAATAATAATAATAATAATAATAATAAACTTTAATTTTATATCCCGCCCCACTCAGCACGTGGCCGACTCTGGGCGGCTTACAACAAGTTTAAGATACAATATACATAACAATATAATAAACAATCCCTAAATCCATAGAAAATAAGTACAATGTAGATACAATAAACGAGATAATAAAAATAATAATAATTAATACATAACACAATGAAATCAATAAGGATACAATATCTTACAATAACAAACTACCCTTAGTCTCTCCCATACAAAGCAGGGAAAAAAAACCAAGTACAGCACCCGCTGGTGGGGAGGCGCAGCTCACGAACAGTGTCTTTGGCCCTAGCTGAGCTCCTTTTACCTTCCCCGCCAGTGGAAAGGGCGGGGAGGCGTGGCTCATGGCTCATCTTTGGTCCCAGCTGGGCTCCTTTTACCTTCCCCGCCAGTGGAAGGGGCAGGGAGGCGCAGCTCACAAACAGCGTCTTTGGCCCCAGCTGGGCTCCTTTTACCTTCCCTGCCGATGGAAAGGGCGGGGAGGCGCAGCTCACAAACAGCGTCTTTGGCCCCAGCTGGGCTCCTTTTACCTTCCCTGCCGGTGGAAAGGGCGGGGAGGCGCAGCTCACAAACCAGAAGGTTGTGGAAACAGAAAATTGGGGTGGGGGGGTATGGATACAATTTCTATTCGGCAGTTAACATTTTCAAGAGTGACAGGAGTTATAAGGGGAAGGAAAACCTTTGGCACTATTACTTAGAGCAGGAGTTCTCAACCTTTTTAAGCCAGGGGCCAGGTCATGCGCCCTCAGAAAGCTTCGGGGACGGACGGCCATTTTGCCCTTCCTCCACCACATGACACTTCCTGGTGTTCTAGAGGCAGTGGGGGGCCACATAAAATGACCGCATCCAGCCCATGGGCTACAGGTTGAGAATCCCTGGCTTAGAGGAAGCAGTTCTGCAAGTTTATTCTAAGTGACAAGAAAGAAAGGTGTTTCTCTTCTGTTTTCTTCCTTTGGGAAGTTTCTGAAGAACACCGCATCTCTGATCCTGCAAACCGCTTTGTTTTAATCCTGTTCACATTTCTACTAAGAATCTGGAAGAGAAGAGAAAAACAGCAGCCAAGAGTGTACAGGGGATGGGTGAGTTTGTAATGGGAATGCGGCTGGGAGACATTGATTATGCTCACCATGAGATGTTGGTGCCCTCTAATATTTGGTACCCTGGGGCAAAATCCTAGTTACAGTACTGGGCAATGTACCAGGTTTTTAAGGCTCTTAGCTAGGCTGCAAGGTAGATGTATGCTTTAGGATTCCACCGAAACCTAACTGGAAGCTGCCCAAAAAATTACTACTGCAAAACAAAACTGTAAAATAAGTGCCTTGTTGCTCAAATTCTATACAGTAGTTTCATGTATAAACCCTAACACTGTCCAAGTTGGTAAAAGTCTTGACAAGTGCAAAACTCATATGATAATAAAAGAACATACAAAATGGGTTGTGTTTATGGATTTTGCACCTAATCAGATCCAAGTTACGTGGAAAAGACTGAAACTTTCTGTCAGTGGCCAGTAATGCTGTGGTTCTTTTTGGGCACCAATGGTCTGAAGACATTGTGGTTCAGCGCAAAGTGTGTGGGTATTGCTTTGTTTTTTTCTTTCCAGGTTCAAGTCACATTAAATCTTTCAGAAGCTGAGAAGCAAATTGTGGGAGAGGGATGAATGGGCACTAGGGATGGGATTTTGGGATGCTTTTGACTGCAACACTCAGAATTTGGCAAGAACTACCCAGGATGAATTCTGGAAGTTGCAATCAAAAAAACTATAAGTTCCTCCTCTAATGGCCATAGGAGGTATGGAGCTGGGTAAAAAAATGAATCGGATATGGCACATGATCCATTACCTCAACAAGCCAGTGTCATTAGTTTCTTGTACAGTATAAGTTTGTCAGCAGCAAGCACATCTTGCCAAATTAATCTTTTAACAGTCAATCATCTGCAGCTCCTACCTTTAAAAAAGAAAGCCAGATGTGAGTTTTATGGAATAGGACAGTAGGTGGATTATTGTCCATGTTTCAGTTTTTGCTTCATATAACATAATGTACCATAGTTTTGACCTTGAACTTTAAAGGCATTTGTGGCTTAAGACCAGGTTACTTGAAAGCTTACCTACTTCTCAATGCAACTCCCTACATACATTTAGATGTACCATGAAGGCCCTCCTGCAAGGTCCATGTCACCTGAGGTGAGGCAGGTGGCCTCCATAGAGAGGATCTTAACTGTGACAGCTCATTCACTGCCTCTTCAGAGCTGGTTAAATTGTGTCCGACCATCTGTCGTCATGTCCCCACCTACCCACCCAAGCATTTTAAGGTACATTTCTAATTCTTCTTTTGCGCTTCATGTGGACTGTTCTATATTTACATTTTAATAATTTTATACTTTTTGTATATTTAGCACCATTTGGGGGAACATTTTATAGTTTTTGTGTTTTTGTAGTTTTATTATTATTTAGTAGAAAATAAATAATGGGGCTGCGGTGGCTCAGTGGTTAAGAACCTCACCTTGTTAGCTGGAAGGCTGGCAAGTCGGCAGTTCAAGACCCGGGTACTGCATGACGGATTGAGTGTCTGTCTCTGTCTCAGCTCTTGGAGACACGAAAGGAGCCTCATTTGGGCATTTCCCTGAGCGAAGTTGCTTCCACAAAAATCCTTTAAATCCAGAATAATTTCTGGGTTTAAAGGATTTATTATTATTATTATTATTATTATTATTATTATTATTATTATTATTATTATTATTATTATTATTATTATTATTATTATTATTATTATTATTATTATTATTATTATTATTATTATTATTGTAAAGGTCACCCTTGCTCAAAAGCCGGTTGCATCTGACTCTAGGGTTCAGTGCTCTTCTCTGTTTACAGCCAAAGAGCCAACACTATCTGCATCTGTAGACATTTCCGTGGATATGTAGCAGGAATGTCTCGACACTGGAGTGCACAAAACTCTGTTTACCTTCCCACCGAAGTGGTACCTATTTATATACTTGTAATTTCTTGCTTTCAAGCTGCTAGGTTGGCAGGATCTGGATCAGAGATGGGAGCTCAGGTCTCGAACTGCTGACCTGCTGACCTTCCAGTCGTCAAGTTCAGTGTCTTAACCATTTGAGCCACAGCAGTCTCTATCACACTGTGTATCTTATTGCTTATCATCATCATCATCATCATGTTTATTTATACGCCGCTTCCCTCAGCCCAAAGGCGACTCAAAGCGGCATAACAATAATATCAAAATAACAATAGTACAACAATATCAGAATAATAGCGTAACAATAATGTAGATACACACATACAAAATAACGGTACAGTAATCAACAACAATATAAAGAAAATTCAAATAACACCCTTAACTAGAGCCAGGCTCAACGAATGCGTTGGAACCCGGTTCCACGTCCTCTTCACTCCCTTGTGGCCAATGCCGGACCAGGGGAGAGGGCTCGGGAGGACGACGCCGTTGTTCAACTTTTGAGACCTCGCTGCCGGGAGCTCAGGTGTTCGTCACTCCCCCGCAGCCAATGCCAGACCGAGGGAGAGGGCACTCCTTGGTGGGCCGATGAATCAGGGTGGCAATTCTCATCCCTCCGGGCAGAGAGGGGCTAGCCCCTACACAGCTTCTGCGATGGCGGGAATCCTCTGTGGGCCGGTGAGTCGGGGGTGGCAGTTCTCATCCTTCCTGGGAGGGGAGGGACTGGCCCCAACACAGCTGCTGCAGCGTCGGTCCTCAGCGGGCCGGTGAGTCAGGGGCTGGCTGCTCTTATCCCTCCCGGGTGGAGAGGGGCTGGCCCCAACACAGCTGCTGCGGCATCAGTCCTCTTACTTATGCACTTTTCATAGTGCAACAACTCCTATGCGGGTTTAATTAAATGAAGATATACTGTACGATTCAATAAACACAGGATAAAGATAGATTTCAAATGATCAGAATCATAAAAAAGTACTTTATTGCATATTGTTCCTCATCTCCACCACCACTTCTTAGCACTCAAGACAGCTTTCAATCTTTGTAAAATGAACACAAGCAAAATAAATTTAAACTGTTGTCTTATATTAGATAGCCTCCCATCTGTGATATTTCAGGCACAAAGTTCCAAGAAGTTGTTAGTCCCGGCCCATTTCCAAACACAAGATAACAGGTGAGAAATTACACATGGATGTTCAAGTCCAGAGCCAAGCATCAGTTAATCCACAAATCAGGGAGCAGACAAAAAACCATCAAATTACAATCCAAATGTGGTGGGGAAACTTTCAGGCAAATACTGATAATGACTGTAGGGTCTGGGTGTGTCATAAATCTGATATTAATGTTGTCTACTGCAGTTTAGTCTGCTTAAGATAGTTGTATTTATGCCCCTTCGTGAGAAGCTTTATAGTTCCATCTGATTCTACTTCATTATCTGCTGTCAGTGGTTCACCTTGAAGATGTCAACTTATTCTCTTTTGAGTTCTTTGTTCTAATACAGGGGTTCTCAGCCTATGGCCCACGGGCCAGACTCAACCCAAGGCATCATTTCATGTGGGCCCACGTCGCTGCATTTACAATGATGCATTTACAACAGCCATGGATGCATTTTACAGAACCGTTTACAGCAGGGGAACCAGCTGTCTGAGTGGGTGTGGTCCTGGCTGTGGCTTTAAAAGGTTGAGAACCCCATTTCTAATACATTGTGTGGTGGGATGATATCATCAGTGGCAAATCACTGGAGCTAGGTTATTATCTGAACTACTAGATAGCTCAGTAGTTTAGGTTTCTGGTTGGGGGTTCAGTTCCCCACTGTGGCTTTCTGACAGGGGCTGGACTTGATAATCCACAGAATTCCTTCCAGCTCTACACAGTTCTATGATCATATTCTACTTCATTGCATGCTTAATTCAAATTGTTAATTTTTGCATCTGGTGGCCAGTCATAGAATGGAACTAGGACACTTCAAAAGTGTTGCCTCTCATCTGTACATTAAATTTCACTGTGTACCAACAGTGGGAGAAAGTGAGGGAGAAAGATGAGAGATGAGAGAACCTTTCACAAGGAAAGCAGCATTGAGTTGTCGGCCATAAAACCCATGCTGCAACAAATTGTTTTTATGGTACCACAGGACTATTTGTTGTTTTTGCTACCATGAGCTAATAATGTCTGCCTCTTTGGGAACCTTTGGAAGGAATGTCCACAGGGTAGTCCTGTTTGTTTATGGCAGCAAAAATAATGTCTACTGCAATACTTTTAAGAGTTGAATTCACTATACTAGGAGCTTTTATGGACCCACTTGTTTTGATATGTCTGTTTATTTTGCAAGTGGTGATTTGTGCTCTGGGCATTCAAGATGTGATCCATGATAACCCCAGTAGCTTGAATGATAAAGCTTTTATCTTTTCTCCTATTTTATATGTAAGTCTCAGTACTCATGGCTGCATTTTCTTGACCTCCATTCTTCCTTGGGTTTATTTCAATCCTGGTCCTTTATCACTATTCTTTGTTGACCCTTCTGTTTCTCTTCTCTTCCCTCGTTTTTGTTGTTCAGTCACACAGTCAATTCCGACTCTTTGCGACCCCATGGACCATTGCCCTCCAGGCACCTCTATCCTCTACCATCCTCCTCATCCCACCCAGCCCTGTGCCTACTGCGTCCTTGATGCCATCTAGCCATCTCATCCTTGGCCGTCCACTTCTTCTTTTGCCCTCCACCTTTCCCAGCATCAAGGCTTTCTCAAGTGAATCCTCCCTTCTCATTTGATGTCCAAAGTACTTCATTTTCATCTTTGTTATTTGTCCTTCTAAGGAGCACTCAGGGCTAATCTCTTCTAATATTGACCTTGCTGTCCAGGGGACTCTCAAAACTCTCCTTCAACACCACATCTCAAAGGCGTCTCTTCTTCTGCACTCAGCCTTTCTAATGGTCCAACTCTCACAACCGTACATTACCACCGGGAATACCATTGCTTTGACTGTGCGGACTTTTGTTTGCAGTGAGATGTCTCTACTTTTAACTGTGTTCCCCAGGTTTCTCATAGCTTGTCGCCCAAGAATCAGTCTCCTTTTTATTTCATGACTGCAATCCCCATCTGCAGTTATCTTTGCTCCTAGAAAAGTAAAATCTGTCACTGCTTCTACTTCTTCCCCATCTACTTTCCAGGGACTGATAAGACCTGTTGCCATTATCTTGCTTTTCTTGATGTTGAGTCTCAAACCATCTTTTGCATTCTCCTCTTTCAACCTAATCAGGAGCTTCTTTAGGTCTTCCTCACTTTCTGCCATTAAGGTGGTATCATCTGCATATCTCAAATTGTTGATGTTTCTCCCTGCAATTTTGATCCCATATTTTGATTCCTCCATCCCTGCATTGCACATTATGTACTCTGTGTATAAGTTGAAGAAGTAGGGTGACAAAATGCAGCCTTGTCTTACTCCTTTTCCTATTCCAAACCACTCTGTCATTCCATACTCTGTCCTAACTGTTGCTTCTTGATTCATGTACAGATTTCTCATGAGGCATATAAGGTGTCCTGGTATTCCCATCTCTTTAATTACTTGCAACATCTTGTTGTGGTCCACACAGTCAAAGGCCTTGGTGTAGTCAATGAAGCAGAAGTAGACTTGTTTCTGGAATTCCTTTGTTTTCTCCATAATCCAACGTAAGTTGGCAATGTGGTCTCTAGTCCCCCTTCCTCTTCTGAAACCAGCCTGCACCTCTGGTAGTTCTCTCTCTACATGCTGCTGCAGTCTATCCTGTATTATCTTGAGCATCACCTTGCTAGCTTGTGGGATGAGCGCAATTGTTCGATAATTTCCGTCCTACCATAAATTTCTCTCCTACCATAAATGTTTACTGTCTGATCCACTGTGGACTCTAACCACATTTTATTTTATTTTATTTACCTCAGGTTCTTATTCCTTTTATGATGGTATAACACCAGCTTTTCCCAATTTGGTACCCTTTACACCAGTGTTTCCCAACCTTTGGTTTTTGGACTTCAATTCCCAGAAGCCTAAGTCAATTCCCCAAAGCACTGATCAGCCAATGTACTGACTTAGGCTTCTGGGAATTGAAGTCCCCACATTGGGAACCACTGCTTTAGATGTATTGGGCCATAGCTCCCAGTCAACACTTGTTGGTATCTCCCACATCAATACAGGTCAGTTCGCAAAGTATTTAACTTGTGCTGTTTTGTTAGGGATGTGAGAACTGCCCTTCCCCACTAGAGTCTTTGTTCTTGTCAATTGAATTTATGTTGAATCAACACAACATCTCAAAATTATTCTCTGTGAGGAATTTTCAAGATTTCTTGTCTGAGAACCAAAAGCAAGGCAAAGAATGCCAAGATCTTTGCCATTTGCACAAGTTCTCTGAGCAAAAATAGCTTCCTTTCCTTTTAAGAAGCAAGTTCACATCCAAAGAACAAAACAACTGGCTGGTTGTTGTGTTTTAAATGCAGATCACAACCACTCCAATTCTAAACCTTAAAAATCTGTGCTTAAAATGGCTGTAAGTGTAATTTTGAGAGCATAATTTGTGTTATATGTGCAGATTTGCTTAATCGGACTATACTTGTTCTTTATTTTGTCGAAGCACGACAAATTACCTCACACGAGGCAAGCAGAGATTTGCATCCTTACAGCTTGAGAACAAAGGCCTCAAGGTCACTTTCCTGGAGGAGGAGGCTGTTAGGCCGACCTGCCCTATCCTTTTGTCTTTGTGTCATTAGGATTGCCATCATTAGTACCTCGGCTTCTAACCTTGGTGGAAGCTGCTCACCTCTGGCGGCTGCTCAGTTCAGCAAGGCTTCTCTTCTTAAAAGGCATTGAAATCTCATTGCTGAACGTTGGGTGTGAATGAATTGATACTACCATGGGACATCAAGGTACTGTTAACTGTTCCTCTTCTTTTTCCTCAATGGAACTGTTAAAAAACGATCAATAAGTGCTATAGATGAGATAAGCAAAGAACAGCCCACGACTGGCAGCACAGTTGGGAAGAAGAACAATGTGCCTCTCTGGGGCATTGAAAGGTATAAAGCCCAGATCTTTTGCTTTCTTACATAGAAAAGTATCTGCCTTCTTTCAAAATGCTATTCTGCTAAGTAAGTCTTAGACCACTGTTACGTGGTGGCTTAGTGGTTAAGACGCTGAGCTTGACAACCGGAAGGTTGGCAGGTTAACAGTTCGAGACTTGTGCTGTGTGACGGAATGAATACCCATTATCTGTCCCAGCTCCTGCCAAACTAGCAGTTTCAAAAGCAAGAAATTGCAAGTACTGTAGATAAATAAGTATCACTTTTATGGGAAAGGTAACAGTGGTCCATGTGCTCTGGTGTCTAGTCATGCCTGCCACATGACTGAAGATGCAGACAGCACTGGCTCTTTAGCTGTAAATGGAGATGAGCATCATGCCCTAGAGCCAGACATGACTGGCTTTTGAGCAAGGGAGACTTTACATTACCATTATATCTTTAGACACTGGGGTGGTAAAATTAATTAAATTGTTGGCACATCTCAATCCGGCGCAGTCTTCGGACCCTCGTGGTCATTGACCCTTGTATAAGTCGAATCCCCTTTGAGGGGCTCATTTTTGGGGCTAAAAAAATCAGCTTATACTCAAGTATATACAGCACTTCAATAGCATTATCTCAACCATTAACTAAATCTTTCCTGCTGGAGAATAAATTGCATTCTCTTAAATGCTGCACTGACTGAATTTCTTCACATTCATAGAAAATTGTTTCCAAGTAGCCCTATTTTGCTTGATGATTCTTTGACCTTATTACTCCACTTTGAAATCTGTTAAGTGATTTCCAGAGTGGTCCAGCCAGAATGTTGTTTTCATGGAATACACTCTTTGGCATTCATCCATTCAGCAGGATGTGTTGATTTTGCTCACCATATAATATTAAGAGCTGGAGAAATGTGCAAAATGCTTTTCCTCAATCTTAACCATCACCTGGGGGGTTGGTGTCCATGAAGTGGATGGGTTTTGTACTGTATTACCTTATTTCATTCCTTACTTGCTAGCAATTCTCGACATACTTCCGGAGGGGCAATGCCAGCTCGATAATACATTATTTCAGTGAGGGAAGGTTTCAACCCGCCAGCAATAATCCTGTGTGAATAGTAAGTCCAGCACAGAAAAAAATACAGCAACCCAGTATTCTTTGAGAAAGTTCTCTGCAAAAGAGCAGGGCAGAACCCAAGGGCCACAAATGAAAGCCAACAAAAACAAAAGCTTTGTCTTCTTGCCATTCTCTTAGTCTCAGAAAGTGTTCTAAAAAGATCTTGTCAGGATGACCCTTTAGACATCATCCCCTGTACCTGCAGAGGTAGGGAGGCTGTAGGGTTACCACAACAAAATGCCAGGAAAAATGCTCTGGTTTCTTGCCCTTACCAACAGATAGGACTGCATTTTTTACACTATTGACTGCTTTTTGTCCTCTCTTCACCTCTGTGTATAAAACAGGGATGGAGGACTTTATCTGTAGGTCAGTATAATCCTGCTCTTGGGAGACAGTTTGTATTTGTCTATGCTGCTGCTTAACCAGATCTTTCACTTCAATGGAGGCTCACACAAACAGCTAATACTTACTCCCAGCTAGCCTCTCGGCCTTAATCCTCTATCGTCAGAAGTAAATGTGTAAAAGGGTAACCAGAGATTATCATGGTGTCTTGCTGAAGGCTGGAAGGCTACACTGGCCCTGAGGAGAACTGTTCTATGCCTTTCAATCCTTGAACAAGTTTATTAAAATTGCATCCAGAGTCTTTAGGAAACTGGATGCCCCTGAAAATGCCCTGAAGCATTGAGACCAACTCTGTGGCTTTACATTCTTAAAACAGCAGAGGTTGAGTTCACTGAGATTTGGACCCAGAGCACCAACATTTCTGTAGCAAACATTTGCTACAAGAAAAGGCACAAGCCAACCCATTGCTATTTAATTTCTTTCTGTTGAAAAGGTGTGTACCTATCCGACCCATGCAGCTGCTTCACCCCATGAGAAAGAAAATACAAACCAGGCAGGCTCAGAATGCGGGTTTCAGAAGGCTTTTGACAAGGTCCCACACCAAAGGCTCTTGAATAAACTTACCAGTCATGGAATAAAGGGACAGGTCTTGTCCTGGATCAGCAACTGGCTAAGGGACAGGAAACAGAGGGTAGCACTAAATGGACACTTCTCCAAGTGGAGGGAAGTAAAGAGTGGGGTCCCCCAAGGTTCAGTACTGGGACCCCTGCTTTTCAACCTCTTCATAAATGATCTAGAGGTAGGAGTAAAAAGCAAGGTAGCCAAATTTGCTGACGACACTAAATTATACAGGGTAGTGAAAACTGTGAGAGATTGTGAGGAGCTCCAGAGGGATCTCTTGACACTGGGGGAGTGGGCAAAACAGTGGCAAATGAGTTTCAACATTAGTAAGTGCAGAGTGATGCATGTTGGGGCAAAGAACCCCAATTACATTTATAAACTGATGAGGTCTGAACTCTCTGCGACAAACCAGGAACGGGACCTTGGTGTCCTGGTGGACAACTCAATGAAGGTGTCAACCCAGTGTGCCTCAGCAGTGAAAAAAGCAAACTCAATGCTAGGGATCATTAGGAAGGGTATAGAAAATAAGTCAGCAAGTGTCATTTTGCCTCTTTATAAATCTATGGTGAGGCCCCATCTGGAATACTGTGTACAGTTCCGGTCGCCATACCTCCAGAAGGATATTATGGAGCTGGAAAAAGTGCAGAGGAGGGTAACCAGAATGATTAGGGGACTGGAACACCTTCCTTACCATCTGAGGGTGCAACGGTTGGGCCTCTTCACTCTTGAATGACGACGTCTAAGAGGTGACCTGATTGAAGTTTATAAAATCATGCACGGTGTGGACAAAGTAGATAAGGAAAAACTGTTTTCCCTATCGCATAACACTAGAACTAGGGGACACTCCATGAAACTTTTGGGTACTAGTTCTCAAACAAATAAGAGAAAGTGCTTTTTCACCCAGAGGATTACTGGTCTATGGAACTCCCTGCCAGAAGAAGTGGTGACAGCTGTCAGTCTTGACAGCTTTAAGAAAGGATTAGACAAGTTCATGGAGGACAAGAGTATCAATGGCTATAATTATGGATACTTAAGGACAACCTCCGGGTTGGAGAGATAGGCAGGATATCTCTCTATATCATTTCCAGGGAATCCTAAACAGGTGAAGGCATCTGCTTGGGAATACCCTGAAGGAAATGGTGAGCCACTGTGTGAGACAGAATGCTGGACTGGATGGGCTGTAGCCTGTTCCAGCAAGGCTGTTCTTATGTTCTTATGTTCCTATGTCTTCTCTCTGTATATGGCAATCTCATGTAACTCCAGGTTAACCAACAAGGCAGTGGTGAACATGGATTAACCATCCCTTCTATCAAACCATAGTTGGCCTACAAAATAAAAAGACTAAGAAGTGAGATTTCAAATAGTAAAGCTGAAAAACACCCTTGTTCTCTCATTGTGAAGTCATGTGAACCCTCTCCTCTTCCCGTTGACTTTTTTAACTATCCAGAAATCTCCCTCCTTACCTTTCCCAGAGGAACTTGTTGACATTCACCCACCCTACCAAGTGACATGATGCAAGCACTTCATTTTCCTAACCCCAGTAAGATAGGTCAAATCTGAGAGGTGCCATTTTCCCTCGTTGCCGGCTGTAAATATGTGCCTTTCCAAATTATCATTTCTAGTGCAATAAATGCAGCATTGTTATTCATTGTAGCAGATATAGACAAGGTTTTCTTCCAGGTATCACATTAGCTGGTAGACTATGTCATTTTCTACAACACTGAGTCCATAATGTCTTGTTTTTGGAAAGATGTCATTTTTTAACACTATCTGGATTGTGTATAGAACCTATCAGACAGTACTTGTAATGGTGGATATTCTTAAACCTTTGTCCTTCCTCCTCACCATGCTATGATTTTGTTCACATGCTGAATTCTTGGAATGAAACATCATACTCTAGATATCAATATAGCGGGAACAAGCATAAAACAAGTGGCAGATTTCAAATACCTAGGAACAACAATTACTGAAATGGCAAAATGGACGAAGAGATTAACACACGATGCAGTAAGGCAAACCAAATATTGGTACCGTTAGCTCTGCTATTACAACACAAAGCAATACCAATCAATACAAAGAAACACCACATACAAAGCATATTCATCCCCGCCTTATATTACCAGTTTCAAACATGGACACTTACAACAAAACATAAGCATAAGTTGGTCCCCCTGGAAATGAGATGTCTGAGGAAAACTGCTGGATTGGCTAGAAGGGATAAAATCAGAAATAAGGTTACAAGGGAAAGAATTGGAACAAACCAATCTTACACTACATGCAAAGACAACAAGTAAAGTGGTTTGTCCATTGGGAGAGAATGTCTTGGAATTCCATACCTTACAAGACATATGTGGAAAGAGAAGAAGGACAAAGATCACGAGGCAGACCCAGAGGAAGGTGGAGAGATAACGTCAAAGAAATATTACAATTACAAGAATACCAAATAACACCAGTGGAGGCTACTAGCAGTGCCAGAACAAGAACCTTGCATCTCCCTCGACACTCGGTGGGGAGGAAGTGGAAGAAGAAGAATTATTCTTTCTCCACTGAAGGAGAAAAATGCTTGTCTGATGAGCAACACTCACAAATGTAAGCAGTCTTTTTCAAAACCAGGGAATGTCCTCCCATTTCCCCTTCTTTCTATCTCAACCTTTTCCAACTGGTAGCCATGGCAACTGGGGAAGGTGCTTGCTGTAGTCCCACTTTTTGGGAGAGCACCTTTCATGTTCAGCAAATTGAAGAGAAGCTGCCAGCATAACAGGGCCAAACACAACTTTATTGTCGACAAACTGAACATGAACAGCAATGGTGCAGCAGCGCTTTATGTACAATATACAATGAATACATTCGGGTGGGATACAACAGGATTGGTTAGGAGAAAAGTGGAGTGATTGTGGGGTGACGGGAGACTGAGGAGACTTCGCGCGTCTCGTTAGAAAGAGCGGGAATGGAAGTCTCGTGATAGCTTAGCACCATGAGGAAGACAAAATGGAGGATCACCCCAATCCCACAATAATAATTACAAACTTTTTAAAGCAATATTTAAGTTACATACACAACAGCACCAAATTGGCAAGAGTGTAATTTATCCTGTCTGTGGTATACTATCCTTCAAGTCATGACATTTCCTTGTTTAATACGTTATCCTTAGGCTACTTTGGTGTACAGACTGGAAGTAGTGGGTAAGCAAACTGTGTAAAGTGTTTGTTTAAGTATTCTACAGACTGGGAATATTCAGAAAATCCTTTCCACATGATCACAGCACCATTTACAGCAGAGGTGCCCAAACTTTCCCTGCAAACGGCATGACCACACCCCCTCAGACAGCTGAGCAGGCCAGTCACGTGGTTCCTCCCAGCAGCGGTGGCAGCAGTGTGTGAATTCACCATGCGTTTATGGGTGTTTTGCTTCCTCCACCACTTATCATGGCAGTGGGAGCTAGGGTGGCACATTTTTTTCACATTTTTGAAAAAAAATTGCTGCATTTTCACAGCTGTTTTTTGCAGTTTTTCCTGATTTCCATATTTCTGGTGGCGGCGGGGCACTTCCAGCAGTGGTGGCAATCCGGCCCATGGGTTGGATGAATTGCCACCATGGGTTGGATCTGACCCGCGGGCTGTACTTTGGGCACCCCTGGTTTAAAGTATAGGTAACTAAGCACAAGTGCTTGATGCCAAACTGGCAGCTGAACTGAAGAGCAGTAACACATCTGCTCACCCATATTTTTTTCTTGCAGAGAGGATATTCTTGAGAATGAGTGTGTGTGTGTGTGTGTGTGTGTGTGTGTGTCTGTGTCTGTGTGTGTGTGTGTGTGTGTGTGTGTGCGTGAGAGAGAGAGAGAGATTCAACAGGAGCTGTGGCCTTGTGTCTGATCTTTCAGTGTAGAAAGGTTGACAGGCAGATTATTCAGCATTTCTGCTCTACTGCTCTCACTCTCTGGTTAACACCTTCTTCATCCCAGTCACACTCATTTTGCCTCAAAGATTACATTTGAACTGCTGGCTGGCTGCCAAACTACCAAGTCTTGCACCTGTCTGCCACGTGCCTGCAGTTTTCTCTGTCACTGCTATACCACCTGTCTTGCAGCCTGGCAGGCCTTCTCTCAGAGGCTTGGCACTGATGCCTATTAAAAAGGAGGCTAAAGTAAGGGATCAACCATTTTACATAACCATATTATTCTCCTCTGTAGTTTTTGATCTCTCATTGGCCCTGAGTAATGTTGCTTCCATGTGGGTCCTTGTCTTCAGAGTTAACATTCCCTCCTTGATTTATATTTTATAACACCCTTGTTATATTCTCAATGTGTCACCTTCTTCACATTTCCCCTTTATAATATTTAATTTAATTTTTACATTTGTACAAATATACAATATACTCAATACACAATAATTATAAACTATTCAATCCTAACAATATACAGTATTCAATACAAACAATACCACGTCACAACACTGCAGCAGCCTCTCTGCCCCAGCCACAAGTAAGTCGGGGGGGGGGAGGCGGTGAAGTCCTACTGCCTGCTGCTGCAGCAGCCTTTTTGAGCCCCGGCCAGAAGCGGGGCTCAGGGCACTGGTGGTGGAGTAGTCCTGGTGCTCGTTGCTGCTGTGGCCTCTCTGCCCCGGCCGCAGGAGTCCGAGGGTGGCGACAAAGTCCTGCCTCCGCAGCGGCCTTTTGAGCCCCGGCCAGGAGCGGGGCCCAGGGTGCCGGTGGTGGGCTGGTCCTGTTGCCTGTTGCCATGGCAGCCTCTCCGCCCTGGCCGCAGGAGTCCGAGTCTTTGCTTTTTGCTGTTGTTGTTTTCCTTTACTTGGGGTCCTAGTTCTTAGCAATCTTTGGCAATCTCAACACAAACGCAAACAATTTGCTACTTCTACCTGCCTGATATTGATAGATAGTCCTTCCGTCTCTCTTCAGAAACTTCATTATTGCGAGATTAATTCGTTGTAGGATCGGGGCCGCTGGACGGCCGTGAGGTCCCGGAGGAGACTGATCAAGTAATGATACGAGGCAAGATGGAGCGAGATCAGATCAGTGGTTTATTGAGGAAAAAGCATCATCATATATAGATCAGAAGGCAATGAGGGATAGAATCGTCATCTGACAGAAAATCACATCACCCATTTACTCGGATTAATGGGAAATCTCTCTTGGGGAAGTTAATTAACTCGGGCAAACACTGACAGGGGAAAACCATTGTTCGGGGTTTACACCAGAGTAAATATGGCCACTATTTGCACCAGGGATTAGGCTTAACTGCGAGTGAGTCAGTTATTGCTTAATACGTAACGGAGGTTAGTGATCTGCTTCTCTCAGCAGAATCACTGGTCAGGTCATATGTGGGTGAATCAACCCTCTGATTATTAATCCACCACCCCCCACCCCCCGATTTCCGTACCAGTGACCAGGAACCTTCTTCGTCGGTGTAACCTCTGCCAGGGGCTGATTATGCCAATTGGGCATGCGGAATCCGCAATTCGTTTTATTGCTCTTTGTTTCTCGAGTAAATTTTTCTTTTACAAAAGTTTGGGGAAGCTCCCTTACCCCTTACTGGCCACAGCACCCTCTGAACTACCCTTCTGTATCCAGTTCCCCAAAATAGATATTCTGTTTCCCCTGGAGCTGGTTTCACCACACCTTTGTATGAGTCTGCCTTACGAGTTGGAGGCCTGGAAGGCTGCTGATCTGCAAAGTTTGCATTCTTAGTTATAGCAGTAGAAGGGGTGACAGAGGAAGGATCTCGGTTCAACCCTTGTAAGTGCTTTCTTTCAAAATGGAAACAAATTCTCTTTGGATCTGTCAGAGCGCTCTGCTGCTACATTTCAGGATTCTTTCCTCCAACTGATATCTACTGCCACCATGAGTTTTAAACTTCAATATTAACTGGGTAATTTTGGTTGAAATAGGAGGCAATCTGCCTTGGCCAAATTTTTTGCAGTGACTAGAAGAAAATTTTTGCAATATGTTCATGGCAACTATGTCACTTGCAAACTTATAGCTGTTTCAGTTCTTATACAGGTGAAACTCGGAAAATTAGAATATCATACAAATGTCCATTCATTTCACTTAAAAGGTGAAACAAATATATGAGATATACTCACTACATGCAAAGCGAAATACAGAATGTCATGCCTTAATTTGTTATAATTGTGATGCTCATGGCATACAGCGTACATGAGCTTATGTGATGATTATGGGGTACATGAGATTGGGGGGTTGGGGTTTTCATAAGCTGTAAGCTATAAGTATCAATATTATAACAAAGTAAGGCTTGAACTATCTCACTTTGCATGTAATGAGTCTATCTCATATATTTGTTTCACTTTTTCAGATGCATTACTGAAGTGAATGAACATTTGCACGATATTCTAATTTTCCAAGTTTTACCTGTATATTGTAAAAGGTAAAGATTACCCTTGCTCAAAAGCCAGTCGTATCTGACTCTAGGGTTCAGTGCTCTTCTCTGTTTATAGTCAAAGAGTCAGCACTGTCTGCATCTGCAGACGTTTCCATGGACATGTGGCAGACATGCCTAGACACCGGAGTGCACGGAATGCTGTTTACCTTCTGTTGTGTATGAAGCTGTATTACTTTAAGAATGAATGTAGCCACTGCAATGCCTGAATGTAACCTAACAATGATCACATTGTATCTCAGCTGTTTAATGGAATGCGAGCTAGCTACCCATAGAGGGCAGCTGCGAGCATTCATCTCACATGGTACAAATTCCCCAATTACCGGCAGCCGCGGGAACCTTCCCGCGCAAGGAACATCTGGAGAAGAAGGGCGTGACTCAGAATGACATCACGCAGGTAGCAGCCAATACACTACCGTGTAACCAGGTTCAAATGTACTGTTGCATTATAAAAAGAGCTGTACCTCTGCCATTACCACATGTTATTCCTGACCATCATGCAATAAAGTTGTGTTTTAGCCCTTACTGCGGCTTCTTCTTTGTCTTCCGTGCAAGACACTAAATTGGCGACGAAGGTGAGATCGATGGCGTATCCCAAGATCAAGCTGCACCAATTCGACATCAGCGATCCTGAGCAATGGGAGCTGTACGAGTACCAGTTTCGACATGCGATGGATGCTGCAGGCATCGACGACGAACGGAAGATGCGGTCGCACTTCCTAGCCCAGGTTGGGCCGGCCACGCTGCGCATCCTGATGAACCTGCTGGCTCCCCGGAGGGTCGACGCGGTGCCCATTGACCGCATCCTCACAATGTTGAGGGAACACTTCCAGCTGCCGGTCTCCATTTTTCCGGCCCGGGTCACGTTCCACAGGCGAGACCAGCACCCAGGAGAATCCGTGTCCACCTACGCGGCGGCCCTCAGGCTGGCGGCCATCCACTGCCAATGGGAGGACCTGGACATAACCCTTCGAGACCGCATGCTGTGCGGCCTAAGGAACGAGGAAGTCCAGAGGAAGTTGATGACCCGCGACCATCGCCTCATGTTCAACGAGGTACTGCAAGAGGCCCAGGTGGCTGAGGCAGCGAGGAACGGGGTCAAAGTCTTCAAGTCTTGAGGGGCCACACCTGAGGGGGCCAAGTCACCCGTGCAAGCGGCCCAGCAGACTTCGGCGCAAGCAGCCTGGCACCGGCCGCCCACCAGCACTCCAGCAACCTCCGAGGAGTCGTCCACGACCGCGGACTCCTGCTCCAGCGAGGACGATGACGTGCAGAGAGTCAAGAGGCACGGGGAAAAGAGCCGAGCCAGCGAGTGGGGAAACCACCATTGCGATGGCTGTGGGGCATCTCACGACCGAAAGAGGTGCCCATTACGGAAAGCTGAGTGGCACAACTGCGGGCGGAGAGGTCACATCGCCAGGGTCTGCAGGCGCCGGCAAGCGGAGGACAAGGGTTCATCAAGACATCCTAACACACCCCAACGCAAGGCAGCCGGAATTGGAAAGGTCTCGGCCGACGCCGCCGCGGTGGCCGTAAACCGTGTGGGCCTGGAGCACAGTTGTTTCTTGGTAGAGGTACTGATACAAGGGGTCCCGGTTAGGATGGAAATAGACTCAGGGTCGTCCTATTCCATCCTATCCCAAAAAGAGTTCCTGCGCATTCCCCCAAATGCTCGGCCCAAGTTGCGGGCCATGAAATCAAACTTACGGGACGTGCAGGGTTATGGGATCCCGGTGTTGGGGGTGGGAAACTTCACGGTGAAGTTTAAAAGGTTCACAGAAAAACTGCCCCAGTAGTGCTCAAGGAGGGGTCCTGCTGCCTTTTGGGAACCTAGTGGTTTGCTCCCCTGGGAATTGAACTGACCCAATTTGGGACGTGTGTGATGCACACCCTGCAGTTTTGAAGAAGGGGCTCAGGACTTACAGGGGGGCCCCAGTCTCGTTTGAGTTGGACCCAGAAATCCGGCCCATACGTCTCAAGCCAAGGAGAGTCCCCTTCGCCCTCAAGGACAAGATTGAGGCGGAATTGGACAAATTGGTGGGACAGGGGATTTTGGTTCCAGTGGACTCTGCAGAGTGGGAAACTCTGATTGTTACAGCTTTAAAATCCAATGGGGAGGTCAGGATTTGCGCTGACTACAAATGTACAATTAACAAGGCCATTCAGCCAAATGCTTACCTGGTGTCGGTAGTTAGCCACTTACTAGCCACCTTGCACGGGGGTAAGTGTTTCACAAAGTTAGACTTGGTGCAAGCGTACCAGCAGCTCACTGTAACTCCTGCTGCTGCCACTGCGCAAACTATTGTCACGCACAAGGGGGCATTCAAGGTAACGCGTGAATTCGGCCACCGGGTTCTTTCAGGCCCTCGTAGAATGCCTTTTAAAGGGGTTTCCAGGTGTGCTCCCATATTTTGACGATGTTTTGATAACAGCGGGGAGCGAATCGGAACTATCGAAAAGGCTGGACAAGGTCCTAACTGTATTCGAGAAAGCGGGTCTGAGGTTAAGAAGGGATAAATGTGTGTTCTTTGCAAGGGAGGTTGAGTTTCTCGGGTTCAAGATAACCCCAGAGGGGGTCAAGCCATCCGAGTCCAAGGTTGAAGCTGTGCAAAACGCATCTTGCCCCACCGCGAAACCGGAGCTGCAGTCATTTTTAGGGCTCCTGAACTTTTACCATTCCTTCCTGCCAAGGAAGGCATCTATTGCGGAGCCACTGCATGGGTTACTAAAGAAAGACGCGGTTTGGCGGTGGGGAGATAGACAGGAGAAAGCGTTCAAGGAGCTCAAGGGGCTCTTGTCCTCAGACGCCGTTCTGACCCATTTTGATCCAAGGAAACTTGTAACCTTGGTCACCAGTGGGGGTGGGGGCCGTGCTGTGCCACATGTTAGAGAATGGGTGGGAAGCCCCGGTTGCCTTCTATTCCAGGTCACTTTCAAACGCGGAGTGCAATTACGCGCAAACAGATAGAGGCTCTGGCCATAATCCCGGGAACAAAGAAGTTCCACGATTTCCTGTATGGCCACAAGTTCACAATTGTGACCGATCACAAACCCCTTTTGAGAATTTTTACTACACGCAAGCCCACCCCACAAATCCTGTCCCCCAGAATGCTGCGTTGGGTGATTTTCCTCAACGCCTACCAGTATGAACTGGTCCATCACCCAGGGAAGGAGATCTCCCATGCAGATTCGCTGTCCCGATCTCCCCTCCCTAGATTAGGAGACCTCAAATGCGAGGTGGAGGAGGATCACCAAGTTCTGCTGATCGAGTCTCTCGACTCGGCCCCCATTGTCCCCGCAGACCTCGCCAAAGCCACGGTGGTCAACAAAGTCCTGTCCCAAGTCAGTTCCTGGGTTAGAAAAGGGTGGCCCACAACTCCCCCCAAGGAGGAATTCAAACCATTTTTCAGACGCAGAGTAGAGCTTTCCCTTGAAAGGGGCTGCCTCCTCTGGGGCCAACGGGTGGTCATTCCAGAGAAGTTACGCGCAAAATGCTCAGGCTACTGCACACTAGCCACCCGGGAATAGTACACTCCAAAGCCCTGGCCAGGAGCTACTTCTGGTGGCCCCAGATAGACGCGGATATCAAGCATTTGGTGGGCATGTGCGAGAGCTGCCAGAGCTCTCGGCCCGAGGAGTCACGGCTGCCCCACAGGGAATGGGACATGGCCCGCGGGCCATGGTCCCGGGTGCACGTCGACTTCGCTGGCCCTTTCCAGGGTCCCCTTTTTCTGCTGATAATAGATTCGTATTCCAAATGGCTAGAAGTCATTCCCATGTCCAACACCTCATCTGCCGCAACCATTAAACAATTGTGCAAGGTGTTCAGTTGTTTTGGCCTGCCGGACGTGCTTGTGAGCGATAACGCCAGTACTTTCACGTCTGCGGAATTCAAGGCGTTCATCGAGAGGAATGCCATCCGGCACATTACCTCTGCCCCGTTTCACGTGGCCACAAACAGTCAGGTAGAGCGCCAAGTGCGCACTGTGAAAGATGCACCTCCAGCTGTGTCAATTCCTCATTTGTTATAGGGGAACTCCCCTAGTTTCAGGACTTTCGCTGGCTGAGCTCCTCATGCGGAGGAAGCCGGTAACACTTTTTGATCGGTTGGATCCGACCAGGGTGGAGGATGAGGGGAGAAATATAGAGATAGAGAGCTCCAAAAGTTTTGCAGTAGGGGACCCAGTTCATTGCAGGAACTACGCAACCTCGGGACCAACGTGGGTTCCAGGAGTGGTTATTGAACAAACGGGGCCAGTGTCATACAGGGTTGAAACCAGTACAGGGCTGCTGTGGAGAAGGCACACTGACCAACTCAGACGGCAAGTTACCAGTCAAAGAGAATCAACATTAGGGTTCTCCCCCACCCGTTTAGCCCAAGGGGGAGACACGGGGACGTCCCCAATTACAAATGCATATCCTGGATTCTCACACGGGGAGGAGGATACTTTGAAAGAGTGGGATGAGGAGTCACCTGATGAGTTTAATTTTATGTTGCCATACCAGGGGGGTGTTGCGGAGTAGTCCCCCACCAGTCCGAGCGAGAAGAGGGATTTTAGTTCAGCCCCTGGTATTTCCAGTCCTCCCAGTCCTTTTGTTCTAGAGTTCACCCCATCACCGAGACCCCCGAACCAGGCAGCAGGGGGAAGTACGTTCACCCCATCACCAAGACCCCTGACTCAGGCAGCAGGGGGTAGCACAAGTACGCCAGTTGCAGGTGCAAGAAATCGGGGCGAGACAGCAAGGGTCTCCTCGTCGGTTCCTAGATTCGTGCTGGGGTGGTCGCCAGGTGCCACGAGCGATAGGCAGGGGTTCACATCCCAGTTACATCTCCCATTTCCCTCTCCAAGCAGAAGTCCCCGCCAGGTGACTAATGAGTCCCCCCTTTCCATTGCAGGACGAGAGTCTGTGGAACTCGGAGCCCCTAGTCCCCCTAAGTTCAGCCAAGCAGTTGTTCGCCCCAAGCGCACATGCGGGAAGCCACAATGGTTGAGGGACTTCATCCCATCCTAGGGGGGAGGAGTGTTGTGTATGAAGCTGTATTACTTTAAGAATGAATATAGCCACTGCAATGCCCGAATGTAACCTAACAATGATCACAATGTATCTCAGCTGTTTAATGGAACGCGAGCTAGCTACCCATAGAGGGCAGCTGCGAGCATTCATCTCACATGGTACAAATTCCCCAATTACCGGCAGCCGCGGGAACCTTCCCACGCAAGGAACATCTGGAGAAGAAGGGCGTGACTCAGAATGACATCACGCAGGTAGCAGCCAATACAGTACCATGTAACCAGGTTCAAATGTACTGTTGCATTATAAAAAGAGCTGTACCTCTGCCATTACCACATGTTCACCCTGACCATCATGCAATAAAGTTGTGTTTTAGCCCTTACTGCGGCTCCTTCTTTGTCTTCCGAGCAAGACACTAAACCTTCCCACCAAAGTGATCCCTATTTATCTAAAATTCAATTTCTTGCTTTCAAACTGCTAGGTTGGGAGGAACTAGGGACAAAGACGGGAGCTCACTCCATCATGCAGTATTCGGGTATGGAACTGCTGACCTTCCAGTCACCAAGTTCATCAAATCACTGTAGTCCCCTAATTGTAAAAGGTATATGAGAACAATTCTAAGTGTGCCAGTGTCAAACCATTTGCTGCCATCATCAAGAGCATTTTTAAGTGCTGCTACCAATTTCCACACCATTCTCAGCATCTTAGCTGAAGTCTCAGACTTCCATTCTTAATTTGATTCATTGATTTGCTTTGTCAGCTGCCAGCCTCAAAGAAGACTTCTGGCCACTGAAGGCAACTTTTTTCAAAAAAACATCTGGCAAGCACAGGCAAAACCATATCATGCAGAAATCTCAACTCTGATTGTCATACTGCAGCATAACAAATGCCCATCCATGCCAGAGGAGCTGTATTTTGCATTGCTGGCTGGGTACTGGTTCACCAGGCACGTCTAGTGGCTGCAACAATCTAGTGGCCCCTTGACAAATACCCATAAAATAGCATTAATGCAGCTTTCAGCTCTGTTGATGAGCTGGGAAATGAAACAAGTGTGAGCAGGAACAGAAAGATTGCTGATGGAAAAGGGAATACATCTTCATGCACTGCTTCTTTTAATTCACAACACAATTTTATTTTGGTAAATATGTAACACAAATCAACACTTTAAGGAAAATGTGCATTTCCTCCTATTATAATGTTTTCCATCCAGACACATAGTTCCTTCCAATCTCATGCTTGCTCAATAAGACTCACAACTGAAGCCTCTGTTTACCTCCCAATGACTGTTGAACCTAGCAGACTCCCTTATAACATTGCCTTCTCAATAGTTCCTTCTTGTTTTCTTCAGTACAAAACTTTATCACTACTTGCTCCATCACCACTACTTCTAGTTTTGTTTTACTACTGTGGGGCTTTCCCACAGTAGGGAACAAGATTTGGAAATCCATTAGTCAGCATTTTCACAAGCTATCTCGGTTGTGATGTTGTGGAGGTGTAATGCAGGGAAAATGACTTTTCTGTGTTTTGATTCTTACAAAATATAAATACAGTATTGGACAGCAAAGAGAACAAATAGGTCAATACTGGAGGAAATCAATCCTGACTGTTCATTGGAGGGACAAATAGTGAAGATGAAGCTAAAGTACTTTGGACATCAAATGAGAAGGGAGGACTCACTTGAGAAGGCCTTGATGCTGGGAAAGGTGGAGGGAAAGAGAAGAAGGGGGCGTCCAAAGATAAGATGGATAGATGGTATTGTGGACAGAATGGGCACAGACCTTGGCAGGCTGAGGAGAATGGTGGAGGACAGAGGTGCCTGGAGGAAAATTGTCCATGGGGTCGCAAAGGGTCAGAATCGACTGTGCAACTGAACAACAACAAATTGTTGCATGCACACTTACATATGTGTAAGACCTGCTTGTTATGTCAAGTCAGGATCCACTCACAATGGCCATAATTACTACTGCCAAACCCCTCAAGGGAGTTTCCATGCCCATGTGAAAATTTGGACCCAGGTCTCCTGAGTCCCATTCCATCTCTCTGTTTACTACACCATACTGGGTATCAACTGCTTAACTTAGGATAAATATCCAAAGAAGCAATTCAAATAATGAGTCTTTCCAAAATGACAGTACCATTTATGTACAGTTTTTTTTTAAAAGAACCACTTTACAAAAATTTAAAGTAAGCATTCCCTCAGTAATCTAAATTTACTCTGGTTCTGTACCAATACATGGGGCCAATGGGCAAAAATAAATAGCTATTGTTGCACACACAATAGTTTCTGGACCTCCAGGAAGGATTAAAAACTCAAAACATAATTTTCAGGTCAGGTAATGAGTAAGTAAACAGTCTAGCTATTATTTTTGGATTGAATATCTTAATATCTTTTGGTCTTATATCTGATAAATGTAACATTGTACAACTGCATCTAAAAGATGCATCTTTGCTTCCCGGCATGTCAAGCAAAAGCTTTGTCTCTAGGTAATCTTGCTTCAGAGCTTACAGGAACACTTTTAATTATTTCTCTTCTTGAGGAGATTGCATTTCCTTTCAAATCAAGCCAGAAGAAGCTCTTTTCTCTGATAACATGTTCTCACCTTGATGTAGTTGAAATTAAATTTGGCATTGACAGTTTTGTATCAAAATATTGTGGAAACCCATTTTAATTGTTTAAGTAAAAAATAAACTCAGACATCTGCATTTCCTTTGGTGTGTGGTTTCAATTTTAATTTTTATTTCTTAGTTCTCGTCCCCAAATTATTCAAGGCTTACAGTTAAGCAGCTGCAGAAAAATACAGCATTTTCATAATGATTTTTTTAAAGAAAAGCATACTAAATGTTTTCAGGAATCTTTTTTTTTAATTTAACAAAAAATGATACAAAATACATACACACAATAAACAAATATACATTAAATACATTCACCCTCACCCAACTCCTCACCTCCCACAACCCACAATAACATATGACAAATAAAAACATGTACGACAAATAAAAACATATGACAAATAAAAAGATGTACAAAAAATACATTCACCCTCACCCAACCCCTAACCTCCCACAACCCACAATAACATATAACAAATAAAAACATATACAGACTTCTCCATCGCCCTTCCCTCACCCTCAACCAACCCTTCACCTTCTTTTCAGGAATCTTAACATCTATTTACTCCTTCAAGCAAACCAAATTAAAGTTAAAATAAAATCTTTGCCATTTTGTACCCTTCCCTGTTGGTTCTCCTGGCTGTGACAAAACTGGGGGGGGGGGGAATGACTAATTTAGGATTTTAATAACACATGATTCAGTGATCAGCAAAATAAATATAGGATTTGTGGTGTATCATGCTTCAGTTCTTTGTATTGTATATAAGATCCATGAAAGTGATCTGTCCTTTATAATATGTTCCAGGGAAAAGAAAGTACTCAGAAGCAGAAACACTCCCTTCTCCTGAGAGTGCCCGGAGCCTGAGCAGCCAGTCAAAAGCTACACAGGCTGGCTGTGACCCTATGAGATACAATAGGGAATGGAATCTCAGCCTCTCACTCCACAGTCAAATGCCTAACTTACTGAGCTATCTAGCCAACCTGCCTAACTCTAGGATTGGCTATATTAGTTTGACATAGCTCTCTAACAACTTTTGGCTGAGGAACCAACAACAGTAAATAATTAAGGAAGTAAGTTCAGATATGGCTCATTGCACACCTGGACATGTTCTTCGCCTAGTACACATGCCATTTAATTGAAGATCAGACCAGCAAGTGTTAGCCAAGATGAACCCTCACGTACATTAGAACATTTTAGTACCTCCAGAAGATCCATGCAAAAATTACTGAGCAGAGCAAGGAGCTAGTCACTAGCATTCTAGCAGAAGGATGCAAGAGGCAGTCTAACAATGCAACTGGACACAAAAGACTGTGTCAGAAATGCATATATAAATGCTTGTATACAAATGCCAGAAGCCTCCGGAACAAAATAGGGGAGCTGGAATACTTAGCAATAGATAAGAATATTGATATTATTGGTATCACTGAAACCTGGTGGACGGATGATAACCAATGGGATACAGTTATCCCAGGCTACAAACTGTACAGGAAGGATAGGAAGGGGCAAACAGGAGGTGGTGTAGCCTTGTATGTCAAAGAAGTGATAAAATCTTATGAATTGGAATATCTAGGTGATTTAGAGTCACCATTAGAAGCTCTGTGGGTAAGAGTACCAGGCCACAAGGATGGTCTAACAGTAGGCATATACTATCGGCCTCTGACCCAAACTCTTGAGGGAGACTGGTAGTTGGAGAATGTTGTAAAGGAGGCATCCAGGAAGGGAAGCCTGGTTATAATGGGGGACTTCAATTACCCTCACATAGACTGGGTGAACTGTTGTTCAGCACATGATAAAGAGATAAAGTTCCTAGATATGCTCAATGATTGTTCCCTGGGACAGATGGTTGAAGACCCAACTAGAGGTACAAGAATCCTTGACTTGATCCTGAGTAATACTCAGGATCTGGTGCAAGATGTTAATGTGACTGATCCAATAGGGAACAGTGACCACAACTCAATTATGTTTAACTTGAACATAGACCGCAAGTCACTGATAAAATCTAACACAGAGACCTTAAATTTTCAAAAAGGAAATTTCCCAAAGTTGAGGAAACTAGTAAAAAAGAAGCTGAAAGGGAAAATTGAGAGAGTCCAAACACTCCAAGAGGCATGGAGGCTGTTTACAAAAACAATAACAGAGGCCCAATTGGAATGCATACCCAAAAGGAAAAAGGGCACTGCCAGGTCCAAGAGGACTCCAATGTGGCTTACAGGAGCTGTTCGGAAAGTGATCAAGAGCAAGAAAAGCTCATTTAGAAGATGGAAGGCTTGTCCAAATGAGGACAGCAGGCAGAAACATAAATTCTGGCAGAACAAATGCAAGGCAACAATCAGGAAAGCAAAGCAAGACTTTGAGGAGTGTATAGCTAAAAATACTCAGAGGAATAACAAAGACTTCTTTAAGTACATTAGAAGTAAGAACCCAACTAGGAAGGCCATTGGACCATTAGATGACAATGGAAGGCAAGGGGTTATTAAAGAGGAAACAGAGATTGCAGAGAGACTCAATGAATTCTTTGCTTCAGTATTCACTGAAGAAGATAGAGACCACATGCCCAAAACAGAACCTATCTTCGTAGGGAGGGAAACCGAAGAATTAAGCAAGATAGAAATAACCAGGGAGGAGGTCCTTGCATGTCTTGTTAAACTAAACACTAACAAATCACCAGGACCAGATGGCATCCATCCACGAGTTCTCAGGGAACTTAAAGATGAAATTGCTGATCTCCTAGCCAAAATATATAATATTTCCCTCAAATCAGGGTTTGTGCCTGATGACTGGAAGGTAGCGAATGTAACACCAATTTTCAAAAAAGGATCCAGGGGTGATCCAGGAAATTACCGGCCTGTCAGTTTGACATGTGTCCCAGGTAAAGTGATGGAAACCATCCTAAAAGATAGAATTAATAGGTACATAGAAGAGGAGGCGCTGCTAAAGGAGAGCCAACATGGCTTTTGCAAGGGCAAATCATGCCTCACTAATCTGTTGGAATTTTTTGAGAGTGTCAACAAGCATGTGGATAAGGGGGATCCAGTTGACATTGTTTATCTGGACTTTCAGAAGGCTTTTGCCAAGGTCCCACACCAAAGGCTCTTGAATAAACTTACCAGTCATGGAATAAAGGGACAGGTCTTGTCCTGGATCAGCAACTGGCTAAGGGACAGGAAACAGAGGGTAGCACTAAATGGACACTTCTCCAAGTGGAGGGAAGTAAAGAGTGGGGTCCCCCAAGGTTCAGTACTGGGACCCCTGCTTTTCAACCTCTTCATAAATGATCTAGAGGTAGGAGTAAAAAGCAAGGTAGCCAAATTTGCTGACGATACTAAATTATACAGGGTAGTGAAAACTGTGAGAGATTGTGAAGAGCTCCAGAGGGATCTCTTAACACTGGGGGAGTGGGCAAAACAGTGGCAAATGAGCTTCAACATCAGTAAGTGCAGAGTGATGCATGTTGGGGCAAAAAACCCCAATTACATTTATAAACTGATGGGGTCTGAACTCTCTGCGACAAACCAGGAAAGGGACCTTGGTGTCCTGGTGGACAGCTCAATGAAGGTGTCAACCCAGTGTGCCTCAGCAGTGAAAAAAGCAAACTCAATGTTAGGGATCATTAGGAAGGGTATAGAAAATAAGTCAGCAAGTGTCATTTTGCCTCTTTATAAATCTATGGTGAGGCCCCATCTGGAATACTGTGTACAGTTCTGGTCGCCATACCTCCAGAAGGATATTATGGAGTTGGAGAAAGTACAGAGGAGGGCAACCAGAATGATTAGGGGACTGGAACACCTTCCTTACCATCTGAGGCTGCAACGGTTGGGCCTTTTCACTCTTGAACGATGGCGTCTAAGAGGTGACCTGATTGAAGTTTATAAAATCATGCACGGTGTGGACAAAGTGGATAAGGAAAAACTGTTTTCCCTATCGCACAACACTAGAACTAGGGGACACTCCATGAAACTTTTGGGTACTAGTTCTCAAACAAATAAGAGAAAGTACTTTTTCACCCAGAGGATTACTGGTCTATGGAACTCCCTGCCAGAAGAAGTGGTGACAGCTGTCAGTCTTGACAGCTTTAAGAAAGGATTAGACAAGTTCATGGAGGACAAGGCTATCAATGGCTATAATTATGGCTACCTAAGGACAACCTCCGGGTTGGAGAGATAGGCAGGATATCTCTCAATGCCATTTCCAGGGAATCCTAAGCAGGTGAAGGCATCTCCTTGGGAATACCCTGAAGGAAATGGTGAGCCACTGTGTGAGACAGAATGCTGGACTGGATGGGCTGTGGCCTGTTCCAGCAAGGCTGTTCTTATGTTCTTATGTTCTTATGTTCTTATGGAATTGTCTGCTTCATCTTGTCTGCAGATTACCTCCCCCTTTCATCATTCTTTAGCCTTTTTCATTAATATTCCATTGACACTAGGCACCATTTTAATGGTAATGAGATAATATTTATGTGCTATCAGGTCTATTATGACTTATAGTGACCCTTTTCAGGGTTTTCTAGGTAGAGAATACACAGATGTGGTTTACCTTTACCTTCTTCTGGGAGTGTTTATGCAGCTTGCTCAAGGCAACACACACTGGCTCTACAAAAGGGAGACATGGTGGGGAATCAAACTCCCAACCTCAGGTTCTGCAGCCAGATACCTAAACTACTGAGCTAACCAGCCAGCTTACAGTTTTAATACAACTGGTCTTCTTCCCACTTATGAGCAATGGTTTAATGGTAAATTTGGGAAAGCAGGTGTCCATTGGGACAGTCCCCATAGCTCTCCCCCACCTCAAATACAGAGTTGAATTGTTCCATATTACTAAATAAAGAGCAGTCTTTTGTAAAGTTATTGGTTGTTAATTTCCCATTGAAGACCAAATTACCCTCAAATATTTTGCATTATAAAAGGGATGGCATGCTACAATGTACAATGTCCTGGAAAAGCTTGGTTGTCTCCTGGCTACTGTGAAACTTGCAACTAACTCTAGAGGAAAAGAGAAGCCTGTGGGAATGGTAGACTTTCAATAATCCTTCCTACTCACAGAGACTTGGGGCATCAACCTTGTGAGCCTTGTCTCCACTACTCCACTACCTGTGTGTTTACATGAGGTATAGAGTATATTCATTTGCTCTGTGCTATCAGTGGAATTGTCTTCCCCCCAATTTGGTTTGCACATGTCCTTTATACACTGATTCAGAAAGCAGGAAAGGCAGTCAAATTTGCTCTTGAGGATGCCATTTTTTAATTTGACAGGAGGTTGAAGAGTTGTTGTTTTTTGGGGGTTGAAGCTAACAAGCAGCATAACCAACGTGTTTGAGATGTCTTTGAAGTGACCTGCTTTTATGTTCCTAGATCACAGAGCATGGCAATAGTTGTGAAATAGAACAAAAGCACCACAAATGCATAGTTGTGGAATAGAAGCAATGTGTCAAAAGAAGAAATGTGTATCACCTCCCTCTTTCTTTCTTTCTCTCTCTCTCTCTCTCTTTCTAGCTGCCTGCCTTGTCCTTGGCTGTATGATCTATCCTGACGGATGGGATGCAAAAGAGGTGAAACGGATGTGTGGTGATAAGACAGACAAGTACACCCTGGGGGCCTGTTCAATCCGCTGGGCATATATTCTGGCCATTATTGGGATCCTGGATGCCCTCATCCTCTCATTCCTGGCATTTGTTCTTGGCAATAGACAAGACAGCTTGCTAGCGGAAGAACTCAAACTGGAAAGCAAAGGTAGGACTACTTGGGGGATGTGGGTTTTACTCTGAAATTCCTCAGGGGTGAAGACTAAAAGCCGCCAACCATTTGCATTTTCTTGTTCTGGCATTCAAAACTGCTGTATCTTTTTGAAACTGCTTTGAAGTTCTAGGACAGAAAATGTCACTGACTTCCCTATTTTTCTCTTGTTCAGGAATTTTTCCTTAATATTCTCCACTTTAGCTTTTTTAGTACAACCCTTCAGTTTTCCACACCTTCCTGTTATTACACATGCCATTATCTTTGCTGTATATATAAAACCAGTGCTTGAGAAAGTTACAGTACTTTTTGGTAACTGGTCCCCTCGATTATCCTGGGAATTATAGTCCAAAAATGTAACTTTTCCAAACTCTATGCAGAGCATTGTCTTACTCCATACTCCCCCTGTTCTGATTGATGGTTGAAACTGTCACTGTTATTTGAACCCCTGTGATGTGGTACCTAATGAGATGCTGTTTTGCAAGTTTGTATATAGGTAGAAGGCAAGTTAATGAGCTGGACTATGAAGCTGACACTGAAGGATTCAATAGGCGCCCACTGTTGAGTTTCCTTGGCCCAATTTCATTGTGTTACTTTGGGCATACCTTTTAAGTTGCTCTATGTGGAGACTAGAGGATGATGACTCCAATGTTAGAGGGACCATGAATCCATTCCAACTTTTAGTCCTCACTTTGAAAAGAGTCCTCTGAGGTGTTGAACCTATTCTGAGGGTAGAGTTCAGAACCTTGAATAGTTCCTTCAAAGCTTGGAGTAAATCCTGGAGGACATTCATTGCCTCAAAGACACTAGAGCCACCAACCTACATGGAGGTGCCATATTTAAAACAATTATTTTAAGAACTTAACATTTGGTTCCTGAGGATTAAAAACAAGAAGCCAACAAAAACATGTGTACATAATCATGTGTCCAACATGTGTACATAATCCAAAGACAAGGGTGGATGATACCTTACTTGGTATAAAAATTCCAAAAATCATGGCCAGATGTGCACATCAGACTCCTTAGTTAAAATAAATTTCAAAATGGGGACTGCAGACACAAGTCATAGGTAGTAGGTTCAGGGCCGCCATCAGAAATTTCTGGGCCCCATACTGAGCAATCCTATTGGACCACACACACACACACACATACTTTTCTCTGTCACCACATTCTTTGACCCAAAGATTTGTAAGCCTGCCACCACGTCAAGGTAGACTCTTTCAGCAGGGCCCTAACCTAAACTAACTAACCTAACTTAAACTAAACTATAATTATCTATTCTAAACTAACATACTGTATGTCTAACACTAAAGTAATAAATAAACATAGCACCAACATCTACATAATAAATAAATAATAATAAAAATACCAGTGCAAGTAGCTATAATTCACTTTTGATTGTAAAATCTCAGCTAAGGATGTCTCTTAACCTTTGTAGGTCAGAAGTAGCCACTTTTCTTCTGACTAAACCTAACACAATTGCACAATATTTTTTGTAACAAGCATAGTATTAGATGTGTTTTTATAAATACTGTAAGCTTAATAAATATATCAGAAAAAATACACATCTGAGAAAAAAGAATATTGCTATTCTATTGAGTAGCGTAGCCTAATTCTTTCTCTATAATCCTACCATATAACAGCTCTTTTCAATAATTAAGAGTCATTTGGTTAAATCTTTGGGTCAGAAGAGTAAAACAAGTAGTACCATTTATGGATCGCAAATCAACGTATGCAACTAGGAAGTTGAACATCTACTTTGTAGACCCTTGGAGGCTCCTCCCTCTTTATTTCCCCCCTTCCTTCGGGGCTGCCTGGACTACCTATCCCATAATCCACCCACCCCCCTCCGAGGTCATGCTAGCCAGCTGGAAGTAATGTTTCCCAAATCTGAAACGCGTGGAGCATGGTGGGAAACACAGGTCTGGGGTGTCCTTAAGAGTCAATGTGAACCGGTGTGTGTGTGTTTCACTCTGGGATGGAAAGGAGGGGGGATTGTCCCAGCTGATCATTCAAGGGGTGGGGTGGGGGAAGAGAGGGACCCCCCACCCCACCCGCAGTCCCCAGGGGCTGGCTGGGTGCCCCCTCCCTCCTTGTGGCCAGGGGGGCGGTAGGGGTCCTTCCTTTCCCCCTTTATCTGGGGCCGGGGGCTCCTCCTTCCGCCTCCTCTGCCATGCTGGCCCTGCCAACCTACGTGGTGGCCAGAAAGGCAGCACCTGCCGAGCCACCAGGCAGGAGGCCGAGCCAGGCAGGAGCTCGCTGCCGAGCGCATCGATGGGCCGCCTGCAAAGAGCGCAGCGCCTGGCTCTATAGAAAGAGGCACCGATCGAGGGCTTGACTTGGGGGTTTCTTGGCCAGTGGCTTACTTTGGCCAGACCACTGTCCAGGGTTGGGGCAATGGAAGAAGGGGGAAAGTGCTCTGCACATGCCGTGAAGCCCTCTCCTCTGCCCAGAGTAAGGGGACAGAGAAGGAAGGAATTAAGACCAGAGTCCCGGCGCTGTAAAAATAATTAGTAAAAATAAAAAAAAGCTGGGCGGCGGCAGCAAGACTGGCGGCGCTTCAGCCTCTGGGGCCTATACAGGAGTCCTAGTAGGCATGCCTTGATGGCGGCCCTGAGTATACCTGTCAACCATCCTGATTTGGCCGGGATTACCATGTAATTTGACGCCGATTTGCGTCATATCCTGACCCACACTGCCAAAACCACGTAATTTGGCAGTGGAGGAAAGGAGGCACTGCGCAGCCCATCTGCGCAGGTCATGTTGCGCGCATGCGTGGAAGAGCTCTACACTTCTGTAGCTCCCTTCCACGCATGCGCAGAAGGCTACGCCGCCTGCATAGAAGGCTACGTAAGCGGCGTAGCCCCCATGCACATGCGTGCAACGCGACCTGCGCAGACCTGGTCTGTGCAGGTCCCAGAATCGCCGGACGCGCAGTTGACAGGTATGGCCCTGAGTAGGTTTCACATTTCATCTGTGGCAGTGTGGAACAGAGTATCACTTCCAAACTAGTTAAATAGTTGCCAGCCATGCACCTGACACCACCACATATCCCTGGATCAAAGCATATGGTTCCTTTTTGGCTGGGAATAGAGTCACACAGAAATGTGGCAAATGCCATATCAGACAAGTTGGGGAGAAGTTTGGTCTACACATTAGGTAAGCTCAAGTGGTATTGAGAAGTAAGGCAACATCTTTTAACCAGAAGATAATACAGTACTTTTACTTTGGCTGCAATTGGCTCACTGGTTGAGCAACTCTTAATGCAGTGGGATTAAGGTAGGCCTGTGTAGAGGCAGATGTTCTCATGGTTGTAGAAATCTGTTTGAAAGCATGAGGGCAATGCCCGCTTGAAATTTTCAAAAATAAAATAAGCTAAAGATAATGTGCTTCAATTCATAACATAGCTACAGTACTTGGTTCTTACTTATGATACAGCTAGTTGGCAAAGTAATAGTAAAATAAATAATATATATACTGGAAGAAAAATTATACATAATTATGCATAATATATTCAGAATTCAGTTTCTCTTTATATAAAATTTGGATTTCCTAAGCAAAGTATATTCAGATTTTGCTGGGAGTTTGTTTCCTCGTTATATTTACCTGGAGGATACTGAGCCCTGGGTTAAATCACCACTAGTGAAAAAGCAGCCATCCATCCTGGACCAAATGTATAGCCCAGGCGTGAAACTATGAACAATTTGTTCAAAATAACATCACCTATTCTATTTTCAAATAAACACGCTGCAGCAGTGAGGCTAGTTCAAGGTCATACCAGAAAAGTCATACATCTGGAGCCAACAAGCAAATGGGAGGAGGAGGAGGTGACGTCTGAAGTCTGATAAACAAACCCAAAATCAAGGCACAGAAATTCTTTCTCAGCAAGTCAATGTACCAAGTGCAAAGTACCAAATTCAAAGACTCAAACATATTAAAGGAATTAAAGGAAGCCAGATATAGGCTGAATATGAGAGGGGAAACCTTCTTAACAGTTAGAGCAATATGACAGTGGAACCAGCTTCCTTCGAAAGGTGGTAAGTGCTCCAACATTGGAACCATTCAAGAGAGAATTCGACAACCATCTGTCATATCTGCTTTGATTCAGATTCCTGTCTTGAGCAGGGGGTTGCACTCAGTGCCCCAAAAGGCCCCTTCCAACTCAGTGATTCTGTGACTCTGTTATTCTATATTAGTCCAGGGTTGAAAGCCAGCAGAATGAATATAGCAGGGGTGCAGGAAGTCAAAACAAACGTATTGTCATTGAAGTTTCTTCACCTCTTGTGAATACTTTTACACAGATGTTGTCACCCTGCCTAAGGTCCAGCTCCAACACCATTCCATCTTATGAGGAGTCCCCTTCTCCAATCAACTGTTTCTTCTAGGCCACGGCTGGACATCTTTTTTATGCCGTAGGCCTGACCATGCCCCAACAGCTGAGTGGAAGTGGAAGCAGGCGCATTTACGGCTGTCATAAATGTGCCCACTTCTGCATTTACGACAGCCGTGAGTGCGTATTGGTAAGTTTATGGCTCTACAACTGGGGGTCTTCATTAAGTACGTGATCTTTTGCACAGAGGAAGAAAGGGTAATAAAACTCCATGTGACACTCTGAACCAATTGAGGGCTTGCCTGAACTTTTGAGTTGAGAGAGAGGCAGTCTCAGTCAGACATGTTCGGGAGGCTGAACTGGAAAGCAGCCAAAAACTGAGCTCTTGGAAGAAGGGGGACGATGGGCTTTCTCCCCTCCCCCCCCCCAACAGCCTGCTTTTTTATTTCTTTACTTTGAATTGCTTTTAAGGAACTGTATTTTGAACCTTGCTATGCTTATAATACAATTACGAAAATGCCTGAAGAGACTTGGAGTGATTTCTTTGCTCGATGCTGCCTGATTTACCTAATGGTGAAGCCTGAACTGAGAGGGCCAGATCTGGGCCAGAGGGCAAGATCTGGTGCACTCTCGCAATCCTATTGCCAGGAAGCTGGAAAAGCATGGCCTGGATGTAAGAGGATTTTTACAGATCTTGCTACAGAGCTCCACCCCGTCTGATATCTATATCTATATCTATATCTATATCTATATCTATATCTATATCTATATCTATATCTATATCTATATCTATATCTATATCTATCTATCTATCTATCTATCTATCTATCTATCTATCTATCTAGATAGATAGATAGATAGATAGATAGATAGATAGATAGATAGATAGATAGAGAGATAGAGATAGAGATAGAGATAGAGATAGAGATAGAGATATAGAGATAGATAGATATATAGATATATATAGATATAGATATAGATATGTTTTCCTTGTGAACAGAAATGAATTCCTGCTTGGTCCTGCATCTCCATCCATTCCAGGTGAAAGGTGCTCTCTTGGAGCTCTAGGTCCTTATCTCAGGAGGCCTTCTCCAACTGGAGGAAGATGACAACTGCTGTTATTATGCATTTAATAGTTGTACTTCTTCATTCCTATTTTTCTTGTTATTGTTATCAGAAGTCATATTTCATACATAAATCCAGTTGCCAGCCAAACAAGAACAGACCCGTTGAATCAACTCCCCATGATAAACCAACACTTATGTGATTCCCATTGATTCAATGGGTCTACTCTACTTCAGACTAGAATCTAGACTTAGGCTGTAATGAATGGAGTAAATGATTTAAAAAAAATCAATATGTGCTCATGTCAGGCATTTCCACATTAATAATGCTGTTCTTCTATAGGATGTCTTTTGCCTGAACTCATCATTCACAGCTAAAGTAATAACTATTAATCACTCAGGCAGGGGCTTCACTAAATAATGATTGCTGCTACTGTTTTGCTTAGAAATTGGGAATTATTTACTGTTGCATTTCCTAGCTAGTAGCATTACTGTGTGAGTTATTAAGCTCTTGAGGAATGATACCTCTTTGTGAAAGCTCTAAATTTGACTACAAAGACTTTAAAAGTAACAAGAATTGAGAATAAGCCTTGGAATTCTAAATATCAGGGATTTTTAAAATGCTGTGTCTGATTCTGAGGTCTGGGTTTATCATTGCCATTTGTATCATGCCAATTGGGTTTCAAAATTTTGCAAGCATTTCGATTGCCTGAGCAGTGCCTCTTCCTTACTACCCAACAACATATGTTTCTTGGCAGCCTGGCTTGTAGGCAGGTCATGCTGTGCTGCAGATTCTGAACTTGGTCCCGATGATTTGCTAGGGAGTAGAAATAAGGTTGCTTCTGAAGATCGAGTTTCAAGGCAAAGATTTGCATCCGATGACCAGGGATTTTAAATAAAATGTCCATAGATCCTACTTATCCCTGGAGCTCCTAAGTAGTCTTACATTTAGAGGCAGAAAATGGCCTGAGCAGTCCAGTTCCAGTTCATGTCAGTGTCATACAGCTATGTTCATAAATAAATTGTTACATTTCTGCTTCAAAGTACAATTATTAAAAATTGTTTTTTCTCTTTGTACACAATTTTTTGCTAAAGCCAATTATATAACTTGGGACCTTCTAGATCAATGTTTCCCAACCTTTGGTTTTTGGACTTCAATTCCCAGAAGCCTAAATCAATTCCTCAAAAGCACTGATCAGCCAATGTACTGACTTAGGCTTCTGGGAATTGAGGTCTCCCTGTGGGGCATGGGCCCCACTTTGGGAACCACTGCTCTAGATGCTTTTGACTGAACTTAATCATAGAATCACAGGGACTGCAGTGGCTCAAGTGCCTAAGACGCTGACTGGGAGGCAGAAGGTCAGTGGTTCGATTCCCGAGTACTGCAGGACGGAATGAGCTCCCGTCTTTGTCCCAGCTCCTGCCAACCTAGCAGTTCGAAAGCAAGACATTGCAAGTAGATAAATAGGGACCACTTCGGTGGGAAGGAAACAGTGCTCCGTGCACTTCGGTGTCTAGTCATGCCTGCCACATGACCACGGAAACGTCTGCAGCAGCAGACAGTGCTGGCTCTTCGGCTTTGAAACAGAGATGAGCACTGCCCCTTAGAGTCGGATACGACTGGCTTTTGAGCAAGGGAAACCTTTACCTTTACTAATCATAGAATCATAGAATAACTGAGCTGGAAGAGGCCTATGAGGCCATTGAGTCCAACCACCCCCACCCAGCAAGAATCCAAATTAAAACAGATCTGACAAATGGTTATCCAATTTTCACTTTAATCCCTCCAGTGTTGAAGTGCTCACCACTTTCTAAGATCATTGGTTCCATTGTTGTACTGTTCTAAAAGTTAAGGAATTTTTTCTGATATTCAGCCTATTTCTAGTTTCCTGTAGTTTGAGACCATTATTACGTGTCTTGCACTCTGGGATGATTGAGAGTAGATCCTGCATCACCTCTTTATGACTGTCTTTCAAGGATTTGAAACTGCGATCATATCCCCTCTCAGTCTCCTTTCTCAAGGCTAAGCATGTCCAGTTCTTTCCTCATAGGGTTTGGTTTCCAGTCCCCTGATCATCCTTGTTATTGTCTTCTGAATTTGCTCCAGTTTGTTAGCATACTTCTTAAAGTGCACTATCTAGAGGTGAATACAATACTCTGGATGAGGTCTAACTAGTGCTGAGTAGCACCTCACAGGTTTTGGCATCTCTGCTAATGCACCCTAATATGGCATTTGCCTTTTTTGCAGCCACATTGCACTGTTGACTCATATTCTGTTTGTGATCTATAACAATTCAAAGATCTTTCTCACATGTTGTATTACTCAGCGAAATATTCCCCATGTTGTAATTGTACATGTAACTGTGCATTTGTCATCCCCCACCCAACCCCATGTAGAACTTTGCACTTAATTTCATTCTGTTGTTTTCAACCCAGTGTTCAAGCATATCAAGATATTTTTGAATTCTGTTTCCCAAGGTATTAACTATTCCACCCAATTTTGTGTCATCTGCAGATTTGATAAGTATTCCCTCCACTCCCTCATCCAAGTCATTAATAATAATAATAATAATAATAATAATAATAATAATAATAATAATAATAATAATAATAATAATAATAATAATAATAATAATAATAATAATAATAATAATAATAATAATAATAATAATAATTTCATGTCTGAATGTCATTAATGAAAATGTTGAAGAGCACTTGGCTCAGGACTGAGCCTTGGTACCATATGTATTACTCCTTCCCAATTTGAGAAGGATCCATTAATTAGAACTCCCTATTTGCTTCAGAAGAGGGAAATTATTGCCCTGTGCTCAACCTCAGAAAAGTATGTCTTCAGGGAGTTGTGCTGAAAAGTGGCACTAACTAACTGAAAGTTTTAAAAAAGACAGTGAGTAAGGGAAATATCAGTTTTACTTACATGGCTAAAACTATCCAATGGGTTTTTCACAGAAATGAAATTGGATCCTAGAATAGCCATATGTCCTCTTTTGGTAAGACATCCCTGCACTTCCATCCACACCTGTCGCAGTAAACACCAAGGCTGGTTCCTAAGATGGAAGGAAGATGAGGATGTTCCTTGTCAGCACTCCCAGCCAGATACAACTTTGCCACCTCAAGGCCTTCTGGCCTCACTCTTGAGTCCCCTTAATATTTGTTTTAACCCCTTCTGGGTAAGTTCTTCACAGACATCATTTTTGATGATGTGAATAGTCATTTTATTAGGTTTCCCATGTGGCTCTAGATTTTTCTAATAGTCACATCTACTCCAATCAGGAATTAAGTGGGCTGTCCACATGATCAGCTATGAAAGAAGCCTTGCACTATAGAGGCATCCATTTCCATTAACTAGGCTACTTCTTACACTTAGGTAAATCAGAATTTGTTGCAAACTAGTGATCCGAGGTGCTGCTTCAAAGCCCTTCAGTTACATTAAAAAAAACTCATGAATTTTCTCAAAAACATGCTGACGTGTGAGAAATGTATAAAAACCCTTTAGATATCTAGCCCAGTGGGGAGAAAACATCTGAAAATGTTTATTCTCATCTGCAAGAATGAAAGAAGTGGAAATTTAAAGGCCTACTCCTCAGCCCAGTTCAGAATGGTGCAGTACAAACTGAGGAGTAGAAGAAGTTGGCTTCTGGATTAAATTGGTGCAATCTGTAATTTTTAGCTAACCTCAACCATCCTCGGTTAAATAATCACGAAAAGGCAACATACTGAGGCAGTTTGTGAACTGTCTTGACGGCTCTACAAGTTGATTTACTCACATCTCTCCTGCTTTGCAACTCTCTCACTCATGTGTTATAATTCTTTATTGCTGATCATAGAGGGATGCGGGAAGTCATTTCTTAGCAATCTAAAATGGCTTTTTTTAAACTCATTTTACCACTTCTCCAGCCAAAAATGATTTCCAGAATGGTTTACAAAAATCAGAAAGAAGACAGTCTCTTCCAGCCTGCAGACATATAATCTAAAATCATCAGAAGAAAATTTTAAGGGATTAGAAGTTAAGAGGGAAAAAGCAAGGTCAGACACTGGATTCTTATTTGAAAAATTGTGAAATTGGACCCCAGCAGAAAGGAAAGGCTGCTCCTCCTTATCTTCTGCTGGCCGTAACATGGCACTTGGTAGCTAGAGAGATGTGCTTTCAGCTGGATGGATCTAGGCGCAGTGGGAAAGTACTTAACTGATGCTTCGTCGTCTTCACGTTGCTAATATTGCTGTAAAGCAGAGGTAGGCTACCCAGCCTTGTAGGACTGCAGCTCTCATCAGTCATAGCTATCCGGGTGAGGGGAATTGCCTCTTTAGGGAGCATGGGTTGTTCTGTTGTGAAAAATACTAACAGCCGCATGAATGAATCACACAATGATTTTACATATAAGAGGAAAGAAGTAGCAGCAGGAAATGACCATCTTAAGTGACTTGAAATTTGTTGGCTACCAAATGTGCAGGCTGCTTTAGAAATATTTCAGGAACGCTAACAAAAACTGCATTCACCTGGGTACATCATTTAAAGACTTGCTAAATGGTAAACCTATGTATAATAATATAATACAGTCTGGCCAGGTTATCCTGCTGTGGTAATAGAGTAGACCATGCTGCCAGCAACTCAATACCGATCATCAGGTGGCGGTCAACTAACCTGACAACCCTAATGGGCCTTGGGTGGCAGAGTCAACAGGGAAGAGTGATGATCCCCAAGTGGATTAAATCCCATTTGAATCCGTCTTGATGGAGGACAGCAGCTTCAATACTGGCCTGGGGCTGGTGAGGACTTTGTATGCCAAAAGTACTCAGGAACAGAAAGTGATGCACAGAACTGGATCAGTGGTACAGGTGTCATGCTGCAATGCAGAAGGCAAATGGAAGGCCACTGCATTATATTGCTTCCAGGATGATATTCATGGCTGATCGCCATGAGGATAGCCAATATTTCGAATTAGATACAGCACTTAAAGAAGAAGAATGCATAGTAGGATATAAATTTCTAGAGGAGGAGGGGAAGGTTGGAACCCTTACCAAAACAAATTATTAAATAGCTTATTCCTATTTTTGTGAGGGTATGTGTCTTTTAAATATGACAGGTAGACCAGAGTGTACCTGAAAAATGACAGAACTATTTTAAAACAGATTTTTCAGAGCCCTAATTGGGAAGTTAAGCATTGGAGTCACTGAATGACACACATAAGAGAACAGAGTCAAAAGAGCCTACTCTGGTGCCGTAATAGAACTACAGGAGCTGTCATCGTAGAAGACAAAACTGCAGGATGTATAAGAGATGATCTTCTGAGGGTGAAGAGCTTGAATAGTTTCGTGCTTTACTACCATGCTCGTCTGCCTTTTCAGAATTAGCCTTTGGCTCCCAATTCCTTAATTTAGTGCAATCGTTGAGATTCTGCCAAGAACTAATTGGCACATGTCCTTTAGCCTTCCAGTAGTTCTACCTCTGGATAAAGAGGAAACTTCACTATTTTACCACCCCCACCCTGTCTTCCTGCTGCTGTTCAGTTGTTGGTTGCTTGATTATATTCTGCAGAGGGCAAAGATAGTATAATATTGAAGGAAATGAATGTTTCCACTTCCCACCAGAGCAACCTTGTTATTTTGTTGAAGAAGACTGGCCGTATCTTCTTGAATATGTACCTCTGAGGTCTCTGTGACATGATTAGCTGGTATACATTTGCAGCAAGCTGTCATAGTACTAGAAATTATTTTAAGATACTGTACAAGTCCCCTGGTCACCAATTAGACTGCAAATCAGTGAGGTTTCAGGTAATACTGGTATCACTTAAAGGTAATGCCTTGTGTGGGAGATACACCTTGATTGACCTCCTGGAGAAAAGGTTTTCAATGAGAAAAGGAACTGATACTTTATACATTCTTGTGTCACCAGAAGAGCTGGTAATCCCTCAGTAAATCTTACACCAAAAATGTCCTCTAAAAGTTAAGATTCATAAACTTTAACCAAGTACAACTAGTGGAATACACAGGAGACCCAAAAAAGATGTAACATAATAACTATCTTGAAATATATGAGGGGCCATCACAGAAAAGATGGAACAGATGTGTTCTGTAATGTTTCAAAGGACCAGACTGAAGTGAATAGGTGGAAAATTTATGACAAGATATGTTCAACAGTGGGACAAATTGCCTCAGGAGCTGGCAGGACCACTGTTTAAATGAAGGCTGAACAAATTATCTGTCAGGGAGAACTGTAGCTTCAAGGTATGCTATACTGCACTGGAAATTTGGAGCAGATGACTTGCTTATGTAGTAAGTCACAAGTAGATAGACTCATTGCATTTGTGGAAATTTGTTAAGTCAATTCATCCATAAATTCAATTTATTCAATGGGCCATCTCTAGTTAGCTCTCATAAGTATGTTTGGGATACACTATATAAATAATAAGATTGTAGCTTCTATGCTGTCTTTACTTGGTTACAAAAAAATTGCAAAAAGGTGAGGGAAACTGTAACTTCTCAGTTGTCACAGCTCTCTATTAGGCAGTGATGGAATAATACTTGTGGATAGTGGAAGAAACAAATACACAAGTTTTGTCGTTATCCGGGGTATTACTTAACTCTCCCCCCAATAATAATAATAATAATAATAATAATAATAATAATAATAATAATAATAATAATAATAATAATAATAATAATAATAATAATAATAATAATAATAATAATAATAATAATAATAATAATAATAATAATGGGCAGATGTTACTTCTGTTGTTCTTGAAGGCACAGTTCTGGCAAGGCAACATAGAGCTTGCAGTTTTAATTGAAACAGAAGGAATGAGGTAGCATGTTCTTGTCTACACAAAGAGTAGACAATGTAAAATATTACTTTACCACCTTTATTATAGCTGCACAGGAGTGCAACTATGTTATTGCGTAGCAGAGCAAAACAACGTTCTACAAGACAATTCTAAAAATGAGGGCACTCCACCAAGTTATGACTTTGAAATTGGCATTTGGGCCACAGTTCTAGCAGACAGTCTGTTCTTTCTTGGTGCCAAATTTGGGAAAGTTTGAACAAAGAGCTTTCAAGTTATAATTTTTTTTAAAAAATAAAACTGTTTTAGTTCCCTTTGTAGAACTTGTGCCCTTTTATGTCCCCAGATCCAAAACAGATCAAATAAACTGAAAAGATGAATCTTGCTTAACTTGAAGGGATATGGTTGGTCCCACCTCTTTTCTTTATTTAGAAGGAAACTCCAGCTGCAAAGGTTGAAATATATATCCTTTGAAAAGGCTTCTCAAAAGGATAAAACAGTAATTGTTATAAACTGAATTGAAGAGGCTTCCCAGCAGGGAACATTCCAAAGAATAGATACAATATTGCAAGTTCCCTGAGCTCTGGGAAAGTCTGACATTTGACCCAGACTGTATGAAAGTAACAGCTCAATCACCCTGGGCTACACAGGGTGTGTTTGTAAAGTAAGCATAAGCTAATAGTTTCCAGCATCCTATGTAGAACAGGGAGAAGGGACTGCAGACAGAGTTCAAAGAGGTGTTAATAGAGACAAACAACCTGGAATGGAAATTACCACAGGAATAGAATAGATGGAATTCCAAATACATGCATTTGCTAAGTAGGACCTTCTGCTGCATCGTTCCATGTTATCGAATTTGATTTTCAACAGTGAGCAACAGGTAGAAGAAGGGAGCTTATGGCAATCTTCCAAGTGGAAACTCACAAAAAAGAAGCAGGCAGACAAACTAAGACCTCCACTTGTCTTCCTCTTCAGCTCACAGCTGCAGTCTCTGACAATGTAGAAGGACAGCACAATTTTATCCACTCCACAACTAGCAGCCCTCTGCCTCATATTGCTACCACTGTAATGGTGTTGCGAGCATCCCCACAGCAGACCAGCCAAGCTGGCTATGCCAAGATAGAGTAGGCATAGAAGGAAGAGGGATGCAGGAGGTGCCATGTTGAGGCCTGGGAGTGGCAACATAAACTGTGGGTACCTTGAAAATGCCAATCTTATAAATGCACCTGGGTGATGATGCATTTCAGTGCCCTGTGTCAAAGGCCCAGTTGCCCCTTCCTAATTATGTCTCGTCATCCCTCTGCTGCAGCCTAATGGAATGGCTGCTTTTTAATAACAGCATCTGCAGCTGCTCCAGACTGGAAAATTCAGAAGGTCCCAGGTGAGTAGGCTGGGCTGTCTCCATCTCCATGTGATTAATTTCAAAATGGGTCTGCAGCAGATGTACCACGGCAGGTGCTGAATTGATAACAACTCCTGTTAAATGTATTACTCAGGATAGGCTCAAGGCTTATTTTCTGTTTCATGCTCTACAGCTGGAATGGAAACAGATTGTCTGAAGGGCAGATTGTTCTTCCCAAGATGACAAAAATCTTGTCAGCCTGTCTTCAAAATATGGGTAAATATGGGTCCCTTGGTATTGTAGATGAGCTGTCATACCTGCAAGGCAGATGATGATCATTCAGCTTAAAAACCAATGTTGTTGTTTTTTTAAAAAAAGAAAATTGTATTAGTAAGTTTTTGTATTGGTAATTGTTAGGGCTGCTAACTAGCCAAAAATTGAAAGACTGAATGAGAATCATTTAAATGAACCATGAGATTGATTCTTAAAAGTCCTAAATGCTGTTAAAAGATCCAGTTGAGGCATACAAGTGACCAAACAGTTAGGGAGTTTGGAGCATTTCCTTTTTTAAAAACAGTAAGTCCCCAGTATCTCTCATGACTTGTGACTATGCTGGCCAAGGAGATCTGGGAGTTGTAGTTTTAAAAAGCAACATTTCCAAATTCTGAACTGTTTATATGAAAAGTAACTATTTTAAGAACATCTATGACACTATGTGAAGTTGGAGTTAGGAGAAACCTCAGGTGAGGTGCAAAGATATGTAAGCCAAGACCATCTACCCAGCAACCGTCATCATGCGGCAAGTGAAGCTGGGTTGCACACTTGTACAATTAAAACCACCTTGCTCTTTGGTGTAACCTTGACTACAGGCCTCCTGCCCTCTTCATGGGCTTCAGCTTCCGTAAGCTAGGTTGGAAATATTTTGGTCTCATAGGGGAGTCTCTGGCCCTCCAAGTCTTGGTTAATGACCATTCACGATTCACTTCATTAGACATGATTATCTTTGCACTTTGTCTGAAGTTTCTCCCAAACCCTACTTCACACTTTCATGGATACTGATGTGGGCTTGGAATTCAACAAGATCTGGATAGTCACGGGTTCCCCTGCCCAACTATACTACAATATTCCTATAATGCAGATACCAAGTGATCATGAGACTGGCCTTTTCCCTAAACACAGTTAATAAAGGAAGGCCAAACTTGTCAGATTCTTTTCTACATTATGAATTGCCTGTCATTAGAAACTGAAATTAGTTAAGATTCCAGAGGTATGATACAGGCAGACATTTGTGAGTGTGCAATCATACTCACAAATGAAGCCTGTACTTACCTTCTGAAGACCACTCCCAAAGCCAAACAAGTTGATTTGCAAACAACTGGAATGAGATATATGTCAGGAGGTTCTGGGGTTGTGCACACTCCCCAAATTCAGCACTTCCCCCTTTTCTGCATGGCCCAGGCCAAGGCGTTCCGCTTTCCGGATGTATTACAGCCGATGTGGACCTCAGGGCTAGTTAAACTAAGGTCTTTTGGGGGAGATGACTTACCTACTTTCTAGCCGGGATGGTGGTAGCGAAATAACATGGCAAAGTTAAAGTCCTGTCTATATGTTGCCAATCTCCCAAAACAAACCACGCTGAGCATACAAAGAGTATACAGTACAACCCTGGGAAAATGAGGTGGTGTAAAGATGTAACTTTTACCTCAAAGATGGAATGTCCGCTGATAAACTTTCCCAGGCTCAACAGAAGTGAAAGTAACTCCAGTGCTCAGCCTTATTCCTGACTGGCACCTGTTATCAGCGCTCTGGCGTGACTCCCTTCTGTAGCAAAGACTCGAGTCCGTTCTTGCGTTTTGATGTTTAATTAAAGCATAATAAAATCCATAATATGAAGGATAAGCATGCGGAGAACTAAACTGTTCTAACCTAACACAGAATCTAATAAAATAATAAAGAGAAAATAGCTAATCTCATAGCTGGTTCTTTGCGGACTTTTACCCTCATTACGATTTCATGGCCTCAACAGAGAGAATAACAAGGGCTTTTACGTACCTGGTGAAAGAACCCTTCCTCAAGAGCTAAAAAGCTTGACTTTTTACACCTTTTTGCCCACTCCTCACACCTTCCTTTAGAATGTGAAAGATGTAAGACTTTCTGATTGTTTTGGCTATTGTCATGTTTATTGCAATGCTCAGGTGTTGTTTTGTTGCAGTGCTGTATCTCAATCATGTGCTAATGAGCAAAGTGTGCTGAGTATAGATTGGAATGCTAATGACGTAATTGCCTCTCTTTGAGACTTAGCCTTTCTCAACCTCAAAGAGAATAAAAAACTACATTGAAACTTAAATGAATATAAAGTGATTTAAATAAAAGTAACGACCCCTAAGGATTTTCACATCAATGTATACCTCCAGCTGTTTCTGGGCTTCAACTCCAGCATTGTTCTCCATTGACTATGCTGGCTAGGACTGATGGCAGAACATCAGGAGGGCTCAGTGGCAGCACTTTCAGATAACCTAGGTCCCAGAAGTCCAGCAGGCCTCATTAGCACTGGCACCTTCTCTATGCCAACCATTATTTCAAGTGCTCCAGATGCAGTGAGACAGAACATTAGTGGGAAATGTATAACAGATGGTCTCCAAGGGTCAATCACTACAGACAGAGACCCAACTAGTGTAGGTAGGAACAGGCAGGACCTTGTGCTGATGTCTTTAAGTGCCATGGAATTTAACACAAAAAGAAGCCAATGGAAGCTAAGCTTGGGGCAGGAAAGACATTAGGAAAAGATTTACAGTGCTATTACCTATCTAATACCTATTCTGGTTTTAGAGAGTATCAGTCATGTGCTGACAGTCATAATCAGTATTTTTAAGGGTTTTATTTCCTCAAGTGGAAACTTCATTTGCCACGCTGTCATCGTTTCAGCAAGATGTTGTATAAAAATAGCAATTGTACAAGTCTCAACTTTTTGATGCTGCAGCATTGCTTGTTTCACTGTTACACAGAGAGAAAGAGAGAGAGCGACGTTGATTCCAAGATCCATGTCACTCATAGGATTATTGAGCCAAGTATCCACATTTTGTAACTGTGCATATGTTTTATTTATTTATTTATTTATTTATTTATTTTTTAAATTTATATACCGCAATTCTCAGCCCAAGGACCGACTCAGTGCGGTTTACAAGATAGGAATACAACACAGTAATACAGCATAACAATCCCACAAAAAATACAATATATCACAATACATTACAATATATTCAATACAGTTCATTAAACAGTTACACCAATGCAAAGTGCAAAGCAAATACAAATATAAATTATACAAAATATCATTAAATACAGTACTGAATCCCCAGAACCATAGCCCAAACCCTCAGTTCCCTCCCGTCCATGAAAAACCCCTGGCTTCGAAACATTCTCACCGAAGCCCTAAAGTCCCCACTACTGGGAAAAACTGTTCCAGCTGGGCGGGCCAGGGAAGGGAGCCGAAGATGAAGCGTGGCTCTCGGGGCTCGGTGGCGGCGGCTATTCATAGCCCCGCGCCCGGCAAACTGTTCCAGCTGGGCTCCCACCTTCCCTGACCGGGCGGGCCAGGGAAGGGAGCCGAAGATGAAGCGTGGCTCCCATCCTGGGCCGGTGGAATGAGCCCAGGAGAGACGCGGCGAAGACCCTCAGGAACGGCAGGTCTGGTGCTCTTTTGAAGCCCTCCTGGCGGGTGGGGCCAGGAGGGAACGGACTGCCGGCGGCCTCAGCTGTCGCTCGTCTCCCATCCTGGGCCGGTGGAATGAGCCCAGGAGAGACGCGGCGAAGACCCTCAGGAACGGCAGGTCTGGTGCTCTTTTGAAGCCCTCCTGGCGGGTGGGGCCAGGAGGGAACGGACTGCCGGCGGCCTCAGCTGTCGCTCGTCTCCCATCCTGGGCCGGTGGAATGAGCCCAGGAGAGACGCGGCGAAGACCCTCCAGTTGTCAGTCCTGATCCATCATTGAATATCAATGGTTGAAGCTGAAGACAATGTTGGGTTTAAGGTGGCCTAGGTCCCAACAGCCCAGCAGGCCTCATTGGTTCTGCAATTCCATGTGACATCCAAGCTACATATTTGCAAAGCTAATGTGAACTTAATCAGGCAAAGAGGTTGGATATCTATCCTTTACCATGTCTTCAAATAGTGTCTTTTGATTTCCTTCCACTTTGGCAGTGCTCTGCCCTCTAAAGTGGGGGTGCCCAAACTACAGCCCATGGGCTGGATCTGGCCCCCAACATGAATTAATCCATCCTGCAAAGCCCTCGTTTCACCCATTACTTCCGCTTCCGGGAGCAATGAGGGCTTTTGTGGGTCGAATGAATTGGCATCAGGGCTGGATCCGCCTCACAGGCCATTGTGACAGGCCCCCTGAAACAAATGACTGGTCCACGGCCTGAAAAGTTTGGGCACCCCTGCTCTAAAGACTTCCTCCCATCAAGTTTTGCAGGAGAAAATTAAAAGCTCACTGGGGAGGGGAGCTTGTGCACAATTGCATGGGTTGGCATGGTTAAGCACGTAAATCCTTCCAAAGCAACCTGTGAATCTACTCAGGTAGCAATAACTATTGTTAGTCCAGGCACATCTTGATTAGGACAGCCTTCCCTAAGCTAGTGCCATTCCTTGTTTTTTGGCTGCAGCATCCCACAATTCTAGATCATTGGCTGGGACTCCTTGGCTTGGAGGGCACCTATCTGGAGAGCATCAGACAGGGGTGGAGATAGTTTGAACTCTCCTGAGGAGTATCCGATAAGTATTATATGGAGGAAGGATGGTATCCGAATCTGAGAAAATGGTAAATAATTTTATTAATGAAATGCCTTGCCCGTTACTATCAGGAGCTATGGAATACTGATCTCTATTGACTTGTATAGGTTGAAATAGGCCTGTTAGGTGCCTTTATGCAGATGCATTTAACATTCATGAGGTTACTGTACTCCACCCCATCCTACTCCCAGAACTATAAAATGTGCTCTTGTAAGTGTCCTACAGGTGAAATTCAGAAAATTAGAATATTGTGCAAATGTTCATTCAGTCCAGTAATGCAACTTAAAAGGTGAAACAAATATTTGAGATAGACTCATTACATGCAAAGCGAGATAGTTCAAGCCTTACTTTGTTATAATATTGCTGCTTATGGCTTACAGTTTATGAAAACCCCAACCCCCCCCCCATCTCATGTACCACATAATCATCACAATCTCATGTACGCTGTACACCATGATCATCACAATTATAACAAATTAAGGCATGACATCTCTCACTTTGCATGTAGAGAGTCTATTTCATATATTTGTTTCACCTTTTAAGTGAAATGAATGAACATTTGCATGATATTCTAATTTTCCGAGTTTCACCTGTACACTGATTCAGCATCCCTAGTATATCACGTGGTTGGCTCAAGGCTACCCTAATTGGGATAAGAATGAATGTTAAATCTATTAAAAGCTTGTAGTTTTATGGAACTCATCTTACAACACATACTGTATATCATTTTCCCCTCCATGCAAAAACTTGTGCGGCAGATATCTTTTAAAATATGCTATTATGAGGCATTATGTTAATCCTCAAAAACCGAGGCCCTCTGACATTTTCAATCAGCTCCTTTACTTGTTGAGGGATAACTTTAATTCTCTGTGATATCATTAATAATTATGATGAGTGGAGCTTCTTCAGTGTGAGCAAGATTTAAAATCTCCCTGCATTCTTTGTCTTGAGAATGAAGGCACTGACAATAGGCAGCATTAGCTGGCTTTTTATGCTTCATCAGCTGGGGTAATCTGTCCAACTATTTATGTCAGTCCCAAATGTGCTGTTACACTGGAGTATGACAAAGAAGGAGAAGCCAGGACAAAACTATTCTTATTAAAAGGTAGGGTTATAGAGATGGTATTGTCTCGATTACCAATTGAGTTAGCTGGAAGATACAGAGTTAGCCTCCTGCTATACCCTCCAAGTGGATTTAGTTCCTCTCAAAGAATTGAATGGTCAGTTACTATTAGAGAGGAAAAGTGTATAAATGAAAAATATTATTTTTGACGAATCCCGGGTTGGAAGCAGGAGGACACTAATGTGTCAGCATGTAAGAAAACTTCATTGAGTATGTAAATTTTTTGAAAGAAAGAGAAAACATTCTTCAATGTTTCTGTTCTATATTTTGATGTTATTGCCTTCAATTTAGCATGATCGGGAGGAGGGCCTTGTTTTAATTTGCAGTTTAATCTTCTGTTAGAGTTTGTGTATTAAAATGCCTTTAAGTAAACATAGTGTTCAGCAAAGAGGAGGCACAGATAGGGTTAGATAGCTACACTTTTGGGGCATTCCTAGACACACCAGGACTATTTATTCCCCTCCTTCAAGGAACTTGCAGTGTTAAAGCCCTACCTCCTTCCCTCACATTTATCTCATCCCTCCTACCAACAGGCATCGTTTCTGGAGTAGTTTACATTAATATATCACTATACATATCTGCTCTTGCTGCTACGCCAACTTTTGCAAGGATAGAAAAGATGAATCCTGCAGTTAGTAGAACAGTTTCCCTGCAAAACCTCCTGTCATGGCTTGGGATCTCCTGCCACTGAAGGAATGGGAAGGCTGAATATAGGAACTGTTGTGAGAGAGACACTAGTGACCTCTGGGAGGGGATCATTCAGGAAGCGACAAAAGACTTCAGCTGCATGAGCAAGCTCTCTTCCTCTTCAGCTTTTCTAGTGCAGAACCTGGACAAATGATTTTGTTGGCTTTTACTTCCTAGAAACCCTCTGCTGTCCTGAGGAATTCTTGAAGCTGTATGATGGGACCTGTAAAAATTGAAAGGCACAACTCCCAAATGTTCCAGCTATTTCCTTAAGGTCACAAATTTTAAACCCAAAGCCAGATTGGCCTTATGTTGGGAAGTCAGGAGATGCATGTCGACAGTCTCCCCTCACATTTTTACACAAAGGCACATACGCGTGCGTGCGTGCGTGCGTGCGTGCGTGCGTGCGTGCGTGCGTGCGTGCGTGCGTGCGTGCGTGATGTTGAGTACAATGCCAGCAGGCCATGCCCCTAAACCAGGGGTGCCCAAACTTTTTGGGCTGTAGGCCGGTCACGTAGTTCAGGAAGCCAGTCACTATGTCAATTCACCCCTGCCCTAAACTAATCATCAGCTGATTTGGGGGCTTGATATTCCCGTAAACCGACATATCTCTGACCAGGTTCACTGTGTGTCAGCTTTACCAATACTGGCCCGGGGATGATGTAGACTTTGCATGCCAAAAGGGCTCAGGAGCAGAAAGTGACTTGCAGAACTGGATCAGTGGTACATGTGTCATATTGCGATGTGGAAGACAAATGGAAAGCCACTGTATTATATTCTCAGGACAATCTTCATGGCTGACTGCCGTGATGATTGCCAATATTCGGAATCGGGTAGAGCACAAGAAGAAGAAAAAGAAGGGACTTTAAGATCCAAACTGATGAGAAACTTGAACACAACATGCCAGAGATGCCTGTGTTTGAGAAAAAAATTGGGTAAGATGATTGATGTGGCAATCCCAGGTGACGGTTGGATAGAAGAAAAAGAGATTAAAAGATCATGAAATATCAGGATTTGAGTAGAACATCTCTGGGAGAAAAGAGTAACAGTGATTCCAGTACTGATAGCAATCCCAAAAGGGTTGAAAAAACTACTGAGTTTAATTGGCATTGATAAGATTATGATAGAGCAGTTGCAGAGAGTAACAATATTAGGTACCAGTGACATTACCAGGCGATTCCTCACTGACTTTTTGGTCCTCTCACCAGCAGAAGTAGCTCAACCAACCAGGAACACACCAACCTGAAAAGCTTAGCATTACATCCAGGCAGGGCAGAAAGCATAAACCAACTTCAAAACTTGACTTTCAAACCAGGCTTATACTAATACAGTAGAGCCCCATATAGCAATTTTAATCTGTTCCACAGAGCTGATTGCTATGTGGTTTTTTTCATTGTATGATCTTTCCTATGGGAAAATCCTATGGGGGGAAACCGTACAACAATGCTTGGCACTAAGCGGTTTTTCCCATTGGAAAATCGCTGTACGGATTTTCCCATAGGAACGGTCGCTATGCGGAACAGCTTTCCCCCTCCAACAGGGCCGCCATCAGAAATTTCTGGGCCCCATACTGAGCAATCCTATTGTACACACACACACACACACACACACACACACACACACACACACACACACACACACACACACACACACACACACACACACACACACACACACACACACACTTTTCTCTGTTGCCACACTCTTTGACCAGGGCCCCTGTCAGCTCCGGGCCCTATACGGCAGTACTGTTAGTACTGTACTGCCTTGATTGCGGCCCTGCCCTCCAAACCTCATCGCTATGCGATTTCATTGCTGTATGGGACGATCGTTAAACGGGGTTCTACTGTACTAAACTTTTTCCTTTTTAAAGAACCTAGCAGGAATTGTCAGGACATATGTGCCAGCATGCTTTTGTGAACACCAAACCAGAATGCTTCAGAACTGTAGCTTAATGCTTCATGTGAATGCAGCAACATTGCAGGACTACAGTCTTATTAAATTCATATTATTTTTGCCTATAATTATCCATAACATGAATCATAGCTTCTGTACCTTACGTTTATACATCACAAAGTAATAGAGCCATGCATTATGTTACAAATATTTTAAAATATAAAGTGGTCAGTTTAAGATATTGTTCAAAAGTTAAGCTTTATCACATTCATAACTCTACTGTGATTTATATTCATTGTCATTAAACCAATGACAAATTAATATTAGATTTCATATAAGAAGAGAGATGGAGCCATGTGTGTGCAAACTCTCAATCAGGTGTAATTAACATTTCAGTCAGATATTAAAAATATGCTAATAGGTGGTAAATAATTCCTTAATTATGAACAATAACTGTAGGAGATACAATAGGGGCACCACATTGCTTACAGCTAAAAATGATTAGCATAAAAACCTGAAACACGATCAACGGATAGAGTTAGTCATTCTTTTAAATGAGGTATAAGTATGTGTTGGAAATATTGATTTGTGTTACTCTGAACAGTGCTAGTAATTAATGTATTCCCAATCCCCCTCTCTCATTTCTTTCTCTAAATAATAACATGATTTTTTACTGTATCTGGATGAGGGTTTTATCTTTCATTCTGTCTAACACAAATCACATGCATTTGATGGAAGCACATAACACAGTATTTATTTATGCTGGAGATGTGGAGAGAGTTGGACAGTGAAGAAAGCTATCAAGGAATAAATGATTAATTTGAAATGTGGTGTACCACTAGAAAGACAGACACAGTAAGTGGATTTTAGAATCAAATCAATCCAGAAATCTTTGAAGAAGCAAAAATTACTAAACTAAGGCTTTCATATTTTGGGGAACATCGTGTGAAACCAAGACTTGCTGGGAAAGAAAGTGATGCTGCTGCTTCTCCCGTGTCTAGGTCAGACATGAAACTGCCAAAATGAACTCACCTTTTGGTGATTTCATTCTGCAGTTCTTTTTGCCTGAACTTGTTGAGAAAAATTAGCCAGCACAAGGTGGCTGTTGCCCAGGATATGCCCGCTTGTGGTGCAAAAATACCATAATCTTAGAGGAGGTTCTTTGCAGGCGCACCCCCCCAATAACGGACACAGACAACATTGAAAGTGGATAACAGCAAAGGGCCACATTTATTGATTCAATGCCCTAGTCCGAATTATAAATTTGTATTGGTAAAACGACCAATCATAATTCCTAAGGCAAGCAGGCCGAAGTAACACTGGTAAGGTACCACCCCAAAATTGCCAACGGCAATTGGTTACAATGTATCAAATTGTATCAATTTGTTTGTTAACAACAAACAAATTGTTGACCGTAGTCAATAACTAACTCATGACCCCACCCTCTGACGCGTATCCGTGAAATCACAGGGGTGATGCATGCTGGTTAGCAATCATCATCACCCCATCGCCTGATTCGTCGTTGACCGGACAACGTTTAACTACTTTATTCCTGTCTAGTGTTGTCCAGTCAATTGCGAACCTGCCGGATACTTGTGGGTCATACTGTTTACCTTACCAGTGCTACCCGCCCATGTGACCAAAGTCAACAGTAGGAACGAAGAAAGACCCCTATATCAAACCATAGCAACAGTGTGGGATGGGCAAAAAAGCCAGGACCCGAAGCCAATGTGGGTCCCAACCAAAAATTCCCACCCGGCCCCGAAGCGACCATGATCACACTGTTAACTAGGGAGGGGGTGGAGGGAAAAACTTCTCCGCTCCGTCGCTGAGGCAAAATGGCAGCGCGGCTGCCTCGTGGCCACCCCTTTTATAAGGGAGCTGGCCACGCCCCTAACTACCCGGATTCTCTGTCCTGTGGGGGGGGCCCCGCAAAGTGCGCGGCGGCCATTTTGGCGCCGCGCTTGCATTGCAGGCGCACCCCCCCAATAACGGACACAGACAACATTGAAAGTGGATAACAGCAAAGGGCCACATTTATTGATTCAATGCCCTAGTCCGAATTATAAATTTGTATTGGTAAAACGACCAATCATAATTCCTAAGGCAAGCAGGCCGAAGTAACACTGGTAAGGTACCACCCCAAAATTGCCAACGGCAATTGGTTACAATGTATCAAATTGTATCAATTTGTTTGTTAACAACAAACAAATTGTTGACCGTAGTCAATAACTAACTCATGACCCCACCCTCTGACGCGTATCCGTGAAATCACAGGGGTGATGCATGCTGGTTAGCAATCATCATCACCCCATCGCCTGATTCGTCGTTGACCGGACAACGTTTAACTACTTTATTCCTGTCTAGTGTTGTCCAGTCAATTGCGAACCTGCCGGATACTTGTGGGTCATACTGTTTACCTTACCAGTGCTACCCGCCACACGGAGGGGCTTCACAGAAGACCTGACGCCCCCCCCCAGACCGTCAGCTCGGTCAACAGGCCTGCTCGCCAGTCACCCAACAGGAGGTCCATACCTCCTCGCGACAGATGGACCCCATCCCCTGCGTACAAGTCACAATTTTGTAGACTAATATCGGGGTGATGACTAACCCGTCCCCAAGCCCTGGTGGTGAGAAACCGCGCCACTGCCTTATTGACCGCGCGCCTAGCTCGGTCAAGGGCCAGGAGGTTAACGCCCCCTCTGTAAGAGTGGCGCGGAACAATGTCCGACCAAACCAGGGCTGTGGCAGGCCAGACATAATGCAAGTAGGCGAGGTCCTCGCAAATCGCATGCTTGAGCGATAAGCCGGTGACCTGGCCCAAATCATTGCCCCCCAAGTGGATGATTAGAATGTCAGGCGGGTCAGCCCCCAGGCCAGAAAAAAGGAAAGGCCGCAGCTCCCGCCATAACATCCCCGGCTTACCGTGCCATGAGAGACTGGCGTGGTCACCCAGTCCCAGTCGGGGTCCCCACTCTGTCGCCGCAGCGTAACGCGCTGCCCTGAGCACATAGCTGTGGCCCACCAGCCATACTGTCACCGGTGTAATACGACACCCAGGGTCTGTAAGAAAATTGAGAAAAAAGGAAGGTAAGGCGAAGGGATTGGTACTCATGGCGGGAGTGGGCGCACATAAAACTGAAAACATTGTGAGCCCCACCTCCCCATGCTGCGTATGTCAGCCCCAGAGTACCCAAAAGCAGCTGCAGTAGAGGCTGCGCCAATACGGAACGAATGCGTGCCATAACGGGCACCTGGTAGTCCCACCCTGGTGAGGGCTCTAGCTGTCACCTTCCAAAACTGAAATTTAGTAAGGGGAGACCCATCTTGGTGACAGAAAAACGGGCCATGGTGCCAGCCACGCAGTGCCAGGTATTCCTGTAGGGCACCAACCGGACAGATGTCTGCCAAAGAACACCGTAGCAGTCTTACTCCACTGCCTACGCCATGCTGATCTGTTTTGGAGGAGCGAATCCTCAACTGGGCCCAGTCTTTGGCAACATATACATCTCCGAGTTCCAGTGCCCTACCACTTGCATCCGCCTTAGACAGCATCACGAGTTCGCTGATGCGGAGCGCTCCAAAAAATGCCACCGTTGTGGCTGCATGAAAAAGGGCTGCCTCATAATGATCAAAACAGAGGCCTGGCCAGCCCCGGGCCAACTGGGTAAGAACCCCTGGGGAAATAGGGTGCCGGTCGTCCGGGCAACGCCCGCGCTCGCGCACCCACCCCTCCAAAACGTGTCTCACACGGAAGTCAGAGGTGGTATCCACATGACCCCCTACTTTGGCCATAAAAGCCAACGCCGAGAGCTTGGATGCTATGGTGCGAGGTGCAAGGCCCTGTGCATGCAGGTGAACCATGAACCGCAGAACATGGTCCACCGGGATGGGCCAGGTCTCTGGCCATTGAAATCGAGTAGCAAAAGCCTTATACAAATTGAAAGCTTGTTGATACGCCTTACGCGTGCGTGGCGCTAGTGACAGGCCAATCGCCCGGTTCACCTCTCCTTGCCAATAGTCCACATCTCGTCCGGGAGTGGCGAGGGAAATTCCTCCGCATCCGGGGCCAAGGCGCGGAACCGGGAGATCTGCAGGCGGGACAAAGCGTCAGCAATATCGTTATTAACCCCTGGGACATGCCTGGCCCTGAACATGACGTTGAGGCGCAGGCAGCGCAGCACAAAATGGCGCACTAGTTCCATGACCCTGGGCGATTTAGAAGTCTGTGCATTGACAATGTGCACCACGGCAGCATTGTCGCACCAGAAATGCACCACCGAATTAGCCCACTGTTCGCCCCATAGCATCAAAGCCCCCAGAATGGGAAAAAATTCCAGGTATGTGAGATCCCGCAGGCGACCTGTGCCTGCCCATGCCGGTGGCCACCCACCATAGGCCCACTTCCCATTGAAGTACATCCCATAACCCAGGGATCCTGAGGCATCAGACTGGATCTGGAAATTGGGGGATGCCAGGAGGTCAGACCTCCAAAATGAGACCCCATTAAACTCCCTCAGGAATTGCAACCAGACAAACATGTCTGCCCTGATACCCCGGGTAAGCCTGACTCTGTGGTGGGGCCTGGATAACCCTGCCATGGCGTCGCATAAGCGCCGGGCAAAAGCCCTGCCCGGTGCGACCACCCTGCAGGCAAAATTGAGGTGCCCGTGTAGCACCTGCAGTTCCCTCAGGGATGCCTTACGCTTGGCCAGCAATTCCGAGATAAGGGTCACTATCCTAGACACCTTATCACCCGGTAACCTAGAAGCCTGTGCTAATGTATCAATCTCAACCCCCAGGAATACTAGTTTGGTCGACGGGCCCTCGGTCTTTTCGGGCGCTAAAGGGACACCCAGTTCCTGCATTAGCGTCTGAAATGTATTGAGGAGACGTGCACACGTGTCCCAGCCCCGTTCACCCCCGAATAAAAAGTCATCCAGGTAATGGGCTACAGACCGGGACCCTGACCTGCGGACGAAAGCCCACTCTAGGAAGGTACTAAAACGCTCGAAAGCCGAGCATGATATGGAGCAGCCAAAAGGCATGGCCTTATCAAAATAATACTCCCCTTTAAATTTAAAACCCAGCAATTCAAAGTCGCCCGGGTGCACCGGCAAGAGGCGAAAAGCTGACTTAATGTCGCACTTGGCCAGCAAGGCACCCGGGCCACACGCGCGCACCATGCGCAGCGCGTGGTCGAACGATGTGTACCTGACCGAACAAAGGTCATCAGGTATCGCATCATTGACCGATCGGCCGGCTGGGTAGGACAAATGATGAATAAGGCGAAACTCGCCTAGGGACTTTTTAGGAACCAAACCCAATGGTGAAACCTTCAAGTTGGGAAAGGGGGGTACGGGAAAAGGTCCGGCGACCCTGCCCGCGTCTAACTCCTTTCTAATGCTGGCCTCGGCTACCTCCTCCCTTCCTCTAAGGGATAAAAGGTTGGGAGCATCCTGAGGAGATCTATCACCCATAAAAGGGATACGAAATCCCTGCATAAAACCTTGGATAAGGTACTCCCTGTCCTCCCCCCTTGGGTACGATGCGAGCCAGCGCTCCAGCATGTCCACCTTAATTGGGGAGGGGGCCTTTCGGAGAACTAGCTCCGTCCGTGGCAGGCTTGCCAGCCCACTGTCCACCCCTCCCTCTGCCTCGCACCCCCCCAGGCTTGGGACAAGCAGAGGCTGCATGGGGACCAGAACATGTGGGACACTCGTGCTTATATCTGCAGTTCTTCCGACTGCAGGAACCAGTGGCCGAGAAAGTCCAGCACAGCAGGCGGGCTGGAACCCCCTGCCCCGCCATTTGGCGGGTAACCTGCGCTGGAGCTGCTCGCTGGACCGCATGTCCACAATGATACCTATCCCCCGGGGCAGGACGTGTGGGTGTCATATACAAGAGCCACAGTCTCTGACACGGCTCATCCCATCTCATCTCGGGGTGTAGGGGAATCCTCATACGGAATTCCTCATCATACGCTAGCCATGAGGGGCCCGGGAAATCTACCATTGCCCTGTATATGTTGTCCAAATATTGGACCATGGGAATAGCTAGGTCCGGCCGCGCCCTCAAATACACCGCCATGTATATCAAATAAGCGGGGAGCCAGTTAGCCCAGGTACGCGGCGGCTTACGGCGGCGTGCCTGCTCCTTGTCCTTCTCATCCTGACCCTCCCTCTCTTCCTTAGTGGGCTCTCTGTTCAGGAGTGAGAAGATATCCACGTACTCCCCTCGCCATATCTTTTCCCTGGTAGCCTGCGCCAAGTGATCACCCAAGGGCAGGGAATACCCTGCCATCGGCAAGGCCGAAAAGGGGATAGCTGGCCTACCCAAAGGGGCATGAGTTAACCCTGCCACCCCAAGTACGTTCCCAGCAGTGTAAGAACCAATGCCCACCCCAGCGGGCATGGTGGCAGTAGTTGTCGCCGGGTGGGTCGCCAGCGGCGTAGCCCCTGTACCACCCGCGCGAGGCCAAGGCCACTGAAAGGTCCCCCCCATATTGGGAATGTGTGTGGATGTACTCGTTTGCACCATATACTCACACGCTGCACCCCCGCGGGCCGCCCCCAACGGGGGTTCCGGCCCACTGGGGGCGTCGGAGCTCACGACCGATGTAGAGCTCATCACCGGGGCTTGACCCGCGCCAGGTTGCTGGCTGGGGAGCTGCGAGGCAGTGGCCGGAGGCGCGCCACCCGCCTGCAGCAGCTCAACCCTCCCCGCCGGCTGTTGTCCTGCTGCCGATAGCGCCTCGAAAGGTACCCCGAAAGGGGCACCTGCCTGACTGGCACGAGCCAAAGACTCCTCCAAGGCCGAAATACGGGCCAGCAAGGTGTCTACAGTAATCATGGGCAAAGAGCCGGCCGGCCCACTTGACCCTTGCATGGGTACAGGTCCCTGCACCCCATGGCCCAGATATGGCCATTGGCCAGGGCCGAAGCCCGGTAGGGCTGGTGAGGAGACCTGCCAAGGCGGGGCACCAGGCCACCCCCCGAGGCTAGAGGGCCCCGGGAGAGGCTGGGGTCCAGCAGTAGTCGGCCCAACAGGTTGGGCGGAAGGAGGAGCGGTGTCCACCGCTCGCGGGCCGCGGGCCGGAGCGCCCTCCGCGCCCGCACTCTGAACGGGCCAAGGAGCCATAGACCCCAAGCCACTAGCCCCGGCCGGGGATGGCAAAGGAGGCTGTTGAGGAGGCGGCACCACGGTCCTCCGACCTGGGTTGCGTCTCCTAACAGCCCGAGCTGAATTCGCAGCAGCCTTCTTTTTGGAAGGCATCTCGAGCAAAAAAGGGAAGCTAGCTAGGCAAAATCGACCCAAAAGGCTTCCCGGCAATACCAACGAGCGACGGAGGCGCAGGGAAAAAACTTCTCCGCTCCGTCGCTGAGGCAAAATGGCAGCGCGGCTGCCTCGTGGCCACCCCTTTTATAAGGGAGCTGGCCACGCCCCTAACTACCCGGATTCTCTGTCCTGTGGGGGGGGGCCCGCAAAGTGCGCGGCGGCCATTTTGGCGCCGCGCTTGCATTCTGTGTACTTCAACAGTAATGCTGTTGAATCCAACAAGAAAAGAGGAGAACCAAATAAGAGATGGATGGGCTTACGAAAAAAGCCAGTGTCTTGAGTTTGTAGTAACTGAGCATGGCTGTTGACAATATGACTTTCTCGTAAAGGTAAAGGTCACCCTTGCTTGAAAGCCAGTCGTGTCTGACTCTAGGTTTCAGTGCTCATCTGTGTTTATAGCCGAAGAGCCAGCGCTCTCTGCGTTTGCAGACATTTCCATGGACATGTGGCAGGCATGCCTAGACACCGAAGTGCACAGAACGCTGGTTACCTTCCCACCAAAGTGGTACCTCTTTATCTGCTTGCAATTTCTTGCTTTCAGACTGCTAGGTTGGCAGTAACTGGAACAGGGATGGGCACTCATTCCGTCATGCAGTACTTGGATTTTGAACTGCTGACCTTCCGCCTCCCAGTCAGCGTCTTAATCACTTGAGCCACTAATTCATAGGGTTGCCATAAGTCAGAAATAATTTGATGGCATGTAATAACAACAATATGGAAGGACTATTGTACTTATATCATGGCTGTATCACTAAAATTCTGATACAGGCAACATTTTTTGCATTAGGAAAAGGAAATCCCTGTCTGGCAGAGAGCAGGTTAATCTTCTCATAAATACTGAAATTTTACATCCCAATTAATGGAAAAGACCATCTTGCTAGTACCACATGTTCAAACCAGCAACTAAAAATGCTCCCTCACAATGGAAGCTCTGAACTTTAATCCAATGTTCTTTTCAACTCCAACTTGTGCTTTCAATTGCATAACGCAGACTAGTATTTGGGTGAGGGGATTCTTTATGTAGGTAATCAATGGGTGGATATGCTACTAAGAGAGATAGCCCTTTCAAGGCACCATTCAACAAAATTTAAAACTATGGAAGATAATAAAAAGAATGATGAAATCAAGGCCAACAGTTAAACTACATTGCATCAAATACACAACAAGACCTTTAGAGTTCAGTTTGGTAATAGGCCAAAGTGAACAATAAGCATTAGGGCTAACTTGAAAGCCAGCATTGATAAGTTCTGGGGAACAACATTTGGAACAGAGTTCCACAACTGAGTATAGTAGTTTGGGAGGATCTACCAAGTTTTATAAGAGAAGGCTATACTATAACCTGGTTTTTGTTTTGTTTGAAAATGATGGTCTTTAAGACCTGACACCACACAAAAGGAAAAAATAATAATTTTGAAGCTACTTGTATCTGCATCTCTCTCAGTAAGAATGAGGTACACATTATAACTTCACTTGAGTTGACTAAATGATTCAGGCATTCCCACAACAAAATCTAACATGCCAAATATGCACACAAGCAATGGGTACTTGCTCAGTACAGTACTAACTATTCTAGCTTAGTACTGAGCAAACATCTTCCCCTAAATCAGTGTTTCCCAACCTTTGGTTTTTGGACTTCAGTTTCCAGAAGCCTAAGTCAACTCCCAAAAGCACTGATCAGTCAATGGACTGACTTAGGCTTCTGGGAATTGAAAACCACTGGTGGGGCATGAGTGCCACATTGGGAACCACTGCTCTAAGTGTAAATTCAGCTGCTTATATACTTCCCTGTAGTGCTAAAGTCCCTGCCAACAAAAGTCCGCAAAGTTAAAGCAATGGTCTTCCCAGTAATAATGTATGGCTACGAGAGTTGGACCATAAGAAAGGTTGAGTGCAGAAGAATAAATGGCTTTGAACTGTGGTGCTGGAGGAAACACTTGAGAATCTCCTGGACTGCAAGGAGATCAAATCAGTCAATCCTGAAGGAAATCAAACCTGACTGTCCATTGGAAGGTTTTTGGGGGGGTGCGCACCCCCCAAAAAAACCCACCACCACCCCAACCACCAACACACAGATAATAACTGCCCAGCAAGGCAGGGGTTCCCAGTGTGTATGTGAAAGAGAGACACAGAGAGAGGGGGGAGTGGTGCTCCACATTCAGCCCTTGTCTGCCAGTGAAAGCAAGCCTCTTCTCCGACAGGCAAGGGCCGGATGTGGAAGGGGCTCGCTTCCCTCCGGGAGGCGAAGACAGCGAACAAAGTGCCGTTTGCTGCCTTTGCTTCCCGGGGAAGTAGTTCGCTTTCCTCAGTGGGAGTGGGATGAAGGCACCAGTGTCTTCACCCCCCGTGGAAAGCAATGCTTCCCTCCAGGAGGCGAAGGCAGCAAACTGAGTGCTGTTCGCTGCCTTTGCTTCCTGGGGAAGTGGTTCACTTTCCTCGGTGGGAGGGGGACGATGGCACCAGTGCCTTCGCCCCCTGTGGAAAGTGATGGCTTCCCGCCGGGAGGCAAAGGCAGAGAACGGTGCACCATTCACGGCCTTTGTCTCCCTGAGGGAAGTGGCAGGTGTGCGGGGATAAGATGGTCTCCTCCTCTTCTCCCTGCTACCCCGCCAAAGTCACGGCGAGGCCGCCGCTGGCCTTCGTCGCCAGGGCCACAGGGAAGTGGTTGCTTAGCAGGCGCGTTGGTGGGTTTATTTTAACACATGTGCTGGCTTCCCAGCGTCCTCTGCGCTCATGCCCTTCAGCCTGATTGGCTGAGGGGTGGCATGGCATGGAGGACACTGGGCCTTGTAGTTTTTTTTGTTCGTCTTCGTGGAGCGGTTGCCCCACTCTCAACGACCGGTCCCTTGCGGCAATGTTCACAGGGTCTAAAGTGCGGGCAGCTCGGTACAGGATGGTTGGGCCGGGTGTGGACATGCATGCCAGATACGCATGACCCAAGGCCCTTCTTATAGGTAAAGACCCATCTTCAGGGGTCAACTTTTGACTTTGATATATTTATATCCTCTCCTGCTTTTCAAACCATTAGCACTTTTAATACCACATTCATACCTTGTTTTTCTCTGACTGAAAAACAAGATTTGTATGACAGTCTAATATGACAGTCTAATATTATTATATATTGTAATTACACAGTATAATTACATGATTGCATGCCTTTACACTAATTGTACGATTAAATGTTATTACAGCAATTACATGAATACATTTGAATTTAGTTAAGAATTTCCTTAGAATGGAGGGGCAATTCCTACATCAAATACATTTAAAGTACATGGTAACCCCAGAAGAACGCCCATGGTGTTATACCATTATCTTTATCAAAAAAGCAAAAATGCTGTAGCACTTTTAAGATTAACTGTTATATTTTAATGTTTGCTTTCATGGATCAAGTCCACGTCATCAAAAGTAATCTAGCTTTTGTGGACTTGATCCATGAAAGCTAACATTTAAATATAAAAGTTAGTCTTAAAAGTGCCACAATGTTTTTGTTTTGTTCTGTTCTGTTCACTCTCTGATATGCTTGAAACACAGACTAGGGTAAAGGTAAAGTTTCCCTTGCTCAAAAGCCAGTTGTATCTGGCTCTAGGGATCTGTGCTCATCTCTGTTTTAAAGCCGAAGAGCCAGCGTTGCTGACGTTTCCATAGTCATGTGGCAGGCATGAATAGACACCGGAGCACATGGAACGCTGTTTCCTTCCCACTAAAGTGGTCCCTATTTATCTACTTGCAATTTCTTGCTTTCGAATTGCTAGGTTGGCAGGAGCTTGTTGTGAGTCCGGCCCCCGGCCCAGTTCTGGCCCCTGAACTGGCCCACCTTGGGTATGAGGACTCTGAGGATGAGGGGGAGGAGCTGGCAGGACCCCCCTCCCCAGGAGTGCCCCCCCCGACATTGCCTCAGCCTCTGTTGGAACTCCAGCAGCTGCAGCTCACAGACAGCTCTGGTGATGAGGCGTGGCTGGACGCAAGACATCGGAGTAAGGCAAAGCGTCTCCAGCAGAGGCAGAGAGAAAGGAGGGCCAGGAGGTAATTAGGAAGCATCGGGCCACACCCCATGGGGGGATATAAGGAGCCTGAATGCCGGGTGTGGCTCCGTGACAGACAAAGTTTGAGCTTCCCTGTCCCTGCTCCTGTTTGCTTGTCTCCTCGGCTTATTGAAACTCTGGACTGGATTTTTGGATGGAACCTGGACTTCTCTTGGATATACCGTGCCGTGAGTATTTCCCGAGTGGGGAAAGTAAAAGAGAGGGGGAGACAGAACAGAGCTGGAACAAAGACGGGTGCTCATTCCATCCTGCAGTACTTGGGAATTGAACTGCTGACCTGCCACCATCCAGTCAGCGTCTTAGCCACTTGAGCCACTGCAGTGCCCTCTGAAACACAGACTAACATGGCTACTATTCCAAAAACATTCATACCATTATATTTGGTTCACTAAATTTATGTGGATCCGCGTGCCCAGTTGGCACGCATGGCCTCTGGCAGAGGTTAAACCTAGCGAGCACGCTCCTGGCCCCTGGCCCTTGCCAGCAGGGAGAAATTAAGGGGGGTGGATAAATGATAGGGTTTGATTCACCCAATTACCTGACCTGACCAACGAACCTGCTGAAAGAGCAAATACGTTACCTATTAGAGTAATCCCTCATCTCCGAATCTCAGTCTCATCCCAGAAGCAAACAGGAGTCCTGATTGCCTTAGTCTAAGCCCAAAACAATGGTGTTGTCCCAGCCAGTGTTTGTCCACACTAATTAACTTCCCCCCCCCGAGAGATTCCCAATTAACCTGAGTAAACAGGTGATGTGATTGACTGTTGGGTGACGGTTTTTTCTACCTTGCCTTCTGATCTATAAATGGCTATGCCTTTTCCTCAATAAACCACTGATCATATCCTCCTCCATACTGCCTCGTATCGTTCCTTGATCAGTCTCCTCCGGGACCTACGGCCCTCAGCGGCCCCGATTCCTACAAATTTAAGTTCCCCTTGCTTCATTTTCCTCTTCTCTTTCTAATTCCCTTCTACATGGGCTTGCTGTGCAGGTTTGGCATTTTCTGAATGCAGGATAAATTTTGATGTTCGCCATTATATATTATTGTGTGAGAAAAGAACATACTCATGTTAGATGAGGTATTCAGTGTAACCATTAGCTTTACTCGGGTACAGTGGTACCTCACTTAAAGAGCATAATGTGTTCCACAGGATTGCTCTTTAAGTGAGTTTGCTCTCTAAGCAAAACACCATTGTAATTGACCAGTTGTGACTTCTGGCAGGGGGATTACAAATCCCGATTTAGTTGTTAAGCAAGTTTTTGGTTGGTTTTAATTGTTAAGCGAGACGACCATTCAGAGAAAATTCTGCTCTTTAAGCGAGATAGTCTCTAAGCAAGGCGCTCTTTATGCGAGGTTTTACTGTATTACCTTCACAAATGGGTTCCCTGCAATTTAAGAGTAATGGCTAACTACTTTTCTCTCTGTCAACCCTTTCTATATTTGGGCGTTTTTGCATGTTCATGGATTTTCACTCTGAGATAGACCTTGAATGTGCCTTTCCTTATTACAAAGTGTAACTCTTAAAACTCTACAAACTTATCTCAGGTGCACGTTTGTTACTTTTTATGAGGTGATATTTCCATCTCCTGAGGGTAGCAATAAAATATTTAATTCTAGAAAAAGATATTTCTTTGGTGGGCTTCTCTATTATTCAGCTTTAAGCAGTTTGGGCTTTTTACGTGACATTTTTGCAATTGTATTATCTATCTGTTGGCTGCCATTTTGAGCCTTCCCAGATGGTACTAGTTAAAGTGAGCCCCACACTATCATAAAATGAATGCCATCAATATGTCAAGTACAAGCTGACATAGAATGGATAGGAAATAGCCTTCTTTAAAAACATAATTATCTATATCATACACCTGAAAGCTGCAGAATTGATGAAAAAACTAAACTGGTCAGAAAGAGGGGGGAACAGAATTAAGCAAGTCCAATGGACATGGAAGGGTGTTAGGCTGTTTGGTGTGGGGAAACAGGAGGAAGAGAAACGTAATGTAGTATTAGAAACTCTAAACTCCAGTGTTGCACACTGGAACATTTTGTTACACAAAGCTCTTGTTTCTTCTGTTTCTGATTCAGGTTGCCCTGCTGTGCACATGGAGACAGGACAAAAAAAATCTTTATTTCCAAACATAGACAACTATAGTAGACTGGCAACCCCTGTTGAGTCCGGCGCTTAAGTAGTAGTCTGACCAGCAGGATTGAGTCAAACAGAAGTGATTTATTATCAGCTCAGGAAAAACCGGAGTGGGGAACACGTACAAGGTGGCCAGCTTATATACAGTGAGAATGGCAGTTACACAGGTGGATACATTTAAGTGGGCTTCCGGAGAAGCGGGAAGTTTGCACTGAGAATTAGCTATTTTGACAGTAGTCTGAAATTGGCGCTATGCAATATGCGTGCTATTCCGCCGTAGACTTTATGGCGCTAATAGCATCTTTAATAAATAACGCTTGGACACAACATTCCTCCCTCCCCCCCAGCAAGGAACCCACTCTCCCTACCTTTTTGGTGGACCACAGGTCCACTTTGGGCACCTGAGATTCTCAGGACCTAGGGAAGGGGTCACTGGTCATCCAGGAGCTCTGGGACTGTGGGCTGACTCGCTTGACTGCCTAGGCATGCTAGGTCTTTGAGGGGATTTTCTAGAACCTAGTATAGGTGCTGGAGCTGTACCTATAGAGCGAGGGCAGACCTCTACCGCAGACTCGGTGGTGGCCAGTTCTGGGGAACTTCCCGGGGAGAACGGTTCCTGCAAAGGGTCACTTGGCAGAGGCTGAGTGAACAGCTCTTCCTCCAGATTGGAATCTTGAGCCTCAGGCTCTTGAAACTCACTTACCCTAGTGTATTTACAGAGGGATTATTTTGAGTTTAGTAATAGAAATTCAAAGTTGATGGCAAGAGCAGGAAAAAAAATAAAAGAGAGATTGGAATACTGGTGGATGAAACAGGTAGGAAGTGTAATAAAATTAAGGAAAATATTAAGATAGTGGAAATTTTTTATCAGGAGTTATATTATAAAAGAGAAGTAAATATAGAGAAATTGAGAGAACAATTGGAAAAGCGTGTACAAAAAAAGATAAATTTAGAGCATAAAAATAGAATGGAAGAGAAAATAACGGAAAAGGAGGTAAGAGACACAATAGCCAGCTTGAAGATAGGAAAATCACCAGGTGATGATGGGTTAACAGCAGAATTTTATAAGGAATTTAAAGATTGTGTAGTTCCAAGATTGGTGAAGTTGTTTAATTATATAATGGATGGAGGGATGATACCATCATCATGGTATAGGACCATAATTGTTTTGTTGCCGAAACCTGGAAAGGATTTAGAAAAAACAGAATCTTACAAGCCTATCTCTTTGATAAATCAGGACGCCAAGATATTTACAGCAATAGTCATAAATAGATTGAATGGAATTATGGTTAATTATATAAATGAGGACCAAGCTGGATTTTTGAAAGGAAGACATATGACAGATTTGACAAGGAGGGTTTTGGATTTATTAGATATTGCAGGTAATACAAAAGAAAAAATTGGTTTATTATCATTGGATATTTTCAAGGCTTTTGATTCATTGCAGTGGGTGACAATTAAGGAAATTATTAGATTTTATGGGTTTGGAGTATGATTGGACAATTGTATCAATTTGGACTAGCCAAGGTTAAGGTAAATGATGAGTTTACGGATGAAATAAGGTTGGAAGCTGGCACTAGGTAGGGTTGTCCACTGTCCCCAATATTATTCATAATGGCGATGGAATTGTTAGCTGAAGCTATAAGAGGAGATAGTGGAATAGAAGGGGTTTTAGAAAATAAAATAAGTCTTTATGCGGACGATACATTGGTAATTATGAAACATCCAAGAAAAGCGCTAGAAAAAATTCAAGGTCATTTAAAAGAGTTTGAGGAGGTTTCTGGACTGAGAATAAATTGGGATAAATCTGAGATGATATTTTGTAATGTTGATAAAGAGGAACAAAAGAAAATTAGAGATAAATTTAAAATGCAAGTTAAAAATAATTTGAGATATCTAGGAGTTGAAATATCTCATAAATTTGAGGATCTCAAATTATTGAATTATGAAAAACAAAAAAAGGAAATTAAAGATAAAATTGAGCAATTTAAAAAGATTAAATTATCTTGGTTTGGCAGGATAGCGTTGTGTAAAATGATGTTGCTGCCAAAAATTAATTTCCTGTTTGATGCATTACCAATTTATCTAAATGATAAAGAAATTAAGGACTTTCAAAATATATTAAATAATTATTGTAATGGTGGAAGGAAACCCAGAATAGCGAAGATTTTTTGGTATTTACTGCAGAAAGAGGGAGGATTGGGAATACCTAACCTGAGAAATTATTATAGAGCTTTCCAAATTAAGAGTATTATGAAGATATTAGCAAGAGAAAGAGTAATATGGGTAGAATTGGAAATGAAGGAGTTATATCAAACGGGTAAAGGTATATTTTTGGATATCAATGATGGAAGAATTAAAGTTAAAAATAAGATGATGAAGACATTGTTGGGGGTATGGAGAAGGGTAAAAAAGAAATTAAGTCCGGATTTGTCGCCTATTGTGGAGTTGGAAGACCTTGGAAGTTTTCCGATAAAAATAGATGAAAGGAGAAGGGAGGTATTAGAAAAGAATGATGTTTCTCTGCTGAAGGACTGGGTAAGAGTGTGTAAAGATAGTAGGAAAAAAGCAGAAATATGTGTACAGTTGAACTTAAATTGGCTACAGAGAGCGTCGATAGATAAATGGAATGGTCAATTTTTGGGACAAATAAGTTTAGAAAGAGGTAAAACCGAATTTGAGGAATTGATATTGAAAATGAGAAAGGGAATTGTGGGAATAAAGGGAATAGTGAGTAGAGTATATAGAATATTAAATAAAGAAGGAAACCTGCAAGAAACATTGAAATCATGTTGGGAGCAAGATTTGAATATAGCAATATCAGAAAGAAATTGGAAAAATAAGTGGAGAAAACGATTTATGAGAACCATGTCAGTTAGAATAAAGGAACATAATTTTAAGATCTTGTGGAAATGGTACCTGACTCCAGAGAGATTGTTTCAAATGGATAATACAAAAAGTAAAAAGCGTTGGAGATGTAAAAATTATTTGGGAACTTATGAACACATGTGGTGGGAATGTACTGTGGTAAAAGAATTTTGGGGGGAAATTGAAAAAGAGGTAGGGGAAATATTAGGGATCAAATATGAACTGGATGTAGGTACGGTATTACTAATGGATGTTGAAAAATTAGAACTGAATGAGGATAAAAAGGAATTACTAACTTTAATGGTGGTAATGGGTAGAATGTGTATTGCAAGGAATTGGAAATCTGAGGGGAGCTTGAAAATAGAAGAATGTTATAAGGAGATGTGGGATCTTGCATTGAACGACAAACTGACATGGGAAATAAATAAATATAAAGGCAAAATTAAAGAAAATAGATTTTGGAAAATTTGGCAGCCATTTGTGGACCATTCAATGAAAAGTGAACAGGAGGACAGCTGGGTACCGGATAAGGCTTATTTTTGGAAATGGTGAGAAGAAATGTGAAATCCCGCAGACTCCTACAAGATGTAAATACACAGGGTGTTTAAAGTAATTATATGTTAGTATATTATTTTTTATTATTTCATTATATATGTGTTCTTAGAATATTATGGAATAAATGAAGGTTGGGGATGCTGCCATCTGAAGGGTAATGCCACCCATGGATGGGTGGTGGAATAATTATAAAGTATTAAGAAAGTATTGGCAATATCTTTGATGGATGTTTACATTGAATAATCTTATTGTGTTATATTATATTATGTTTTATCTGTTTTGTATTGTAATAATAATTAAAATTAAATTAAAAAAATTAAAAAAAAGAAACTCACTTACCACCAGATCTGCCTCTGGAGTGGCATTTCACCCAGGGAGCCGGGGGCGCATTTGATCTGCGTGTATTCTCCAAATGGTACCATTGTCCATAAGGATTTTATATGAAACAAGTTCTGTTTGTTCAAGGACCTCACCACCCAACCAAGGGGAACCTGGCGCATAGTTACGGCAATGGACAGCCTGCCCAACCTGGAAAACTTTGGTATTACTGACATCTATATTGAGACCCCTGTCCTCAACATGAAGTGGGTCTAAATGGTCAAGGACTGTAGACAATTGCCTCTTCATTAAGAGGTCTGAGGGTGATAAACCCGATGCTAGAGGAGTGACCCTGTAAGCTAGCAGATATTGGCAAAGCTGCAATTCTAAACATAGCTGTCAAGTATCCCATTTTGCCCAGGAAACCCCCATAATTTAGCCCTCTTCCCGCCATCATGTATTTTTTAGTAATCTCCCATATTTAAAAAAAAATCCAGGGTGTGTGTAAATCTCTCATATATTATTGTATTATTATTATTATATCTTTATTTATGAGGTATGTTCCTCATACCAGAGCCAGAGAGGAGTGATGGGCTCCCCCTGGTGGAGGAGGAAGCACCCCCTAGGCACTGCCCTTAACACGACTGCTGCCCCTCACGGGGAACAAGGCAGCAGGCCAGCTTTACTGTAATAATTCTATTGGATGAACAGGACAAGACTATTTTACTTAAGAAATGCCCACCACACAAATGGGTTAACTGGCTTCTGGCTTATTTCATATACATGGGTGTTATCATATCGGAACAGCCACACAAAGCTTTCCCGCTGTTGAGATATGCAGATATCATTTATAGGGCACACCAGGATTTCCTGGGTCCTGTGTGGCTTTTGTATGATGAATCTTTTTGCATGAAAGTAGCTTTGCAAACGGATGTGTGTTGGGGCGTTCCTGACACATTGTTATGATTGCAGTACATGACCCTCACGCGCCCTTTCTCTGCAGATCGCTATGATTACAGGCACATTGTGCAAAAAGGGCTCACATCTCCTGCCCCCCACCAGGTGGGTGGGGGAGTTGGTTCTACCCGACTGCCTCTTTACACCATCGGAGGCCTGGGCACCTCCTTCCCTTCCTTCCGCCACTGTAAAGAGACCTGTAGCGGCAGTGGCCTCTGTCTTTTTATGCTGCTGTTGCGGGTGTTTGGAAGATAGCCTCCACTGGCGGAGGTGTTTTGTGTTTCTGAGTCAGATATTTCTCTTTTCAACAGCCTGGCTTTTCAGTGGGTGGATGGAGCAGCCTTGCCTTGCACCAGCTACAGCCACCTCTCTCACCATCCCTCCCAACTTTTACAGCAAAACAAATGAACAGGAGGAGACAGGAGAGACGGCCGTAGCTGGCACACAAGGCAAGGATGCCCCGTCCTTCCACTGAAAAGCCAGGCAGCAGAAAAGAGAAATCTCTGACTTGGAAACACACAACACCTCCTCCCTCCACCAGTGAAAAGGCTGAAAGCCGGCGCCCAAAAGACCACAGCCGCCTGGCTTTTCAGTGGGTGGACTAGGCAGCCTTACCTTGCACGCCAGCTACGGCCACCTATCCCACAGGAGAGGTGGCTGTGGCTGGCACACAAGGCAAGCCCCCCCCCTCACGCTCCCTGAAAAGGTGGGGAGTCTGAAATCTTTACCTGGAAATGCCAGGGTTGAAGTGAGGCAAGGCCCGTTCAAAAAAAGAGAAGTGCATGTACACATTGTCTTCTAGGCGTGCATGTCTGGGGATGTCTGGCCACGCCTCCTGGTAGGGATTTCACCCTCCTCATCTCCTCCCCATTGGTAGAGGGAGCCGGGTGACTTGAGAAGTGCCATTGCCAATGGCAGCACCAGGGGGTGGTGTGGTGTGGTGTGGGACAGGGTTAAACCCAGACATTGCACGTGCCAGCTAAAAGGGCTCTGTGTGCCATCCTTGGCACACGTGCCATAGGTTTGCCATCATGGGTCTAGATTTCCTAAGGAGAAGCTGGTAGACTTGAGGCACAGAATTTGAGCTGTCATGGGCAAAAAGAAAGTTACATTGCAGGAATTACAGGTTATAGTGGGGCATCTCAGTTTTGCAGACAATGTTGTATCGCTGGATAGGGCTTTTCTTTGGCATCTGTGCAATACTATGTCAGGGCTCATGCTCCCTTTCCATTGTTGCAGAGTTTTGGCAGAGATGTGGGTGGATTTTGGACGGCTATGCTATTAGGCCCTTTGCTGCAAGTGCATACAGACAAGCCTCTGGTTTCAGCATTTATTTTCAAAGATGTTGGTACTGCAGCAAATGGCCCAAGGCATGACATTTAGCAGGGATCACTAAGGACTTGACCTTTTTGGAGTTTCCCCCCATTGTAGGTGCCATATGGCTATGGGCAGATTCGTGGGCCAATTCCACAGTCACTTTCTGGTTGTTTGATTCCAGAGTTATATTTTAAATAAAGGTGGCCCTAGTTTTCAACCAACAATGGTGTCTGAGTCTTCTTTGGAGTGGAGGGGCAAAAGTACTTTATTAAGGGTTCTTTGGAATCAAACAATTTAACAATGCCTGTCATTGACTGCAGAACTGCGATGTTGCAATAGCACTAATTAGTTACCAATGACAAGGGGCCGACAGCTCCCAGCCAGCATTAAGAGCAGCTTCCTTTTCCAGTAGGAAATAAGGCCAAAGCTCAGACTTTCCTGGGCTATGAGGACTTCCAGGCTTCTTCCAGGTAAACATAATTCAGGTATCTGTCTGGCCAGTGGGAACTGGAGTCAAAAAACCATGCACTCCCCCAATCATGAATGCACATACCCATCAGGAAACATGGGGCTGCAGTGGCTCAGTGGTTAAGAAGTTCACCTTGTTAGCTGGAAGGCCGGCAAGTTGGCAGTTTGCGACCTGGGTACTGCATGATGGATTTGAGTGCCAATCTCTGTCCCAGATCTTGGAGACATGAAAGGAGCCTCATTTGGGCATCCCCTGAGTGGAGTTTCTCCAGCAAAAATCTTTTCAAACCAGAATAATTTCTGACACAAAATTATTATTATTAGGAAGCATACAAGCAAAGCAGAACATACTTTCATCACATATATTCTATCCTACCTTTCAACTTGGAAGAAATCCAGCTGACCGCTGCCAATAAAAATCCAGTCATTCACTATGCATATTAATACATATCTATATATACAAGATAAGAGCAATGTGGGATCACCATAATGCTCAAATCTATACAAAAGAAGGAACTACAAAACCCTGCACCATTTGCTACACAAGCCCATGCATTTTAGGTTTTGTCATCTGAGAAGAAAAGAAATGGAAGAGGAACAATCACAGGGTGCCGGTGAAACAATAGCCATTTTTGGCTTGGAAATATGAAATCATGAAGTACTTAGTTGAGAACATCTTAGAGATGTGAAGACCCAGGGGGGAAATCCAAGAGATTTTTGGGCAGTGGGGAGAATGTTTTTATCCCTGAAGACTGGTTTCCCCCCAAAAAAAGAAAAAAAGTTTTTTTTAAAAAAAAAGGCAGAAATTAATTATGGAATGTTTTGTTTTAGCATGATGAATACAATTTTAAAGACAAGGTGTTCTTATATTCTCCAAATCATTTCTAAACTCTATGTAAAGTATAGCTCAGAAAATGAGTCTGATTAAATTTCATGCCTGTTCATTGAATCTTCCACACACTTTCACCTCCACCCCTTCGATTCTATTTATGGGAATGGGTGCTTTACGTCTATTTGATATTGTGGAGAGAAAACGTAAATAATTTTCTTTGTTATTAACGTTGATTTTTTTCTGTTTTTTTTTTTAAAAAATGTTTCTGTGCCTGCTCCACATAAACTTGCAAAATGAAAGAGGTCCGTTCCATACAGTTCAGGAGATTGTTGTTCCACTTGTTACAATGACAAATAAAATAAAAAAAGTAAATTCTGTTTGTAATAATTGTTTAAATATACTGTATTTTAATACACCAATTGTGACAATTTTATGCCAAATCAAATTGTACATACAGTAGACCCTCACATAACGACATTACTTGGTTCCCCAAGTAGCGTTGCTAAGCGTTTTTTGTTGTTATGCGGGTTTCTATGGAGTTTCCCACATAACAATGTTTTTAGCGTCGTTGTCCGGATAATGACGGTTATTTTAGTGTTGTTGTCCGGACAATGACACTAAAAACGTTGTTATGCAGGGAATACATGGTGCATAACGACGCGTTGTTAAGCAGAAATGGTGCTATCTGAATGCGTTGTTATGTGAGGGTTGACTGTAGTAATATTTTATGTTCTTAAAGGAACAGTGTTATTTTCAATCTGTAGAAAAAAGTGTTAATGTTGCATTTTTCATTTTTAAAAAAACCTATCCCCCCCAAAAAAACAAAAAACAAAAAAACAAAAAAATGTTTCCCCACATGGCTTCAAAAGTTCTGAAAATTTTACATCTCTAGATCTTCCTCCTTCATTTCAGGGCTTTTTCGTGTGTGGATCCCCAAGGTTGCCAATGCAAACATTACTACTCCTGGAAACCTGTGAGGGGGAAATTGAGCTTTTTTGACCAAATTCTGACTAACTGAGTGGGAACTCTCTGATGATTTGGGGTGGGTGTGTGGAAATGATGGTGGGCTATGTATGGCCAATAGGATCCATGTCCCCCACTCTTCTGCTAGGTGTGGAAATGTACAATAGGCACAGGAATTCTATAAATTGTTCTTAGGCACAACTTTTTATTACATAGGTCCTGGCATGTTGACTGAAAAATCCCTGTCATAGAACATCTACTGAACTCATTGGAAATCACGTGCCTCTTCTTTTTAAAGAGGCTGTTCGTTTGTGTGAAGCATGTAGGGGTAGGTCCTTCAAAAGCTTTGAAGGTAATTTTGAATAAAAATCCAAATCCCCCTCTGGCTAACCTTGAGTCATACTCTGTACCCACTGTCTCACTTCCAACTGTAGTAGTGAACTAGTAGTAGGAGGCATACCTTATTCTCTGTACAGTGATACCTCATACAACGTCCAAACATGGTTCCACAAGTGTGGACTTTATACGGATTTGAACTTTGTACGAGGCATGCAAAATCCTAGCCGCGATGTCTCATACAATGTCCAAATCCTTGCTGCGATGCCTCGTACAACGTTGTTTCCATAGAGATACATTGTACTATAATAGCACAGACTTCAGGGCAAAGTCAAGGAAACAGACAGGAAACTGACAAAACTTTAAGAAAACATTGTCTAAAGGATAAATACATTACAAAAACATGTCAAACAACCCTGATTGTCCAAGAACCTGAAGAATGCTGCAAAAATCCCAGGAATGCTTCTAAAAATTCTGATGAAAAATTCAAAAAAATCCCAAGTCACGCTCAAAACCACTCCTAAACACTCTTTGCCTTGTGCAAAACCCACAAGAGCAATGCATGCATGTGTCCTGTCTTTTATACTGCCCAGGCACAATGCAACCTGGGAAAAACTGAATGCCTCATACAAAGTCGAGCTTTGTATGAGGTAACTTTTTCCAAGCAATTAGGCGATGTTGTATGAATTCGATGTTGTATGAAGCGGACTTTGTATGAGGTATTACTGTATCTGGTTATGATTAAACTTTTGCTTTGTGCCCCATACTTTTGATGGCAGCAGCCTAAATTCACTTAATTTAATTCTCAAATAAATCAGCGCCAGGACTGGCCTACCTAATGCCCTTTTCTTCAAATGATTATCGTCATACTTAATGTCTCTGAAAGTTTTGTAGCAGATTCACTTTGGAAACTGCTAAGCAATGAAAGAAGCTCACAAGAACATTTATCCTGAGTATTTTATTAGCTCTTTGGAGGAGAAAGACACAAATGGCAAGGCAAATTTTCATACAGCTGAATTGAAACCTAAAGATGTTACAATGGGAGAGTTAAGGAATTCAAATGAAACCTTGCAATGAATGTGGAATACAGTAAAACCCTGATATACAACTGCCTCGGTTTAAGTTTGCTGTGGTTTAAAACTGCAAATCCTATGGAAATGCCGTCCCAGTTTATAAATTTTTAATGTAATTTTTTTGGTTTACAATGATCAATTCAGGACCATTTTTTATTTTTCAATGCATCCCTATGGATGTTTCGGTTTATAATTTTTTCAGGTTACAGCGGAGGCTGTTGGAACGGACTTCCGTCATAACCCAGGGTGTTACTGTATATTTAAGATTCCAACCACTCTGTTCCCTCCATTCCTCTTCTCTTCTCCCTCTGATCAGATTCTCTACTTACGTAGAATCCTTTTTTGCTTGTTTAAGGTCTTCCTTTTCCATTCTGATTTTCCCTCCATTTTTGGTGTGGTATATATGTAGCCCATTAAATTTTATTCTTTGATTTCTCTGTCTTTTTCCTGGAAATGTTTTTTAAATAGTTTCTCAGTGTGAACTAGGAAATTAATTATCCAGATAATAAAACTGTGTATTTGTGTGCACGCATGCATGTGCATAGTGTAGTGTGTGTGTCCGCATGTTCATCTTTCTCTGGCTTTCTTTTCTAGAGAATTCCATTTTCCTTTGAATTAGTTGACAATGATTGTGGGTTGGCAGTGTCAGTTTTATTTAGTTACCATTTTTACATTATACCACCCCATAGTGCATAGCACCTTCTAGGCAGTTTACAGCAATAAATTCAAGTCAAATAAACAATACATTATGAACAACATTAAAATAGCCCATTGCCATAAGCATAGGTCCTCAAACTTGGCTCTCCAGGTGTTCTTGGACTTCAATTACCAGAAGCCCAAGTCAGCCCAACTGCTGATCAGGGCTTCTGGGAATTGAAGTTCAAGAACATCAGGTTTGCTGACCCCTGCCATAAAACAGTTCTAACTTTAAATAAATTAAATATAAAAACAGCTAAACTCCCAGATCTACATTAGTAAAAGCAGCTCTAAAAAGTTGTTTCCTCCTGTTTCTTCAGGACTGTGAGGGAAGCAGGGCCATAGCCAGGGGGGCAAAACCCTCCTGAGCTAACAGCCCATCCCCACCACCCCCACTGTGCCAATTTTATATATGTGAGTGTGACATTGTTGCCCCCTGAAATTTTTTGCCCCTCCTGAGCCCCCCATCTAGAATCCTGACTACGGCCCTGGAGGGAAGGAGCCTGGTGAATATCTACTGGAAACTTGTTTGAAAGAGATGAGGCCACAACCACAACCAAGAATGCACAGTTCCTTGTGCTCACTCTTCTGCCCCTCCCCTTGATGTCACAATTCTAAATATTGTGGACTGAGAAGGGTAAGACAGATAGCTTTTTTGTAGGAAAGGCATTCCAACCAATTTTGAGGTCCTAAATCAGCGTTTGTCACGGTTTTCAGGTTGCAGGCCTGACCATGGACAGCTGATTGCGCTGGTCATGTGGTTCCTCCTACCCGGAAGCGGAAGTAAAATGCATGCCATGCATGTGCAGAATGCATTTAGCAGTGTTCTGTGCATGAATGGTGCATGTTTTATTTCTGCTTCCAGGAGCAACGAGTGCATCAGGGGTTGGATGAATTGGCATTGGGGGCCAGGTCTGGCCCATGGGCCATAGGTTGTGAATGCCTATCCTAAACCATTAAGAGCTTTACTGTTATAACCAGCACCTTGAATTATGCTCAGAATGTATTAGGGAGTTAGTGCAAGTATGCTAGAACTGGGGATATGTGTTCAAATCTACTAATCCCAGGAGTAATCAGTTTGGCCGCTGCATTCTGGACCTGCTGAGGTTTCCATACTACCTTCAAGGGCAATCCTAAAAGAAAGCATTGCAGTAGACTATTTTGCAGATTACCAATGCATTAACAACTGTTTTTAGGTTTTTCTTATTCAGTTAGGATAATAAACCAGTTAACATAAGGCACTTCTGGCCATGGCAGATGTTTGTACCTCCATAGAGAGGGTCAAATCTAAATTTACCCCCAAGATGTGAGTCTGATCCTTCAGTGGGAGTGGGAGACCCTCCAGTCCAGATAGATATCTCTCTAGCTGGTCCAAAGATCCTTCCAACAGTATGATTTCTGTCTTTTCTGGGTTCAGTTCCAGTTTATTGACTCTCATCCAGTCTATTATTACAGGCAGGCAACACTCAAGGATCTATGCCACATCCACTGCAGATATAGAAAAGCAGAGATAGGGCAGTGTGTCATCTGCATATTGATACCACAAATTCCAAATCTCCATCTCATTTCTCCTAGTGACTTCATGTAGATGTTAAAGAGCATTGGGGAGACAGCCAATCCCCGAGGGACCCCATAACAGAAGTCCCAAGGAGTGGACATCACTTCCCCAACTGAACTCTCTGAGGCCACCCCTCCAGGAAGGACTGGTACCACTGAATCACAGCATCCCCCAGTCTTTAACTAGATAGCCATCTCAGAAGGATATTGTGGTCAACAGTATCAAAAGTTGCAGACAAACCCAGAAGTATCAGCAGGGTTACACTCCCTCTGTCTTCCTCCCTAAGGAGATTGTCTTGCAGGATGACTAATGCTGGCCTAAACTCAGATTGAAATTGATTTAAGTCTATATGTTTCTTCCAATAATGTTTGCAGCTGATCAGCCAACACCTTTTTGATCAACTTGTCCAAGAATGTAAAATTATCAAGTGCCTATAGTTTCTAAATTATTTTTTTTTGGGATGGGTCTCCTTGAAACAGGAAGGTAAACAACCTTCTCTTAGAAGTGCACTAATGAAGAACCTAGCCCATTCCCTAGTGGACTCCTTTGCTGTTTTTAGGAGTCATGATGGGCAAGGATCAAGAATGGAAGTACTGCCTTTGCAATGTATAAGTGCCTTATCCACATCATCAGATTGTACCAACCAAAAGTGATCCAATCTAATTTTACTAGATTGCACTGGAACATCCTTTAGATCAGTGGTTCCCAACCTTTTTTTGCCATGCCCCACTTAAAGTACTCTAAAATCCTGATTACCCCCCACCCCATGACATACAGTATAATTATTATTATTCAAAAACTGAATGCAGAGGGAGCCTAAAAGGCCATTCATGGTAAATAACTCATTCTTGAATTGCCCCCTAAAAATTAAATTGTGCCCCATATTGGGAACCATGGCTTTAGATCTACTGAAATCAACATTACTCTAGTTCTTGGCTGTTGGTCTCAACCTTAGATCTAAAAGGGGTTGTTCTGTCCAAGCATTATTTATTAAAGTCGCTATTAGCGCCATAAAGTCTACGGCGGAATAGCGCACTTTTTGCAAAGGTGCCAATTTCAAACTACTGTCAAAATAGCTGATTCATCAGTACAAACTTTCCAATTCTCCGGAAGCCTGCCGAAATGTATCCACCTGTGTAACTGCCATTCTCACTGTATATAAGCTGGCCACTTTGTACATGTTCCCCTGTCTGATTTTTCCTGATCTGATAATAAATCACTTGTGTTTGACCCAATCCTGCTGGTCAGAATACTTCTTAAGTGCCAGATTCAACATTGGCGATGAAGGTGGGATCACAATGGCTGCCGCCGTTCCTGCTTCGTTTGGGCCATTCGATACAGCCAGACCAGACTCATGGCCTATGTACGAGTCCAGTTTGACAACTACGTGATCTCACTGAAAATAGCAGATGAGGGGTTGCAGAAAGCTACGTTCCTGGCTCACTGCGGGCTGACCACACTCAAGCTGATCACAAACATGCTTCTGCCCAGGCTGCTGAAGGATACCCCTGAGAGACATTTTGACCGTCCTCTGGGACCACTTCAGGCCAAAAACTTCAATTTTCCCTGCTAGAGTGGCCTTCTACAGGAGAGACCCGAGGGCCGGTGAATCAGTCACAGATTATGTGGCTGCTCTTCGCCATGCCGCAGTTCCCTGCAAGTGGGAAAACCTCAACATTGCTCTTCATGACCGGCTCCTTGTAGGCCTCAGGGACGAGGCTACACAACATCGCCTTATGAAAAGGGACACACTGACATTTGCTCAAGTCCTCAAAGAGGCTCAGGCGGCTGAAGTTGCCACTGCCGGGGTCCAATTTCTCCAAACCACATCTGCTGTGCCGGTCCAGAGGGGGTCGGCTGTCCAGCAACAGCAAGTGTCCAGCCTCTCAGCATCCTCAGTCAGCTGAGGACATCGCTAAGGTCCATCGCAGAAACTTCACTCAGTCCAAAGGCATCGTGCCGGGGTTGCAGGACCAGACACCTCCGCACCCAATGTCCATTCAAATCTGCTGAATGTCACTGTTGTGGGGGAAAGGGGCACATTGCCAGAGTGTGCTGCCAGCATGCCGAGGTGCCTTCCAGGGACAAGGTTCGTCGAGGGAAGAAGCACCTAATTTCCAAGGTCTTCACCAGTCACAGCTCCAGTTCCAGAGTTCATGCAGTTTCCGACAGATTCCTCGTTGACGTCCGCCTGCAGGGATGTCCATTCCAGATGGATCATCATTTTTGATCATCACACAGAAGGAGTTTCTCCAACTTCCTCCAGCCGACTGCCCAAAGTTGTGGGCTCTTATGGTCAAGTTGAGTGATGTGCAGGGTCGCCACATCCCTGTACTTGGCATCGGCACTTTTCACGTGCATTTCAAGTCCCTGTCGGCCAGGTTACCCCTTGTCATCATCAAGGCGGGTGAGAACAATCTTTTGGGTATGCAATGGTTTGGGGCACTGGGTATTGCTTTTTTGGGGTATTAGTAAGGTTGAGGCTGATCTCATTCAGTCAACTTGTGATTGTTACCCAGATGTATTTTGCCCTGGACTGGGTACTTTCAAGGGGGGCCCCGTTCACTTCGAACTTGACCCATCTGTTTGGCCCATCAGGCTGAAGCCCCGCCAGGTGCCTTTTGCACTCAAGGACTGCATTGAGGCTGAACTTGACAAACTAATTGTGCAAGGCATCTTGGAGCCGGTGGACTCAGCTCCATGGGGAAACTCCAATCATCACGGCTATCAGGTCCAACAGGGACATCCGCATCTGTGCAGATTACAAATGTACTATTAATAAAGCAATACACCCAAATTCTTACCTGGTGCCAGTTGTGAGTCACCTGCTGGCTACACATCACAGAAGACACTGTTTTGCCAAACTGGACTTGGCACAGGCATATCAGCAATTGCCTGTCACTCCTGAATCTGCTTTATGTCAGACTATTGCCACACGCAAGGGTGCGTTTAAGGTTAAATGATTGCAATTTGGTGTCAATGCGGCACCCAGTATATTCCAAGGGTTGGTGGGAAAATTACTCAAAGGACTCCCAGATGTTTTGCCGTATTTTGATGATGTATTGATCGCTGGGAAGGACAGGGGGACCTTGCCGAAAATTTGGGCAAAGTACTTGAACATTTCCAAAATGCCAGTCTTAGAGTCAAGAAAGAAAAATGCGTTTGTTTGTTTTTTGCTACTGAAGTTGATTTCCTGGGTTTCAAGGTTACCCCAGAAGGCGTTAAGCCCTCTGATTCTAAGGTACAAGCGGTTTGGGACGCTCTGCATCCGATTTCAAAAAGTGAATTGCTAGCGTTTCTGGGGCTTCTGAATTTTTACCATCCATTTCTACCTCAAAAGATCACCGTGGCCGCCTACTGCACCAGCTGCTAAGAAAACAGACGGGGTGCTGTTGGGGTCCTCCACAGGACAAGGCGTTTTGAGAAGTTAAGAAGCTTCTTACTTCAGACGCCGTCCTCACACACTTTGACCAGAGTAAACTGGACATTCTTGTCTGTGATGCTTCCCCTCTAGGGGTAGGGGCTGTGCTCTGCCACGACCTGGGGGGAGGAATAGAGGCACTGATCGCCTACTAGTCGAGATCTCTGACAGATACAGGGAAAAAAAGGTATGCCCAGGTTGACAGGGAGGCTCTAGCGATTATCGCAGGTACCAAAAAATGTAATGACTTTATTTACGGGCGGCCCTTCACGATCATCACAGATCACAAGCCGCTACTGGCCATCTTCATGCCTGACAAGCCTACCACCCCAGATATTGTCTTCTAGAATGCTTCGATGGGCAATGTTCCTTCAAGCATATCAGTACACTCTACAGTACCAGCTTGGTGCCAGTATCTCCAATGCAGATGCCTTATTTAGATCCCCTGTGGAGATGGCGGGCAAGATTGGTTCGGACCATTAGGTCCTCATGTTAAAGGTTTTAGATTCCCCAAGACATTGCTTCTGCCACTAGGAAGGATCCCCTGTTAATGAAGTTTGTCTCATGGGTTCAGAAAGGGTGGCCGTCACCACCGGTCTCTGAAGAATTCAAGGTTTATTATATGAAACGTAATGAGCGTCATTGGAAAGAAGATGTTTGATGTGGGGGAACAGAGTGGTAATTCCACCTGCACTACGGAATAAAGTTTTACGTACATTGCACATTAGTCATCCAGGCATCATTCGCTCAAAGGCGCTTGCCAGGAGTTATTTGTGGTGGCCCCGACTCGACTTAGATATTGAGGCTTGGGTGGGCTGCTGTAGAGAGTGCCAGTCCTCCAGGCCGGAGGAAACCCACCAGCCCACCAGGGAGTGAGACACCAAAAGCGCCCCTGGTCGCAAGTCCACATCGACTTTGCTGGCCCATTCAGGGGAGCCACTTTCCTGCTGATTGTAGATTCAGACTCTAAACGATTAGAGGTAATGCCTGTATCAAGGACTTCGTCAGCTGTCATAATTCATAAATTAAGAAGGGTTTTTTGTACTTTTGGGTTGCCCAACATTGTTGTCTCTGATAACGCATTAACATTCATGTCGGCGGAATTCCAGGATTTCCTTAGCTGCAATGGCATAAGACATATCACTGCTGCCCCTTTTCACCCCGCCACCAATGGACAAGTAGAGAGAATGGTTTGCTCCGTAAAGGAGGCACTGAAGCGTATGGGAACAGGGAATTTAGAATCATACCTTTCAGGTTTTGGTTGTGGAAATAAGGGAAATTTTCCGGGTGTGGGCATTCATCATGCACACCGCTGACTCTGACAGGCACGCATGCGCAGTAACCCCTTTTCTGGGCATTCGCACATGCACACCACTGCCTCTGGCAGGCACGCTTGTGCAGTAACCCTTTTTTCTGGCTGTTCTAATAAGGGAAGACGGCAGGAAAGAGGGGTGAACGATATTTCCTGGCCAAAATGGAATACTTGACAGCTATGGTCTGGTTAGAAGATGGAGATAGGATACAATAGCTGGACTTTCCACACCATCCTCTCCTTGTGGGTTTCTTGATGGGGAATATGGCACATGATTTTGGTAGAGTGGATATTTGGGGAAGACAACAGGAGTTCAAGTGCAGGTCATAAGAAAGACAGAGACAGAAGCTATGAATGGTAACTGTTGTTGTTATGTGCTGTCAAATCAAAACTGAATTATACCTGCCCCATCCCTGTGGGTTTTCATGGCAGAGACAGGGAATTGAATCCAAGTCTCCTGAGACCTAGGCCATTACTCCGACCGCTATACCTCCCTGGGTCCTATCACTGGTTGTTAGATTTATATATTCTGCTCTAATCCCTTCCCCTTATTTAAATAGGAGTTGTACCACAGTAGTCTTTGGCAGTATAAAATTGGGATTAATTTGTAAGTGCATATGGCCTTTGAAAAATTTTCTGAAAATACTTCTCAAAGAACTTGGCATTGCTTCCTCCTCCTCCCCCTCAATTCTCTCATATTCTCAAAATGAAATGGGTTCTCAAAATGAAAAACCAGCCCTTGGTGGTTTCTCTTCTGCACTGGATAAAACTATTTAGTGCTTGTCAGCTGTCCTGGAATACCAGTTAGTTGGACAAATAGTAATTGTTTCTGTTCCCCTTGCATCTTCCCAAGGCTAGAAAATAATGATTGTTTCTTTCTTGGAGCTATGGTGTTTTTTTTCTTCACAAGTAGTAATGGTAGTGGCATACATTGCAAGGATCACATCTCTAAGGGACAGTTTCTGAGTGCCATGAATAATCAGGAAAGACAAACTTGTTTATTTGTCCTTGTGCTAACCAGGGATGCATGCGGACTGAAAACAAATGAAGCCCTCTGTTTCCTTGCGAGTCCTGGCCATAGCAGACTCATTTTCTGCTTGTCAATTGCAGTTGGGCATTTTCCTTCAGCTCACCTCAAACTGGCAAGCAACACATTTTCTCTGAAAGTTTTTATTAAGACATTATCACTGCTACCACAACAAAAACCTGAATGGAATAGAACATCATAGATTGCTGGATGCGTACCAGGGGCAAAAATCTTTTTAGTATTTCTTGGTAGAACTATACAAGTTAAAGTAATTTTTGTTCTAGAGGTTATCTGCATTTAGGTTTAGTCCTGGGATTCTCAACGGCCCCATTTTCATGTGGCCCACCACCACCTCCACCACACCAGAAAGTGCCATGTGTTGGAGGAATGGGAAAATGGCTGTCTGGCCCCCAAAGCTGTCTGAGGGAGCATGACCCCATCTTTAAAAGGCTGAGAACTACTGATTTAGTCCTATCCATGTGCTTGGTATCTATGGACCTCAAGAATGGGAAGGAGACAGGAGCCCCTCCGATAGCCCAACTGAGGCCCAGGCTATTTCACATTTTATTTATTTATTTATTTTGTTAAATTTCTATACCGCCCACTCGACCAAGGCCGACTCAGGGCAGTTCACAATCATAGATAAAACAGAAAAAAACAGATAAAAACATTGTGGTGCCTCTCATTGTTTGGGGAAAGGGTAAAATAACATTATAATGCAAAGAATGGCAAGTAATAGAATTTTGTTTTTGTAGCATATATGGCAATTGTACACTGTTGGCTAAGACATGGGGCTGACCTTGACGACCATTCGGAGGCTGCAGCTGGTCCAGAATGCGGCAGCCTGGGTGGTGATGGGATGCAGACGATATGCCTGCGCCTCACCGCTACTTTAGGAGCTGCACTGGTTACCAGTTTGTCTCCGGGTGCAATTCAAGGTGCTGGTTTTGACCTTTAAAGCCCTATATGGCAGTGGGCCAGGATACCTTAGAGACCGCATCGTCCCAAGAGTGTCTGCCCGTCCAACCAGAGCGGACCGGAGAGGCTCTCTAATAGTGCCATCAGCTAGGGGTGCACATCTATCCAGCACCCGAAGGAGGGCCTTCTCCGTGTCCGCACCAACTCTCTGGAACCTCCTGCCAACAGATCTAAGACTTCAAAGAGATTTGCTGCCCTTCAGGAGAGGATTGAAGACCTGGCTGGCAGGGCAGGTGTGGGGGCCCTAATGGAAACACGGTCCCCACCTGCTGGCTTATGAAAACAATTAAGAACTCTCTCTTCTTCTTTTTATAGTGGGTGGGTGGGTGGGATATGGGTCTTTTAAAGTGGGTGGGATATGGGTCTTTTAAAGTGTTTTTATGTGTTTTTAAAACTTGTTGTAATGCCACCCTGAGTCGGTTTCTGCCTGAGTGGGCGGCATATATAAATATGACTATTAAATTAAAATTAAATTAAAATGAGGAATCCCTGTGAAGTAAATTGCTGAATTGCCTTCTTGATATTTCTTCTCTTAGGGCCTGAGACCCAGCCAGAATATACTACAGATAGGCCTGTTATGGAATGAAAACCAGACAAACCCACATTCCATCTAAGACAGATAAGAGATTTATTATTATTTGGCCAAACAGATTCAGGGACGCTTTAACAAGCTAATAATCCCCCTAAATGACAATACATTTTCAGAGCCATCTTTTTATAGCATAAAATTTCTACACATTTCGTCACTATGGGATAAGCCAAAATTATTAATTAATCTTTTGACATTGTCATGCAGTTCAGGTTAGAACATTCAGAATATTTGTTCATGTCATGTCACACAAATATTAATATTAATAATAATAATAATAATAACAACATATATAAATACAATAAACAGAGCAAAATATACAATAAACTACAAAAGGCAATACACAATACAATCAAAACATCAGAATATGCAAAAATATAATACAAAATATAAATAATTAAGCAATATCACAATGCGAAATTACACAAAAAATCAACCTCAACCACCCAGCAGCCACAAAGGCACCCTATAGTTCAATGTCTGTGTGGCAGCTGCGGCGGCAATGACTCCCACCTGTCTCTCCCCAACGGGGCCAGTGGCGTGGGCTCCCGGGGCGAGACAGGGAGCTGCTCGAGGCGGTGTGCGTCGTCGTCCTTTTCTGCTCTCCAGGCGGGCCATCCCGGAGAGCGAGGGCAGCTGCGTCAGCAGCGGCAATTGCTCCCACCTGTCTCTCCCCAACGGGGCCGGTGGCGTGGGCTCCCGGGGCGAGATAGGGAGCTGCTCGAGGCGGCAGGCGTCATTGTCCTTTTCTGCTCTCTGGGTGGGCCGTCCCGGAGAGAGAGGGCAGCTGCGTCGGCAGCGGCAATTGCTCCCACCTGTCTCTCCCCAACGGGGCCGGTGGCGTGGGCTCCTGGGGCGAGACAGGGAGCTGCTTGAGGCAGCGGGCATCATCGTCCTTTTCTGCTCTCTGGGCGGGCCGTCCCAGAGAGCGAGGGCAGCTGTGTCGGCGGCGGCAATGGCTCCCACCTGTCTCTCCCCAATGGGGCCGGGTGCATGGCCTCCCGGAGCAAGACAGGGAGCTGCTCGAGATGGTGGGCGTCGTCGTCCTTTTCTGCTCTCCGGGCGGGCCGTCCCAGAGAGCAAGGGCAGCTGCGTCGGCAGCGGCAATTGCTCCCAACTGTCTCTCCCCAACGGGGCCGGTGGCGTGGGCTCCCGGGGTGAGACAGGGAGCTGCTAGAGGCGGCGGGCGTCATCGTCCTTTTCTGCTCTCCGGGTGGGCCGTCCCGGAGAGCGAGGGCAGCTGCGTTGGAAGCGGCAATGGCTCCCACCTGTATCTCCCCAACGGGCCGGTGGCATGGGCTCCTGGGGCGAGACAGGGAGCTGCTTGAGGTGGCGGGTGTCGTTGTCCTTTTCTGCTCTCCGGGCGGGCCGTCCCAGAGAGCGAGGGCAGCTGTGTCATCGGCGGCAATGGCTCCCACCTGTCTCTCCCCAACGGGGCCGGTGGCGTGGGCTCCCGGGACGAGACAGGGAGCTGCTCGAGATGGCGGGCGTCATCGTCCTTTTCTGCTCTCCGGGCGGGCCGTCCCGGAGAGCAAGGGCAGCTGCGTCGGCGACGGCAATTGCTCCCACCTGTCTCTCCCCAACGGGGCCGGTGGCGTGGGCATTATGGTTCAGCATTATGGTTTCTTGAGTCTAAGAGAAATCCCTGTCAGCTGTACAAACTGTGCTGGGCTTGTGGACACAAGGCCTTCTGTTTACTTTAGCCTCGTCATCATGTTCTATATTGATTAGGTCAATCGGATCTGTTTAACTTTACAGAGTAGCTGAGAAAATGATTTTTACTTTTAAACCAGAATTAATATTAGAATTAATATCTTAATTATTTCACTCCTATTTCAGGCCTGCCCCCTTAACACCACCACACACTCTGTCCATGTTGCCAGCCAACACTTTACTGGTATCAGTCTGAATTGTGCCACTGATATGATTTCTTCCACAAGGATGAGAACCCTGATAGCTAGTCAAGCCAAGAATTTTTTCTAGCAGCTGTGGTAAGAGTAACCATTTTCATTTGGGCCAAACTTTCCTGAACTGTAGTCCATTTCTTCCCTCAAAGTTTAGGACAAATAAAACTTGGGAAAGTTATTTTTATAAAAACTCTTTGTTGGTTTCTTGCAACAGGTGATCCCTCAGGACATTTCTGACTGAGTGGCTTTCCCATCTCTGGGGTGGAAGGCCTACATACACAGACGTGGCTCTTTTCAGGAGTGTGCTTGCACTGCACTGCAGTAGTGCTAACATTCCTGCTGGCCCTTTCATATGTTTAGTACCCATTGGTACCAAATGCCTGAATAGACTCCTTCTAGATATGTAAACCAGAGTCCATAACATGAGAAGTCACTATAGATGTTATCTGTTTCACATTGAAACATATTACCCTGTTCACAACAAATAATGCCTGTGGTGATTTCTTAACTGGAAGGAATTATCTTCCAAATATTACACCATTTGTGTTATGCTTACAAGTGAAAATACCAGGATTTTGACCAAAAAGCTACATCCAGTTGCAATTGTCAACTAAAGTAAACTTAGTGAATCAGTGGAACTTGCATGAGACTTTGGTGTTGAGTTAACATATCCTGTTTATTCACTGGGTTTACTCTAGTCAATAGCAACAACTGGATTTCACTCATACATAATAAATGTGCCCAATGGGTTTGCTTCATGAGTCCAGTTTATTTGCTTTTTTCTTGGGTGGACATTTTGAACAGATCCCTTAATGAGATATCCCTATACATTATTCCTCTTCACAGTGAATTGATTAAGCCAAGACTTTACATGTTAGGAAATAATAATTTGTGGTTCTTTTGTTGACATTCTACTGTGCTTATTCTGCACAGTTGATAATCCTGCACAGTACTCTAAAAAGTTTATTTATTGCTATCTTCTGTAGGTGTTGGGTGCTGACAATATGCTGCAGATTTTTCTAGGGCATCCATTATAATTGGGAACTCGAAAGTGACTCTTGAAGGCAAATATAACCATTTTGCCTACTCGTGTAACATTGAGGTACACGATGCTGTTTCTATAAACTTAAAAATCCCAATTGCATTAGTGCCTTTCCAGTTAAGCAATAAAATGTGTCAGTTATCTGAGCAGTGGGTAGAAGTAGCTCACACAGTTCCAAGAACCCTGCCACAAATTCATTTGTACAGAGCAGTGTATGCAACCCCTCTCTGAAAAGCAATATTTAATGCTGGATTTGGAAAGTTCCTATCACCTTTTCTTCATAAACTAAGACAGGCATTTGCACTATGGATGGTGCCATTAATTTCTCAGGCATGATTTAGAGACTGTCCTGTAAGTGAACTTAAAATTTATTTCTCCTTGGATGGGTCCACATGCCACTGAAGTTGACACAAGCTTCTCAACTTTACCTTTGCTAAGAGACCAGAATGTAAGGTATAGCAATCTATACCTATAAGGAAGAGGTTTGGATGTACGGATGCAGCAGGCGTTCCCACACCCCTGGAGCCGATCCTATGATTTTTCATACACACCTACCTTGCGTAACCGAGATCAGCCCCTCAAGGGTCCAGAGGCCGAGGGTGGGGGCTGTGCCCCACAAAGACATACAAAAGAACTGTGCATGTGTAAAGTTCCAGGGAGGGGCTGGTTGCGCGCACAGCCATTGGCGAGCATCATACCCAAAGCAACGCGTTTGCGCAGACAAACACAACACGACAGCCATTGGAACAGCCAAGGAAGTGGGCCAGCAGAGGCCCCGAAGCACGAAGCGCCGTCGCCCGAGCCAAACAGAAACCCCCCTCTGTGTGTGTGTGAGAGAGAGAGAAAGAGAGGCAGAAACCCCGTGTGTGTGTGAGAGAGAGAGAGAGAGAGAAAGAAAGAGAGGCAGTGACCCCGTGTGTGTGTGAGAGAGAGAGAAAGAGAGGCAGAGACCCCGTGTGTGTGTGTGTGTGTGTGTGTGTGTGTGTGTGTGTGTGTGTGTGTGTCTGTGTCTGTGTCTGTGTCTGTGTCTGTGTCTGTGTCTGTGTCTGTGTCTGTGTCTGTGTCTGTGTCTGTGAAAGAGAGAGTGAGCCCACATCGCCAACCACCAGCACCATCCTCCCCAATCAACTCCCTGACTCCCTGCCTGGCCGGCCGGACAACACAAGGCCTCACCGTTCTTCTTTACCTTCTCCTCAGTCTCCACCTTCCCACTCATGTGATGTCAGACAGCAAGGCGGAGAACAAGAAGAACTTCCAGGTGAGGAACTACCTGATCCCCCCTGTGTGTGAGAGAGAGAGAGAGAGAAAGAGCACCTACATTGCCACCAGCCAGCACCATCCTCCCCACCTACTCCCTGCCTGGCCGGCCGGCCTGCACAAGGCCTCATCCCTCTTCTTTTCCTCCTGCTATGCTTCCTCCTTCCCGCTCAAGCAACGGCAGGGAACAAGGCAGATACCAAGAAAAGCTTCCGTGTGAGAAAGTATTCGATCAAACCCCCTCACTCACTCACTCTCTGTGTGTGCATATGTGAGACAGAGAGAGAGAGACCCTCCCTTTGTGTGTGTGGGGGGGGGAGAAAGAGAGCCCCCCTCTCTGTGTGTGTGTCTGTGTGAGAGAGAGAGACCCCCCTCTCCCTCTCTCTCTCGGTGTGTGTGTGTGTGTGTGTGTGTGTGTGTGTGTGTGTGTGTGTGTGTGTGTGTGTGAGTGAGTGAGTGAGAGAGAGAGAGAGAGAGAGGCATAAGACTGAGGACACACATGACAAAAAAACCCGGGGGCTTGCCATCCGCCCCACCCAACCATCCCCGGGCACAGCTGGGCACTCTGCTAGTAGTAAATGAAACTCTGCATTTGCAGAGTTTTCCTCCGTCAACTATGAATAAAATGCCCTGTAACTGTTTTTTTTTTAAATTAAAAAAATAGATAACAAAAAAGGGTGTTTAAATAATCCATGGAGTTAACATACAATCTGAGATAGAATATTTAAACCTTCAGGCACCATAGTGGATTAAAGGATATCAGGGGAGGAACAATCAGCCTTTCAAAAGTACATTTCTATGAACTCATGTATAAGTCAATCCTTTATTCTTCCTTTGGAAGAAAAACCCTTTAAAAAGGGTACAAATCAAAATTTCAGAACCACTGTTCTAATTCTGCAAACATTTACTACCAAGCCTTTTTTTTAACTTAACTGTGAATTACTTGTAAATAATCACAAAGGCACAACTGCACAATGCACAACTGAAGCTCATATTGTATTGCCAAGATGCAGGTTATTTTAAATCACAAACCAGGGTCATTTATTTTGCACCAATTTCTGAATTGCTATATCCTGGTGTGTGCATGTATGTCTCAGTGCATATTTTGACTTTTGGGGCTGCTGATGACTGTAGTGGTGGTAGTGGCAAGGGACATAAGAGGAGTCAGCTGTCCAGAGAAGAGCCAATAGGAAGGAGTGTGGGAAAATGGAAGAGACAGCAACATGGGGCCACACTCTTTCCTCCCCTCATCTCTTGTTCAAGAGGAGAAGGAGGGAAGCTCAGCTGTTTTATGACCAGTTTGGTTCCACTGTGGTCTCCCTGCTTTCTCTCAGCTGGCTAGAAGGACCCTATATTCTCTCCGCTCTGTCTGTCTGTCATGGTACGAATGGACACACCAACTCAATAGCATATGGTCTGCAATCGGGGGGAGTGGGGAGGTAAACCCCAATTTCAGCATAGCATTTCCAGCCAATCAAAACACCACTTCTGTTGAACTTACTCCAGAGTAAACTGTGCACTATCAGTTTTTATGAGATATTGCATGACTGCATAAGTCTTTAACTGGAGATGCTATTTTAGGAAGAGCCATTTCCCACCTGTTCAAGACTTGCTTCCTGAAGAATCCTGGTTCTGTTTATTGTGAATTAAAGTGAAGTAACTATAACAATTTCTCTTGCAAAACATTTTATTCTTTTATTTATTTTGTTTAAAAAAGCACATTTTAAACTTGCTGTGAATTTTCTTCTTGCCCAGAGAAACTCAAAATAATATTTTACCCCAGGAGTGATGCCACTTAGGGCCAGTCTTCCAGGAGGCACAGTGAGGAATCAAATTTCCAACCCAGATACCTAAACCACTTAGCTAGCCAGCCAGCTACTTAGTTGTGTAAATGAACAATTTATTCTTAATCACACGCCACCACACTGGCACACCAGTGGAAATATGATGTGCCACTCCAAAACTTTTCAATGGTCCATTCCCTCAGTTGAAGGTTGAAACGTCTCTTCAAGTAACCCAGCTTGGCTTTTAGGTCATAGCTGCTTTCTATTTCTTACAATCCATTTGCAGGCATCTGGATTTAAGATGGACTGAATCTGACCTATTCATGTGAACTGACTAGGCAAATCTGTGCAAAGATTTTATGAGGTCACATCCCCAAATTTAAACTTTAGAAGGCAAGATACAAAACTGCCAAATATAACTACCCTTTTTGTAAACGAAAACAGATTGAAAGCATGAGATTACTGCATGCAAAAACATTAGGAAGACTAAGTGAAGAAAATTAAGGAACAATTTGTGCTTTTTAACCAAACAGAATGTTTTTTATTTAAGGGACAAATCACTTTTTAATAGTTTTAATAAATATGTCATAGCAGAATTATACCAATTTATATCTGAAAAAGATAGCAATGGATGCTCTGCTTCTGTTAATTGTATGACTTAGATAAGCATTATAAATTGCCTAGAATATTATAAATACAAAAACATGAAGGAAAGGTTATTCAGAACATACATTTATCGAGTCCTATGGAAGCAAGAAGGAACTAGGCTAGCGAAAGGGTGTATTAGTTCTGGTGTGTTGTTTCTCTTTAAAAGTTGCATATTTGAAAATACTTCATTTTTTTTAAATGAAAGAAAGAATAAAGTATTACAGGCATGTTGCTTGCTTGCTTGCTTGCTTGCTAGCTTGCTTATTTAGAAAATAAGTAACACTATAGATATGGGTTGGTTCATGGCTGCATTTACCTCATTTGGATGCTGGCAAAAAGAGTGAATCAACCCATCCCCAGAGCAGACCAAACAGAGGAACAAAGTTAGACTGACAATTGTAACCCAGGAAGCACTGCTTATATGTATGTCATAAGTAAGATGTTCATCTTCTGCTCTGTTAATATTAGAAAGATCAAGGGTTTAAAAGACGAATCAGTATCAGTTGTCCTTGATCTATTGCAGCAGTTATGCATAATATTTCTCACTGACTCAAGGCTCATCACTTAATCTTTTTATGGACTTTTATTAGTTGATATATTATACAAGCCTTAAGATACTAGCATATATTAACAGACACAAGTGATGATCCAGCAATAAACAGCAAAAATCTAATTTCAGTTAGTGACTTCCCTTGATTCTATGCCTTTATGGAAGTATCAATTGACTTATTTTCAATGACTCTCCAAGGTCTCCTTAAAAATGATATCTCCCAGTTTTATTACTTGAGCAATGTATCCACAGGAACCAACCCAATAAATAAAAATCATAAGGAAATCTGTGAAGTTCTCTAGAATCTAGATAATCAGTCAAAGTTTCAACGAATTCTGGAAATCGAGTTATGCACTAAAAATAAAGTTTATACTTTTCTTGCTACTTGCTGTGAAATTTTAAGATAATTGTGTATTGACTAGTTTAAGCTGCCAGCATTAATAATTTGGTTTGTAAATCACTTAGTGCAAACTAGTTGCATTGCCTGATGTCTTGGAACTTTTGGAAAATATCTCGGCAGCAACAATTCAAAAGGGATTCTGTTTGACCAGTGTGTAATTGACATGTTCTTTATTTTAAATCCTTGTAGGAAGTACAGTATATTGTCTTATTGGAGGAATATGAGGATTCCAGAAGGTATTTCTAGGACCGAATAAGCAGTAGATTATCTTGTAAAGTGGAGAAATGCATAACTTTTTTGTAGTGGGGGTTTGGAAGAAATGCTTGTCTAAGAGCCTGAGGTACCCTCATTTGCCTGAGTCTCACACCCCTAATCAGTAGTTTTTCCTTCCCACCAGAGGCCCTTCTATTTTAAAGTCAAATTCTTTTGCATTGATTCAATGCCTGTGATCACTTTGAACCAATGCAGAAATCAAAGCCCAATTGAGCACGCACATGTGTGTGCAAGCGCGAGCACACACACACACACACTACTTCCCCTCTTGCCTCATGAGCACGCAGGGAGCAAAACCTCTTTGCCAAGTCACCTCTCTCTCTCTCTCTTTAAAAAACAATTGTCCTCTGTGGGAAACACATTTGGGGTTTGTTTTTGTATTATAGGTTAAGAACAGTTTTTCTTTGATAACTTCATGAAGAAATTGAAGTGGGAAGCCTATTTATTTTTTGAAAGGCAATTCTTTATAATGTCACCACCTACAGGGCTTTATGAGGAACTGCAAGCCAAAAACAACAAAAAGCTTCTGATGTGTGGCCACTTACATCACACAGATCCGAATTCACTGGTGCAACTTCACACTTAGTGAATCCATGCGAAACTCACATTTCTCTCCCTATGTAGCTGTACCCTAAGAAGCAGGTCTCTGGTTTCTACTTTAGGTACACAATCTTAGCTTTTTAATGTAATTTTAACAAAAGCTGTCCATTTTTGTTATTTTGAGTGATATAAGCAGTAATCTCAAGAGCTAACTTTATAGTATACATACTTTATTTTGGAGATATGAAGTGTTGTTGTTTTTAATACAGAGCCCAGAAATCCTACTGCTAACATGCTGGCCATCTGATTATGGAACTATAGTTTAAAAACCCCAAAGATTTCATCACTGCTTTATCTGTACAAGTGCTTCTTGCCACACTTGGATCCAGGATTTTGTGAAATTAAAAGATTTGTGGCCTTGGCAATCACAAGGTTCAATTCACTGCCTTCATCTGCATAATTTTCTAGCTGCTGTATACATAGGAATGGATGCTGACTTGCACTGAGTTTTTGATTATGTATGTATATTGCAATTTATCCATATCGCAGTATGCCTAGGAATTTATCTGGTGCTGCATTTGATGTTGTGGACTGATTGATTCCATAACATATTTGTTCATCTTTCTACCACTGCATCAGGTATGGAGTGGATAGCACTTCAAAAATTCTGATGCTTAAACACCTATCTAGGAGATGTATAGACTTTTGTAGATCTCTAAGAAAATTCAGACACTTGTATTTATCCCTGAAGGAGCTGATTCCAGTGTGAACCAGATAACCTCAGACTTAATCTGAGTATCAAAGTAAAATAAGTTGCTGAGTGGTGGGATTCATTTTTTTTTTACTACCTACTCTGTGGACGTGGTATGGTGGGCGTGGCCAGGGAGAAAGCCTTGCCTTGCACCCGAATTAGGACTACTTTATTTCAAAATTTAGAAGGGCAGGGCCAGCCAGAATTTCTGCTACCGGTTCTGGCGAATTAGGGCGAACCCTAATACTGAATCCCACCACGGAAGTTGCTCCATTGTCACAATGATTCTAGGCAATATCAGCTTGCCTGTTTCTACAAGTTTTTTAAAGGTTTCCCTTGCTCGAAAGCCAGTTGTATCCAACTCTAGGGTTCAGTACTCATCTCTGTTTCAAAGCCGAAGAGCCAGCACTATCTGCTTCTGCAGACGTTTTCATGGTCATGTGGCAGGCATGACTAGACACCGGAGCACACAGAACACTGTTTACCTTCCCACCAAAGTGGTCCCTATTTTCTACTTGCAATTTCTTACTTTCGAACTGCTAGGTTGGTAGGAGCTGGGACAAAGAGGGGAGCTCATTCTGTCCTGCAGTTATTTCAATGGTCCATACACATGAAAAATACTTCAAAGGTATTGAAAGCAATGTAACTTTTTGAGAAGTTATAGGCACACCTCAGTTAGATAAAAATCAGACTTACAGCTATGAAAAACTGTAAGCACAATTGTTTAAAAAGAAATTCATTCCTGCAACTTTGGAAAAGCTGCTTTTATAATTACCATCAAAAATGGTTACAGTTATGGAAAGTTACAAAAAAGAAATAATCCCAAACCAAAACTTATAGGCAGAACTGAAATCAGAAAAATCTATTTCAGCTATAAGCTTTCAGCTATAAAAGTTATAGAGAAGAAAAATCATATCACAACCCAAAAATACAGGAGCTTATATAACTTTAACGATTTTTAATTAATTTTTCAAAAAATAAGGAAAAACATAAAAATAACAAAATATCACAAATACAACATACAAAATACAACATGAAAACAGAATACATGTAAACAATAACATGAAAAAAGAAAAATCCATCATGCTTCCACCTAATCTGGACATAATATCAAACAAATCTCATTAAGTACATATTTTCATTCTGCAACTCAAATTCATAATCTTCAATTCAACATTCTATTTTTGATTTTTAGGCAGCTATCTTGTACACAATATTGTCTGACACTATGTATAGTCATCAATTGGGGCGAGAAGAGACTGGCCCCAGCTGTCGGGCGGGCGGCACGGCCATAAAGACCCTCGCTGTTGCTGGAGCTGCCGGACGCCTGCCCCAGTGTGATCAGGGGCGAGAAGAGACTGGCCCCAGCTGTGGGGTGGGCGGCATTGTTGTTGTATTTCTTTTGATTTGCTGTGAGCTGCCCTGAGTCAGCGCAAGCTGAGTAGGGCGGGATATAAATAAAAATCTTACCTTATCTTATCTTACCTTATTATTGTATATTGTGCTTTATATACTGTTTATGTGATACTATGTTAAATCCTTTAGTTATATTGTAAGCCGCCCTGAGTGATGCTTGCACCAGGAGGGCGGGGTTTAAATAAATTTCTAATCTAATTTCTAATCTAATCTAATTTCTATTCTCACTTTTTATAATGATACAAAAATTAAAAAAAACTCAAGACAAGGACAATTTATGCCTATTGGGAACCCGGGGCACTCTGGGCTCTGTCGTGGGTAGCACACGGAACTCCCCAAAGACCCCATCCACGATTAGCTCTGGTGAGCGTGGCCGATGAAGAGTTCTCCTTTAAGGAGAGATGGGCTTGTACTCTCCCGAGCAGATTGAGAGTACAAAGGGTAGTTCTCAACTTGACCCTGTGGTAATTTAATGTCCATGAGTAGATTAAGGATGGTTCTCATGAGAACAGAGCCCATTGTTTCACTTCTAAGATAGGGGTAGGCAAGTTGGCCTTGAATTGCTAAGGCGGGTGGTGCGTGGGGTGCAGATTCATACCTTCACTCCTCATCTGGAAATGGCTCCGTGCAGCTTTGCAAAGTTGCAGCCTGAATTCCTTCATCTTGGCTCTCCCTTCCCTCGTTGCTGAACCATTTGTTTAGTGTGTGCGTGTTAGCAATTCCACCCCCATAGACTTCCCAGTTATATTTTGGGAGTTCTTAAAAACTTACTAACAAACGATCTTCTTTTGTAGTTTTATTGCATAGACTCCAGAATATAGAAAAATAGTTAATGCGTCCTAGCTCTCTGGTTTAGCTAGAATATATCATTGGAAAGATAGCATATTTCAAAGCATAGAATAAGAGTCCAATATATTGCTGCGGTCTCAGCTGCCCATAAAACACGGTAGCTTTTTTGGGTTCAGCCAGATAGTTTGGCTTATGGAATCCAAAACTCTTCAGAATTAGGATTCTTTCTCTCCCTCAATTGTTTACATTAGCATCTCCTTTTAAAGGAGTCTCATGGGAACCATTGAAATTCAATGTGTGTTTGTGCATTAATGCTGGTGATTGACAGTTAACAGACACCCCAAGAGTATGGCCCAGGTCTGTGCACCTGGCTCCATATCTTGACTTGGAAATCCCATAACCCAAACATGGATGCAACTTGTTTGCATTCCAGCTTGTTATTGACTCTAACAGAGTACAGTGTTTTTCTGCTTGCTGGTGAGACAGCTTTCTCAGGCAGAAAGAAACGTAGCATCTGCTGATTTAAGGCAGACCCTTCAAAATGGATTCTAGCTGAAATGAACCCCAAATGTGCCTAAAACCAAGCAAAGCATTGCAATGTGAATACATATCAAGCATCACTTTAAATTACTTTAAATTTGAGGCTTCTCGATTTACGGAAACTCGACAACACCCCCTTTGCCCCTTTACCCCTTTACAAAAAAGTGAGCTATGTCTGAATAAAAAGTTTCAGGAGGGGGAAGGATGTGGTTGGCTTCAAACAATCATTTAAATTTACCCCATAATATTATTTCCCAACAGCTGCATTTACGACCTGTTACCACTTTATTCCCTTAAATTCTTCTTCTTTTATTATATTCCTCCTGACATAATTAACTCCTCTTTCAAAGTCTCCCACTCCTTGGACCCATTTTCGAGCGGCTTTGCCTCTTCCATGATGTCCAATGGAAAAGAGCCCTGGTCAATAAAATAACGCTTGCCCAAATGGAAGAAACTCATTTTTTTAGAAAATTCCCAATTATAATTTATCCCCTTGTCTATTAATCACTTTTTATAGGTTTCATAGTTCTCCACCACACTCTTTCTTCCATGGCTATATCATGATAAATTTCTATGTCAGCTCCATCTATCTTTAACGCATTAGGTCCTATTTTTTTGATATACTCCGTAATATGTAATTTATCAGCCAGATTGGCGAACTTCAACAACACATTCCTATCTCCAGTTTTTTCTCTCTCTGACCCAAACGTTGTACACTTAAAATGTCTTTGGGGACAAAGTTTATATTCAAGTCCAGCCCATTTAACCATTCCAATATTCTATCTTTAAGTTGGTCAGGGGACCTCTCTGGGATCTTTCTAATTATGATATTGGAATGCCTCCAGAGTGCTGGAGAGGCACTTTGGGGTGAAACAGAGCCTTGGAAAAGTCTTGGACAAGGGGGAAATGGCTTCAGAGGTCTGCTATAGAGTGATGAAAATAGAAGAGGCTTCTGTTTTCATAGCTTTATAGTGAAGAGCAGTCACATGACCAACAGCCATGCCCACCCAGTCACATGGCCACACCCACAGTGTGGTAGGAATTTTTTTATGCCCACCACTGCTTATAAGCCATGTTCTTATCATCTTTGTTTTATGACTTGTCACTGAAAGGTAAACATGGATAAATCTGATTGCTGATACACATATCTCTCATGCAATCCAGCTGTGGAAGGGGGAGCAGTTTAAGAGTTCAGAGCATACATTTGCCCTAACATTTTGCTCCTCATGAGCTATTGGGACAGAGGTACAAGCAGTCCTTAGTGATCCAGTCTTTAGTGTCCCACAAAGCCTCATCTCAGTTGTGTCCCAGATTGCTTTGGCCAATGCCATTTCATGGCAGCCTTGAAAGCTGAGCCAGCAACTCTTCATCCGCACACCTCCACTGGCTTCTATTTGAAGCCAAAGTAGATATGACATGAGTCACATGTCAATGAATATATTCAAGAAGCTGGTGTACTATCACCTTCACATGTAGTTGACATACGGTAAGTACAGTGAAATCAGATAAATGTTGCACTGAACACTTTGAAGTAACGCTCTGTCTCACATCTGTTTCTGACCTAGGCATGATGGGCTGACAAAGCGTAATTGCCTTCAGGGAGCTGGAAGAATTATCTACATAAATTACATTGGTTGACTGACAATAATGAGAACTGCTTGTCATTTTTCAACCCTATTTTCTGTTTTTCCCTCCTGTGCAGATGATGGAAATGCTTAAAACAAGCAAAGATAGTCTGAAACTGACTAATGTAAGTGAAAGCATGGCACCCTCAAAGGAATGTGGTGTGTTTTGTGTGCTTCTGCCAGAGTGTGCTGCATGGCTTTTCTGCAATCATCCTTTTATATCAAGCCGCATGTTCAATATCTTGTTCAGCAGTGCAGGTATTTATATTCCTCACTCTTTGTTTTAAAAACAACAATTCTCCACCTCCTTGGCTTTGCAAAGGTGCTTTGTAAATGGTGGCTGCAGTCTTGGGTATGGGTTTCCCCCCTGTGTATTTGTATTATTTCTCTTGTTTAGTGAGATGGTTACAATGTCACAATTACACTACACAATTTCTTACATCTAATGTTGATACCCAATATAGAAGAACAAATGTCTGTACAGCTAGCTCCCGTGCTACAAAACCGACCTTTCTGGAAGCACTATGTTTCATACATCTAACTGTGAATATCAATAAGATTTTCTTCCATCCAGAGAATGTAATGCTGTACATGCCTACCGAGGAGAACATTTCAGCAACCTCAGTGAGGCTTAGTCTTGCAGAAGGTCATGTAGAATCGAAGCCATATTGACTGTTTCCTGTTAGCTATTAACCCTGATAAAGAATTCCATGTAATTCAGAGCAAACTAAATGGCCATGACATTTCATGGCCAGGTAGGCATTTGGGGAACGGACCCAGCATTTACCTTTTCTCACCTACCTTCCCATCTCTCTCTCTCTCTTTTTTTTAACTAAACCCCTTTCCATATGTACTGAACTGGCAGAGTAGCTACTCAGGGAAGAAGGAAACTAGCAAAGAGATTGTTGAGGAATGGAAAGAAAACCATAAGGTTCTGAATGGCCTCAGGAGAACCTCACAGGCTTCATTCACTGACCTGCTGCTCCTGGTCCATCCCATACTCCAGCAGATGCTGGAACTATAGAGATTACAGCTTCCAGAACTCACTAGCCATAAAAAAAAAACACATGGCCAGGCTGGATGAGGGATTCTGGGACCTTTAGTGCCCCAAATTGACTTTCCTTAGCTTTACTGGGAAGGAGGGGGTGTTAGAAACATTGGAGCAGGATGGTAATGAAAGAACTAACACCAATAGGCTTATTTGTTGTAAAAACTCTGCCTGCCAGCTGGCTAACGGAGGTAACTATGGATTTCAACCCTGTATTTTGACAAAGCCTAGAAGTTCCTTTCTAAATCATGGGTTCTTTAGTAATAAAATCAGTAATGTCAGTTTCCCACACCCATCAGTCTCCTGCAATGTGTTGGGTACCTTGCAAAGTACATTCGAAGATTAGGTTGCATGACAACAAAACCCTGCTAGTCTGATTTGTGTCCTACATGGACTACATATGGCCTAACATGCTTCCAGAATCCTTTTTCTCTTGTGGCAAAGTTATACAACCCAGTTTGAGCCTGGTTGGTTATTGATCTGGTTGTTAAGGGGCCTATATGAGAAGTAGTTGCCTTATCCTGAGTTGGACATCTTGCCCATCTAGTCCACTGCTGTCCATTCTAGATGCACCTCTGCAGGGTTTCAGGCAGCGGCGTTTTCACTTCAGGATGGCATCAGCACACAAGGTCTATCAGAGATCTGGAGTGTCCTGAGACAATTTCAGTGCTAGTTTTTTAAAAAACAAGAGGATAAAACATAAAACAAAAAAAATGTTTGGGGGGAAAATTAGCTTAACAAAGGTTTGCCTAGTCTTTTTCTGTGCAAAAGCACTGTTTACTGAGAGGGGGGAACATCCAGACTTTGTGCGAAGTCATAGCTGAAAATAAGTCTAGGGAGTAAACTGTTGCCCTATAATTAAATAATAGCTCCTTCCTTCATCCAATTAGGAGTTTGCATAAAATAAATTGGGAAGCTTAACAAATCTCAAAAACAATCACAAGGTATTAGATCTGAGGTCCCCATTTGAGTGAAGCCAAGACAGAAATGCCTCTTCCTCCTACTGCAAATTGGCTCAGAATCTTTGGACTGCTGTTTGAACAACCCTGATATCTACTCTTTGTCCCTCAAAAGAAAATCCTGATTTGGCACTCAGGTTGCATTGGGAAGATTCCTTTGACTGTTCTTTCAGTACTCACAGTGGTCTGGAGCAACCCTCTACGGGGAACACTTCCAGAAGTTCAGATACTGGCTTGACCTAGTAATTCAGTTCAGAAAACTCATAGTGCTTACTGCTGCTGCAGCTGATTGGAAGTGGATATACTCATCATAGTCCAAGGACAGTGGTAGTTTGGCCAATGGTGTATCATGCAAAAAAAGAGGAAGGAACTCTTTGAAAGGAGAACACGAAGGGCAGTGATCACCAAGAACATAGGAGATTCATTTTTGCCAACAGTTCTTCTTTTGTGTCTAGGTCAGACGTGAAACTGCCAAAATGAAGCCACCATTTGGTAAATTCGTTCCACAGTAACTTTCACCTCATCTAGTGTGAGAAAGATTAGCCAGCACAAGGTTGCCCTTGCCCGGGGTATGCCCGATTGTGGTTCAAAAGTACCACAATCTTCAAGGTGAGTTACCTCCAGCCATGTGGCTAGATCAGGGTTACCCAGAATGCATCATGTCCATTTTTTCGGGGCCAAGGGGTGGGGGAAAATGCTAAGGGAATATAACTCATTGAGTTGAGTGCCAGACTGTCAAGCCAAAGGTTGGGAGTTTACTTCCCTTCTATGCCTCCCAGGGGGGAAAAACCAGCCTATGTAGCCTTAGAGAAGTTGTACCCTCAACATGAAGGGAATGGTAAACCACTTCTGTATGTTTTCTACCTAGAAACCTCTGGGAAGGGTTGCTATAAATTGAAAGCAACTTGACAGCATATAGTAATTAAGTAATCTTTGAATTATACTAGCACCTCTCCTTTTCTGGGTTGCTGCATATTGAAAGATGTGGAGGAAAGCCAAAATATCACATCACTAATTCTGTTGCTAGACATTAAGGTGTTTTGGGTAGTAGTTACATATTTTCATACCTTTCTGATCTATATATCTCTTTATAAATAAATAAATAGAACACTGCAATTTACAGAAGAATTGTACCCATCTAGCTTGCTTCCCAAGACCCCCCAGAACATCCTTTATTTGTAAGTATTAACCCAACTATCTTTTATGTCTCTTAAATTAAGGAATATATTTGGAGTTTAAATTTTATTCCCACCCAGAGCAAGGCGCAGCCTTCTTCCTTGACTACAGGGAGAAAAAAATAAGGTACAGTACCTTAGAGCATTGTTGTGAGGAGAAAATGTGGAGGAAGGAAGCCACCAATACCACTCTGAGTTCACTGGAGAAAAGGGAGAATGGGAATACAACTTAATAAATATTGACAGGAGAGAAGCGCCAAGTAACTCCCAAATTGTCTTTAAATAAATTCACTTGAATCAGCTGTTTCTGGAAGGAGGGATGTCCCATAGGGCAGCTTGCTCTGATTAGGTGTGTGTTGCCACCCTGGTCAGAAGTCAGTTGTTTGCTGTTTAAAACTTTGTGGGCCTGGAAACAATCAGTATCTATTGGACCTTCACCTGTGTGTATGTTGCTCTGAAAAATAGAAACAAAACACAATTTAACACCTAATCCCACAGGATATGGTATTCAGTCCAAGATAAACTCTCCCTATCAACTGTTTTTTCATGTAAAGTGTCTCTTTTGCTTGTATTGGCTGAATTCCTCTCCAGCTAGCTACACCACATTAGATTGTGGGTTCAATTTAAAAGGAGTTTATTGAATTGAAGGTACCATTTCAATTGAAATAAAGTCCATTCACATAATGAGACCCTAACTAAGAATTGAGCCAGAGACAAGTTGTTTGATACAAATTAGAAAACAAACAAGAAAATAAACACTAGATAGAGAAAGAAAAACAAGAACTGTGTGGCAAATGAATCACCCTATAAAACATGGCTATATGCTATGGGAAATTGCTACCACAGGGCAAAACCAGAAAGGAAGGGGTTCTGCACGACTGCACGCACGTGCACCAGACAGTAGGGGAATCTGGTTTATATGTGCATTCAAATGGAGCAGGAAGGGGCTTGCACAAACACGATTAGTCCAAGGCATCACATGGGAGGTTTAGTGTAAGGGACCAAAGACAATACAACAGCCGAAGGGTTGGCTTAACACAGGTTTATTGCATGATGATCCGGAGGAACATGTGGTAATGGCGGCTGGGTAGCTCAATATATACAGCTGGCTATACATTTGAATGTGGCTCGTTGGCAGACTATTGGTTGCTGCCTGCGTGACGTCGTAGGAGGTCACGCCCTTCTTGACCAGGTGAGGAGGTCGCGGGGAATCTTCCCGCGCTGCTGATCCAGGTGGCTTTGATCCATTAGAGCTGGACGCTCGCTACTGCCCTCTGGTGGTCACTAGCTCGTGTCCCCTTATTAAGCATACATTGATACAGGTGATGGTTATAATGTTGCACACAGAAAGGTTACATTGATAACACATGGTAAAGGTACATTGTTAAAGGCACTGCTTTACAGAACACAACAGGAGGGGAATGGGTCTGCCCCCATATTTGATTGCTCAGGAGTGTCCACATGGAAGAGAAGTCCACCCCAAGCTTGGTTGGTCCAGGATGTCACATGGAGAGGTGGGAGGATTTTCACCATGTGGAGGCTGCTATGGGAGAAGTTGAGCTCAGCTGCAAAAGTCCATATATGGTATTTTCCCCAAAACACACTCTTCATTGGAGGAAATCTTGGGGATTAGCTAGTAAACCAATCAGGATTGCAGCTCGTCGAGACGAAGCAGAAGACTTGAAGATGCAGGATTTTCAGTGAAGATACACCTAAGCACTCTTCACCGACACCTGCATAATCCTAATCTTTTCCCAAGGCAGTAAACCCTACCAGCAGCAGTAATGCAAGCGCGGCGCCAAAATGGCCGCCGCGCCCTTTGCGGGCCCCCCCCCACAGGACAGAGAATCCGGGTAGTTAGGGGCGTGGCCAGCTCCCTTATAAAAGGGGTGGCCACGAGGCAGCCAAGCTGCCATTTTACCTCAGCGACGGAGCGGAGAAGTTTTTTCCCCTGCGTCTCCGTCGCTCGTTAGCTTACCGGGAAGCCTTTGGGTAGCGGTTCTGCCTTTCCGGCTTCCCTTTTTGCTCCGGTGGAGATGCCTTCGAAGAAGAAGGCAGCTTCGAGCTCAGCTCGCGTTGTTAGGAGGCGCAACCCAGGTCGCCTCCTCTGCAGCCACCTTTGCCAGCCCCGGCCGGGGCCGGCGGAATGGGGTCTATTGCCCCTTGGCCCGGGGTGGGTGATCAGAGTGCGGGCGCGGAAGGGGTTCCGGCCCGCGGCCCACGAGCGGTGGACACCGCTCCTGCTCCTGCCCACTCTGTCGGGCCTACTCCTCTTGGGCTGCAGCCTCTCCCGGGGCCCTCTAGCCTTGGGGGGTGGTGCGGCCCCCTGCCTTGGCAGGTTTCTCCACCAACCCTGCCGGGATTCGGTGCTGGCCAATGGCCATATGTGGGTCCCGGGGTACAGGGACCTGTACCCATGCCTGGGCCAGGCGGGCCGGCCGGCCCTTTGCCCATGGTCAACGTGGACACCTTGCTGGCCCGCATTGCGGCCCTGGAGGCGTCGTCGGCGCGGGCCAGTCAGGCGGGCGCCCCTTTCGGGGTTCCTTTTGAGACGCTGTCGGCTGGAGGACAACAGCCGGCGGGGAGGGTCGAGCTGCTGCAGGCGTGTGGCGCGGTTTCGGCCACTGCCTCGCAGCTCCCCAGCCAGCAACCAGGTGCGGGTCAAGCCCCGGTGATGAGCTCTACGTCGGTCGTGAGCTCCGACGCCCCCAGTGGGCCGGAACCCCCGGTGGGGGCGGCCCACGGGGGTGCAGCGTGTGAGTATACGGTGCAAGCGAGTACATCCACACACATTCCCAATCTAGGGGGGGCCTTTCAATGGCCTTGGCCTCGCGCGGGTGGTGCGGGGGCCACGCTGTCGGCGACCCACCCGGCGACGACGACTGCCACCTTGGGCACTGGGGTGGGCATGGGTCCTTACAATACAGGGAATGTTCTGGGGGTGGCTGGATTAGTTCAGGCCCCTTTTACCAGGCCGGCTGTCCCTTTTTCGGCCTTGCCGACGGCAGGGTATTCCTTGCCATTGGGTGATCACCTGGCACAGGCTACTAGGGATAAGATATGGCGAGGGGAGTATGTAGATATCTTCTCACTCCTGAACAGAGAGCCCACCAAGGAGGAACGGGAGGGTCAGGATGAGAAGGACAAGGAGCAGGCACGCTGCCGTAAGCCGCCGCGTACCTGGGCCAACTGGCTCCCCGCTTATTTAATATACATGGTGGTATATCTGAGGGCGCGGCCGGATTTAGCTATTCCCATGGTCCAATATTTGGACAACATATATAGGGCGATGGTCGATTTCCCGGGCCCCTCATGGCTAGCATATGACGAGGAATTCAGTATGAGGATTCCCCTTCACCCCGAGATGAGATGGGATGAGCCGTGCCAGAGGCTTTGGCTTGTGTATATGACACCCACACGCCCTGCCCCGGGGGATAGATACCATTGCGGACATGCGGTCCAGCGAGCGGCTCCAGCGCAGGTTACCCACCAGGCGGCGGGGCAGGGGGTTCCAGCCCGCCTGCTGTGCTGGACTTTCTCGTCAATTGGTTCCTGCAATCGAAAGAACTGCAGGTATAAGCATGAGTGTCCCACATGCTCTGGCCCCCACGCAGCCTCTGTTTGCCCCAAGCCTGGGGGGGCGCGAGGCAGAGGGAAGGGTGGACTGTGGGCTGGCAAGGCTGCCACGGATGGAGCTAGTTCTCCAAAAGGCCCCCTCCCCAATTAAGGTGGACATGCTGGAGCGCAGGCTCGCATCGTACCCGAAGGGGGAGGACAGGGAGTATATTCTTCAAGGTTTTAAGCAGGGATTTCGTATCCCTTTTGTGGGTGATAGGTCCCCTCAGGATGCTCCCAACCTTTTATCCCTTAGAGGAAGGGAGGAGGTGGCTGCGGCCAGCGTTCAAAAGGAGTTAGTCGCGGGCAGGGTCGCTGGACCTTTCCCCGTACCCCCGTTTCCCAATCTTAAGGTCTCGCCACTGGGTTTGGTTCCCAAACAGTCCCTAGGTGAGTTTCGCCTTATTCATCATTTTAAATTTAAGGGGGAATATTATTTGGATAAGGCCATGCCTTTTGGCTGCTCCATATCATGCTCGGCTTTCGAGCGTTTTAGTACCTTCCTAGAGTGGGCTTTCGCCCGCAGGTCAGGGTCCCGGTCTGTAGCCCATTACCTGGATGACTTTTTATTCGGGCGTAAACGGGGCTGGGACACGTGCGCACGTCTCCTCAACACATTTCAGACGCTACTGGAGGAACTTGGTGTCCCTTTAGCGCCCGAAATAGACCGTGGGCCCATCGACCAAGCTAGTATTCCTGGGGGTTGAGATTGACACAGTAGTGCAGGCTCCTAGGTTGCCGGGTGATAAGGTGTCCAGGATCGTGGCCCTTATCTCGGAATTGCTGGCCAAGCGTAAGGCATCACTGAGAGAACTTCAGGTGCTACATGGGCACCTTAATTTTGCTTGCAGGGTGGTCGCACCGGGCAGGGCTTTTGCCCGGCGCTTATGCGACGCCATGGCAGGGTTGTCCAGGCCCCACCACAGAGTCAGGCTCACCCGGGGTATCAGGGCAGACATGTTCGTCTGGTTGCAATTCCTGAGGGAGTTTAATGGGGTCTCATTTTGGAGGTCTGACCTCCTGGCGTCCCCCAATTTCCAGATCCAGTCTGATGCCTCAGGATCTCTGGGTTATGGGATGTACTTCGATGTGAAGTGGGGCCTGTGGTGGGTGGCCACCGGCATGGGCAGGCACAGGTCGCCTGCGGGATCTCACATACCTGGAATTTTTCCCCATTCTGGGGGCTTTGATGCTATGGGGCGAACTGTGGGCTAATTCGGTGGTGCATTTCTGGTGTGACAATGCTGCTGTTGCCCACATTGTCAGTGCACAGACTTCCAAATCGCCCAGGGTCATGGACCTAGTGCGCCATTTTGTGCTGCGCTGCCTGCGCCTCAACGTTTTGTTCAGGGCCAGGCATGTCCCAGGGATTAATAATGATATTGCTGACGCTTTGTCCCGCCTGCAGATCTCCCGGTTCCGCGCCTTGGCCCCGGATGCGGAGGAATTTCCCTCGCCACTCCCGGACGAGATGTGGACTATTGGCAAGGAGAGGTGAACCGGGCGATTGGCCTGTCACTAGCGCCACGCACGCGTAAGGCGTATCAACAAGCATTCAATTCTTACAGGGCATTTGCTACTCAATTTCTTTTGCCAGAGACCTGGCCTATCCCGGCGGACCATGTTCTGCGGTTCATGGTTCACCTGCATGCACAGGGCCTTGCACCTCGCACCATAGCATCCAAGCTCTCGGCGTTGGCTTTTGTGGCCAAAGTGGGAGGTCATGTGGATACCACCTCTGACTTCCGTGTGCGACATGTTTTGGAGGGGTGGGTGCGCGAGCGCGGGCGTTGCCCGGATGACCGGCACCCTATTTCCCCAGGGGTTCTTACCCAGTTGGCCCGGGGCTGGCCAGGCCTCTGTTTTGATCATTATGAGGCAGCCCTTTTTCACGCAGCCACAACGGTGGCATTTTTTGGAGCGCTCCGCGTCAGCGAACTCGAGATGCTGTCTAAGGCGGATGCAAGTGGTAGGGCACTGAAACTCGAAGATGTCTACGTAGCCAAAGACTGGGCCCAGTTGAGGATACGCTCCTCTAAAACAGATCAGCATGGCGTAGGCAGTGGTGTAAGGCTGCTACGTTGTTCTTTGGCAGACATCTGTCCGGTTGGTGCCCTACAGGAATTCCTGGCACTGCGTGGCATGCACCACGGCCCGTTTTTCTGTCACCAAGATGGGTCTCCCCTTACTAAATTTCACTTTTGGAAGGTGACAGCCAGAGCCCTCACCAGGGTGGGCCTACCAGGTGCCCGTTATGGCACACATTCGTTCCGGATTGGTGCAGCCTCTACAGCAGCTGCTTTTGGGTACTCTGGGGCTGACATACGCAGCATGGGGAGGTGGGGCTCGCAATGTTTTCAGTTTTATGTGCGCCCACTCCCGCCATGAGTACCAATCCAGTCACCTTACCGCCTTTTTTCTCAATTTTCTTACAGACCCTGGGTGTCGTTTTACACCGGTGACAGTATGGCTGGTGGGCCACAGCTATGTGCACAGGGCAGCGCGTTACGCTGCGGTGACAGAATGGGGACCCCGACTGGGACTGGGTGACCACGCCAGTCTCGCATGGCATGGTAAGCCTGGGATGTTATGGCGGGAGCTGCGGCCTTTCCTTTTTTCTGGCCTGGGTGCTGACCCGCCTGACATTCTAATCATCCACCTGGGGGGCAATGATTTGGGCCAGGTCACCGGCTTATCGCTTAAGCATGCGATTTGCGAGGACCTCGCCCACTTGCATTATGTCTGGCCTGCCACAACCCTGGTTTGGTCGGACATTGTCCCGCGCCATTCTTACAGAGGGGGCGTTAACCTCCTGGCCCTTGACCGCGCTAGGCGCGCGGTCAATAAGGCAATGGCGCGGTTTCTTGCCAACGGGGCTTGGGGACGGGTTAGTCATCACCCTGATATTAGTCTACAAAATTATGACTTGTACGCAGGGGATGGGGTCCATCTGTCGCGAGGAGGTATGGACCTCCTGTTGGGTGATTGGCGAGCAGGCCTGTTGACCGAGCTGACGGTCTGGGGGGGGCGTCAGGTCTTCTTTGAAGCCCCTCCGTGTGGCGGGTAGCACTGGTAAGGTAAACAGTATGACCCACAAGTATCCGGCAGGTTCGCAATTGACTGGACAACACTAGACAGGAATAAATTAGTTAAACGTTGTCCGGTCAACGACGAACCAGGCGATGGGGTGATGACGATTGCTAACCAGCATGCATCACCCCTGTGATTTCACGGATACGCGTCAGAGGGTGGGGTCATAAGTTAGTTATTGACTACGGTCAACAATTTGTTTGTTGTCAACAAACAAATTGATACAAATTGATACATTGTAACCAATTGCCGTTGGCAATTTTGGGGTGGTACCTTACCAGTGTTACTTCGGCCTGCTTGCCTTAGGAATTACGATTGGTCGTTTTACCAATGCAAATTTATAATTCGGACTAGGGCATTGAATCAATAAATGTGGCCCTATGCTGTTATCCACTTTCAATGTTGTCTGTGTCCGTTATTGGGGGGGTGCGCCTGCAATGCAAGCGCGGCGCCAAAATGGCCGCCGCGCCCTTTGCGGGCCCCCCCCCCACAGGACAGAGAATCCGGGTAGTTAGGGGCGTGGCCAGCTCCCTTATAAAAGGGGTGGCCACGAGGCAGCCAAGCTGCCATTTTACCTCAGCGACGGAGCGGAGAAGTTTTTTCCCCTCCACCCCCTCCCTAGTTAACAGTGTGATATTATGGTCGCTTCGGGGCCGGGTGGGAATTTTTGGTTGGGACCCATATTGGCTCTGGGTCCTGGCTTTTTTGCCCATCCCACACTGTTGCTATGGTTTGATATAGGGGGCTTTCTGTGTTCCTACTGTTGACTTTGGTCACATTGGCGGGTAGCACTGGTAAGGTAAACAGTATGACCCACAAGTATCCGGCAGGTTCGCAATTGACTGGACAACACTAGACAGGAATAAATTAGTTAAACGTTGTCCGGTCAACGACGAACCAGGCGATGGGGTGATGACGATTGCTAACCAGCATGCATCACCCCTGTGATTTCACGGATACGCGTCAGAGGGTGGGGTCATAAGTTAGTTATTGACTACGGTCAACAATTTGTTTGTTGTCAACAAACAAATTGATACAAATTGATACATTGTAACCAATTGCCGTTGGCAATTTTGGGGTGGTACCTTACCAGTGTTACTTCGGCCTGCTTGCCTTAGGAATTACGATTGGTCGTTTTACCAATGCAAATTTATAATTCGGACTAGGGCATTGAATCAATAAATGTGGCCCTATGCTGTTATCCACTTTCAATGTTGTCTGTGTCCATTATTGGGGGGGTGCGCCTGCAAAACCCAACCAGCACTGTGTACATATGTTAATTTCTACCCTCAGAAACAATAGACGCGAAAGACACATGAAAACAGAGTAAAAGAATTAATCACTAAAACAATTAAGGTCTTCAAGGATGAGTTGTAGGTTCCAGGAAGGGTGCAAGTGAGTTCCTGGCTTTGAGGCACCAGATGTGGTGATTTTGGAATGTGGTCAGGCTTTTGCATTTGTCCAAACATGCCCAAGGCAAATGAGAACATTCAAAGAGGTTTTAATTTTAATCTAATTTTAATTTATTTATTTTTATTTATATGCCGCCCTACTCAGGTAAAACTCAACTCAGGGCGGCTCACATCACAATTTAAAACCACAAGATATACAGTCACAATAAAAACTAAACATGAGCAGATAAAAGCATAAAGAAGAATAAAAACAGATAAAAAGCCACCCAATTAAACCTACCCGCCCCATCCATAAAAAGAGAAAAGAGGGGGATCTGGATTATGATGCAAGCCAGCAGGCAGGGGCCACATTTCCATCAGGTTCCCACACCTGCCCCGCCAGCTAGGTTTTCAGGTTCCTGCTTGAAATATAAAAATAAATCATGTTAGAATATATGGCAATGTTTTTGGTAAATTTTAGATCATTTTAGGTATAACCGCTAATTAAAACCCAGTCAGGGGTGAAAGGGTTAAGTCTGCTGTGTCTATTTGACAGAAAGGAAAAAATGCATTTTAAACAAAGCTGCAATTACTGAGGCTTGGCTTTAAACAGAAGGAGAGAAGGGGGTCCCTCCCCCCCTTGACCATGGCCTTTTAAAATAGCGGTTTGAGATCTTTATAAATTTATTAAAAATCAAACCTTGCAGTTTCCATCTGCAAGTGAATCATGGATGGATGGACATGGATGGTGTTTATGGACATATAAGCCTAATGATTAGAGTCAGAGGAGAATAGAATAATAAAGGTTAAGAGTATTTTATTGAAAATAAAACATTTTAAAAAAAACAAAATGAAAGGGGCAATTTCCAGATTTGGGGTAACACAATCAACATGGTTAACTTTCTCAAAGCAAATGAGCAGACAGGAAAAGGAAAGCCCAGCAATGATACCCATATCTTCATTCCCTTCAATCCCAGCCTCTTTGGCTACCAGCACAACACTCTTGGAGGGGGTCATCAGGATGCTGAGAACAGCAGGCAATTTTGATGCCTGCAATGGGGTTCTGCTGAGCTCTTTATCTGGCCAAAAAGCAGCCACACTTAGCTCATCCGCCAGTCTGGACATTGCAACCATTGCTCCAATAGGAGGACATGCTTTGAATTGGAGCTGAGGTTTGCAACCTACAGCCTGTGAGCCAGCCCCGGCCCACAGTGCCATTTCATGTGGCCTGCAACCCTCGCTCCGGCTTCTGCCAGAAGTGGGGGAAACAGCTGAAAACACACTGTCAATGAATCTGTGGCTGTCCTAATGCATTTATGACAGCCATGGACGCATTTTACAGTAGGGAAAACCACGTGTCCAGCCCACTCAGCTGTCTGAGGGGGTGTGGTCCTGCCCATAGCACAAAAAAATTGAGAACCCCTGAATTAGAGGGTAGTTGGTCAAAATCTGATCAACAGCTTGCCTTGATGGAGTGGGCCCAATAAAGGGCACTTTGGCTGAGATTCCTGGAGTTACCCTGCTTCTCCTTACCTGTTTGATCCTTTTTACTAGAGATACCCTGGCTTAAACTCATACCCTCTGTATTTAAACCATGAGTAGAAAGAGGCAGACATGATCCTCTTTCTTTCCTCCCCTCCTACATGCTCTAAAAATGTACCCTGCAGGGTTGGAGAACTTTCCACACTGGTTTCCTTTGCTACAGAATGGTACTAAGGAGAGGAGGGAAACGGTTGTGATGCTATCACAAGCATCACATTGGACCCAGATTTAGGATTTTTCAAAACACAGCCTAAAAACAACTGATTTATGGAAATAATAGTTATTGTGCTTTTGCATTCATATCATGCTAAAGCAATCAGTATGAATCATCCCCTCCTGTTTTTTTTTAACTGAGATACAGAAGACAATATAATTGAACAATTGTTCAGTAAAATTACCCAAAAAGTAGAAATTTGGTAAAGAATTATGATGTTGGTTTTTTGGCTAGGCTGAATCTCCATCCCTGCATTATAATTTTCTATTTCACCCTATTCCAGCCTTGTTTTCTTTCAGTGGAGGCTCTTACTCCCATTAAACTCTTATCACAATTCTATGAAAGCTGCAAATAGGGAACGAAATGAAACCGCTGGCCTCATTTTCATTGTGTTCTGAGCTATAATTTGAGGCCAGATTGTTTGAGGTAACAGGTCAGTCGGTGTGCTGAGCTGCCTAGCTTTATCCCCTTGTTGCATCCATGAGATAAATAGAAAGAGGCAAAAGGCAATGTTGAGTTTTCACAGAGGCTTCGGTAGAGAATGCATAATTGCTTTCAGTTGGTGTTACATAGAGCCCATCATTTGGAATATGTATGGCAGTGGTGGCGAACCTACAGCATGTGTGTCAGAGGTGGCTCTTGACCCCTCTCTGTGGGCACCCGTGCAGTCACCCCAGGACAGAGTTCACCCTGCCCTTCTGCCCGGCAGCCCAATGGAAGCATTTCCTTCATCCCCCAGCACAGAGTTTGCCCCACCCCTCTGCCCAGCAGCCCAATGGGAGTGTCTACTTCCTCCCCTGTTGCTGTGTTGGTACTTTGCAATAAATTAGAGGGTTTTAGGGTTGCAGTTTGGGCACTCGGTCTGCAAAAGATTCGCCATCACTGATGTATGGTCAGAACATGTAGAGTTGTGAAGGGCTTCAGATGATTACAGAACAATTCACTGTTACTGGACCTGTCACAAGCTACACAAATGCACACACATGTACACATATGAGACCTAGGGGTTAAGCCAGATGTCCAGGTGCATTCCATACTTATAAACCCATGATCTTTAATGAACATCTGAATGAGACCATTAGCCGCTTCCCCTAACAGCAGTGACCAAATCCTGTTGGGGTTTTACATACATGCAATCAGGGCTGCCATCAGGGCAGTACTACCAGTACTGCCATATAGGGCGCGGAGCTGACAGGGGCCCTGCTGCCGCCGGCCATAACTGTGACATTACTATGGGGGGGGGGCAATAGGATTGCTCTGTATTGGTCCCATAAATTTATGATGGCGGCCCTGCTTGCAATACAAAAGATGTACATGGTCCTAGCTAATTACAGCTGCTTGATGAGGCTTCCCATGTCTGGTGTGTGCAGTATGTGGTCAGGAGCTCAACAGGGCACATGGTCAGCATATGCCACACACCACATCAGTTAGCCATGGTAGGGCACACAGAAAGAGCCTTCTCAAAGATTGTTATTTTTGAACCACAATCAGGTGTATCCTGGTAATCTTTCTCACACTAAGTCAGGTGAAAGAAACTGCAGAATGAACTCACCAAAAGGTGCCTTCGTTTTGGAAGTTTCACATCTGGCCTGGACACAGAAGGAGGAGTGTGGGATCCGCACACGCAATTGGCACACTGTCTCTGACAGAACCACGGTTATGGGAGAACACTCCTTCGAGCCTCTGATTCCGAAGGGACAGAAATTGGGGAGCGGATTAATAGCTATAGTTTAATTCACTGATCACTGACCTAATAGGCGGGTCAGACAATAGAGGGCAAAAGATTGCCAGATGTTTAACTAGATAGGCATGTAATGAGTAATCTCGCATCCGCAGAAGCTCTAAGCCCAAGAGTCAACCTAGGCACATGTTTGCTCCCGTTAACAGTAGACAATGCATGTCCCCGATAGTAATTAGATAGATAAGAAACTTCCCCCGTTGAAGTCATCCCTAATGGGTAACTTGTGTAATCTTGATGTGCAGATTCAGGGTTTTCCTGTAACAGCTAAGCGCAACATATGCACGCGGTCAAGCTAGGCAGAGTATAAAATTAAGTGCCTTCTGGTCAATAAAGGCTGATCTTCGCTCCATCTTGCCTCACGTGTCTTGCTTGACCAGTCTCCTCCGTGACCCTCTGGGCCACATCGGGCCCCGATCCAACAGAGGAGGAGTTAGCCATGGGAATTTACATGATTCTTCTTGGTGAGTGACAAACCCCAAAAGTATTTTTGGCTGTGAATGGAACAGATGATACACTAGTGTCTGTTTTCTATCTTTAAAAGGAAACAATCCTTACAGAGGTGTAACTTGCACCTTCCCATTGCTGGCCAGAAAAGAAGACCATAATAAAATTGGTTCTTAATATAGGAACACACTGTATCACCTCTATTTTAATCATTTTTCCCCATGTTCAATCAACATAACATAATGAGAAGAGGAAGTAGGAGAAGAGGCCCAGAAAAGTCAGTGTTTTATTAACCTGAAAATAAATTAAGCTTGCAATTAATTGCATGTGACTTACTGTGATACTGTAGCAATGCAGTCACTGCAGAGCAATCTTGAATCCATTTTCCATTCGCTTATAATTTGAGCATTCTAATTTTGGAGACATTTCTTTCTGGTCTGCATCTTTATTTAGGAGATAAGACCAGTGGTGTGTGCCAGTGAACAATGGCTTTTGATTGAGAGGAGTGTGTCTACTGTATTTGCTGGCACGTTATGTGTCCTTGAAGTTTGCTTGCTGGTGGGGCTAAAGAAACAGACTGCAATTCAACATGAACAGGGGTTCCCGTAATGAAAAAGATTCAAGAGAAGCATATGCAGAATTCCGATATACCTGTATCCTAAATGGACTCATGAGGAGGTAGCCTATTATAAAATTGTGATCAGCAGCTCAGTGATCACTAAATAGTGACTTCAACAGAGTGGAGGATTAAACACTTTATGTACCCGCTTAAACCCATGCTGTGTACCACTCTGTGGAGATTGTGCTAGTTTTGTTCTTTTCAGTGGCATGGCTAGCAATAACTTTTAACATTTCTGTACAGCATAAATAAAAAATATAACACCCTTCAGGTGTTGTTGTACTGCAATTCTTACCAGCTCAAGACGAGGCTTAATTGGAATAGAGTCCCAAGAACTTCTGCAGGGCCACACCTAATCCATTAGAGCTGTAAGGTAAATCTAAATTTGTCAAGGTTACCTCTGGAGTGCACCAAAAGGCAAGAGGGGCAGAGCAAGTAGTGAGGACTGAAGAATAAGTCAGAACTGAAGAACAAGCCTGAAATCAAGGAGAAAGGGGAAAAACAAGGATAAGGACACTCAGAATTATCAAGGAAAGCCTTATTGCAAAAGCAAGGCTCAATCAGAAAAAGAAACTTTTCATATTCCTTCATTGAGTAGATCTAATGGGCAACTTAGGTGGGCAGTGACAGTATGTTTTACTGTTTTGACAGGGTATTTTATTAGGGAACTACTATGTTCACTTCAGTGGCCCTATGTGAAAGGTACACAGTAAAATTTCAGTCATCATCTTTTTATCTTATAAGATGATGGCTGAAATCTTATCATGTAACTTACATCTGGAGAAGAATGATGATGTCATTGCAATAACTGAGGTACTACTACCCCAAAAAGTCTTAGCCTAGTAGTTACCTGTCCTGTCTGTGATACCAGGCCAAACAAAGGAGGACATCTCAACATGATCTCACTGCATAACTAGGCTAATATAGAAATAGTACAATAGCTACTCTGGTGCCAAAGCCACATAACCAGTACAAAGTAATATACAGTAAAACCTCGCATAAAGAGCACCTCGCTTAGAGACTAACTCAGTTAAAGAGCAGAATGTTCTCTGAATGGTCGCCTTGCTTAACAACTAAAAGCAATCAAAAACTCGCTTAACAACTAAATCGGGGTTTGCAAACACACACACACTAGAAGTCACAATTAGTCACCTACAATGGTGTTTCGCTTAAAGAGCAAACTTGCTTAAAGACCAATCCCGTGGAACGCATTATGCTCTTTAAGCGAGGTACCACTGTATGTCCACTTGTCAGTTTGCAAGGGTGTTATCTATGTTTGCTCTGCACCATGTTCCTTCTAGTTGGACAAGAGGAGACAGATACTCAAATGCTTTAGGAAACTTTGTGTGAGTCCTACATGTTTTACTCTTTCCACTGCCACCATTTCTTCCCAAGTTATCATTTGCAGGTGGAAGAGATCTGCTTTTTTGGGAGACACCTGTTTTACTGTTCCCAATGGTTTGTCCACCCTGTTCTGTTTGCTTAGGGTTGCAGCTTCGACTGTTTATCTCATGAGAATGAAGTGTGCACTGATTCTTTTCCTCTTTGGCTTTTCATCATTGATACCAAGACATAAAAGGAAAGATAGCTGAATCACGAAGCTTCTGGACTGCATAAGAGAAAATCTGTTCAATCCAACTCACTGATTCAGACAGCAGGGGAAATGAAATGATAAATCTATCAGAAGCTGAAGTTAAAGGCTGCTGTTTAATTCAACATGTAGAGGGAACTCCCCAGTAGACTTCCTGAATGCCTAAAGCCATTGCTAGGATAAGAACTCTTATTTTCTATTCTCCAAGGGATTCTTGTCATCAGTTCATATAAGAAGAGTTAGGTAATATATCTGCCTCCTTCCTTGTGCCCAAGGACATCTTCAGAAGCATATCAGCAAAACAAAACTTTGTCCATCCTGCTTTAACTGCTGTTATAAAACAAAACTCAGTGGAAAGGACATGATCTGGGAAGTAGTGTCTGTTTCTAGATAGGGAAATGACAGACAGGGAGACACTCATCATAAAAAGTATCTCAGGGTTTTGATCTAGTGACTTAGCCCAAGGGTTTCCACATTGCGGTACATGGCATTTTGAAAAAGTTCTCCTACCTTCCCATTTTGACTCATCAGATTATACAGTTCTATAGATGTCCTTCAGCAGGTACTTCTGAGACATACAACTGTAATGAAAAATGCTTGCTATCTTTTGTATCCTTGTCAATGCCCAATAAAAGCAGTAATAGCCCTATTGTTAAAAAAATTAATTCTAAATTCTGTCTTGATGTGATTCCTATCTATGTCAACCAAACAAATATAAAAGTTATCTTTTGTACACTAAAATACACACAGAGAGAGATTTTCCCTTCTTCAGTCATGACCTGGGATAGTCCATAGACTCTATTCTTCTTCTTCATTTGTTTGTTTGTTTCTTCGTTTATTTATGTGATTTATATTGCCACCCAACTCAAAAGACTCTGAGCAGCACACAAAGAATAAAAACCAGCATCACAGTTAAAAACTCTAAAACCTATTAAAAACCCATTAAAATGACTTATCAAAAATTACCCCATTCCTTACCGATTAAAAGAGAGAGAGCGTTCTTCCTAGATCAGCCAGCATGTGGGGGTCACCATGTTATTGGTGCCCCACACCTACTTTCCCAGTCAGGTTTTTAGGCCTTTCCTTAAGGGCAGCAACTCCGTCTGGAGACACAACTCAATTGGCAGGAGGTTCCAAAGGGCCGGAACAGACACAGAGAAGGCCCTCTTTCTGGTCCTAGAGAGACACGCCTCTCTAGCAGATGGATCAATTAGAGAGCCTCTGCTTCTGATGCTGCTGATGCTGCTGATGCTGCTGATGCTGTATCTGAATCCGAATATTGGCAATCCTTATGGCGATCAGCCATTAAGACTGTCCTGAGAATATAATGCAGTGGCCTTTCATCTGCCTTCCACATCACAGCATGTCACCTGTACTATTGATCCAGTTCCGCGAGTCACTTTCTGGTCCTGAGCCCTTTCGCCACACAAAGTCCTCACTGGCCCCAGGCCTGGATTGATGAAGCTGTTGCCCTCCATCAAGATGAAGTCAAATGGGATTTAATCCACTTGGGAACCATCACCCTTCCCTGTAGATTTTGGCATCTAAGGGTTGTCAGGATAGTTGACTGACACTTGGCATTAAGTCACTAGCAATATGGTCTACTCTATTACCATAGCAGGATAACCTGGCCAAACACTAAGACTCACTAAGAACTAGACATTTAGAAACCTTAGCTCTTCCATCATTATGTGGCAAACTCAAAACTGCATCCATTTGGTTTGAGCATACAGGCTGTGCTATTATGCTGGTTGAAACCTAACAGACCAGCATCATCTGATGAGACCCATTCTCTGCTCTGCTACATCACTCCTCCATCACAACTTGGAAGAACATGTTGAAAAGGCTCTGAATTTATCCCCCTCCTTTTCCTATTCCCCTTCCCTCCCTGTCCAGTTGTTTGCTTTCAGCATTCCACCTGATAAAGGAAAAGTGTTCCCAAAAGTGTTCCCACACATTTCTGTGTGCCTCTGATCACATTTTGTAAATTCTTCCTTGGCCTACAAATGTATTGCCTCAAATGGAGTTTGGTGTTCATAAAAATGCAATATAAACTATACTTTCAGTTTCTTTTGATTATTCCACATTTATTTTTCTCCCTTTCCTTAAAAAAGGCAGAAGGAGCAGGCCTCTGCTCCTATCAGATTAGCCTGACAGCAACTCTCTGGGTTAGATTAGGCTAAGAAACAGTGACTGAAATATTGATTAGAATTCCTCGTTGCCACCTGATGGTATGATTTGATTATCTAGGGTTCTAGGTTGAAGAGGGATTTGCAGTGTTAAGACCTTAACTTTTTAAAGATATTGCTGTCTTAGACTGCAACTACACAGTCAAATACTGCCCTGCAGGATTTGCTAGGGGTGTAAAACAGAGGAATTGCTTTTTAAAAAAAACTGATCTACTTACTTGGTTGATCCGTGTTTCACACGTCAGGTTGACGTGGCAGATCAAAACATCGTCTTCCACTGTTTCTGATCCCATGCCATTCTCATCCAGGGCCTCGGGAACATTGCCCTGCACTGGTCTTCCCATCTGGTTGCTGGCCTTCCTAGTGGTCGCTTTATGTCAAGTAGTATCCATTCTGTTAAGGCTTTCATTCATCTGCCATCTTTGAAGCAGCACACATGCCCAGCCCACCGATGTCTTGCAAACTCAATCAACGTTGACACTTGTTTTGCACCTGATCTTATACGCAGTTCTTCATTGCAGACGCACCCCCCAATAAAGGACTCCGACACCAATGAAAGTGGATAACGGCATTGGGCCACATTTATTGATTCATGCCCTAGTCTGAATTATAAATTTCTATTGGTAATTGACCAATTATAATTCTTAAGGCAAGCAGGCCGAAGTAACACTGGTAAGGTACCACCCAAAATTGCCAACGGCAATTGTTACAATGTATCTATTTGTATCAATTTGTTTGTTGACAACAAACAAATTGTTGACCGTAGTCAATATCTAACTAATGACCCCACCCTCTGACACGTATCCGTAAAATCACGGGGTGATGCATGCTGTCTAGCTGTAGCCATCACCCCGTCGCCTGGTTCGTCGTTGACCGGACAACGTTTAACCAACTTATACCTGTCTAGTGTTGTCCAGTCAATTGCGAACCTGCCGGATACCTGTGGGTCATAAATGTTTACCTTACCAGTGCTACCCGCCCATGTGACCAAAGTCAACAGCAGCAACAGAAAAACCCCTATATCAAACCATAGCAACAGTGTAGGATGGGCGAAAAAACCAGGACCCAAGAGCCAATTGTGAGTCCCAGCCAAAAATTCCCACCCGGCCCCGAAGCAACCAAAATATCACACTGTTAACTAGGGAGGGGGTGGAGGGGAAAAACTTCTCCGCTCCGTCGCTTCGCAAAATGGCAGCTCGGCTGCCTTGTGGCCGCCCCTTATATAAGGGTGCTGGCCACGCCCCCTAACTACCCGGATGTCTTCGTCCGGTGGGGGGCCCGCAAAGAGCGCGGCAGCCATTTTGGCGCCGCGCTTGCATTGCAGGTGCACCCCCCAATAAAGGACTCCGACACCAATGAAAGTGGATAACGGCATTGGGCCACATTTATTGATTCATGCCCTAGTCCGAATTATAAATTTCTATTGGTAATTGACCAATTATAATTCTTAAGGCAAGCAGGCCGAAGTAACACTGGTAAGGTACCACCCAAAATTGCCAACGGCAATTGTTACAATGTATCTATTTGTATCAATTTGTTTGTTGACAACAAACAAATTGTTGACCGTAGTCAATATCTAACTAATGACCCCACCCTCTGATGTGTATCCGTAAAATCACGGGGTGATGCATGCTGTCTAGCTGTAGCCATCACCCTGTCGCCTGGTTCGTCATTGACCGGACAACGTTTAACCAACTTATACCTGTCTAGTGTTGTCCAGTCAATTGCGAACCTGCCGGATACCTGTGGGTCATAAATGTTTACCTTACCAGTGCTACCCGCCACACGGGGAGGCTTCCCAAAAGGCTCACCGCCCCCCCCCCAAGACCGTCAGCTCGGTCAACAGGCCTGCTCGCCAGTCCACTAACAAGAGGTCCATACCTCCCAGCGACAGATGGGCCCCATCCCCTGAGTAAAAGCTCGTAATTTTGCAGACTGATGTCGGGGAGGCGAATGACGTGTCCCCCACCTTTGTCGAAAAGGAACCGGGCAATAGCCCCGTTCACGGAGCGTCAGCTCGGCCAAGAGCCTCGAGGCCGCACGCCCCCCTGTAAGTGTACCGCGGTATCGTGTCCGACCAATTGAGGGTTGTGGCAGGCCACACATAACGTGAGTGGGGCAGGTCACTGCAAATCGCAAGCTTCCGCGATAGGCCAGTGACCCGCCCTAAGCCATCGCCCCCAAGGTGCATAACCAGGACATCAGGCGAGTCAGCATCCCTGATGTAGAAAAGGAATGGCAACAGTTCCCGCCATAACATGCCGCGCTTACCATACCACCTGAGACGTGCGGATGCGCCCAGTCCCAGTCGGGGTCCCCACTCTGTCGCCGCAGCGTAACGCGCTGCCCTATGCAGCATAATGCGCTGCCCTGTGCAGCGTAACGCGCTGCCCTGTGCAGCATAACGCTCTGCCCTGTGCACATGGCTATGGCCCACCAGGCACACTGTCACCGGTGTAATACGACACCCAGGGTCTGTCAAGGAAAAAAGGGGGGGAGAAACAGTGCAGTGACTAAACTGGTACTCACGGTTGAAGAGGGCGAACACAAACTGAAAACATTGTGATCCCCACCCTCCCATGCGGCGTATGTCAGCCCCGGAGTACCCAAAAACAGCTGCAGTAGAAGCCGCCCCTATCCTGAATGACTGGGTGCTGCAACGAGCCCCAGGGAGGCCAACACTGGCTAGTGCCTACCGGCACCCTCCAAAATTGAAATTTAGTAAGGGGAGACCCATCTTGGTGACAGAAAAAACGGGCCATGGTGCGTGCCACGCAGTGCAAGGAACTCCTGTAGGGCACCAACCGGACAGATGTCTGCCAAAGAACACCATAGCAGTCTTACTCCACTGCCTACGCCATGCTGATCCGTCTTAGAGGAGCGTATCCTCAACTGAGCCCAGTCTTTGGCCACATAGACATCTTCGAGTTCCAGTGCCCTACGACTAGCATCCGCCTTAGACAGCATCACAAGCTCGCTGATGCGGAGCGCTCCAAAAAAGGCCACCGTTGTAGCCGCATGAAACAAGGCTGCCTCATACCTATCAAAACATAGGTCCTGCCAGCCCCGTGCCAGTTGGGTAAGAACCCCTGGGGAAATTGGGTGGCGGTCGTCCGGGCTACGCCCACGCTCCCGCACCCACCCCTCCAAAACATGTCTCACACGGAAGTCAGTGGTACTGTCCGCATGTCCGCCTACTTTGACCATAAAAGCCAGCGCTGACAGCCTGGATGCTATGGTTCGAGGTGCAAGGCCCTGGGAATGCAGGTCAACCATGAATTGAAGTATAAGGGCCACCGGGATCGGCCAGGTATCTGGCAGCCGGAATTGGGCACAGAATGCCCTGAAAGAATTGAATGCGTGTTGATACGCCTTACGCGTGCGTGGCGCTAGCGACATGCCGATCTCCCGGTTCACCTCTCCTTGCCAAAGGTCCATATCTCGTCCGGGAGTGGCGAGGGAAATTCCTCCGCATCCGGGGCCAAGGCGCGGAACCGGGAGATCTGCAGGCGGGACAAAGCGTCAGCGATATCATTATTGACCCCCGGGACATGCCTGGCCCGGAACAGCACATTAAGGCGGAGGCTGCGCAATACAAACTGGCGCACCAGGTCCATTACCCTGGGTGGTTTGGAAGTCTGTGAGTTGACAATGTGGACAACGGTCGCATTGTCACACCAGAAATGAACGACCGAGTTGGCCCACTCCTCACCCCATAGCATCAAGGCCCCCAGGATGGGAAAAAATTCCAGGTACGTAAGATCCCGCAGGCTGACCAGGCTGGCGGCCACCCACCATAGGCCCACTTCCCATTGAAGTACATCCCATAACCCAGGGACCCAGAGGCATCGGACTGTATCTGGAAACGAGGGGAAGCCAGAAGGTCAGACCTCCAAAATGACATCCCATTGAACTCCCTCAGGAACTGGAGCCAGATAAGCATATCTGCCTTAATGCCCTGGGTTAGTCTGACCCTATGGTGGGGCCTGGATAAGCCTGTCATGGCGTCGCACAAGCGCCGAGCAAATGCCCTGCCCGGTGCGACCACCCTGCAAGCGAAATTGAGATGACCATGCAACACCTGCAGTTCCCGCAGTGATGCCTTGCGTTTAGCAAGCAAGTCCGAGATAAGGGCCACTATCCTTGACACCTTATCCCCTGGTAACCTAGAAGCCTGCGCTACCATGTCAATCTCCACCCCCAGGAAGACTAGCTGTGTAGATGGGCCCTTGGTCTTTTCGGGCGCTAAAGGGACACCCAGTTCCTCCATTAGCGTCTGAAATGTATTGAGGAGACATGTGCACGTGTCCCAGCCCCGTTCACCCCCGAATAAAAAATCATCCAGGTAATGGGCTACAGACCGGGACCCAGACCTGCGGACAAAAGCCCACTGTAGGAAGGTGCTAAAACGCTCGAAGGCCGAGCACGATATGGAACAGCCAAAAGGCATGGCCTTATCGAAATAATATTCACCCCGGAACTTAAAACCCAGCAACTCAAAGTCACCCGGGTGAACCGGCAGGAGGCGAAAGGCAGACTTAATGTCGCACTTAGCCGACAGCGCACCCGGGCCACATGAGCGCACCATGCGCAGCGCTTGGTCAAAAGATGTATACCTGACCGAGCAAAGGTCATCAGGGATAGCATCATTGACCGATCGGCCGGCTGGGTAGGACAAGTGATGGATCAGGCGGAACTCGCCCGGTGACTTCTTGGGCACCAAGCCCAAGGGTGACACTTTAAGGTTGGGGAACGGGGGTGCAGGGAAAGGACCAGCGACCCTGCCCGCATCAACCTCCTTAGAAATGCTGGCGGCAGCCACCTCCTCCCTCCCCTTAAGGGACAAAAGGTTGGGGGCATCTTGGGGGGACCTATCACCCTGGAAAGGAATACGGAACCCCAGTCGAAAACCCTGAAGCAGGTAAACCGCATCTGCCCCCCTCGGGTACGATGCGAGCCAACGCTCCAACATGTCCACATTAATTGGGGAGGGGGCCTTTCGGTGGGCCAGCTCCCTCTGCGGCAGTCTTGCCAGCCCCTTGTCCGCCCCTACCTTTGCCCCGCACCCCTCCAGGCCTGGGGCAGGCGGAGGCCGCATGGGGGCCAGCGCAAGACGGACACTCATGCCTGTACCGGCAATTCTTCCTACTGCAGGAACCATTTGACGAGAAAGTCCAGCACAGCAGGCGGGCTGGAACCCCCTGCCCCGCCACCTGGCGGGGTGTCTGTGCTGGGGCCGCTCGCTGGACTGCATGTCCACAATGGTATCTTTCCCCAGGCGCAGGGCGCGTGGGAGTCATGTACAGAAGCCACAGCTTCTGGCAGGGCTCGTCCCACCTCATCTCAGGGTGCAGGGGAATCCGCATACGGAATTCCTCGTCGTAAGCCAACCACGACGGGCCCGGGAAGTCGACCATCGCCCGGTAAATGTTGTCCAAATACTGGACCATTGGAATTGCCAAATCCAGCCGGGCCCTGAGGTAGACCGCCATGTATATGAGGTACGCCGGCAACCAATTGGCCCACGTACGTGGCGGCTTACGACGACGTGCCTGTTCCTTATCCTTCTCATCCTGCCCCTCCCTTTCTTCTTTGGTGGGCTCTCTGTTAAGAAGGGAGAAGATGTCCACATACTCCCCACGCCAGATCTTCTCTTTGGTGGCCTGGGCCAAATGGTCCCCCAGGGGCAAGGAATACCCCGCTGTCGGCAATGCCGACACCGGCACAGTGGGAACCACGGGGATCTGGAAAGGAGCCTGGACCAACCCGGCCACCCCTAACACATTCCAAACTGAATAAGAGGTACCACCCAAAACGGGGCCCTGGGTGAGCGGTGAAGTCACCGGGTGGGACGTCGGCGACTGAACCGTCGCGACACCCATGCGAGGCCACGGCCACTGGAATGCCCCCCCCCAACGTGGGTAGGTGTGTGGGTGCACTAGATTGAACTGCATACTCACATGCAGCACCCCCGCGGGCCGCCCCCACCGGGGGTTCCGGCCCGCTGGGGGCGTCGGAGCTCACGACCGCAATTGAGCTCGTCGACGGGGCCTGACCAGCATCAGCCTGTTGAGTGGGGAGCTGCGAGGCAGTGGCCGAAGCCGGCCCACGCGCCTCGGGCAGCTCGACCTGTCCTGCCGCCTGCCGCTGACCGGCAGACAATGGATCAACCTGCACCCCAAAAGGCACCCCCGGGCGGTTAACCCTCGCGAGGGATGCCTCGAGGGCCGCAACGCAGGCCAGAAGGGCCTCAACACTGACGTAGCCCCCTAAGCCAAGTGGGGGCAAAGGGCCAGCCGGCCCACTGGCTGCAGGCGCCGGTCCAGGTCCCTGGACCCCGGGGCCCATATACGGCCACGACCCCAGGCCCGGCCCCTGCAGGGCCGGGGGGGTACCCTGCCAGGGGAGGGAACCCAGCCACCCACCATGGCTGAAACCCCCCGCAGGAAGCTGCGCACCCATGGAAGAAGGCCCCGCAGAATGGGCCATGCCAGAGGCAGTGGCCACTGCTTGCGGGCCGGGGGCCGCGGCCCCAGCTGGGCCGGTACGCGGACCCCCCGCCTCGGGCCAAGGGGCAATTAACCCCATCCGGTGGGCTCAGGCAAAGGAGGCTGCTGGGAAGGCGCAGCCGCAGTCCTCCGACCCGGCTGGCGCCTCCGTGCAGAACGAGCCACGTTCACAGTCGCCTTCTTCTTAGAGGGCTTAGCAACTAAACGATGGGAAGCCGGAAAAGTCAAGAAAATCAGCAGCCAGAGGCTTCCCTAAGAAAGGCAAGAGCGACGGAGGTAAGAGGGAAAAACTTCTCCGCTCCGTCGATTTGCAAAATGGCAGCTCGGCTGCCTCATGGCCGCCCCTTATATAAGGGTGCTGGCCACGCCCCCTAACTACCCGGATGTCTTCGTCCGGTGGGGGGGGCCCCGCAAAGAGCGCGGCGGCCATTTTGGCGCCGCGCTTGCATTTGATATTCGGTCAATCCATCTTATGTGTAGCATCCTTTGCTCGATTGCTCTTTGTGTTACATCGATTTTTTTGATGTCAGCTTTTGTAGGTGCCCATGATTCACTGCCATATAATAAAGCAGGCAGAATGGTGGTGCTGATGAGTCCAGCCAGTAATTTTCTTGCTTTTGCTTCACTAAGCACAGTCTTTATGTTGTTAAAAGCTGCCCATGCTGCTTGCCTTCTTCGCGAAATTTCTTTTATTAGATCATGCCTTAGGTTAACCTCTTGCCCAAGGTATACATATGAATCAACTTCTTTTACTATCTTGTCTCCACATCTCATATCTGTGGCATTTGTAGAGGCACTCTGTATATATTTTGTTCTTGACATATTGATCTTCAGGCCAATCTTTTGACTTTTTGCGTCTAACTTTTGGAGCATATTCTGTCCTTCTACTGATTCTGCTATTAACAGTATATCATCATCAAAACTAAGATGGGATAAGTACTCTCCATTTATATGAATTCCCTTTTCCTCGCATATCAAATTGCACATTGCTGATTCTATAGTAATTTCGTGTCAGAAATTATTCTGGGTTGAAAGGATTTTTGCAGAAGAAACTCTGCTCAGGGAATGCCCAAATGAAGCTCCTTTCATATCCCCAAGAGCTGGGACAGAGACAGGCATTCAATCCATCATGCAGTACCTGAGTCTCAAACTGCCGGCTTGCCAGCCTTCCAGCTAACAAGGCAAGCTTCTTAACCACTGAGGCACTGCAGCCCTTGATTCTAAGGCAGCAGTAAACAACTTTGGGCTGATTGTTTCACCCTGATGGACTCCTCTTTTTATAAGGATCTTTATCAGTTTCTGAAATTAAGTGATTTGTGTTGTACGCCCATATCTATAAAACAGAGGTGTGGGTTTGTATGTGCTCCAAAAGAACCCACACCTGGACCAATCTTGCTAAAAGTTTGTACATACATACCTTGGGCTTGCAAGATCAGCTCTGTGGGGGTCTCAAAACCCATTTGGGGGTTTATGCCCCCCAAAGTGGAACTCAAAGGGGACACTCCCACCGGCTGTAGAAGCAGCAACAAAACAGCAGTACTGCACAAGCACAAGACAGCCAAGCAGTACTGCATATGCGCAGCACAGCCAAACCAGCAGCTTGAATTTTTTGCTGGGAGGCCCTGCCACTAAAGAAAGCTGTGGCTGCGATTAGCAGCCATAGCTTTCTTCAGCAGCAGGGTCTCCTGGCCGTAAATGTACAGTTCTGTCAAGCCGCGGCCTCTTTTCGCTGACCAAAAGAGACCGCGGCTTGACAGAACTTAACATTTATGGGCTGGGGACGCCGCCAGGCGGAAAAGTAAAACCTCAGTCAAGCCGCGTCATCCTTGCTTTAAAGGACAAAAACAACCCAGGCAAGGCTGGGTAATTATCTAGTCCCTTATACACTTCTTTGAGAAGGCTGATATAGCATGGATCGATTCCTTGTTCATAGAGCAGTTGCAGCACCGCATTGGTTTCAACACAGTCAAAGGTCTCATAATCCACGAAGGTGAGAACCAATGGCAATGTAAACTCCCTCCATCGCTCTATTAACTGATTGACAGTGTGCAGATGATCCATGGTACTGTATCCTTGTCTGAAACCCTGTTGTTCTATTGGCTGGCCCTCATTCAGCTGTGGTGCAATTCTGTTGAGAATAACCCGTGTGAAGAGTTTATATTTTTGAAACAAAAGACATATTGGCCTATAGTTCTTGGTCTCTTCACAATTTCCCTTTTAAAATATTAATACTGTCTTTGATGTTTTCCACTGAGCTGGGATAGTTTCATGTAGTATGTATTTAGTAAACAAGTGTGTCAGGACTTTCTGCAGTTCTTCTCCACCTGTCCCTATGGTTTCTATGGTGATTCTATCAATTCCAGGGGCCTTTCCTGACTTGGTTTGCTTCAGGGCATTACTGCACCTCACTGATTCGTATTTCTGGTTACACTTCCTTAGTTGGTGTTATCCTCAGTTCTTGAACTCTAACTTTTGATTCAAAGAGATTAGTGTAGATGTCCTTAACCATTTTTCCCCATTTCTGATCTTCTCCTTATTCTTTTCTCATTTAGAAGTGCAGGCAATTGCTCATGGTATTGAGACAGATCTTTCTTGCATCTTTTAATGCTCCTTCTTTGTTCAGCTACTTCCATGAGTCTTTTTTCTTCTGTACCCTTCATGGTCTTCTTGGAGCTTTCTTCTAAGTAGACGACATAGCAGGCGTCTGCTGCTATGACCCCATGATCCAAAGGCCAATTTGCATCAACCCAGTCCTTTTTACTCCCAACATTGATTTTTTTTCCCTCTGCTGCTGTGAACCTCTGCTTTTTTTCAACCTGTGATGATTCAAATAGACTTTCCCCATGTGATTAATTGTTTCATTCTCCAAAAGGAAGCAGGGAAAGACTGGGTGGTATTTTGGTAATGTACAAAGCTGGGTGTAATGATTTGGATAGCAGGAACCTCTACTATTGCAATCTTTCTCCTTAGTCACCCTGAAGTATTTTTTCAACAAAAAAAATCTACTTGCATTTAGTACTAGATTACCTTATCATTACATGGCTATACTAGTTTAATGCTAGATAACCTCTGCATGAGAGGAAAAAAAGGTAAACATCAATAGAAAATATAAACAATTCCAACAAACTACAGCAGACTACTATGTTTCCATGGTATATGTGTACATGTTCACTTATGGAAAACTTTAGGAAACTATCTCTTTACCATAATGCCATGCAATACTTTAAATAGCTCGCCAACTTTACACTGAACTATAAAGGACAGCTGAGGGCTGGGAGAAGGCAGGATAAAAAGAAGGGGGCTGTCAGCAGTGGTGCAGATTAAATCACATCAGATTGAGGGGCCAGTGTGAACACTAGCACCAAAACAATCCACAGTTTTCATGTCATCACCTAATTGAACAGAAGCATGTGGGTCAAGCCACAGAAAGTTGAATTGCTCCAATTCTGTTTGTCAGTGTAGTCCCAGCCTTAGTGGGTTGAGGGGAGATAAATAAATGGAAAGAATAAATATAAATGTCCCTGATTTACGGCAATTTTGGATTTTCTTATCTGTAAAGAGTATACATTATGGCGTATGTCTGTTAGGCTAAGTGAGGTATTCTTTTTCCAGAAGGCTATACAAATCATTCATACATAGAAATTTTTGCTTAGCCAGATATCTTAATTTTCTTGGTGTGGCTCTACAACAGTTTCTGTTTAACCACGAAGGACTTCTTTTTCTTCAGATATTTCTGCTGAGAATAAACTGTTAAAGCAAAATTGCAAGATATAAGCTATTTTATGTAATCCATACTTCCCCTGAAATGGTTTACCCTAGATTTGTGAGTTTCAAAAACTGCCATTATTGGCAATAGCAGTCTGTTAAATTGACACTAATTAATAAGCAAACATTCCCAAAAGAATACATAGATAAGAAATGATCTGAAACTAAGATGTGAAAACTAGCTGTGGTATTAAAAAAAAAATCCAAGTATGAAGAAAGGGAATTTCTGGACAATGTTTCAAAAACAATATTATCATTTAAAGATTTCAACACATGTATTTAACCCCGAGTAGTGTAAGAGTTTTTTTAAATACTGTAACTGTTTTCCCATGAGTGATTATTTTGGACTACAATGGGAAACTTCATGGACTAATCAGATGAATCCTAAATGTGGGATTTGTCACAATCAGAAAAATATTCTTGAAATGAAGTAGCCTTATATGTTGCTTATTATTGTTATTCCCTACCTGCCCTCTCTTCTAAGCCACTCATGTGAAAAGATGAGATGTTTCATTTTCTCCTCACCAAAGCATAACAGACATGGGATCACCCTTGACCTGTAAGTGATTTGGACAAATACCCAAACATGGCACATACAGGTACAATACCCAAACATTATTGTTCATCCAAAGGCTGGAGAAATCTAGACATAAGATGCCCTTGGGTTTGGATCAAAGACTCCTTCCCTGCAGTAATGGTCAAAGGTGGTGGCTTGCCTGGCATAAGAATTCTTAAGGTGATATGCCAGACACATGTCCCCTTCAGGTTTTCTGCCTTCCAAGCAGATGTTTGAGTCTGAGAAGAGGCTCTGCACATGTGGGCATAAAATCTGATCCCAGAATTGGAAGGGCACATTCTTCTCTAGAAGCTTCCGTGCTGTGATTCAATAGCTTTCCTTTGATGTCCTTATGCCACCATATTCTTCCTTGAGACCAGAACAGAAAATGGGCAGTGCAAAATTGTTCAGACCAAACCAGTATATCATCTCAGCTGTCCAGTTTAAGACTGGCAGGTCTGAAAAGAACAGCAGTCCCAGTATTATTGACCTGGTGGGCGTTGGTTAACTGGTGATGCCAAAGAATTAAGCTGGTCATAGGCTAGCCTGAATTAGAACTCCTACATCACAGAGATTTTCCTTTTTCTAGAGAAGCTTGAAAAACTTGCTTTTCCTGGTTTGCTCATTATGAAAGGCATAATTCAACACAGGCACATCCAAAATGAGGGCCCTCAATGACAGCCTAAGAACAGATATTCCGTGTTATTTACCCTAAGATCAATAACAAATGAATGAGAATGGATTGTATAAATGATATTGAAAAGCTGACAGGGCTCAAGATCACCGGTGCTGCAGCTTCAACGAACACTTCAAAATAATGGCTGGCAGAAATGGGAGCAATAATCTCCTAAATCTTCTGTGATATCTTGCCACATTCTTATGTGACAAAAGCACTGAATGACACCTTGCCTTTGAAGAGTCCCTGGTGTTTGTTCAAAGGGAGGCATGATATCCTTTATTGTATCCGGCAATAAAGAGAGTCTTACACAATTGACACAACTGATTTAAAGGAACTGGGCTGAGTCTTCTTAGTGTCAGGGGTGGGCGCTATATTTCACCCAAGTCACAAAATGCATGACTCAAGCCAACCAGCCACAAATTTCAACAGAGAAGTAATCAGGTCATGCTGCAGGGTAGTCCCTGGTTCTGTTTGCACACACCCCACACCTAGATTTCTGAACCCTGCTAAGTGCGCTAAATTGATTACTGATGTAGCTTTTTAACAGACATATCACAGTTCTGCCATCCACGTTACGTAGGGACAGGCCAGGCTCAGGGATGGGGAACCTTTGGGGTGGGGACTACAACTAAAAGACAAATGTTTACCATTTTTGACCAGGGTTAAGCCTTGTGACCTCTCAAATGTGTTTGCCATTTTAGATGGTGAGCATATGGTAGACAAGCTGCCAGGGGTGGGGGGAGGATGTATCTGTATTAGCAGCTCAATTGGGATAAATTAAGGAGACTTCTTCTGGTTTGTAATGTGATTCTGAAATTAATTATTTTGGATGCAAACTTCTGTAACCTCACTTAGGATATAGAATTCCCTCTCTTGGTAGCTCCGTTTGCAGTCTTGCAAATAACGTTTTAGTTTGGAAAGGCATTGGTAGGTCATATTACTGACTTTTCTGCTCTACGGTTGGATGTTTCTCGAGGGATATAAGGTCGCATTGGAACACACACACCCCAGCCCATCCTCGGTCAACTGTAATTCAGAGGTGCTGGAGGAAGAACCTGTATTTTCCCACTGCAATTTTGACTATACTGTTGAATTTTGGCTGTGCATTAGTAGGTGACATTTTGTCTGTGTAAGAGTAAGATGTGGGAGGAGTGCATCCCTTGCACCGGAGCACTTTCATGCTCCCAGAAGCTATCTGAGCACTTTGCTTTTAAAGAGAAATACTCCTTTTTGACCTAACAAATTGTTACCTGAAAATTGGCAACCTTTTATGGGACCATTCACAGGCAGGGTTGAATCAGGAACAAACTCACAGACAAAGTGTTTTGATACAAATTTAAAGATGTTTACTTATGAATCAAATAAGGAAATAAAGTACCAAATAAGAAAAATAAGAAATCCAGTTAGATGGAGTTCACTTTAGAAATACAGAAGATTGCTTAAAAATACTTAGACATATGGAATTACTCAGGAATAAAAATAAATGAAGAAGTTACTATAAATGAAAAGCTTACATAAAGATAGAAATTACTTAAAGGTAAAGAAGTTACTTTGAAATAAACAACGTAGTTACTTAAAGGCCTACTTAGAAATGAATGAACCTTAAAAGGAAAGAATAAAGAAAAGCAGAGAAAATTAGAAGCAGGGGAAAGGAAGAGAAGATTGCTTAGAAATCACATGCTTAAGATTTGCCTAAGGAAAAGAAAGAGATAGGGAGGAAAAGCTTGCTGGAGGTAGAGAAAGAGAGAGAGAGAAGGGGGGGTAGAGAAAGCCATCCTGACCACACTGGATCAGGGAGCGAGAAGGTGAAGGTGCAGAAGAAGAAGGCCAGGGTGCAGAAGAAGAAGGCCAGGGTGCAGAAGACCGAGAATCTCAAGAAACCCTTCCTTTATAGATGAAACAATCCAAAAGTCCAGACAATTTCAATTGGTCCAAACAGGATTACATGGTAAATTAGTGACGGACAGTCCCCTCCTCCATGAAGTGATGCCCAAAATATCAGTAGCAAATGGCTAAACCCACAAATTGCATAACTATAAATCTTAATACAGAAATCTACATAGCCCCCTCCCAAACAGCCCATTTCCTGAGATAGTGGTCTTTGATCTGTGGATGAAAGCAGTGTCACCTCCTTGTTAAATCCTCCATCCTGTCCCATGCGTAAACAACTATCCTGATGTACTTCAAGTTTTAAAGAAAAAGAAACATTTTGGGAGTTCAGAAAATACAGAGTCATTTTACAATATTCTTCATGTGGCAGAAACAGCATTTTATAATTATTTTTCATGTAGCAGAAACCAAATAGCTATTGCAAGTGTTACAATTAGAGATTTGAATAAAACAAAAGGCTAGATAAGAAGCAACCATGGCAACAAATTGTCCATATCTGGATGATGGTAGTTGACTCCTTCTTTCACACAATTCCTTGAGAGCACAGGGTATGGTCATTGATATATATGCTTTTATCAGAATTTATCAGCACTGTTCCTTGAAATGATAAGATATAACATTCAGGGTTAGTAATCGTGCACACAGAAAGGCAGGTTTTCATAAAAGTTACCTATATGTAAAAGAAATCACTCTAATGCCACTCTGAGCTTCAAGTTTAACAATAGCTCTTGGGCAGCCAGGACAGACAAATTAACATCCCAAAAGGTAGCTTCCAAGAAATCAGGCACCTGGCTTATTGCCCATTAACTTTCCAGCTCCACCTGAGTCAAGGGAAATTAGAAGTTTTAAGTAACTTTATTTAAGAATATAGAAATCAGACTAAGCATGACATTATAATATTTCAAAAATATTTTGCATTCAAAATATCATGTTACAAAATTTTGACAATATTGTGACAATTTCAGGGTTAAGTGTTCCCATGTTTTAATTCAGACCCAGCCCGTGGCATCATATCATCCGACCCACACCCTCATTCAGGTGGATGGGGGTTAGGAAGGCCTCCTGTGGCTTTTCCTGGGGCCAGGGAGGCCTCCCATGGCTTTCCTGGGGAGCTGGGGTGGGTGTGCATGGCTTTCCCGGGGGCTGAGGATTCCTCCCATGGCTTTTCCAGGGGCCGGGGAGACCTCCCATGGCTTTTCCAGGGACTGGGGCGGGTACACATGCCTTTCCCGAGGCCCAGGGAAGCCATTCAGCAGCCTTTTTTTGGGGGGGAAGGGAGGCCTCCTGCAACTTTTGGGGGGCTGAAGTGGGCACATGCACTTTTCCCAGGGGTTAGAGAGGCTTCCCATGGCTTTTTCAGGGGCTGGGGCAGGCACACGCACCTTTCCCGGGGCCCAGGGAAGACACCCGTGTCTTTTCCGGGGGGCGGGTTGCACACACACACCTTTTCCAGGGGCCAGGGAGGGCTGCAGGCAAGAAGGACAGCCTGGACCCCTGCTTCACCCACACCATGCAGCTTGTCCAGGCCGGTAAGCAGTGGTGGGAGGAATGGGGGGGGCTCATGGGGGGAGGGAGTAGGGGGTTCATGGGGGAGGGAGGGGCTTATGGTGGGGGAAGTGGGGGGCTAATGGTGGGGGGAGTGGGGGGGGGGCTCACAGTGGGGGAGGTGGCAGTGGCAGCACCATTCTGGCCCCTGAACAGTCTGAGTGGGCGTGAACCGGCCCCTGGCTTTAAAAGGTTAATGACCCCTACTTTAATCAGTTTGTAAAAGAGTTTGTTTTGATTCTCTTTGCTGGATTGTATTTAGGCATCGAAGTTCCTTCTGAATTGATATTTTTATGGGTTTTCTACAAATAGGTCTGAGACGGTGTGTGCTATCTGCCCTTAACCTTTGCTTTAATATACTTAGAGTCTGATGATATGTGTATTGCTTGTTGAATGGTGGTAGTATTGTGTGTGTTTTCATGCATGACAGTAGACTTTTTCTGTCAATACAGAACTAATGTAGTAAGCAACACAGACTGAAGTAAAGAAAAATCAAACATAAACACCAAGGCTAGAATTTCTGTGAAAAAAGCACAAGAGAATAAGGAAAGTGCCACTATCTAGCAAAGATGCTACTCAACTAACACTGAGACCAATCAAGCTCATTCAAATAAGCAACAAATATTAAAGAGTTAGGAAGAATAGCATTGTTGAGGGAAGAATTAAGAAAAGAGTGTTGAAAGGTGTATGCTGATGGTGTGAAGAAAGAAGAAACTCAAGATAGGCTACTGTATATGAAACTGCAGCCAAGTTTAAGTGGATTCCTTTAAAAACTGTGATTGGAGAGTTCTCCTGTGATTTAAGGTTTAAAGGTTATGTAAGTGAATAAAATTAAGATTCACACACAATAGACATTACAACCAAAGGCTGTCCAGATTAATAAAACAAAGGTTCTGAAGTGAATTGACAGATTACTCAAAGTGTAGCATTTTCAATAGTCTCCTACTGACAGCTAAGAAAAAGAATAAAAACTGCTAACCTTATATTTAACACATATACAGTACCTGAGTTGGCCCAGATCTACCCAGTTGGTTTGGGCCATTCAGGATTTGAGTGAATCATTTGCACAGCTATAATAAGATATCATTATCTCACTACAAGCAAAATTCTGTGGATAAATGCCAATAGGAGTTTGAGTCTCCTCGGCTTACACAATATTGAGGAGTCAGTTAAGGATTTATAGGAAACTGATAGCAGAAGAAAATTAGGAAATTGGCCCATTGAGATTTCTAACAGCTTCTAATGGGGCTGAGCAGGAAGCTCTCTAATGTAGAGAGCTGTGTCATCAAGACATGTGGTTACACAGCAATGTTTTGATGCAGGTCCATCTATTTCAAACATATGAGTGCATTAGATTATGTTATGTACAAGGCAAATATATACTAGTACCCATTGCAACAGAAGTCACATGGGTACTGAAACTGCATGTGTGTCATCATAATCAGATTCTTCTTAATGGGAAATGTAAATATTAATCTTGTGAAATGTCTTTGAATTACTGAATATACAGGTGAAACTCGAAAAATTAGAATATCGTGCAAATGTTCATTCATTTCAGTAATGCATCTTTAAAGGTGAAACAAATATATGAGATAGACTCATTACATGCAAAGAGAGATATGTCAAGCCTTACTTCATTATAATTGTGATGATTATGGGGTACAGTTTATGAAAACCCCAAATTCACAATCTCAGAAAATTAGAATATTACATGAAATCATTAACACAAGGATTGGAAACAGAACAATATTGGACCTCCAAAAAGTATAACTCAGTACTTGGTTTGGGCCCCTTTTGCATCAATTACTGCCTCAATGCGGCGTGGCATGGATGCTTGACTGAGTTGACTGAGGCTGGAGTTAATGCATCAAGAGCCACCACACACAGACGGATCCTGGACATGGGCTTCAAATGTCGTATTCCTCTTGTCAAGCCGCTCCTGAAAAACAAACAACATCAGAAGTGTCTTACCTGAGCTAAAGAAATAAAGAACTGGTCTGTTGCTCAGTGGTCCAAAGTCCTCTTTTCTGATGGGAGCAACCTTTGCATCTCATTTGGGACCCAGAGTCTGGAGGAAGAATGGAGAGGCCACAATGCAAGATGCTTGAAGTCCAGTGTGAAGTTTCCACAGTCTGTGTTGATTTGGGGAGCCATGTCATCTGCTGGTGTTGGTCCACTGTTCTTCATTAAGTCCAGGGACAATGCAGCCATCTACCAGAAGATTTTGGAGCACTTCATGCTTCCTTCCGCAGACAAGCTTTATGGGGATGCTGACTTCATTTTCCAGCAGGACTTGGCACCTGCCCGCACTGCCAAAAGTACCAAAACCTGGTTCAATGACCATGGGATTATTGTGCTTGATTGGCCAGCAAACTCACCTGACCTGAACCCCATAGAGAATCTATGGATCATTGCCAAGAGGAAGATGAGAGACATGAGACCGAACAATGCAGCGGAGCTGAAGGCCACTATTGAAGCATCCTGGTCTTCCATAACACCACAGTGCCACAGGCTGATAGCATCCATGCCACGCCGCATTGAGGCAGTAATTGATGCAAAAGGGGCCCAAACCAAGTACTGAGTATATATGCATGCTTATACTTTTCAGAGGTCCAATATTGCTCTGTTTCCAATCCTTGTGTTAATGATTTCATGTAATATTCTAATTTTCTGAGATTGTGAATTTGGGGTTTTCATAAGCTGTACTCCATAATCATCACAATTATAATGAAGTAAGGCCTGACATATCTCGCTTTACATGTAATGAGTCTATCTCATACTGTATATTTGTTTCATCTTTAAAGATGCATTACTGAAATGAATGAACATTTGCACGATATTCTAATTTTCCGAGTTTCACCTGTAATGCTGCTGCTAAAGGTCTTTAATAATGAAGTTGCTTGCTTTGCAAACTATAACCGCATCTGTATCTGACTTTGTAATAAGCATCTCTCGGGGCTGAGGCGGGAGGAATGCTGCAAAGGATTCAGTTTTACCTCGTCAGCGGTCATGCTACTCAACTTCTTATCAAGAAGCACAGAGTGAAACATCCTAAGAGGCTTAGAACTGTTATTGGTGTCCTGGGAGACATTTAGAGAATGATAGTGGGAAAGTCAGAGTTATTTCAGGCAAGAAATTTGGCTGCCTTAGTCCAAAGCTGGATGCCATGGGCAAAAACAGTGGTGTTGCTAGCCAATAATCCTGGAAAAAGCACCAACTCTTCTTATTTTCCTTCAAAGTCGACCTTGATTATCTGTGGGCGGAAGTTTGTTGTGGGCTGACAAACAAAGGGATGATTAGCTCACAAAAGATAAACACCTCTGCTTACAGGTTAAGGTGGCCCTCATCTGTTCATTCCATAATAAGGGAACATTTGAGCCTTATTTGGATGTTCTAAAGCAGGGGTGCCCAAACTTTTTAGGCCACAGGCTGGTCACGTGGTTCAGGGAGCTGGTCACTATGGCCCGGGGGCTGGATGCAGCCCCCAATGCCAATTCATCTGGCCCATGAAGCCCTCGTTGCTCCTGGAAGCGGAAGTAAAGTGCACCTGTATGGGTGCGTTTTACTTCCACTTCCAGGAGCAACGAGGGCTTCATGGGCTGGATGAATGGGCATTGGGGGCCGCATCTGGCCCCCAGGCTGTAGTTTGGGCACCCCTGTTCAAAAGTTTAAATAAGTGAAACGCAAGAAGTGTGGAGCACATTAACCCCACCCCCATCATCTTAATCATCTTCTGCAAGTAGAAAGCAATGGTCTGAAAAGGAGTGTATCCTTTGTACAAGAATGCACTCCATATGGTCAAGAACATTGGAAAATCAGTATCTCTAATTGGCAAGATGATCTTAATTGATCGAGGCTTCCCCTCTGATGGAAATCTCTGGGGAATGGGGTGAAGCTAATACCCTCCCTTTCCTCACATATTTACCATATTTAGGCTTATGAGTGCCCGAACCGGACTCAAATGAGTCCTTCATTATGCAAAATAGTTGTCTGAGAGCAAGCTTTCTCAGGGCATTGGATCAACCTATATCCTTTTGCAGTAAAGGCAATGCGCACATGTAACCAGGATATAAGTTTCTAGATGGGCGATTCATTGTCCCACCTCCTTCATATAATCTGACTATCGGTCTTTCTGTGTATCCAAACATCTTGTAAGCCTGTCATGTTTTCCCACCACTCCCCTGAATTTCTTTTCCTTGAACACAGAAATCTGTTAAAAGTGAGAAAGGAAAAATAACTCCAGATAACATTTTGATGAATCATGTTTGGTGCCATTTGTCTGCACAGCAAAGATGCTTTAAAAACTCCTGGGTGTGTGTGGAAATATGGTGGTGCTCAGCACCTGGTTTTAGCTGGAAAGAGTATTCCATAAGGCCACCAGCAGTGCCTGGATTACAGCCAGTTTAAGGAAAATAGGAAAAGCTGTTTGCTGCCAATTAAAGGTCAGAGGAGGCTAAGAGGGGATGAACTCAGACAGTCATGGCCAGGGAGTAGTTTCTGGAACAGGAGACAAATCCCTTTATGTGCTGCTGATAAATCCAGCCTGCAGACAGTTATGTGACAGCTAAGTAGAAGGGCTGTGCAACAGGTAATCCACTGCCTTGGATTAAAAAATGGGCTCCTGCAATGCTGTTTGCCCTTGAAGAAGTGCCCTGATGCCACCCAAAATGGCCATCTCTGACAGCTTCTTCCCCCAGCTGCAACTAAGGGAATGACTACATGGAGCTTTCTCCTGATGTTTGGTCTGTTCTGGAGATGGGCTTAGTTCACTGTTTTTCTTGGTGTCCACATGACTTAAGTATCAGTACAAACTAGTCTATTCCCAGAATGTTTGTGCCCACATCTTTATAGTTCCCTGTTGGGGGCTTTTTTTAGGTGCAGGTAGGATGGCTCTGTTTTGATGTGATTCCAGTAAATGTAATCATGGAGATTGAAATCAAGCAGATGGCTTAAGTTCTCCTTCGTATAGTTTGTGAATCCACACTCATGGGTTATGCGCCTGCGCAGAACAGCCGATCGGAGGCTTGAAAAGCTATTGGTCAAAAGTTTTGGCGGTAAGACCGCCCACCGTACCGCCCACCCTGAGGCGCCCGCGCGCCATCTTACCTCAGTTCTCTTCTTTCCGCCGTAGCAGCAGGACGATCGTTGAGAGCTTCCTCAATTTTTTCGCCCTTCTGAGGGAAAGTCTTTTTGGCAAATCTCAATTTTTCTCGGTGATCTTGTCCTCCGGGCAGGATCGCCACCCCGGCTCTGTCTCTTCTCTTGAGTGGATTCAGTAGCCAATTTTTCGCATCGATCACCGTCTCCCCCCTCAAGGGGGTGGCGGCTGGTCGGCCCTTCGGGGTACTCGTCTCCAGAAACTTCCACTGGAAGAATTTTTTCCGCGGTTGATGGCTGCAGCGTTTAAACAGTGCACGGCTTGCCTTAAGAAGTTTCCGGCTTCCGACGGACACAGCCTGTGCCTCTTTTGTTTGGGAGAGTCGCATCAGAGCCAGTCTTGCCCGCATTGCAAAAAGTTTACGCGCCTCGCGGTGCAGAACCGAAGCAATCGCCTCAAGGCTCACCTGATGGAGCTCGCTCTGGCTCCCGCCGCGTCCGCCTCCACGGCCGCCGCTGCCGCTCAACCACCGCCGGCCTCTTCCTCCGTGCTTCCGATGAGGAAGAAGAAGAAGAAGGACAAGAACGGTGAGAAGAAGCGCAAGCGTGGGTCGGAGAAGAGACGTTCGCTTCCCCCCACTCCGCGCACACCCGCCTCTCCCGGGCCTTCTCCGCCGTTCTCGACTGCCCGATGTCCTTCTCCGGGATCCTCCATCTGGGGAGGACGGTCGTCTTCCGGGTCGCCTGAGAAAGGACGCAGGGCTGGGGCTCCAGCTCGCCCACCTCAGGTGCTCTCCTCTCCTCCTCGGGGCAGAAACTCCTCGCCGAGGCAGGCCTCCGTCTCTCCACGGCCCAGAACACCGACGGACGAGGCGGTCGTCACCGTTTCGACGACCGTTTCGCCGACACCGACGCCGGCCACCGTTTCGGCTCCCACCGTTTCGTGGGCCACCATCCCGCCGGCCACCGGAGCTCCACCGCCAGCGGACTCGGACGCGTCTCAGATGGCCCTCGTCCGAGAGATGTTTCAGGTCATGGCGTCGTTTGCGACCAGGTTCCAGACCTCCACGCCTGCGGCCTCTGCGGCTCCGGTTCCGACCACCGCAAGCCCCGGGCATCCCGGCTCTGCCGCGGCCCCACCGACCTCCCGTGGGTCGAGTACCCGCTCCGCCGGCCCACCCAACCCGTCATGGTGTGGTCCGGACGTTGATGCGGTGGACGCCCATCCCGCCGGCCCGCCCAGGCCGTACTGGCGCGGTCCGGACGTGGACGAGAGACTGCCTCCCTCGTCCTCCGATGAGTCCAGCTCGTCGTCGGAGGAGGACGAGGGAGACGTCGACGCCGAGCGCACGCCGGAACAGGCCATCGGCTCGGTGGACCCACCGCGTGGTGAGGACCAGCGCTCACTGACCGCCATGCTCACGAGGCTCGGCACCGCCCTCAACCTGAAGGTCGACCAGCCGCCGCTGGAGGGTGAGGATCAGATGACCGCGAAGCTCGACAGGCGTGCCGTGCGACCGGTCCACATAACCATGCTCCCCTCCATGATGACCACGGCGAGGGCGACGTGGAAGAAACCTTTGGCGGCACACTCCGTTTCGTCCAGGCTCGACAGCATGTACCGGGTCCTGGACGAGAACGTCGAGTTCTTGCAGGCGCACCCCCTGCCGAATTCCCTGGTGGTCAAGGCCTTCCAGCATAGGACGGCCACCAGCGGATTCCCGGTCCCGTCGACGCCGGAGGGAAAGAAATTGGACGCGGTGGGGCGTAAGTTTTACGCCACCGGTTCCCTATTCTTTCGGGCCGCAAACTATTCGGCCGCCATGGGCCTGTACCAATCTCACCTCTGGGAGCAGGTGAAGGTTGAGACGGCTAAACTGCCCGCAGATGCCCAGAAGAGGATTGACGCGCTGGCCGCCGAGGGGGACTTCGTCGCCGAGCAGCTGATGCGCACTGCCCGGCATATCAACGATTATGCGGCAAAAGACATGGCCTCCGCAATCTACCTCCGTCGCCATGCTTGGCTCAGGGACACCTCCCTCGATGACGCTATGAAAAAGCTCATCGAGGAGTTTCCCTTCGACGGGCAGGGCCTCTTCGGTCAGGACACCGATAAGGTCCTGAATGAGATGCGCCAGACCAGTTCCACGGCGAAGTTCCTGGGGCTCACCACGCCGGCAACTTCCACCAGGCCGAGGTTCCAGCCCTTCACACGGCGGTTCCAGGGCAACCCACAGCAGCAGGGACCGGCGGAGCAGCCTAGATCCAGCTCCTATAAACAGCGGCGACAACACAAACCCCGCTACCGGCCCTACGGACAGGACAAGCGTTCGACCGCGAGGCCCAAGCCCCGCGTTTGAAGCTGCGACGGCCGAGTCTCTCTCGCTCCACATCCCGTACCTCCCCCTCCGGAACTTCCTCCAGGCATGGTCGGGCATCACGGACGACCAGTGGGTCTTAAAGATCTTGTCCTCTGGCTACGCCATCGAGTTCGTGCGGGTGCCTCGAGTAGGAAGACATCGTCTCACCACCTCGTCCCCCCATTTGGAGGAAGAAATAGCAACCCTTCTCTCCAAGGGAGCCATCGAGCGGGTAGCACCGTCCGACTGGGACAACGGTTTCTACTCGAGTTACTTCGTGGTCCAGAAGAAGGACGGAGGCCTTCGCCCTATCCTGGACCTACGCCGCCTGAACAAATGCATCCACACCAGGAAGTTCCGGATGGTGACCCTACAGACCGTCCTCCCCCTCATCAACAAAGGGGACTGGTTCACAGTCATAGACCTCAAGGATGCCTACTTCCACGTTTCCATCCTCGAGGAACACAGACGGTTTCTCCGCTTCCGTATCGACCATTCCGTGTACCAGTACCGATGCCTACCGTTCGGTCTGGCCACGGCACCGCGGGTCTTCACCAAATGCATGGCTCCGGTGGCTGCATTCCTCCGCCAACGGGGCATCAGGGTCTTCCCATACATCGACGATTGGTTGATCGTCTCCCCCACCAAATCGTCGGCCGTTCGGGACACACAATACACGGTTCACCTCATGGAGAGTCTCGGCCTCAGGATCAACTTCACCAAGTCGAAGTTGACTCCCGCCCAGCGCATCGAGTACATTGGAGCGGTACTCGACTCGCTCACTACGAGAGCCTACGCCCCCCAGAAACGCTTACGGGACATTGCGCAGGGGGTGAACGAACTGCGCACGAAACCGTGCATCCGGGCGAAGAAGGCTCAGAGACTTCTAGGCCTGATGGCCTCAACGACGGCAGTGATCCCCCATGCCAAATTGAAATTCAGGTCCCTGCAATCGTGGCTCCTTCACGAGTTCGACGCACTTCGGGAGAGCCAATCCAAACGGTTGACCCCATCTCCAGAACTGAGGGACCAACTGCTGTGGTGGTCTACACCACTCAACGTGGCCACGGGGAAGAGTTTCTACCCCCCGCAACCTTCGCTGCAGATACTGACCGACGCGAGCAACCTCGGCTGGGGCGCTGCTTGCGGGACTCTCACGGTCAACGACACCTGGACACCGCACGAAACGGTGCACCACATAAATTACTTGGAGCTGCTGGCCATTTGGAAGGCCCTGCGCTCCTTCGAGACTCTGCTCACCGGCAAGGCGGTTCAAGTGGCCTCGGACAATACCACGGCGGTGGCGTACCTCAACAAGCAGGGAGGAACACGGTCCACCACCCTCCTGTACCTTGCAGTGCAGTTGTGGGAGTGGTGCCTGGAGAGGCACATTTTCCCAATTGGAGTGCACATTCAGGGCACACTGAATGTCTTGGCAGACCACCTGAGCCGTCTCACCTCGACGACCCACGAATGGGAGCTGGACGACGGAGTGTTCCAGTCTCTGTGCCAGGTCTGGGGGACGCCGAGCATCGACCTCTTTGCATCGGAGTCCAACAAGAAACTCAGCAGGTACTGCTCCAGAGCAGGCATCGGACTGAACTCCGAGGGCGATGCCTTCATGAAACGGTGGGATCAGGACTATCTCTATGCCTTTCCTCCGTTTCCTCTGGTCCAGAAGGTGCTCACCAGGATGCACCAACACAGAGCCAATGCAATTCTGGTGGCACCGGCGTGGCCGCGCCAACCCTGGTTTCCGCTACTGTTGCGCATGTCGTCACAGTATCGCACACTGCCGGAATCACCGACACTCCTCCAAATGGAGCAGGGCCAGCTGCACCATTCGGACCTGCCCAGCCTCCACCTCACCGCGTGGAGGATAACCCCAGACTGGCCAGGATCCTTGAACTAGCGCGGCGCCCTTCCACAAGGAAGTCCTACGCTTCCAAATACAGGCGTTTTTGTGCTTTCCTGGCCGCCCGGCAAACGCCCCCCACCCAGGTGGGACTGCAGGACATTTTAACCTACCTCCTCCAGCTGGCGGAGTCTGGCCTCAGCATCACCTCCATCCGAGTGCATCTCGCAGCAGTGGTAGCGCACTCTCCTGCTGGCTCGCCCGCTTCCGGGGCCTTCCGCGACCAAACGGTAAAGCGCTTCCTCAAGGGACTAAAGAACGCTTTTCCGCCGGCCCGGACACCGACGGCTCAATGGTCACTGTCCACCGTTCTCAACGCGCTCACCAGGACCCCCTTCGAGCCCTTGGCTACCGCCGATGTTCGTCTCCTCACATGGAAGACAGCATTCCTGGTGGCCATCACGTCTGCACGACGAGCTGGTGAGCTGGTTGCCCTGCGAGCAGACGCACCTTTTCTCCAGTTCTTCAACGACCGCGTCGTCCTCCAAGCGGACATCACCTTTCTACCCAAGGTGGTCTCCAAGTTTCACATGGCACAAACTATCTCCTTGCCAACCTTCTTCCAGAACCCCACTAACGCCCAAGAAAGGACTTGGCACACGCTGGATGTGAAACGAGCTTTATTGTTTTACACCAGCAGGACTAGAGAGTTCAGGAAGTCACAACGCCTCTTTGTGGCTTATGGGGGAAAGTCCAAGGGTGAACCCATCTCTGCTCAAAGGTTCTCCAAATGGATCACCTCTACCATCTACCTGGCCTACGAGTCAGCTTCACTGCCACCTCCACCGCATGTCAGGGCGCATTCCACCAGGGCGGTTGCCACATCCACTGCCTTTCTGGAGGGCACACCGCTTGAGGACATATGTAAGGCTGCCACCTGGTCCAGACCTTCCACATTTGTCCAGCACTACAGGGTGGACACCAGAGCCACTGCGGACGCCAGGCTTGGCCGTGTCGTCCTCACCAGAGGGCTCCGGACTCAACGCCCCTGACGGGTCCACCTACGGGTTCTTCAGCTCATCGTGGGATCATCTCATCCGACTGCCCACCGACCAAGTAAGTGTGAGCTTGCTAATCTCCCATGAGTGTGGATTCACAAACTATACGAAGGAGAAAGTTCGGTTTCACTTACCAGTGATAACTTTCGTTCTTCGAGTATATAGTTTGTGAATACACACTACCCACCCTACCTCCCCTCTTGAGCTGCACGGATGAGATCAGTTGGTTTATCCTGTGCTTGGCTTAAGTATGGAACTGAGGTAAGATGGCGCGCGGGCGCCTCAGGGTGGGCGGTACGGTGGGCGGTCTTACCGCCAAAACTTTTGACCAATAGCTTTTCAAGCCTCCGATCGGCTGTTCTGCGCAGGCGCATAACCCATGAGTGTGTATTCACAAACTATATACTCGAAGAACGAAAGTTATCACTGGTAAGTGAAACCGAACTTTTTCAATTTCTCATCGCCATCGGCATGGGGAAGGAATTGGTGGCATCTGTGGTCGCCGTCCCCTCCCCCCTGGTCCTGTCTGGCCAGGGGTGAGAAGAGGGATGCCTGCAAGCATGGGGGAGGGAAGCAGCCATCACCCAAGCCCCTTCCCTGACCCGGCATTGGCCGCGGGGAAGTGGGAGCTTCTGGGTGGTACTGCTGGAGGGGGGGCCAGTATGGGGCTTATATTTTTTGAAATTAATTGTATGGGACTTTTTACTTGCAATGTGTTAATTTTCAATCTGTTTTCGTAACTGTGTAATTATATTTGTGTTACTGTATTTACATATGTTGTAAGCCGCTTTGAGTGGCACTTGTGCTAGGAAAGCCTCTAAGACGGTGACAGGTGGCTGGGTCGGGGCTATAATTAACGCATCTTTTCGAGAGGGGATATTTCCTGCACTGCTGAAACATGCTCTTGTGCGCCCCCTCCTGAAGAAGCCATCCCTCGATCCAGCAATCCTAACCAACTACAGACCTGTATCCAACCTTCCTTTTTTGGGGAAGGTTCTGGAGAAGGCAGTGGCACGTCAGCTGCAGGGGGTACTGGATGAAGCGGAATATCTGGACCCATTCCAGTCAGGATTCAGACCTGGGATATGGTACTGAGACTGCATTGGTCGCGCTGATGGATGATCTCTGGCGAGAGCGGGATGGCGGTCATCCGTCCGTCCTTGCTCTTCTTGACCTCTCAGCGGCCTTCGATACCGTTGACCACAGTATCCTTCTGGAACGGCTCCGAGGATTGGGGATCCAGGGTACGGTGTGGTCCTGGTTTTCCTCATTTCTGAGGGGCCGGACCCAGTCGGTGTGGTTGGAGAGTGAGAGGTCGAGTCCTAGGCCCCTAAAATATGGGGTGCCTCAGGGCTCGGTACTCTCTCCTCTCCTATTTAACATCTACATGAAGCCGCTGGGTGAGATCATCCGTTCCCATGGGGTGCGGTACCACCAGTACGCGGATGACACACAGTTGTACATCTCGGCCCGTGGGGACCCCAGTGATGCAGTCAAAGTCCTTTCCAGCTGTCTGGAGGCTGTTGGGGTCTGGATGGGGGCAAATGGGCTACAGCTGAATCCTAGCAAGACTGAGTGGCTATGGATAGGGGGTCCTGTGTTATCCCGGGAGCTACCATCTTTGGTTTTGGATGGGGCTGTTTTGCCCCAGACCAACCCGGTGCACAACTTGGGGGTCCTCCTGGATTCGCGGCTGCTGCTAGAAGACCAGGTGGCGGCTGTGGCCAGGAGGGCCTTCGCCCAACTTCGGGTGATTCGCCAGTTGCGCCCACTCCTGGACCGGGACGCTTTGCTCATGGTCACTCACGCTCTGGTGACCTCCAGACTAGACTACTGTAATGCGCTCTACATGGGGCTGCCCTTGATGACCATTTGGAGGCTGCAGCTGGTCCAGAATGCCGCGGCCCGGGTGGTGATGGGGTGTGGACATTATGCCCATGCCTCACCACTGCTTCGGGGGCTGCACTGGTTACCAGTTTGTCTCCGGGTGCAATTCAAGGTGCTGGTTTTGACCTTTAAAGCCCTACATGGTAGTGGGCCAGGGTATCTTAGAGACCGCATCGCCCTAAGGACGTCTGTCCGTCCAACCAGAGCAGACCGGAGGGGCTCTCTAATTGTGCCATCAGCCAGGGGGGTTCGCCTCTCTGGCACAAGGAGGAGGGCCTTCTCCGTGTCCGCACCAGCCCTTTGGAACCTCCTGCCTGTGGAATTGCGTCTCCAGACGGAGTTGTTGCCTTTTAGGAAGGAACTAAAGACCTGGCTGGCGGGCCAAGTTTGGGGTGCGGGTGGGGATGGGGGTACCGTTGGGTGGTTGGTATAGAGAAGTGTGCCTTCCCCCAAGGTCCCTTCGGTTCTTGCGCACCTTTTAGGGTGGGTTTTTTTGTTTTTTTAACTTTTAACTTTTTTATTATGTATCTTTTATGTATTTACTGTCCGCTATGTAAACCGCCCTGAGTTGGGTTGTACCTGAGTGGGCGGTATATAAGCGTGAAAAATAAATAAATAATAAATAAATAAAGCGGGATAGAAATAAAACTTATTATTACTTATTATTATTTCACTGCTTAATGATATTGGAAAATTTAAAGTGTCTTCATCTGTAGAGGTGAAAAGAGAGGAAGCAAAGATTGTTAGAGTCTAGTTAGGCCAGTGCTGGTGTGTTGTATTTTGGGGGTGGAGAATTGAAAACTTCCTTCTTGAAGGTGGATGAAACAGCAGGGAACAAGAAGTAGAATCTTTTTTTATTTGTTTTCTTTCTTGTTTTTCTTTCTTTTCACTTTCAAGGAAAGTGAAAGGAAAAGGTCCCGCTAATACGGTTTTGCTAATATCCAGGGACTTTAGCTTGTGAGTGCTTATACATATTCTCTTTTTAGTGTTTGACTCACTTCTAGTTCTCAGAATAGAAGGGAGGTGAATTCAGATTTCCCAGGAAATACCTGAGCGGATTGTGTTGACAACTTATATTGCTAGTTCATGGATGTGATTATGTCTTACTTGCTTTGTAAATTATGATCTGAGTAGCTTGTTTGTATAAGCATAATCTTTTGAGACTATCTCTCTGTGTGTGTGGGTTTTTTGTTTGGTTTTTTAATATCGGGAAAGGCAAATTATTCATCAAGGAAGAAATTGCTTTTCCTCATAATTTAAAATGAATTCCATCCTATCAACATGTGCTCATTGGAATGCAGTGTTTCTTCTTGAGTTTGACCTCTGTTTTCTCTGCAGTACAGATAGATTATAGGCTGAGTTGGTTTCAGGAACAGGTTTTATGGATGTTAAACTCTGTTTTAATAAGATTAACAAGTCATATGCATTTCTGACAGAACAGCTAATTACTGGCTATATAGTTTTGAAGCAATATAAAGAAGAAGAAGAAGAAAGTCCAATTGCTACTTTCCCACCAGGGTCAGCAAACTGCTTGCTCAAATTCAGCCTGCTACAGCAGTGTCTGGTGGGAACAGAATGGAATTCGTTGTTTGCTCAGACAGAACTTTGCATTTTGCTGGTTCAGAAGAACTCCCTGGATAGAAATAATTCACATAAAAGAGATTGAAGGGCAGTGAGAATGGTATTCTGAAAATACAAGATGTGAAGGAGCACCAGGAAGCTCAAAAACAGTGAGAAACCCTAGAAGGGGAATAACTTAATGAGGACCTACAAAATCTTTTCACTCAAAGCAAATGGGGGAAAGTATCTTCATTAAAGAGAAGACCAAATAAAGTAGAGCTGCCCTCTTTCGTTGTTTTTAAAGGTGCAGGGTAAGTCAGTAAACTTTGCTGCCTGACATGGAGTAGTAAACGATGCTTCCATCCACCCCAGTCAAGGTTCATAGTGCACAAGTTATTAAAGCATGTGAGGCATAAAATCATATAAGCACTTCTCTCCCATCCATGTCAGTAAAATATAATAAAGTAAAATTTAGAAATGAACTATTTGCAGCCCTTTCATGACACCTAAACTCTGCTAACTGAGGCAACTCCTCACTCTGTGTAGTGGCAGAATCTGCTGTAAAATTGGGGGCTTATGCTACTCTTAATATATATTCAGCTCTGCTGTCTGGCCAGACATCCTGCTATGGTAATGGAGTAGACCAGTGTTTCCCAATCTTTGGTTCTTAGACTCCATTTCCCAGAAGCCTAAGTCAATTCCTCAAAGCACTGATCAGCCAATATACTGACTTAGGCTTCTGGGAATTGAAGTCCCCTGTGGGGCGTGGGGCCCACTTTGGGAACCACTGGAGTAGACCATACAACCAGTGACTCAACGCTGAGTGTCAGGTGGCGCTTAACTAACCTGACTTCCTAAAGGGGCCAACAGCTACAGGCGGATGAGCCTCTTTAGGTGGGGTGATAGTCACCCTCAGTGGAGGAAATGCCATTGGAAACCATCATATTGTGCCCAATGGCAAAATGAGCAGAGGAGGAACTCTAATTCCTAATGGTCATGGAGGTGGAAGAGGCTATGCCAGATGGACTGGCGGTAAAGGTGCACCTTGTCCACATCCTCAAGGCTGTGGCAGCCCATTGCAGTCCTGGTGTTAAATCCTGCATGTTGCACTTCATATGTGCCATGGGAGATGGCCCCGAGATCATAGTGTGGGGGTCACTTCATGGCAAGATGGGATCCACTCTAAACAAATTCATGCCAGTGACATGTTTCCTGCTTCAGGAGAAAAATGCATTCTTGGATACGAGTTGCAATTGACGATATTCAGCTCTGTAACTCACAAAGTCTGGAGATTTATTTTATTCAAAATATTTTTAGTCCAGCCACAAAAACCAAAGACTACAAAGTAGCTTAAATATGTAATTAAATCCAATAAAACTAGAAAATAGCAGAAACAAAATAATCTGTAAATACCATCAGTACTTCATCTTTTGTGTCCAGGTCAGACTGTAAACTGCCAAAATGAAGCCACCTTCTTGGCTTTGTCGTTGGCCAAAATTAGATCCTCATCAGTACATGTTTCTGGTAGTAATCAGCAAATGAGCTGGACTTTGTATCTCTCCACATTCACACAGCATGTTGTTATTTTCATGTGTGAAATGGCTAATTTACAAATCATGTCCCACTGCTATAATCTATGAAATTTACCAATAAAATATGTTTGGAACACAGAACCCTTGTGTCTGGTGACCGGGGAGCAGAGCTGAGCTGGGAATTATCTAGTGCCTTGGCCAGAGCTACCACTGATGCATTTTCAAACATGTTGATAACCCTTTGCATACACAGTAGCCCCAGAGCCAAGCAGAGAGTGCCTGGGCATCACCCTAAGGTTTTCGACCCATCCTACGAGAGCGGACCGTGGGGGTTCCCTAGTGGTCCCATCAGTCAGGGAGGCACATCTCACTGGGACCAGGAGGAGAGCCTTTTCAGTATCTGCTCTGGCCCTATGGAACTTCCTGTCACTTGAATTGTGCCTCCAGGCAGAGTTGCTCCCCTTCAGGAAGGCCCTAAAAATGTGGCTATGCTAGTAGGTGTGGGGTACAACTGGTACTACAACCCAGCCCTGCTGGCTTATCTAGCCCTGCCCGGAGTTCTTATTTACTCCTGTCCGGGTATCCTCCTTTTTTTAAGTAGATTGGGGAGGTTTTATGGACATTGTTAGATCGTTTTATAGTATTTGGTTTTAATTAGTATTTGGTATGGGTTTTAACTGATGTTGTGAGCCACCTTGGTTTGCTTAGGTGAAAAAGACAGTTATATAAAAATAATAAAAAAAATAAAAATACTGAAAGAGAGTGTAAGCCCAGAATTGTGGGCACAGACTGTTGGCAAAGTGTGAGAATCCATGATGTGTTTGGGGGCAGAGGGTGTAACTCTTCCAAGCAGAGAAGAGTTAACCCTTACGTAGTCATGCTTGCCACACAACCATGGAAACATCTGCAGAAACAGACAGCACTGGCTCTTTGGTTGTAAACGGAGATAAGCACTGCATCCTAGAGTCACACACAACTGACTTTTGAGCAAGGGTGACCTTTACCTTTACTATAAGCACAGTTAGGTCATTGGGAACCCTCTAGAAATAAATAGCTTGCAAATAACAGACACAAAGCAAAGCCCAGCTGAGTTTCATGTTTTGACTGCTTTGTCTGTCAAGATGAACAATTAAAGGTCTTCTGATATATTTTCAAGACTATCTTCATATTTGAATCAGGGTTATATTTTCTACCATTCCAACCAATAATTCCAATCTATCACTTTTCTGATGGTTCCCAAGTGGATTAAATCCCATTTTAATTTATCTTGATGGAGAACAGCAGCTTCATCAATACTGATTTGGGCTGATGAAGACTTTGTGTGCCAAAAGGGCTCAGGAGAAGAAAGTGACTCACAGAACTGGATCAGTGGTACAGGTGTCATGCTGTGATGTGGAAGGCAAACGGAAGGCCAGAGAGTTATATTGTCCCCGGGACAATCTTCATAATTGATCACCATGATGATCACCAGTGTTGGGAATCGAATACTGCACAAGAAGAATCATCACTTTTTTAGACTTTAGATACCTCTTCTTTCAGAATGGTCCTTCATTTACATTAGCTGCTGAACAATACCCCCAAACTGAGGTTGAAAACATGTGGCCCTCCAGATGTTGTTAAATTATAATTCCTGGCATCCCTCCCCACAGGCTGTGCTGTCTATGCCTGCTGGGAACTGTGGAGGAACAAAAATTTGGATGGCTATAATTTCCTCACTCCTGTTTTCAACTTTGTGATTGCCGATAAGTTATTTTTATGAAAGCAAAGTATTGTTTTATTCACATGATTGTGACTTGTCAGAAGCATTTTCAAAATGACAGATGAGGTTAAATAAATTATGGCTGAATTTTTAATGTTCTATCTATGCTAGAGATGAATTGAATATAAAAGTGCCAACTCATAAGATTGGAGAATGTGATTTTCTGGAGAAATTTGAATAGTCTTCATAATTACACACTTCATACAGCAGCCTGGGTCTTTATCTAACATTGCATGCTTCACCTGAGAAACACAAGTAGAAATGTGTATATATATTCTGAACAACTTTTTAATTCTTACCTAGTAACTTTAGAGTACTGCAGGTAAAGCAGCCTTCTGGTGAAGTAAAATTAGCTTTGAGATATGTTCCCACACATTATTAAATAATTAGATTATTAAGTAATTTGACATCAGCTTTTGAGTGTTGTCTGGAGCAAGAAGGTCTAATTACATCTGTATAAGATGCTAATATTGGCCAGAGCTTGAATTCCCCCCCCAAAAAAATTTTTTTATAAAAAGTAGAAAAGTGTTGTTAGATCCGGCCCTTATAAGCACCAGTCCAGGACAACGATGAACAAACAGCAACAGGCTTTATTTAACAGTCAAATAGAGATGAGCTTACAATGTGTTCCGGATCCCGAGATGGCTATACGATCCTAGCGGAGTCAGTCCCTCTGGACTCTTACCCAGCAATGGGCAATAAACTAGCTACCATAGAAGCGTAGCATAATGGAGGGACCCAGACTTAGCACTACCCGGCTACCTGTAGGGAGTAGGAAGTATAGATCCGGTCCGGCCCTACCCTTGTTTACCCGTGAGGCTTATATAGTGTCTCCCCCGGGTGGATCCTGGATACAAGGTAGCGACCCACCAGACAAACGTAACTAACCAACCATAATGGGGAATATATGTAGTTCACCAATGGAGAACAGGATCCAAAATGAAACCAATCACAAGGCTTGGTTTATCCTTAACAAGCGCGCCCTTTTGCAGGGGTTCTCGCCACTTTGGGCTTCTAATTAGAATGGCGGGAAACTGCCATTTTCATCTTGCAAGAGCGCTCCCTGCACTACTTGCAAATGTGCCTCAATACACAACATTCCTCCCCCCTAAGCTTTCAGTAGGGGCCCCAGGTAAAACTTAAGATATGGAATCCTCATCCGAGGAGTGTTCTATCTTGTGAACATGAACCCTGCCTGTCCCCTCTTTGCAAGTGTCCTGTGGTTTATGAGTTTTACTGGAGCTCCATGGAGCGATCAAGGGACTTTGCACCCGGGGGGGGGGGGTGTTGCGTGTGTGCAACCCAAAACAAACCACTTTGGCAAGGCACATAGCTTTTTCCCTTCCTGAGCTACGTTGGCTGTGTGGTGCATACAAAGAATCCCCATGTTCTAAATCCTCGCCCCATGTCCTTGCAAACTCAAGACTTTTTGCTCGTGCCCCATGCAAACTAACTGCTGCAACTGAGGCCTCTATGGAGCAGACCGCTCCCAGTCCAGCTCCCACAGCTGTCTTTAATAATGTGCTTGGTGAACGCTCTCCGGTAGCACCCAAGGAAAGTTTCCTTTGCCTCGGTGTACAGAGATCCTTAGGACTTTGTTCTTTCCATTCCCACCCTGGGGACTGAGAGTGCTCCAGCAACTCCTCCCTTTTTCCCGGGGAGTGCAAGCCTGCACTTTGGCACTCCTTCTCGTGCCAGTCTATGATAGGGGGTGATTGTGAGACTCGAATCCCCCCTCCAACCCCAGGGGACAGTGAGGGACCACCCGCCACTGGAGAAACTGAGAACCTTTCCAAACAAGATGTGCCCCCAGTACCATGTTGTAGCCCCCAAATCTCTATGGTGTGTTCGATTCCCAGCCACCAGAAATAGCTATGTATAATGTCTTGGGAGCGGAGAAAATCATGGGACCCACTTAACAAGTGCTCAAGTAGTTTGGTCCGCAACCCACATGGAACCACTGTCTTGCAAAGCCTGTATAAGTACTGAGAGTTTTTCGCTGTCCCAGTAATACACACATGCCTCCAAATTGTAAGGATTCACGATCCAAGCAAACCGTGAGAGGCAAAAATGGGTGTAAGTTTTTTTAATGTTAGAACCGTAGGTTACTATATCTTGTATTTACAATATATGTTCCATCAAAATAAAAATCTCAGTAATAAGTAAGTAAAGTCTCTTGTTACTCTTGTTGCATTCACAAAGAGATTCATAAAGTAAGATTGTCTCATAAATTGCTAATAAATGACTCATAAATGACTCAAAAATGTTCCGGTAGACACTGTTTTGAATAATATCTTCATCAGGAGCAGTCTTAATAAATCCTTTCTCATAAATCTATAACAGAAATTACATAAAAATAATGAGTTCTAAAATAACATCATATTTTCTGTCTTTCTAATTACTGTAACCATTCATTGATTATATACATTTCATGAGACTGCATTCATAGTTCAAAGCTTACCCTTTCTCTGCGTCCCTATGGCCTCTCTTGCAGACTCTTAGAGTGCCTTTAGACTTACAAACTGATGAAAAAAGCCAGCTCTAATAGCTTCCCTGACTACTGGATTGCAATACAGCTGTGTTAGTTTCTAAAAAGGTGTTCCGATTCTGCAAGTAGCAATATGAGCTGGTGGTAATAAGAACCTTGCTTCCCCAACTCATATTTAAAAACTGCAAATTCATAGAAAACAACTTAGATCAAATTCATGATTAAGTCCCCAAGGTGCCATGGATTTCAGTGCATGTATATAATAGTCTTCTCGTTTCGAAAGTGTTTTACCCAAATCTGCAAAATTAAACTCTGTCGGTTTCACTACTTCAATAACCACAAATCTATAGTCCCTGTCCATATGTTTTTTGTCTAGATAGTGTTGTACAAGAGGAGCAATGGTGTTCTGGTGTCTTATGCGGGACATGTGTTCTGCCAAACGATGTTTCAATGGACGTCTGGTTTTTCCGACATAAATTAATTCACATTTGCATATCTCTAAATATATGCATGATGATGTTTTGCAATTGCTGAAACTGCGTAGTTTACATATAAATCCTAAATGAGGGAAATTAATTTCCTTCATTTCCCACGAGTATCTGCAGAAATCACAATCCTGACATTTATAGTGACCAACTAAAAGTTCTGTATCTGGATTACAGATCAGGGCGTCACTACAGGACACAAAATTCCCAATCGTTCTTGTGTGTCTGTATCATATCTTAGGTCGTTGTTGACAGTGAGGTATGTCTGATAAAATATGCCAATGTTTATTAACGATATTTCTTATTTGACCCGAAAATGGTGAAAAGTCCATGACCAAAAGAGACCGGTATTATCTGTGATGGTTTTTCTCATGAAAAAATTCAATCTAGGAGTACCAACTACTCTACTATATGCGTGTTGCACCACATTGTGGGGATACCCTCTGTCTAATAATTTTCTATGAACCACTTTAGTTGATTGAGTAAAATCATTAGAAAATGTGGAATTTCTCTTGACCCTAGCGAATAGGCTGTAAGGAATATTATTGCGTAGATGAACCAGATAGAAAGATTGATAATTCAAATACGCATTGCGATCCATAGGTTTAGTGTAAAGTCGTGTGCTAATTGAATAATCAGAACTAACCATTACCACAAGATCTAAAATGGGTAAATTCTTCCTATCGCTGTTGCATTTGAAATGTGGATTAATGTTATTCATCCAAGTTAGAAATGCCAGGATGAGTTCCCAATCATCAAATATAAAGAAGAGATCGTTTTGTTTGCTTCCCAAATCCTCGGCACGGCACAACCGACCCTGACGTTGGCATCGGTGCCCTCGTTCCCTGTGGTGAACTGTCGCGGTTTTTGCGGACATGGCCAGAGGCTTCGGAAAAGGCAGCCACAGTCGTAGCTGGACCCGGCAATTCTTTATCTTCGAGGGTCGACCTGCACTGGAAATGCTCACACAGGGTGTGTAGCAAGGCCAGTAAGGAGATTTGCTGGAACACGTCGGACAGGAGAAGTTTTGCAACAACGAGAGTCTCTAGCCCGCAGTGGGCCATGAACATTGCCTTCATCTTTACCTATAAAGAGAGTCGTTAACCATTGGACTCTGGTATACACGACCGCATCCGACTATCGTATCCCATACCAAGCCACCTGCACTTGCCTGAACCCGGACCGCAGAGCGCCGCAAGGTTGCCGAAGCCGGCAGTGGGGCAACAGCCCCACGAAGGGAACAAAGGGAAACAACTTCAATTCCCAATGTTCTCTGCGCCGTGCCACGCCTCAGCCAATCAGGCTGAGAGGCACGAGCAAAAAGAACGCTGGGAAACACAGTGCACCCAATTTAAATTGAGCCACAGAAAGAAAAAACCGCCACCTGAATGCAAACAAAACAAACAAAACTCCAAGTCCCAGCATCCTACGTGCCGTGAGCACTTCAGCCAATCAGGCTGAAGGGTGCGAGTGCGCAGAATGCTGAAAAAGCCGGTGTGCAAAAAAAATTAAAAACACGCTGGCCCCCCGCAATGGGAGCGCAAGTCCACCGCAGGCGGATGCAGCACCTCACGGCCTCGCAAACAAACACACACAAACAACCATGGTGAGACCACCGCCGGCCTTCTTTCCCAGAGCAACGGGGAGAAGAGGGACTCCCTCTCCTCCCCGCTACCCCGCCGAAGTCATGGCGAGACCACCGCCGGCCTCAAGGTAAGTTGAGCCATTGAGGGGAAAATCCAGCAGCAGGCAACAGTTTGTCAGGGGAAGCACACTCCCTGGTGAATGACTGGCTGCTGCCTTTGTACTACCGACGGAGGTAATACAAAAGCAGCAGCCAGCAATCCGCAAGGAAGAGCACCACCCCTTACGGATTGCTGCCTGCTGATCTCCGGTTAGGTAAGCCAGGAGAAAAAGGAGACAGAGAGGAGAGAACCATCATCAGGCAGATAGCTCTTCTCTGTCTCCTTTTCACCCGACCTACCTAATGAACCTTACCAGGGGGAGAGCGAGCTGACTGCCGGCTCCTCCTTTTCCCCATAGCTGCATCGAAACCAAATTTCGAAGCAGCAACGGGGAGAAGAGGAACCAACAGACAGGCCATTCTTCAAGCAAAAAAACACAACAACAACAAAACCAAACATTTACCTAAAAAGCCAACCACCAAAATTAATCAAACACAAATAAATAAATAATTAAAAACACATTACCCAACAAAACAATAAACAACAAAATCCACAAACAAAAACACCCAAATACCATGAAAGCATAGAAAAAAACATCTAACTACAACACGAAAATACCTAACTCAAACAACAAAAATACCACAAATTAAACAAATAAACACAAAAGAAATCAGAAACATAAAAAACAACCAGAAATAAACAAAACAATTAAACACATCTAAAACCCAAAAAAACCACAAAAGAAGAAACAGAAACACCTATCAGCCCAACACCAAAAAACCAAAACAAAAAACAAAACCCAGATTAAAAAAACTAGAGAACTCACCAGCATGTCCTCCCTCCACGAGTCCGGAACAGAAATGAAGAAGCAAAGACTACTTTCCGGAAGAAGCCTCAAACAAAAAAATAATCCAACACTATTACTAACAGCCCCACCTGCAGGCCGGAAGATTAAAAACAAGTCAAAAAATGTAAAGCAGACCTCTTGCTAACAGCCCCACGTAGTGGGCACAAGAGTAAAAACAAGTCAGAAAAATAAGAAATAAATAAAAATCACAAATAAATCTAATAAAATAGATCACAAAGTCACAAACCACAGATGCAAAACACCCCCACCCAAACCACCAAAAAACACACAAATAAAAACTGCCAGGCTGGCCAGGCACAAATATGTGTAAGAACATAAGAACAGCCTTGGAACAGGCCACAGCCCATCCAGTCCAGCATTCTGTCTCACACAGTGGGTCACCATTTGCTTCAGGGTATTCCCAAACAGATGCTTTCACCTGCTTAGGATTCCCTGGAAATGGCATTGAGAGATATTCGTCCTATCTCTCCAACCCAGAGGTTATCCTTAGGTATCCATAATTATAGCCATTGATACCCTTGTCCTCCATGAACTTATCTAATCATTTCTTAAAGCTGTCAAGACTGACATCTGTCACCACTTCTTCTGGCAAGGAGTTCCATAGACCAGTTTCATGGAGTGCCCCCTAGTTCTAGTGTTGTGTGATAGGGAAAACAGTTTTTCCTTATTTGTCCACACTGTGCATGATTTTATAAACTTCAATCAGGTCACCTCTTAGACGCCGTCATTCAAGAGTGAAGAGGCCCAACCGTTGCAGCCTCAGATGGTAAGGAAGGTGTTCCAGTCTACTAATCATTCTGGTTGCCCTCCTCTGCACTTTTTCCAGCTCTATAATATCCTTCAGGAGGTATGGCGACCAGAACTGTACACAGTATTTCAGATGGAGCTACAACGCCGGCTCAACTTTCCTTACTGCGAAGTAGCTTTCCAGCTGGACTTGGTAGTATGGCCACAGGCGAGGCTTGCTGGTGTCGAACGGACGCAGCCAAAGGGGGACTTGGTCAGCCATCTTGTCGTTCTTCTATCCCACCTTTGTTGCCAATGTTAGATCCAGCCCTTATAAGCACCAATCCAGGACTATGATGAACAATCAGCAACAGGCATTATTTATTTAACAGTCAAATAGAGATGAGCATACAAGGTGTTCCAGATCCCGAGATGGCTATACAATCCTAGTGGAGTCAGTCCCTCCGGACTATTACCTGGTAATGGGCAATAAACTAGCTGCCATAGAAGCGTAGCTTAATGGAGGGACCCAGGCTTAGCGCTAGCTGGCTACCTGTAGGTATAGATCCAGTCCGGCCCCACCCTTGTTTACCCATGGGGCTTATATAGTGTCTCCCCGGTGGTGGATCCTGGATACAAGGTAGTGACCCGCCGGACAAACATAACTAACTAATCATAACGGGAAATATATGTAGTTAACCAATGGAGAAGAGGATCCAAAACTGTAACCAATCACAGCGCTTGGTTTAGCCTTAACAAGCGTGCCCTTTTGCAAGGGTTCGTGCCACTTTGGGCTTCTAATTAGAATGGCGGGAAACCGCCATTTTCCTCTTGCAAGAGCGCTCCCTGCACTACTTGCAAATATGCCTCAATATACAACAAGTTTCTTATTAGTTAAACCTTCAGTGGTTATTTTTGCTGCTGCATGAGGTGTTCTAGAAGTTATATGTTTTAGACATTAAAATTAAAACAAAATAAGGATTGGGATACTTTAGTGTTTGGGAATCAAGACAATGGAAACGGCTGTAAGCTAGCCTAACACATCTTTATTGCATGGAGTACCGCACGAACATGTGGTAATGGCGGACAAACAGCTCTTTTTATACGGTGGCTATCTAATTGAATCTGGCTCTTCGACAGGCATTGGCTGCTGTCCAAGTGACGTCATCCTTGGTCACGCCTTTCTTGTCCAGGTGAGGTGAGCGCGGGAATCTTTCCCACGCGGCTGAAGGCATTTGAGTAATGTGAACCATGTGAGCTGGGCACTCGCTATTGCCCCCGGTGGCCACTAGCTCGCGTCCTCATACAGAAGGTTACAGTGTTACCTGTACCCATTCGTGTGGTTACAATTACATTCAACACACTACATTCAGTACACAACATCCCTCCCCCCTAAGATGGGACAAAGTCCCTTAACCAAACTGGTTTCCTGCATGTGCGTTTTGGCCGTGCGGCCGTTATGCTTGACTCGGCCATGCCCCCTCGTCTGTGTCCTCCTGGTTCTTGTCCTGCAATTGGAGAGGATGACTCGTTAGTGACTCGCCGCAGGCTTGCCGCCTTGGGATGGCCAGGAGAAGGGGGAGGAAGGGTTCCCGACGTGGATGTGGACAAACCGGGGGCACTAGGGGCTAAAGAAAAACCCCGCTCTTCGTTTGGACGGGTGGGGGAACACTCTGAAACCCCCCCCCCCGGTTTGGTAACTCAAAATCTAATTCAGGGGCAACAGTGGCAAACTCATTCCCCTCCTTCGAGGGACTGGGTAGAACTACAGGGGCAAACTCGTTCCTCTCTTTCAAAGGACTGGGTAGAACTGGCGTATGAAAAGGATACGAGTTTGAACCTCTGTTCCCCCCCCTTGTTTGGGACTGTTGCCCTTCGTTTTCTCCCCCTTGGGATAAACGGGTGGAGGAGGACCCTAACGCTGAATTTTGCTGCTGAGCCCCTCTGTCCTGCCCCCCAATCACTCGGTGCCTAAGTTGGTCAGCGTGCCTCCTCCAGAGAAGACCCGTGTTGGTCTCGACACAGTATGAGACTGGTCCTGTCTGATTAATGACTACCCCCGGCACCCATGCTGGCCCTGTGGTGGTGTAGTTTCTGCAATGAACAGGCTCTCCTGTTTGGAAGTTTTTGGTGGGGCTGTGCTCAATGTTCCTCCCTCTATCCTCGACCCTGGTGGGATCCAATCTAGTCAATAATGAGTGTAACTTCCTTTTCATGAGGAGTTCCGCGGGGGAGAATCCCGACGCCAATGGCGTCACCCGGTATGCCAACAGAAACTGGCAGAGCTGCCGGTCCAGATCCCCGGGACCCATGCGCCGCAGCCCTTCCTTCATTGTGCGTACCAGACGTTCCGCCTGGCCATTTGTTGCAGGGTGAAAAGGGGCTGAGGTAATGTGCCAAATGGCGTTGGACTCTAAGAACGCCTGGAACTCGGCTGACGTGAAGCAACTCGCATTGTCACTAATAATGACGTCAGGTATCCCAAAGGTGCATATCAGTTTGCGCAGTTGTTTCATGGTCCCAGCTGATGAGGTGTTGCGCATTGGAATTACCTCTAACCACTTGGAGTATGCGTCCACCACAAGCAGAAAGAATGAACCCCTGAATGGCCCTGCGAAGTCTATGTGGAGTCGGGACCACGGCCCCCTAGCTGTGTCCCATTCTCTGTGTGGGAGGCGGGACTCCTCAGGTCGAGAGCTCTGGCAACTTTCGCAGGTGTTCACCATGTGTTCAATGTCCGCGTCTAGCTGAGGCCACCAGAAGTAGCTTCTGGCCAGCGCCTTAGAGCGCACAATCCCTGGGTGGCTGACATGTAAAAGCCGTAGCACCCTTGCTCTTAATGCCTGTGGGACCACCACCCTCTCCCCCCACAACAGACACCCCCTTTCTGCGGACAACTCAACCCTCTTCCTGAAAAATGCCACAAACTCGTCTGCGGGGGGAGCTGCGGGCCACCCCTTCTGTACCCAGGATCTCACAAGGGCTAACGTTTTATCCTTGGCCGTTTCGGCAGCAATTTCCTTGGGCAAAATGGGGGGTGCATCTAGGGCTTCAATGAGGAGGACTTGGCTATCCTGTTCTACCTCACACTTTGCGTCCCCCAGGTGGGGCAGAGGAGACCTTGAAAGGGCGTCCGCGTGGCTTATCTCTTTCCCGGGGCGGTACTCTAACGCCCCCCTGTATGCATTCAGAAAAATCGCCCACCTAAGCATCCTGGGGGAGAGGATCTGTGGAGTGGGCTTGTCTGAGGTGAAGATACCCAACAGCGGCTTGTGATCGGTGACAATGGTGAATGGGCGACCATACAGAAAATCATGGAACTTCTTTGTGCCCGCAACAATGGCAAGAGCCTCCCTATCTGTTTGGGCGTAATTTCGTTCTGCCTTGGACAATGATCTCGAGTAGAATGCAACTGGGGCTTCTCGCCCCCCCCCCCCTCTAGCACGTGGCACAGGACCGCCCCCACCCCCACTGGTGAGGCGTCGCAGACCAAGACTACCGGCTTCTTTGGGTCGAAATGGGTTAGAATAGCCTCCGAGGAGAGGAGTTGCTTGAGTTCCCTGAAAGCCCGCTCCTGCTTCTCCCCCCACCGCCAAACCGCATCCTTCTTCAGCAGCCCATGCAGGGGCTCTGCAATCGTCGCTTTCCTGGGCAGGAAGGAATGGTAAAAATTCAGCAGCCCCAGGAAAGACTGCAGCTCCGGTTTCGCGGTGGGGCGAGGAGCGTTCTGAATGGCTGAGACTTTGGACTCAGCGGGTTTCACCCCCTCAGAGGTTATACGGAACCCCAGAAACTCCACCTCCCTGGCCAGAAACACACATTTGTCCCTCCGCAACCTCAACCCCGCAGATTCGAAGGCTGTAAGGACCTTATCTAGTCTCTGGGCCAGTTCTGCTTCGCTCTCCCCAGATATCAATATGTCATCGAAAAATGGCAAGACCCCCGGTAATTTCTTTAACAAACGTTCCACAAGAAACTGAAATAACCCCGGCGCCGAGTTCACGCCAAACTGTAGGCGCGTCACCTTGAATGCCCCCTTGTGAGTTACAATGGTCTGCGCAGCAGCTGTGGCTGGGGTTACTGGAAGCTGCTGGTACGCCTGCGCCAGATCTAGTTTAGCAAAGACTTTTCCCCCATGTAAAGTAGCCAGCAGATGGCTAACTACCGGCACCGGATAGGCATTAGGGCGGATCGCCTTGTTAATTGTACACTTGTAGTCAGCGCAAATTCGCACCTCCCCATTTGCTTTCAATACTGTAACAATAGGAGTCTCCCACTCTGCAGAGTCCACCGGCACTAAAATCCCTTGCCCCACTAATTTGTCCAGTTCCGCCTCAATTTTGTCCTTTAGGGCGAATGGAACCCGACGTGGCTTTAGTCTCATTGGGCGGACCTCCGGGTCCAGGTCGAAGGAAACTGGGGGCCCCTTGTACTTCCCGAGTCCCTTCTTGAATACCTCTGCGTGTGCGTCGCACACTGCCTGAATCTCATTCCCCCCGATGGCATGGACGCCACCTATGAAGATGTCCAGGGGTTTGAACCATTGAGTCCCCAAGAGATTACACCCCCCCTTCTCTTAGAACTACCAGGGGAAGTTTCCCTCGGAGTCCCTTGTACCGTGTCTCGAAGTCCCCAATCCCCAATACTGGAATTACATTTCCCTGCACATCTCTTAAGTTCGGCCCCAACTCCTTGAGTTTGGGTCGCTCCTGGGGGGGAATCCGCAAAAATTCCTTATGAGAAATGAGGGAATAAACAGACCCCGAGTCTATCTCCATCTTAACAGGGACCCCTTGCAACAGTACCTCAGCATAAAAACATGGTTGCCCTAGAGGCACGCTGTGGACGACCACGTCGTCTTCCGCGTGCACTCACAGGCACACGTGGTTCCCCTCTGGGTCGTCGCCGCCATCGCAGACCCTGCTGACGCCATCCCGGCTGCTCGTGGAGCTCTTACTCTCTCCCCAGCGTTGCTTGCAGATCCTGGCGATGTGGCCCTTCCGCCCACAGTTGTGGCACTCAGCTTTCCGGAATGGACACTTGCTCCTCTCGTGGGACGCTCCGCACCCATCGCAGCGTCCCACGAGAGGAGCGTCCCACCCATCGCAGCGTCCCACCCATCGCAGCGTCCCCTTCTTCTCGCTCAGCCCTTTCCTGACCTTCCGGACCCCCTCATCTTCACTGGAGCCTGGGGTGGCAGAAGCCTCTGAGGATGTGGGCGAGCGTGGGGCAGGGGTCGCTCTCCAGGCCGCCTGGACGGCGGATGCAGCTGCCTCGACTGGTGGGGGCTTTGCCTTGAGAAGCTTGTACCCGGCCCACGTGGATTCAGCTGCTAGGGCCTCTTGTAGTACCTCTTTAAAAGTGAGGTCGTGGCCTCGGTTCATGAGCTTCCTCTGGGTCTCCCCGTCTCTCATCCCGCAGAGCATCCTGTCCCTTAGGGCCATGTCTAGAATTTCCCACCATTCGCATGGGGTTGCCAAGACGCGGAGGGCCGCTGCATACTCGGATACTGACTCACCCGGCTTTTGGTCCCTCCTCAGGAAGGTTGCCCTGGCAGAGAAGAAGGACACCTTGGGCTTGAAGTGGTTCCGCAGAACCGCCAGTATTTCCGTCACCGAAACCTGGTCCACCTCTCGTGGTGCCACCAGATCCATCAGCGCTTGCACGGCGTGGAAACCGAGCATCGTGATGAGAAGACCCTTCTTCTTCCCAGCGTCGGTGATGCCCGCATATGCCACCGTACTCTTAAAATGCATTTCAAACCAGTCCCATCGCTCGGGATGGGTCACGTCGAAAACTGGCTTCTGAGCTATTGTCTTGTCCCCGTGGGAATCCATTATCCCATCCTCGTCGCCAATTTAGTGTTTGGGAATCAAGACAATGGAAACGGCTGTAAGCTAGCCTAACACATCTTTATTGCATGGAGTACAGCACGAACATGTGGTAATGGCGAACAAACAGCTCTTTTTATACGGTGGCTATCTAATTGAATCTGGCTCTTCGACAGGCATTGGCTGCTGTCCAAGTGATGTCATCCTTGGTCACGCCTTTCTTGTCCAGGTGAGGTGAGCGCGGGAATCTTTCCCGCGCGGCTGAAGGCATTTGAGTAATGTGAACCATGTGAGCTGGGTGCTCGCTATTGCCCCCAGTGGCCACTAGCTCGCGTCCTCATACAGAAGGTTACAGTGTTACCTGTACCCATTCGTGTGGTTACAATTACATTCAACACACTACATTCAGTACACAACAGATACCCAGTGCTGTATAATGGATAAAGTAATAGGCCAGGGCACCTGGGTTCAAATTCCCACTTACTCATTGGAACTCACAGGGTGTGTGAAAATGGTAAAACCAGTCCTAAAATATCTCATTTTCCAAGAAAGCCTTTTCGGATTGCTATGTTGGTTCCATCTTAAAGGGACAGAACAACAAGAACTGTGCTAGCTACTGCTAGCTGGATACTCAGTGAATAAAGAATCTGGCTGTAGATGCTTCAAAGTTGTATTGAAAGTTCAGTTCTCCACTGAGTCTCCAAGGAGAAGAGCCAACCTGTGTAGCTTTGGACAAGATATACCAGTGGTAGCCAACCTTGGCATTCCAGGTGTTCTTAAACTTCAGTTCCCAGAAGCCCTGATCAGCTTGAAGTGGGGTGGGAGGGTGGTCCAATTGCATCTATACTGCAGTCAAGCCAAGCTGCCTCATTTCAAGACCTTGTTAGGGATTAAACTACATTGCCCCAATTTATTGTAGTCTACCACTAGCATAGATACACACTGGGGAGGGATAATATAGAGCAGGGGTGCATTAGATGGGAGAGAAAAGCCTCTTTGCACCTGACAGGAGAAAGCCTTTGCCCATCAGGTACTACTGCTACTGCCAATGGGGCTGCTGAAACCCCATCAAAGAAGTAAAACGCTATTTGGACACCGGGATCATGCAAAACAGCATTTTGCTCGCCACCCCGCCCCCACCCCCGGTCTCAAGTGGCTTTTTAAAAGCTAACACTGGCCCAGGAGAGCCAGTGTAGACAAGACCTTAGATCAGGGGTGGCCAAATTTTTCGGGCCACAGGCTGGTCATGTGGTTCCTCCCACCAGAAACAGAAGTAAAATGTGCCTTGCAATTTGTTTTGCAACAGATATGCTTTGCTGCTGTTTTTTCTGCTTAAATCAGGGGTGCCCAAACTATGGCCCGCAGGGCGCATCCGGCCCTGACACCAATTCATCCAACCCATGCCGCCCTCATTGCTCCCGGAAGCAGAAGTAAAATGTGCCATGTGGCGCGTTTTACTTCTGCTTCTGGGAGCAACGAATGCAGTTTGGGACGGATGAATGTGGCACATTTTTCTTCCGCTTCCGGGAGCGATGAGGGTGGCATGGGCCAGATGAATTTGTTTTGGGGGCTGGATCTGGCCTGCAGGCCGTAGTTTGGGCACCCCAGCATTAGATTGTTTATGTGGCTGCTGAGGATTGACAGGTTAGTTGTTACATAGCCCAGATGTGACCATCCTGATGTAGTTCAATTTTTTATATATATTCAAGAATTATATTCCAGTACATAGACAATTAAAAGTAGAAAGGTCCAGAAGTTGCTGTCAATTCCTGTCCAGCTCTTGAAAATCATTGTACAATTATGTGCTGGATTTGAATGCTCTTTCACCAAAAACCGGCCTCCTGGACTTTTCTTCTGTCATTTTCTAGTGACTTCTAATAAAGTGTGTAGAAGTATAGAAACCCCCGCTGATGTAGTAGATGTGGCCCCACATGTGCTGTTGGACAACATGTCCAACTGAACTTAGTGGGTCTGATGTGAATGAGTAGGCATGGAGAGGATTGCACTAAAATTGCCTGCTCTCATGCATAAAATATTCCTTCCATAAATGTTCCAATGCAATCTGTTAGTATTCAGAGTCTGCTCATTAAACTCTCTAGAGTTTCTTCAAAGCTTATCAAGAGTCTTTTCAGTGAAAAAAAACATAGTAATAAAGTATCCTTCCAAACATAAGTTTCACAATTGTCTGGTTGTGCAGACCCAGAAGTGAGTTGGGCATGTTGTACTCTGCCAGGAATGGGACGATGACAAGGCTTAGGAGAGTTATTTGACACCCGGTGTAAAATAGTATTTGACCTGCCATGTGCCCTATCAGAGGCATATGGTGGATTCAGCAGGCAGTTAATGAGAGGAAAGACGCCATGTAGGGAAGGAGGTAGAATACCATTGCCAAACATCAGACAATTGTGCCTTCTAGAATTTTGCCTCCATTTCTGGTATATATTTTGTCTCAGCATCACTGAGAAACCAAACCACAGCTCAGCTACAAGACTGTGAGCTTGACACATGGAAGGAATATTTGCATAAAACAATTTGCCTTGTAGAACAATTTCTCCCTGACTGGGAGCTGGGAATTAAGTCTTTAATGTTCTATATAATGAACTGCATTTGAATTATGTTTATTTTTAGCAAATAAATGCTAATGTAAGCCTGCTATGATAAAAACAGAAGATGGCATCAGTTGAGGAGCAAAATCCTGAAAATCTTTTTCTTTGTGACTATTAGCAGGTGGAGGATACCACCTTTCATATTGCTTTTAATCACTCCCCACAACACACACACCTTCCTTCTCCTCATTAAAATTTTTAAAAAATAGTAAATCCCATGTCATCTTTAAGACAAAAAGAAAATTGATGATGTGACATAGACTTATATGAGCCAAGTAGAGGCAGCTTTGTCAGATGCCTGTAGCTGTCTTGAAATTTAGCAGTACAGTAATGCCTCATACAAAGTCCGCTTTGTACAACATCGAATTCAATTCATACAACATCGCCTAATTCCTTGAAAAAAGTTGCCTCATACAAAGTCACTACAACTTTGTATGAGGCATTGGGGGTTTTCCCAGGTTGCATTGTGCCTGGGCAGTATAAAAGGCAGGCCATGTGTGTGCATTGCTCTTGTGGGTTTTGCACGAGGCGAAGAGTGTTTAGGAGTGGTTTTGAGCACGATTTTGGATTTATTTTATTTTTCTGTCAGAATTTTTAGAAGCATTCCTGGGATTGTTGCAGCATTCTTCAGGTTCCTGGACAATCAGGGTTGTTTGACATGTTTTTGTAATGTATTTAGCCTTTAGACAATGATTTCTTAAAGTTCTGTCAGTTTCCTGTCTGTTTCCTTGACTTTGCCCTGACGTCTGTGCTGTTATAGTACAATGTATCTCTATGGAAATGACATTGTACGAGGCATCGCGGCTAGGATTTTGCATGCCTCATAAAAAGTCCAAATCCGTATAAAGTCCAAACTTGTGGAACCAAGTTTGGACGTTGTATGAGGTATCACTGTACTACAACCAAATTATTAGTTTTACACAGTGAAGTTAAAAAGCAAAGGGAACACAAGAGAACAGGTGCAAACCTGGAATTTTTCTAGTTGCAAGAGGTAAAGCTGCATAGTCACCATCTTAGCATAATTGCATGCATCATGCGCATCACTACAACACATTGCATCTGTCTATGTACATTAAAATAATACACAAATGTTGTGTTCCAGCCTTATAGTGTATGAAGGAACTCAGCATGACAATGATGGTGGTGATGATTACATAACATGGCAGGAGCTCAGCGTGATTCACATGATTATCTGACCTTTTCATGAAAGTTCTAAGTTCCTATGGTTTGTTTTTTTAATGTGTTAAAAAGCACAGCATTTGTGATTATTTTGTACTTCCCGAACTGTTGTAAAATTACTATGACAAGACAGATGTTGTGTTTCTTTTCTTAAGAAGTGAAGCAATTTGAGGTGTTAGCATCAGGGTGCAGTTTTGGACCACAATTACCTGGGGTTAAGCCCTGTTTGAATATTGCAGGGAAACTTTTGAAGAGACAGGCATAGAGCTGCATTGTCAGTGTGTAGAGCCAAGGATTTGAGTGAAAGAACAAACAGTCATGGTTTGAAATTTATTTATTTATTTATGAATTTATATCCCGCCCTCCTGATGAAAAAACATCACTCAGGGCGGCTAACAACATATATAAAATACAATATGACCACAGATAAAACAACAACTGCTAAAAAACATCTAAAGGTAAAGGTAAAGGTTTCCCTTGCTCGAAAGCCAGTCGTATCCGACTCTAGGGTGCAGTGCTCATCTCTGTTTCTAAGCCGAAGAGCCAGTGCTGTCTGCTTCTGCAGACGTTTCCGTGGTCATGTGGCAGGCATGACTAGACACCGGAGCGCACCTAACCAACCCACTAAAAACAACATTAAAAACATATAAAACTAATCAGATTATAGCTAAAAAAAACACCCTCAGCCCACCCAGCATAAAATGACAAAACCAAACAACAATATTAAACAGCAAAAAACAGGATCCCTCGGGAGGCTAAATAAGCCAGTGGCTTGAAACACAGGATAAATTATGCTCTTCCCATTCTTCATTTCCATGGCAAAAAGGATATTCTTATCTTGTTATGTATGTACAATGTTGCTTTAAGAGATGTATGAATGTAACCTGACCACAATTACAATGTAGCTCTGCTGTTAAGGAACGTGAGTAAGCTGCCTATAGAGGGCAGCTGCGAGCGTTCAGCTCACATGGTTCACATTCCCCAAATCACCGGCAGCGCGGGAACCTCTCCCGCGCAAGGATCACCTGGAGAAGAAGGGCGTGACTCAGAATGACGTCATGCCGGTAGCAGCCAATAAGCTACCGTGCAACGAGATTCAAATGTATGTTCCACAGTATATAATGAGCTGTACCTCCGCCATTACCACATGTTCATCCTGATCATCAACCAATAAACCTGTGTTAGTCCTCACTGCGACTCCTTCTTTGTCTTCCGTGCAAGACACTAAATTGGCGACGAAGGTGGGATTGATGGCGAATCCCAAGGTCAAGCCTTACCACTTCGATATCAGCGACCCAGAGCAATGGGAGCTGTACGAGTGCCAGTTTCGGCACGCGATGGAAGCCGCGGGTGTCGACGACGACGCGAAGATGCGCTCCCATTTCCTGGCCCAGGTGGGGCCGGCCACGCTGCGCATCCTGACGAACCTGGTGGCCCCCCGGAAGGTGGACGTGGTGCCCCTCGACCACATCCTAGAGTTGCTGCATGAGCACTTCCAGCCCCCCGTGTCGATCTTCCCGGCCAGGGTCGCGTTCCACAGGCGGGACCAGCGCCCGGGAGAGTCCATGTCCGCCTACGCGGCGGCCCTCAGGCTGGCAGCGGTGCACTGCCAGTGGGAAGACCTGGACACGGCACTCCGAGACCGCATACTGTGTGGCCTGAGGGACAAGGAGGTCCAGAGAAAATTGATGACCCGCAACTATCACCTCACTTTCAATGAGGTACTGCGGGAGGCCCAGGCAGCCGAGGCGGCCAGGAGCGGGGTCAGAGTGTTCAAGTCCCGAGGGGCCACATCCGAAAGGGCCAAGTCACCAGTGCAGGCGGCCCGGCGGACATCGGCGAAGTCGGCCTGGTGGGCCCCCAAGTCGCCCGCCGGCACACCAGCGACGTCTGAGGAATCGTCCACGACGGCAGACTCCTGCTCCAGCGAGGACGACGACGTCCAGAGGATAAAGAAACGCGGGGAGAAGCGACAGACCCACGAACGGCAAGGCCGCCGCTGCGATGGTTGTGGGGCGTCCCACGACCGCACGAGGTGCCCGTTCCAGAAGGCCGAGTGCCACAACTGCAGCCGAAAGGGGCATATCGCCAGAGTATGCAGGTGCGGGCGAGCTGAGGACAAGGGCGTCTCGGGCCAACCCCAGGCACACCAACGGAAGGCGGCCAGCACCAGGAAGGTCTCAGCCAACTACAGCGAGGAAGGCGTGAACCGCGTGGGCCTGGAGCACCGGCGTTTTTTCGTAGAGGTACAGTTACAGGGGCTCCCAGTGAGGATGGAGATAGACTCGGGGTCGTCCTATTCCATCCTGTCCCAAAAAGAGTTTATGCGCATTCCCCCAGACGCGCGGCCCAAGCTGCGGGCCATGAAGTCACACTTACGGGACGTGCAGGGAAATGGGATCCCAGTGTTGGGGGTGGGGAACTTCAAGGTGAAGTTCAAGAGTTACTCCGAGAAACTGCCCCTAGTGGTCCTAAAGGGGGGGAGATGCTGCCTTTTGGGAACGCAGTGGTTTGCGCCCCTGGGGATCGAACTGTCCGGCATTAACGCCATCGAGACTGACCCAATGCGGGACGTGTGCAATGCACACCCGGACGTTTTCAAGAAGGGGCTCGGGACTTACAAGGGGCCCCCAGTTTCCTTTGACTTGGACCCAGAAATCCGACCCATACGCCTCAAGCCAAGAAGAGTGCCTTTTGCCCTCAAGGACAAGATCGAGGCGGAACTGGACAAATTGGTGGGGCAGGGGATTTTGGTTCCAGTTGATTCGGCGGAGTGGGAAACGCCGATTGTTACGGCCCTTAAATCAAACGGGGAGGTCAGGATTTGTGCGGACTATAAATGTACGATTAATAAGGCCATTCGGCCAAATGCATATCCGGTACCCGTAGTCAGCCATTTACTGGCCACGCTACATGGGGGGAGGTGTTTTGCCAAGCTAGATCTGGCGCAGGCATATCAGCAGCTCTCCGTAACCCCGGCTGCTGCCGCTGCGCAAACGATCGTAACGCACAAGGGGGCATTTAAGGTAACGCGCCTTCAGTTCGGTGTGAATTCGGCCCCCGGAATTTTCCAGTCCCTCATGGAACGCCTTTTAAAGGGGCTTCCAGGCGTCCTCCCATATTTCGACGATGTGTTGATAACAGCGGGGGGCGAATCAGAACTAGCGCAAAGGCTAGACAGGGTCCTTTCAGTATTCGAGAAAGCGGGCCTCCGACTGAGACGGGACAAATGTGTTTTCTTTGCGAGGGAGGTTGAGTTCCTCGGGTTCAAGATAACCCCGGAAGGCATCAAGCCCTCCGAATCCAAGGTTGCGGCTGTGCAAAACGCCCCTCGCCCCACCGCGAAACCGGAGCTGCAGTCATTTCTAGGGCTCTTAAATTTTTACCACTCCTTCCTGCCAAGGAAGGCATCCGTTGCAGAGCCACTGCACGCGATGTTAAAGAAAGAGGTGGTTTGGCGGTGGGGAGATAGGCAAGAGAAAGCTTTCAGGGAGCTAAAGGCGCTTTTATCCTTGGATGCTGTCCTGACCCACTTTGACCCGAGGAAGCCAGTGGTTTTAATCTGTGATGCGTCCCCAGTGGGGGTGGGGGCGGTCCTATGCCACGTGTTGGAGAGCGGGCGGGAAGCCCCAGTAGCGTACTACTCAAGGTCCCTCTCGAAGGCCGAGCGCAATTACGCACAAACAGATAGGGAGGCCCTGGCCATAATCGCGGGAACGAAGAAGTTCCACGATTTTCTATATGGCCGCGAGTTCACAGTGGTGACGGATCACAAGCCACTTCTGGGGATCTTTACCACCGGCAAACCCACCCCGCAAATTCTTTCCCCCAGGATGCTGCGTTGGGCCATTTTCCTCAACGCCTACCAATACGAGTTAGTCTATCGCCCAGGGAAGGAGATCTCCCATGCAGACGCAGTGTCCCGGTCCCCCCTCCCGAGTTTAGGAGACCCGGCATGCGAGGTAGAGCAGGACCACCAAGTCCTACTGATCGAGTCCCTCGACTCACCACCCATTGTCCCGGCCGACCTCGCCAAGGCCACGGCGGCCGACAAGATGCTGACCCAAGTTAGTTCCTGGGTTAGGAAAGGGTGGCCCACCACTCCCCCCCCGAGGAGCTTTTCAAGCCATTTTTCAGGCGTAGAGTAGAGCTTTGCCTGGAAAGGGGCTGCCTACTCTGGGGCCAACGGGTAGTCATCCCAGAGAAGCTAAGGGCCAAGGTACTGAAGCTGCTGCATACCAGTCACCCGGGGATAGTGCGCTCCAAGGCTCTAGCCAGGAGCTTCTTTTGGTGGCCCCAGATAGACGCGGATATAGAACGCTTAGTGGGCACGTGTGAGAGCTGCCAGAGCTCTCGGCCCGAGGAGTCCCGGTTACCCCATAGGGAATGGGACACGGCCCGCGGGCCGTGGTCCCGGATTCATGTCGACTTCGCTGGCCCCTTCCGCGGGTCCATGTTTCTGCTGATAGTCGACTCCTATTCAAAGTGGTTAGAAGTAATCCCCATGAACAGCACCTCCTCTGCGGCAACCATTAAACAGTTGCGCAAGGTCTTTGCCTGTTTCGGCCTGCCAGACGTCCTCATTAGCGATAACGCTAGTACCTTCACGTCTGCGGAGTTCAAGACGTTTATTGAAAGAAACGCCATCAGGCACATTACCGCTGCCCCTTTTCACCCCGCCACAAACGGTCAGGTAGAGCGCCAAGTGCGCACTACGAAAGACGCACTGCGGTACATGGGCCCCAGTGAGTTGAACCTCCATCTGTGCCAGTTCCTCATCTGCTACAGGACAACCCCCCTAGCTTCAGGATTCTCGCCAGCCGAACTCCTCATGAGGAGGCGTCCGGTAACACTTTTTGACCGGATGGATCCGTCCAGGGTGGAGGATGAAGGGAGAAATATAAATATAGGGGTAGATAGCTCCAAAAGTTTTTCGGTAGGGGACCCGGTTCACTGCAGAAACTACGCGGCCTCGGGGCCAGCATGGGTACCAGGGACGATCATTGAGCAGACGGGGCCAGTATCCTACAGGGTCGAGACTAGCTCGGGTCTACTCTGGAGAAGGCACGCCGACCAACTCAGAAGGCGAGTCACCAGTGAAGGGGAATCAGCGTTAGGGTCCTCCCCCACCCGCGTTACCCAAGGGGGAGACACGGCGGCATCCGCGGGTACAAATGCATACCCTGGATTCTCAGCCACAGAGGAGGGTACTTTGAGAGAGAGGGATGAGTTTGATTATGACTATGATTATGATTTACAGTACCAGGGGGGTGTAGCGGAGTGGTCCCCCACCCGTCCTAGCGAAAAGAGGGGTTTCAGTTCAGCCCCTGGTACCTCCAGTCCCCCCAGCCCTTTTGTTTTAGAATATACCATAGCTCCAGCCCCCCGGAGGCAGACACCCCCGAGACAGGCAGCAGGGGAGAATTCGCCCGCCTCAGCCTCTAGAACGCCCGGACAGGCAACAGGGGGGGGCGGGACCACGAGGGCCTCCTCGTCAGTCCCGAGATTCGTACTGGGGGGGACCCCAAGCTCCCCAAGCGGTAGGCAGGGGTTCACGTCCCAACTGTTCATTCCATTCCCGTCCCCCAATGCAAGATTGTCGCAGAGTCCCCACCGAGCCACTAATGAGTCCCTACTTTCTGTTGCAGGACAGGACTCTGCGGAACCAGGAGCCCCCGGCTCCCCTGTGTTAAGTCAAGCGGCCGCGCGGCCCAGACACACGTGCGGCAAGCCACAATGGTTGAGGGACTTCGTCCCATCCTAGGGGGGAGGGGTGTTATGTATGTACAATGTTGCTTTAAGAGATGTATGAATGTAACCTGACCACAATTACAATGTAGCTCTGCTGTTAAGGAACGCGAGTAAGCTGCCTATAGAGGGCAGCTGCGAGCATTCAGCTCACATGGTTCACATTCCCCAAATCACCGGCAGCGCGGGAACCTCTCCCGCGCGAGGATCACCTGGAGAAGAAGGGCGTGACTCAGAATGACGTCACGCCGGTAGCAGCCAATAAGCTACCGTGCAACGAGATTCAAATGTATGTTCCACAGTATATAATGAGCTGTACCTCCGCCATTACCACATGTTCATCCTGATCATCAACCAATAAACCTGTGTTAGTCCTCACTGCGACTCCTTCTTTGTCTTCCGTGCAAGACACTAAATATCTTTCATAGCTTATCTGTAAATAGTGCAAATCTTGGCCACATTATGAGTTTGCCATCATATAGTCAACATCAAGCTGTACAAACTGGTAACCAGTGGAAGATACTATATATGAATTTCAGCATGTAATCCATCCCTTTGCTGATTTTTCCCCTCGTTTCAACCTCTTGCAAAAATGTATGCACTTTAACACATAAAAGCACTACTGTAGGAGTGTCATGTTTAACTCTGCTTAAAGACTGTTCTATTATTCTCAATGCAAGTCAAGGAATATTAATGTATCATGTTTTCTTTTGTTCCTTCCATAATTCCTTTGGGAACTCTCTCCCTAAAACCTTAATGATGAACAATATATCTTTTGACTTTCTCACTGTCTCTCTAGACTGAAATCCTGTTCCCTACATTATGCCACAAGAGACTAATGATGTCATTAGCCATGGAGATTACTTGGAGGTCCTATGATATCCCTTCCAGCATCAGGAAGCTGTTGGGTGCCACTGGACAGGGGGAGCTTTAGTTTCCAAAAATCACTGTTGCCAGTAAAATCTTCTTGATGTTGATTTTCAGCAATTAAAAATCCCCCCCCCCCGCTATCCTTTAGCCCCTAGTGGCTTCCCAATAAGGAAAGAGATTCCACATGAACCTTGGGTTATTATTATTATTATTATTATTATTATTATTATTATTATTATTATTATTATTATTATTATTATTATTATTATTATTATTATTATTATTATTATTATTATTATTATTATTATTATTATTATTATTATTATTATTATTATTATTTATTATTGGGGGGTCCAAAAAATTATCTGAAAAACCTGACATTTCAGATGTGCTGTGAAATGTCTGTGATTATTTTCTAGCTTATATTATAAAGAAGTGTCGCTTTATTTACTTGCTTTGAAGTACCAATAAAAACACAAAAGAGATGTATTCATTCAATTCTTAAATAGCAAGTTAGTGGATTTTCCAAAGGTTCAGTGCAATGTTCTGAAAAATGCACTTACATTCTTCAAAAGCAGTAGTACTTGGCTTTGTAAAGCTTAGACCACCCCACTGATTTTCTCCTCCAGTCTATCTAAGTGGACTTTGTCTCCTCTCACCCACCTATGCCAATGTTTCTCCTTCCATGTTGTGCTCTTTTTCTCACCCATGTACTGCTTGTTTCCCTTTAACCACCCACATGCTCTTCTTCCTCCTTCATCCAACCATCCAGTGACTCTTTTCTCTTTCTCACCCTTTCTTCCTTTTTTGTCTTCCTGCCCCCCACTGCTAGGCAGAACTTTCACCCTACCCTGATATACCTTTTGATTTATTTTAATTTATTAGAACAAATGAGGGAAAGAGTAGTCATGTCCAGCCCATCATTTTCACTAACATACCTCTGAGCTATGTGGTGCCCTTTTGAGAAACTAATATACCAGACTTGACTGCACCTTCCTCTTCGCTGGTTAAAGACATCTGCCATCTAATGGCTGAAAATGGTACTCATGCAGGTTTGTTAACTAAAATGCAATTAATTGTTTTTAAAAAGAACTCTAAAGTGCACGTTTCTAAGCTAGATCTCTTTTGTTGTGCATGCCAAACTTCAGGTTTAGTTGCTTAATAGTTTGACAGCTACAGCACAGACATATGCCCACATATTTATTTGCATACACCTTTCCTGCATTTCTTGACAAAAATTTCTCCCACAAGCAGGATATGAAGGCAGTGGGCATCCCCCATTTCTTGTCCTTAATGTCAAGGAACTTGTGCTCAGAGATACAGTATTTTTGCCCATGGATTTCCAATCAAAGATGGCATAAACACCACGAGGACTCTATGAAATGGCAAACATTTCCCTCAAAACACAAATAAATTCAAGACACACCACCTTGTGTTTTGTGGGAAATGTTTGCCATTTCATAGAGTCCTCGTGGTGTTTATGCCATCTTTGATTGATCCTGGTCCTGGTAATGAATATTGACTGTCATTTTCACTCATGCGTCCCTTCCAGAGCATGCTGATTCTTCAAAAGCCATGCAAGCAGTTCACATAGGCAGCGTCAAAGCTGTCATGCTGCTGCTGATATATCTTTGTTCCTTCTGGAACAGCCCATAGTGACAGATAACAATATCATAGTTACACAAAGACATTTAATCCTAATGATGCCCCATGCAAACATTTGTGGCCTGACATGGGTTTTAGGGTAGTTTCATTTGCTAGAAAGACAGCAGTGTTATTAAATAGATGGCAACTACAGATGGTTTCTGACATTAAAATGTATTAATATTGAATCACACAGCATCGTCCTATCCCCCAAACTCTCAATATATATTTTTCTATCTACAGGCACGATCTATTAAGTTATCTCCCACTCACATTACTATTTTAAAATGTATTTGAGGTTGGGGAAACACATCATCTTTCCCTTGGGTCAGGGATCATTTTCACTATATGTACTCGCATTCCTTTCAGTGACAGGAGCTGCCAACAAGGGTTTTGTTTCTATTAAAATGGTTGCCCCAAAACACTCTCTGGAGTCTTGATTGTTGAAGGTTGGAACTCACAAGATCAACAGGTTTCCAATGAATTTTTAAAAATCTCTACAGATTCCAGACCCAAAAAATTCAATCAATTCACACATCTCGTTTTAGAAAGTATGAAAGATTTCCATTAATTTTTTATCTACGCTATCTCACACCCACAACCTATCTTCTGGGAATATCCCTAGACCCTTGCAATCCTTTCTTTTCATTAGCAGCTAGCAAATTCACTTCTCTGTCAATTGAGGTGAGCTTGGATAATGCCAAGTCCAGCATGTGCATTGCTATCCGTTTCCATGATGGTGAAAACGTTTTCTGTCCAAATGCCGGCTGATTCCAAAGCATCTTCTCTTCTTCTCCTGTCTCATACTCTGCTGCTCATGTGCTCATTAGTTGCAAGCCATCTGCTGCATCACTCTTTTGAGCTATAATTCACACCCACCATATCTGTGCTTACATGGCCACACTTCCAACTGCTGTTATCTACCCTCCATTTTAAGCAGACCTGTCAAGTATCCCGTAATGGGCGGGAAAACCACGTATTTTAATCAAACTCCCCGCTGGCCACCCGATTTTTATTTACCCCCGTATTCTCCCGTATTTTGGCCTGCACAGAGCTCTGGGGTGAAGACTGGCACTGGCTGGCAACCAGTCTCCTCATCCTCCCCCGGAGCTCCCTGCAGGCAAGTCTCCGGACTGGGAGTGAAGCATCGCGGGATTGGGAGAGACTTTCACCTTGGCTGCCCAAGGCAACAAAGAGCAGTAGCCTGTAGCAGCTTTTCCACATCGCTTTCTTTCCTGCAGCCCCGGAACTTCTTGACATTTTGCATGGGTATGTTTTAATCCTTATTTCCCTTTTTATCCTTATTTCAGTGGGGGTGGGAGAGGGGGGGCGTCAAAAGAACCCCCATCTCCACTGAAATAAGGATAAAAAGGGAAATAAGGATTAAAACATACCCATGCAAAATGGCAAGACGTTCCGGGGCTGCAGGAAAGAAAGCGATATGGAAAAGCTCTGTTTACCTTTGTTGCCTTGGCTTGCCGAGGTGAAAGTCTCTCCCAGTCCCCAATCCCGGGATGCTTCGCTCCCAGTCTGAGGCTTGCCTGCCCTGCAGGGAGGCTTCCTTTGACTGCCCCTCCCTCTTTCCCTGCACCATTTGGGGGTGGTGGGGGAGAGCAGCAGCAGGTTCTCGTGACTGGTTTGGGACCCCCAGGTGTGGGAAGATGATGATGATGATGATGATGATGATGATGATGATGATGATGATGATGATGATGATGATGATGATGATGATGATGACAAGGACTCATTTGGAGTATTGTATAGAGTTCCCCTGACTCTCCAGCATGGGGGGAACAGGGCCGTTGGGGGGAGGGGAGGGGGCTGCTTCCTCTCCTGAAGGATTCATGAGGGATCCTGTTGTGTCCTAATAGTGTAACCTTCTACATGTGATATCAATGTATCTGAACCAATGTAACCTTGCCGATGAGTAACAATGTAACCTTCAGCTGTATCACATAAACCCTGTAATAGGACGCGAGCTAATGACCACCAGCTGGCAGCAGCGAGCGTCCAAGCTCTCTTGGTTCAAACCCATCAAAGACCGCAGCGCGGGAAGCTTCCCGCCGCTACCTACACCTGGACAAGAAGGGCGTGACCAGCCATGACGTCACGCGGACCAGTAGCCAACGGGCTACCGTGGAGCCACATTCAAATACGTTACTGCCTGATATATAGAGCTGTTCGTCCGCCATTACCTCATGTTCCCTCTGTCCACCATGCAATAAACCTGAGTTAACCCAGCCTTTGGCTGTGCCTTGTGTCTTGACTCTCATACACCAAATTGGCGACGAAGGTGGGATAATGGATCCCCACGGAGCCAGGACACAGAGCGGGTTCAACATCACCAAACCGCAAGACTGGGAGCTTTTTGAGATGGACTTCCAGGCGGCACTGGTGGAGCTCAAAGTCAAAGAAGACGACGAGGAAAGGAAGAGGGCCATCCTCACCCGCATGCTTGGGATGGAAACCAAGCGGACGCTGGTGGGCATCCTTGCACCGAAGAAGATGAGCGATTTCAAAGCCGGTGACATCATGAAAATGCTGCGTGAGCGTTTCCGACCCTCGAGGGCAATGTTTCCCGCTCGGAGTGCGGTTTGGAGGTGAGTTCAAGCGCCGGACGAGTCGGTAGAAGCCGTCGTAACGGCTATGAGGGTAGCCGCCGCCCCCTGCAAATGGGACCACATCCTAGAGATGGCCCTCAGGGACGGAGTGCTGTGTGGCCTGAAGGACAAGGAAGTACAGCGCAGCTTGATGAACAAGGAGCCACCACCCACACTGGAAGAGGTTGTAGAGGCCGCGGAAGCCGCGGAATCCACGAATGCTGGAGTAGACGAGATGCACAAGTGGCGTGAGTGGCGTCCGAGGGCCGGCAAAGCGGAAAACTCGTCGCACGGGAAGTCCGGTCAGTCGGTGCATGCAACCCGACCGACCTCGAAATCATCTTCAGAAAGCAGCGATGGCGAGGAGGTCCAGAAGGTCCGGAGAGGCGGGCGCCGCTGCGATGGTTGCGGAGCGGCCCATGAGCGCGTGAAGTGCCCATTCAGGAAAGCCGAGTGCTTCAACTGCGGACGTCGGGGGCACATCGCCAAGGCGTGCAGGAAATGGAAAGAGGGCCGGAGACAGTCGCAAGACCGTTCAGCCAGACCGGACCGTCCAGCGAGGCCCAAAGATGGCGTCCGGGCCACGAGGAAGCAGGACGGCGTGGGCCGCATCTCGGACGACAGCGAGGGCGACGCTCCTGTGTTCAACGTGTCTGCGGGACAGCCCCATTACTTTGTTGAGGTACTAGTACAAGGGACCCCCATTAGGATGGAAGTTGACTCGGGGTCCTCCTATTCTATAATTCCCCAGAGAGAGTTCTTGAAAATCGACCCCCACGTGCGGCCCAAACTTAAAGCGTTGAGGGCCACACTACGGGACGTACAGGGGAACAGCATTCCAGTGTTGGGGGTCGGGACGTTCCGGGTTCGCTTTAAGAGACATTCTGCGGAACTTCCCCTAGTGGTGCTAAAAGGGGGGAGTTGTAGCCTCCTCGGAACACAGTGGTTTCAGCCCTTAGGCCTGTTCATAGGGGGGGTGCATGCCGTAGGCGAGGACCCAATACAAGCAGTGTGTGACGCACACCCCGCCGTTTTTAAAAGTGGACTGGGAAAGTTCAAGGGACCCCCTGTAGCCTTCGACTTAGACCCGGAGGTCCGCCCGATAAGACTTAAACCGCGCAGGGTACCGTTCGCGCTTAAGGACAAAATAGAGGCGGAACTGGACAAACTGGTGGGTCAAGGAATTCTCGTTCCTGTGGATTCCGCGGAGTGGGAGACTCCAATTGTAACAGCACTGAAGGCTAACGGGGAGGTGCGCATTTGCGCTGATTATAAGTGCACCATTAATAAGGCAATCCGCCCTAATGCATACCCGGTGCCAGTGGTCAGCCACCTTCTGGCCAGGCTGAATGGGGGAAAGTGTTTCGCTAAACTCGATTTAGCACAGGCCTACCAGCAACTCCCGGTAACCCCCGCCACAGCGGCGGCACAAACAATAGTCACACATAAGGGGGCGTTCCAGGTGTCGAGGTTACAGTTCGGCGTGAACTCGGCACCTGGCATTTTTCAGTCGCTGGTGGAACGCCTCCTGAAGGGGTTGGAGGGGGTGTTGCCATATTTTGATGACGTGTTGATAACGGGGGGGAGTAAGGCCGAGCTGGCCCACAGATTGGATAAGGTCCTGGCCGTGTTCGAGAAAGCGGGGCTGCGACTGAGAAAAGACAAATGTGTATTTTTCGAAACAGAGGTTGAGTTTTTAGGGTTCCGTGTCACACCCGAGGGAATTAGGCCGTCCAAATCTAAGGTAGCCGCCATTAAGAAGGCCCCTCGCCCCACTTCCAAAACCGAGCTTCAGTCATTTCTGGGGCTTCTCAATTTCTACCATACCTTCCTTCCACGGAAGGCGTCTGTTGCCGAGCCGCTCCATCGGCTGCTTAAAAAAGAGGAAAAATGGCTGTGGGGTGACAAGCAAGAAAGAGCGTTCACAGAGTTAAAGCAACTCCTCACATCCGAGGCAATCCTGACTCATTTCGACCCCAAACGGCCCATAGTTTTGGTCTGCGATGCATCCCCGGTGGGGGTGGGGGCGGTGCTTTGCCACGTGTTAGACGACGGAAGGGAGGCCCCGATAGCGTTTTATTCAAGGTCCCTGTCCCAAGCAGAGCGGAATTACGCACAGACCGATAGGGAGGCACTAGCGATAGTAGCGGGAACCAAGAAATTTCACGATTTTCTGTATGGTCGGCCGTTCAAGATCGTTACTGATCACAAGCCCCTGTTAGGAATCTTCACTGCAAATAAGCCCACGCCACAGATCCTGTCCCCGAGGATGCTGCGGTGGGCTATTTTTCTTAACGCATATCAACATGAGTTAGAATACCGGCCAGGGAAGGAAATCAGCCATGCAGACGCGCTCTCACGGTCGCCGTTACCCTTGTCGGACGACCAGAAGGCAGGGGTAAGAAGAGACCGCCAGGTATTGCTAATAGAGGTCTTGGAGTCACCCCCGATAGTACCGGCCGACATTGCTAGGGCGACCGGAAAGGATAGAACACTAGAGAAGGTATGCTCGTGGGTGCAGAAGGGGTGGCCGGCGTCATCCCCAGGCACGGAATTCGACCCATTCTTCCGAAAGCGAGTGGAGTTGTCTTTAGAGAGGGGGTGCCTTTTGTGGGGCCAACGGGTGGTGGTTCCTACGTCCCTGCGGCCGAAGGTGCTAAAGCTGTTGCACGTCAGCCACCCGGGAATCGTCCGTTCCAAGGCGTTGGCCCGGAGTTACTTCTGGTGGCCCCAGCTGGACGCCGACATAGAGCAGATGGTTGGCACTTGTGAGGCATGTCAATGCTCTCAACCGGAGGTGGCCCGCCTGCCGCATAGGGAATGGGACGCAGCAAGGGGACCGTGGTCCAGGTGCACGTAGATTTTGCTGGCCCATTCCGGGGAACCATGTTTCTCCTGGTGGTGGATGCATACTCAAAGTGGCTGGAGGTCATTCCGGTAAAGAGCACATCCTCCGCCACTACCATTCGCCAGCTAAGGAGGGTCTTTTCCACGTTCGGCTTACCCGACACTTTGGTCAGCGATAACGCCAGTTGTTTCACGTCCGCTGAGTTCGCAGCATTCATGGAGGCAAATGCAATTCGGCATGTCACATCCGCGCCGTTTCACCCGGCCACGAATGGCCAAGTGGAACGGTTGGTGCGCACCACAAAAGATGCGTTGCGGCGCATGGGCTCGGGAGATCTAAATCACCAAGTTTGTCAATTTCTATTAGCGTACAGAGTGACCCCCTTAGCGTCTGGATACTCGCCGGCTGAGCTGCTGATGCGGAGGAAACTGACCACGCTTTTGTCCAGGCTAGACCCGTCGAGGGTCGAGGACAAAGGGAAGAACATAAGGTTAGCGGTCTCGAAAGGTTTCGGCGTAGGCGATCCTGTACACTGCAGGAACTATGCCAACGCAGGCCCAGCCTGGGTGCCAGGGACGATAATAGAACAGACGGGGCCAGTGTCCTATCGGGTGGAAACTAGCACCGGCCTCCTCTGGAGGAGGCACGCTGACCAACTGAGGCACCGAGTGAGCGAGGGGCCGACCAGTGGGGCACAGCGACAGGATTCAGCGATAGGGTTCTCCCCCACCCGTTTAGCCCAAGGGGGAGACAGGGGGGAAAGCAGCGAGCCCGACTCATATCCTTTTGATACCCCAGTTCTATCCGAGCCCGGGGGGAGGGAAAAGGAGTGTGCGGCCGCCGCTGCCGCTTCCCCCGAATCCGATTTTGATTTTGATTTTGCGAGCCGGGGGGTTTTTTCGGAGTGTTCCCCCACCCATCCAAGCGAGAAGAGGGGTTTTTCGTTAGTCCCCAGTGCCCCCGGTTCTTCCCAAACAAAGCACACACCTCCCAACAAAGCCGCAGAGCCGCGGCAAACCACTAACAAGTCATCCTCTCCGATTGCAGGGCAGGAAGCCAGGGAGCAAGGAGGAGGGAGCGAAGCTGGGGCAGGGCAGCCCGCGCCGAGACCCCAGCGTGTTCGAAATAAGCCATCTTGGCTGAGAGACTTCGTCTCATCCTAGGGGGGAGGAGTGTTGTGTCCTAATAGTGTAACCTTCTACATGTGATATCAATGTATCTGAACCAATGTAACCTTGCCGATGAGTAACAATGTAACCTTCAGCTGTATCACATAAACCCTGTAATAGGACGCGAGCTAATGACCACCAGCTGGCAGCAGCGAGCGTCCAAGCTCTCTTGGTTCAAACCCATCAAAGACCGCAGCGCGGGAAGCTTTCCGCCGCTACCTACACCTGGACAAGAAGGGCGTGACCAGCCATGACGTCACGCGGACCAGTAGCCAACGGGCTACCGTGGAGCCACATTCAAATACGTTACTGCCTGATATATAGAGCTGTTCGTCCGCCATTACCTCATGTTCCCTCTGTCCACCATGCAATAAACCTGAGTTAACCCAGCCTTTGGCTGTGCCTTGTGTCTTGACTCTCATACACCAAAGATCCCCCCCCCTTTTTTTAAATTAAGTTTTAAATCTCTCCTTCCCAGGCAGATTTTGGGACTACTAGGGCTGCCTCATCCCCCACCCTCCATGTATGAAAATGAATTTCTGTATTTAAATAAATGTCTGTTAATGTATTTTTCCCTATTGTGTGTGTTAATGTAGTTGGTCCTAATAAGGAAAGGAGGGGTTCAAAATGAGGCATGGAAAGAGCAGGAAGAGTGGGTTTTAAATGGGAAAAAATTATTCTGTGTATTTCTCCACCAAATAGAAAAACCTTGGAAAGAGTCACAAAATCAGTATGGCTTGACTTGATGTCTTTCTTTCATTTCCTTTTTTCTTTTTTTTCTTTCTTTTTTCCTTCCCTTCTATTCCTCCCTCCCTTTCTTTTATTCCTTCCTTTTTCTTTTCCCTTCCTGCTTTCCCTTTTATTCCTTCCTTCATTTTCCTTCCTTCCTTCCCTAAGTTTCCCTCTTTTCTTCCCTTCTTTCTTCCTTTTTCTCACTCTTTCCTTTCTTTCTATTCTTTTCTTTCCTTCTTCCTTCCTTCCTTCCCTTTCTTCCTTCCTTCTTTCTTTCTTCCTTTCCCCCTTTTTCTTTCTTCCTTTTTTCTTTCTTTCTCTCCTTTCTTGCATTCCTTCATTTCCTTCCTTCCTTTGTTCTTTCCACCTTTCCTTTCACTCCATTTCTTTCTTTCCGTTTCTACCTCCCTTTCCTTTCCTTCTTTTCACGCCTTTCTTTCTTTTCCTTCTTTCATTTATTCCCTTCTTCCTTTTGTTCTCATCCCCCCCCCATCCCCAGTGAGTTTCAAAGGCCACTTGCAGGGATTTGAACCAAGGTCTCTTGAGTTGTTGTCCACCACTCTATAAATAGCTCTCTAGCCCTCCTTTTAATTCTGTTAAAAACACTCCTGTGAGGTAGACCAGGCTGAGAGTTTAACCCCTCCACCGCCCCAGTAACCTAAAATGCTTAAAAGAAACTGCAAACACATTAAACATTATGCCCAAGCCCACAGCAGCAGACTTTCATGCCAGCAGCAGCACAGCAACAAAAAAGAACTGTAATCTGGTGTTTGCATTGTGAATTAAATGTTGTTTTTGCTGTGGTGACAGTGGAAAGTCTGCTCTGTGTGCTGGGCATTCATTATGTTCTGGTGTTCTGAATTGTGAATTAAATGTTTGTTTGTTTGTTTTGCTGTGGTGTGTTAAAAGTCTGCTCTCTAGGCCTACTGATATGAATTGTGAATTAAAGGTTATTTTTTTTGCTGTGGTGTGGCACCTTAAAGAATAACTGCTTTATTTTAATGTGAGCTTTTGTGGATCAGGTCCACTGGTTGTTTGGCTATAAACAGATGAGCACTGAACCCTAGAGTTGGATAAGACTAGCTTTCGAGCAAGGGCAACCCTTACCTTTACCTAATAACAGAAGATCCCTTATTGGTATTCAAAATTGCTGTGAGGTTTTGCCTGTTTAGTTGCAAGTGGTTAGCAAAGGTCCCCCTTGGCCCTTGCTCAAAAGCCAGTCGTATCCGACTCTAGGGTGCAGTGCTCATCTCCATTTATAGCCAAAGAGCCAGTGATATTTGGCCGTGCCCACCGATTTGGCCACACCCACCGATTTGGCCACACCTACAAAATTTCCCTTATTTTCAAATCCAAAACTTGACAGGTATGATTTTAAGTCCTTGGAAGTTGACGTGCTATTGCAAGGGGAGAAGTCCATTCGCCGGTTCAACCCTCTCCAGACCATGGCTGGCCATGACTACTCTTTTCTTAAACCAGCACATTATTTTCAGATTTGTGTTTCTGTTGTTACTTTGTGACCTAAAGGGAGCCTTCTTTAAGAGTTGGGTTGCCATAAGTCATGGCTTTCTGGGATTTTCCCGGGTTCAAGCTGTCCCGTCCGGTTCAAGAAAAAGCATGTAAAAGTCCCGGGAGGGAGGATTTCTTCTTCACATGACCGCAAAGGGTTAAACACATAGAGTCAGCATTCCAAGAGAGGAAGGGAACACTGTGGATAGGAAGTGAACAGTTGTCTCTCACTTCCTATCCACAGTGTTCCCTTCCTCTCTAGGAATGCTGACTCTATGCATTTAACAAAGGACCTCTTCCAAAATAAGTCCCTTCCTTTTCTCCTTCCGGAGGGAAACGGGGACTCCAAGGGCTGCATTCCCGTTCCAGACCTCTTTTTAGAGCTTTTTTCCAAGGGATCCTCGTGTGGATGAGTCCAACTCAATTGGAGGGGGAGTGAAGGGTAGGGTAGGGGTGACCTCTGGTAGAGGAATGGCAATTTCAAGAGTGGCCCAAGAAATGTTTATTCAAAAATAAAGGAACAGCCTTTTGACTACAGTTTATTTTAAACTGACAGAGGCTGCCTGCCCTGGTCGGGGATTCTGCGAGGTCTTAGAGTTTGAAGAATGCAATGACATCATATGGCAGTCCCGGTTTGGCAGGATAGCAGCCCTATTTAAGAGTCCAGCTTCCATCTCCACAATCTCTACTACTTTTGGCACGAAACAGACCTCCTGTCTTTAATGTAAAGAAAAGCCCTTTAGCAGTTGTCTACTGTAAGAGTGGCCTCCCAGAGCTCAGAAATATCATTTCTGGTCTGTTAGGTGGGGGATTCTGACAGTGGGCATCTAGAAATGGTAACCTTGCCAAACTCAGGTATCTCCTTTTCTGGTGATGTTCTGCCCTCATACTGCTACAGATTTCAGTGAGGGAGAAAGACACTGGCCATATGCTACATAAAACAAACAAATCAGCCATGTGATCTATATACAAAACAAATGTAGAAGAAGAAAGCGATACCTTTTGTTTGATCACTAAATTTAAAAAATCATTGCGAGCTTTTGTGATTCAAGATCACTTCTTCAGGCATGCAAAGGAAGGGAAATCATCAATGAAAGTCCAAATGTACGTAGCTTGGTGGTGTCTGGCAGGCTCTGTTCTTAAAAATAAGTGTGAAGTAGCAGTCCATTTTTGTATCCCTCCCACATTTAACAGACACAGGAAACCAGATCTCTGCATAACGAAAAAAACCGCATCACGAAGAGCTCCATGGAATGGAGTTTTTTCGTTATGCGGGATTCTACTGTACAATAGTTGTAGTTTTCCATATGTTGCAATTTAGTTCACAGATTTTAAAAATGAACAAAGGTAAGCAAAGTAGAAAAACATACAAGAAAATATATATAGTAGGGGAAAGTGCTACGACAATTAAGTGAAAGTGAGTATAAAAATGAAATATATTAACAGAAGTAATTTCTAAAAATGTACATGTTTGTGAAAGTGTGCTAAAATGAGAGCATTTGAAAAAATGCAAAAAAAAAGTCCATTTGAAAACACCCATACAATAAATTGTATATTTGTATATTACCAATACAGTGATACCTCATACAACGTCCAAACTTGGTTCCACAAGTTTGGACTTTATACGGATTTGGACTTTGTATGAGGCATGCAAAATCCTAGCCGCAATGCCTCATACAACGTCCAAATCCTTGCCGCAATGCCTCATACAACGTCGTTTCCATAGAGATACATTGTACTGTAACAGCACAGACTTCAGGGCAAAGTCAAGGAAACAGACAGGAAACTGACAGAACTTTAAGAAATCATTGTCTAAAGGTTAAAAACATTACAAAAACATGTCAAACAACCCTGATTGTCCAAGAAGCTGAAGAATGCTGCAAAAATCCCAGGAATGCTTCTAAAAATTCTGACGAAAAAATCCAAAATCATGCTCAAAACCACTCCTAAACACTCTTCACCTCATGCAAAACCCACAAGAGCAATGCACGCATGTGTCCTGCCTTTTATACCGCCCAGGCACAATGCAACCTGTGAAAAACCCAATGCCTCATACAAAGTCGCACGACTTTGTATGAGGCATTGGGTTTTTCACAGGTTGCATTGTGCCTGGGCACAAAGTCGCACGACTTTGTATGAGGCAACTTTTTTCAAGGAATTAGGCGATGTTGTATGAATCCGATGTTGTATGAAGCGGACTTTGTATGAGGTATTACTGTACAGTGCTTGAAAATCTCAAACTCAAATTTTGTAAATTACAAGATTTTCAATGCAAAATACACAGTCTTTATGCAGAAGCCACCATTTACTTACAACTGTGTTTGCTCACACGACAATCTATTTCAAGAAGGACAAGAGCATTTGTAAGTGTTCATTTAAACCCTACTCTGAGCTAAAGAAATGGCAGAATTTAATGAATGCTTAAATACAACTATTATCAGCTGTAGAAGAACAATGGAATATTTGACAATTATCCTTGAATATTAGTGAACAACTAGCATATTTTGCCCGGCCTGGCCAGGCAGTATTTTTTTGGTTGGGGTGGTTTGGATGGTGGTGACTTGGATTTTGTGGTTTTTGAATTTATTTGAATTTTTTATTTTGTTTATTTTTTATTTGGATTTTTAAAATATTTTTTTGAGTGTTGGATACTCTTCCGGCCTCTAGGTAGGGCTGTGATTAAGAGTGCAATTGTCTTTATTTCTTCCGTTCTGCTTCGGAGGCAAGGAAGGAGGATGTCTTTCGTAAGTTCTCTTGAGTTATTATTTTATTTTTTATTTTGTTGTGATTTTGGGGTGCTGGGCTGGGGGGTTTAAGTATAGTGTTTCTGTATTTAATTAATTGTTGTTGCTTGTTGTTTAGTATTGGCTTTTGATTTTATATGGGTTTTATTGTTTTGGATAGTACTGATTATTATTTTTTTTTCCGTATTTATTTTTGTAATTTGTGTTATCTTTCATTTTTGAGTAAGGTATTTTTGTGTTGTTATTGTGTAGATAGGTGTTTTTAGTAAGTTTTCATGGTTTTTCGTTAGCCTTTGGTATTTTGGATGTGTTTTGTTGAGTTTGTTGTTTATTGTTTTGTTGTTTACTGGGTTTATTTGAATTATTTGTTTATTTCTTTGTGTTTTTTTATTTATGATGGTTGGCGTCGTGTTAAACTGTTTTGTTTTGTTGTGGTTATGTTTTGTGGGGTGAAGAACAGCCTGTCTGTCGTTTCCTCTTTTCCCCATTGCTGATTCGAAATTAGGTTTCGATGCAGCAATGGGGAAAATGAAGAGCTGGCAGTCAGCTCGCTCTTCATCTGGTAAGGTTTGTTAGGTCGGTCGGGGGAGAAGGAGGCAGAGAAGAGCTTTCTGCTTCACGATGGTTCTCTCCTCTCGGCCTCCTTTTCCCCTGGCTTACCTAACAGGAGATCGGCAGGCAACGATCCATAAGGGGTGGTGCTCTTCGTTGCAGATTGCTGGCTGCTGCTTTTCTATTACCTCCACCGCTGTTTCGTGCTAGTTCTCGAAACAGTGGTGTGAGTAGTACAAAGGCAGTAGCCAGTCATTCGCCAGGGAGTGTCCTTCCCCTGACGAAGTGCTGCCTGCTACTGGTCCTCCCCGGCTCAACTTACCTTGATGCTGGTGGTGGTCTTGCCATGTCTTCGGTGGGGTAGCAGGGAGGAGAGGGAGTCCCTCTTCTCCCTGTTGCTCTGGGAAAGAAGGCCGGTGGTTGTCTCGCCGTGTTTTTTTGCGGGTTTGGGTTAGCGAGACCGTGAGTCACTGCATCCGCCTGCGGCGGCCTTGCACTCCCGTTGCGTGAGGCACTGCGTCCACCTGCGGCGGCCTTGCATTCCCGTTGCGTGAGGAGTTATTTGATTTGATTTTTCGCGCACCGGCTTTTTCAACATTCTATGCGCCCACACCCTTCAGCCTGGTTCGCTGAAGTGATCACGGCGTGGAGGACGCTGGAAGTTGTAGTTAGATTTTTCTGTCCGGGTTCGTGGGGCAGCTGCTCCATTGAAGGCTGGTGGACCTTTGCGGCAATGGTCGGTCAGTGTAAAGGCAAGTGTACGGGGCTTGGTACGGGATAGTATGGATGGGTGCGGGCGTGTATATCAGATTCCAATGGTAAATATTTATTGGTAAAGATCAAGCTTGTAGGGCAAGCATATGCGTAAATGAATACTATCCATCTAGCAGGTATGCATGGCTCTTTAACACTCATTGCCTACCCTTTTTTCTCACTTTTCCTGCTCCAAATGTGTAGCCATAATTCAGTAAATAATCTCTATTTCACTCACTGCATCACTGGAACATTTTTCTATGCCATAGTGAGGTAGGGAGGAAATTTGCTATTAGAACATTATTAATGGCCTCTTGACAAATAATTGGATGCTGGGATGTTGCTGGGCTTGATCTCATCTGGAAAGCTGTTTACTCTCCCCCAGCCTTTGTAATAATCCCAGCAGGTTGGGGAAAGAGCAGCAAAGAATTAATCCTCCAACTGTTAAACTTAAAAAAGAATTGCCAATCAATTGAACAGTTAAGTGTTTGGAGAAGTGCTGGACAAGGAATGGATGGGCAGCAATTGACTGCAAAGGCTCTGATCATTCCTGGCAAGCCTAAGGTATATTATTTTCCATTTGTATCATTTGTATCATAATCCTATTTCCTTTTTTTGGACAGTGATACAGGGTTTTGGAGGACGTATCTGAATTCTACTATGATAAATACCTTTCTAACATACACTCTAGTAAAAATCTATTTACAGTCGTGTATTAAAATATAGGGAAAGTATCATTCACTTTTTTAAAATGCACTGTTCTTATATCAGTTTGACACCTGAAAATAAAGTAGCCTAACAGTTTTAGGGGACTGCAGTGGCTCAAGTGGCTAAGACGCTGACTGGGAGGCGGAAGGTCAGGGGTTTGATTCCCGAGTACTGCATGACGGAATGAGCTCCCGTCTTTGTCCCAGCTCCTGCCAACCTAGCAGTTCAAAAGCAAGAAATTGCAAGTAGATAAATAGGGACCACTTTGATGGGAAGGTAACAGTGTTCCGTGTGCTCCAGTGTCTAGTCATGCCTGCCACATGACCACAGAAATGTCTGCAGAAGCAGAAAGTGCTGGCTCTTCGGCTTTGAAACAGAGATGAGCACTGAACCCTAGAGTCATTCATTAAAGTTTGTCTTTTATAATAAGCTTCTCCATCATCTTTATATACACACACAAACACACATGCAAATGGAATGATTATATCTGGCCTCCATTTCTTACCAAGAAACACAGAAGTAGAAACAACCCTCTCTCTTGTTTTAACTCTCCTGCTATTTTTCAAATATTGTGACCCAAGATGATCAATTAAATGATTTTTGAAAAAAGATATACTAAAACAAAAAGGAAGTTTTTTAAAAAATCATAATGACCAGAACCCTACTGATGTTTGTGTCAAATCTGTGCAACTTGTTGTGGCTAATTGCAGCTAACTGAGTGTTCAAATCTTCCCTTTGGAGCAAAATAAAAAACAAATCCAGTGCCATGATTCATTATGTGAAAAGAGTTTTCAAACCAAACTTTTTAATAATTATACTAAGTACTCCATATTTATTCTTCAAATATTGTAATGCTTTACGCTGTGGCACCAGCCTCCAGAACTCAATTAAAACCAGATTTCTAGCTGGATGCAAACTGAGTCAGCTAAAACTTCTCACTAATTACTTGCAATGGGCATTCTACTTTCTGTCTTAAAGGCATATTGTTTTAAGCATGTAATTTGTAAATACAAGAAAGTCTTCTTAATTGCCAAATATCATGTGTATTTATTCAATCCTCACGCTGAGCACATCAAGGATCCTTCTAACTGCCTACTGCTAACTTTCTTCCATCGGGTTTAAGAACTTACATTGTTTTCTTCCCAGTAACTCAGATTGTCTACTCTTGCAGAGCCTTCAAGAAGTTTCACTTAACAACCACACAGTTCACTCACACAGTTCATGCTCAATTTCCTATTCAAACTCAGTACCATGTGAGGCTTAAGAAACCGGAGTAAGTACAGGTTGCCCCTCCCTCCCCAATATCTGGGGCTTGTGTTTTTGTGGTTTCAGTTATCCATGGGTCCAAAAATATTCAATACAAAATCTCTGAAATACATATGTTTGTATTTCTATGGCACATTACCAAATCTCGCCACTAGAGTGCAAAGTTTAGAAGAAACAGAGGCAGACCTTTTGGTAGCACTCAGATAGAATGATGGAAGAATCTGAACATCCACCACACTGCTAGTACAATGCAAATATGTGTGCTTAAATATAAGGTTCACTGTTCTTTCTAGTTTCAGGTATTCACAGAAGGTCTCGGAACATATCTCGTATGGATACAGGAGGTGACCTGTATCAAAAATTACCCTTATATAAATCTTACCAAACACTGGATTCGGTTTTGTAGGCTTTATTAAAAAGAAGAAAAGAAAAACAAAAGGGAACATCAGGGAGAACAGAGCACTTCCAAACAATTACTTCAGAGTAAGATTCTTCAAAGTAACACAAGTGAACACACAAATTATACAAGATCACACATAAAGCAACAAATTCTATATCCTGTCTCTGTACTTACAGAGAATTGAAGCAATTAGATGTAGCTTGGTATAACAAAGAATGATTCTGTCTCTCTTAGCTTAAAAGAGTCAAGCCTGGGGAGGCTACCTTCTCTCCCTGAAGAGAGCAGGGATATTCAGTTTTCACTTTCCCTAGGCTGGCTTTTATCAGCAATTGACCATCAAGTTTATTAGCTTCAATGACTCTTTCCTAATTGATAAATTTTAATGGACATTTAATATTATACAGTACATAGACATTTCCATGTTTTAATCCAATTATTGTTCATTAATTATGAGAACCCCAAAGCAAGTGTCAGTTTAATGTGGTATTCTTTTAACACTAGTCTCTCATATTTTATCCCCACTTTTCCGTAATATAGATCCTTTTCTGAAGCTCCACCCCCACTAGCTCGTGTGTTGTTTCACTATTGTGAGATATAGTGCAATAAGGAATGAGATCCATAGCAAGAAAGATAATCTTAACAACAGCAATAATAAGAATAGAAGCTCTTAATACTTTTCTCTCTTCCTCCTCCTCTTTTTTTCCTTGATCCTTTTCTCAAGGTAGCATGTAACTACTTTTCCAGCTCAATTCTCAGAAGCCTGTGGAAGATGAAATGGAACTTGATTTTCTTCTGGAAGCCTAGGAAAAATGTAAAATATCAGCACATGGAAACATGTTTTGGGGCTGCAGCTCCGAGAATAACATAGCCGGCATGACAATTCTTGTCCAACTTTGCATAAATTTGCTGTGTTCTTTTTGTTGCAGCAAAGATAGTAGAGTTTATTGCAGGTTAAATACTATCATTTTATTAAGGTACTAACCATTTCTAGCCTGCTTTGCATAAATACATAGTACTGTTGCATTCCCCTCATTCATTTAGTTTCACTGTTGTCCATCTACTGTTTTCAGAAAGATCTGTAAAACAGATCTCAGCTGTCTGCAAAGAAGTTAGGGCTAGGCTGTTCCAAAATGAACAAATGGATTGGCAAGGGGTGAGTCTTAAATTTATAAATCTGTGAGATACTGCCAAATTGTTGATGGCTTTACTCATTGGTTAATCAATTTTAAAAGCTTGTTTTCTGTTGAAATGATTGGCTGGAATAGTGAGTGCATATTTTGTCCTGTATTTTGGTTTCAAATAAAGACTAGAAACTTATTTTGTTCGGGGTCTAGTCTAAATAAGGGGCTATTCAATAATTGTGTGATGCTTGAGGGGGGGAGGGGGTCTGCAATCTGAATTATGGAAAATTATGTGGGGGCGGATGGATCAGGTCAAAGATTACGTAATCCATTTGGAGCTGTTGTGATTTCGAAACATGGAGCTTTTTTAGGTTGAAAAATGATCTCTGGGAATTTTGATCCGATTTGGGAAGATGATCTTGATGTACAGGAGACGACAATGGCTCTTAATCCTTATAAAGAAGATAGTAGAAGAACACTATCGGAACTTACCTGACATCCTCATTCCTCCTTGCAAAAAATATCTTCACAAAGGGTGTGATGCATCGAGAATCCTCACCAATATGTTCTGAATTAGGCACCAATAATGAAAAGCTCTAAAAATTAGAGTTTCGATACAAAACTCTGGATTACATAATTTTAAAAGGAGGGGGGTTCGAAGTGAAAATTACGGTCAGATTACAAAAAATGGATCATGTAATTGTTGAATGGCCCCTAAGTACTAGTGGCATACATAGGATCAGGATAGACCTGGACAATCAAATAGTATGACAACCTTACTTATGTACTGTACAGTACCTCTAAAATGGGCAGGAGGAAAAGGGTAGGCCTGTAGCCAAGAATTTAGAGTCCATGTGGCCTGACTGTGATAAAAGTGGCCTTTGGAGATGTGATGAGTACAAAAAAATTGTTCTCAGTGGTTTTCGGAGTCTTGCCATGGCAAGACGTTCTGCTGAGACTTTCCTCTACATCATAATGTCCAAGCAGCCCATTGAAACACACCATTGGCCTTTTAAAAAATCAATTATTCCATAGAGAAAACTACTTAATTCTTCACCAGGTTGTTCTGTGAAAGGAACAACTTCCTCACCCTTGTTCCTTTAGGAACCACTTTGATAGTGCACCCACTGACAGCCTAGCAACTTCCCCTTTGCATCAGATCAGGCAACCACACGACAGAAAGTAGACAAAAGCTATGCCAGCTGAATCAGAGCAAAATAAACCAACTCCTTGCTGGCTGAACAAAAAGAGGCAATTCTCCAGTGAAAAATACCAGGTGTCCCCACAATTAGCTTTATGTCACATGTAGTCACTGGCCTTTACTTTGATTTTATCCATGCCATATCTTACAAAAATTGCAGGGTAAATAACCAGTGTAGTCATCCCTGAGCTAAATCATCAACAGGACCAACAAAAGTTGTCGCATCCTAAAAAGAAGAACTGGCATGAGATCTTGCAGGTGTTCAGGCTTGGAGGAATTCACCCCTCCCTAAGAATGTTTTGGGAATGTGGGCCTGCAGCTGTGAAACTCACCACTCGCAGAAGAATGAGTGGAATGTGAGTGTGCAGAAAAGCAGAGACTACTTAAGATCATGACACAGTTATGTAATAAAGAAATTGATACATATTTAAACCACTTTGTTTCAACTGAAAAATTGATCCAAGGGGGTCTAGGAGACCCAGGTTCAAGCCTACACAGAGTCGAGGAACTTTCTGGGTGACCTTGAGCCAATTCTACTTTCTTGGCCTGACCATCCTCCATGGAAATCAGAACTGAAGCTCACCTGCTTGATCTAGAAGCAAAATCCCATACTAGGGTTGTGTAACATCTGTATTGAAGCACCAAAATGTTAAAACGTCAGTCCTCCAGGGTTCTGGCTGGTTATGGCAGGGCTTGTAGTGGGTTATGAGGTCAAAAAGTGAGAAAAGGGTTTTTAAAAAAAGTCATCCTAGCTAGATGCCAAAATTATATGATGTAATAAATTTATGTTAAATGTAGTCTCCAGGTTCTCTGATTTGGGAATTGCTATGTTGTTGTTGTTGGGTGCAGTTCAGTGTGGTGGCTTAGTGGTTAAAATGCTGATCTTGATGATCAGCAGGTCAGCAGTTTAAGACGCCAGTGCCGCATGATGGAGTGAGCACCCGTCATCTGTCCCAGCTCCTACCATTTTGAAAGCAAGAAATTGCAAGTAGATAAATAGGTACCTCTTTGATGGGGTTCCGTACTCTCCGGTGTCTAGTCATGCCTGCCACATGTCCATGGAAACATCTGCAGATGCAGGAAGTACTGGCTCTTTGGCTATAAAATGGAGATGAGCACTATACCCTAGAGTCAGATACAACTGGCTTGAGCAAGGGAGACCTTTACCTACCTTTTCCTTGGGTGTAGTTCTGTCCTACCTCATCCTATGCAGCAGCAGCATTTGTTTACATATTCCTTCATGGCATTTCCCCCTGCACTTCTCTTAAAGAGCTTGGAATGTCATATGTGCCCCTTCACATTCACTCATTAAACCTGTGAAGTAGGTTAGACTTAGAGAGAGAAGTCCAAAAATCACACAGTGAAGGACAGGCTTGCTCAAATGAGGATCTGACCTGAGAGTGCCCATGCAAAATGCAGATATAGAGGTTTGATTCTACTTTAATAGCCATGGCTACATCCTATAAAATCCTGTAACGTGTACTTTGATGAGCTACTAATTAGAATTCTCTGTTGCATTTCAAGGCTGGGCATTATAGCTCTCTTAGGAGATCTATGATTTGTTTTCTTCCATTTTCCCATATTTTTTCTTATGTGTTGTGTCTCTTCTGAGATTGACTGTAGGCAATCTTTATGGAGTGCTTAGCATCTTCTCTGGGGCTTAATAAAGTTTTAGCAATATAATTTTCCAGAATCTTTGTATAGCTCCCCTAGGACAGGAGTTCTCAACATTTTCACACCATGGGCCAGACCACACCCCCTCAGACAGCTGAGTGGGCCAGACACGTGGTTCCCCCACCATAAACGCTGCCGTAAAACACGTCCGTGGCTGTCATAAACATGTTTACGACAACTGCAGGTGCATTTACTGCACATTTTAGGCTGTTTTCACTGCTTTCACCGCTTCCAGTGCTTCCGGCGGCAGTGGCAGGAGCAAGGACGGCAGGCCACATGAAATGGCAGGTCACATGAAATGGTGGTGGCAGTGGCAGGAGCGAGGGTGGCACATATTTGGCTGTTTTCTTCACTTCTGCTGCTTCTGGTGCTTCCGGCGGCAGTGTTGGGATCGAGGACGGCGGGCCACATGAAATGGCACTGTGGGCCAGGGCCAGTCCATGGGCTGTAGGTTGCAAACCCATGTCCTAGGAGATCTGAAAATGGTTTAACTTTGTATATATACTTTCCCCCTAGATTTTACCTTTATGATCTGCTTGATATCTCCCTGCATACACAGATTTAATAAAATATTAAAATACTTACTCTGTGTTTGGTTTTATATGGATTAACATGAATCCTGCTTATGAACTGCTCCATCCATGCTTTCTTTTGTAGAGTTGAAGAGGCCTTTTTAGGCCTTTTATTCCAACTTGTACTTCAGTTCTCATTTCAAACCCTGAGTTAGAGAATTCCCAACAGATAGCTGCTCACTCCAACTTCTGCATAAAGCCCTCACACAAGAGGACATATTCTGAGATGTTTTATTTATTTATTTATTTATTTATTGAATTTGTACCCCGTCTTACTCGCACAAGTGTGACTCAAGGCGGCTTCCAACCAAAAATAAATACAATATACAAGAAAAATATAGCAGTAATACAATTACAATCACAGATCAAATAATACAAAAACACAATAAAATACAATACAATATAGTAACAATAATATACAATAATCAATAATTGCCCCACTGACAAAAAAACACGTGACACCCAGCACTCGCCCCAATTACCCCAAAAACCAAAGATAGAGACTAACGGGAGCAAAATAACACGTGACACCCAGCACTCACCCCAATTACCCCAAAAACCAAAGATAGAGACTAACGGGAGCAGTGGACCCGTGCCACCAAGGTCCAAGTCCAAGTCTTTAGTGTTTGGGAATCAAGACAATGGAAGCAGCTGTAAACTAGCCTAACACATCTTTATTGCATGGAGTACAGTACGTACATGAGGTAATGGCGGACACACAGCTCCTTTTATGCAGTGGCTATACATTTGAATGTGGCTCCTCGATAGCGCATTGGCTACTGTCCATGTGACTTCATCCTTAGTCACGCCCCTCTTGTCCAGGTGAGGTGAGGGCGGGAATCTTTCCCGCGCAGCTGAAGGTATTTGAGGAATGTGTACCCTGTGAGCTGAACGCTCGCTATTTCCCCCTAGTGGTCACTAGCTCGCGTTCTCTTGTGGTTTGTTACATTGTTTCTATTGCAAGATACAGCTTGTTACATTCTCTCATTCATGTGGTTTCAGATTGTTACACTCGCTCGTTCGTGTGGTTACAATTACATTCAATACACAACAAAGTCCTTACCAACGGCATGAGGGAGGGGGAGTCTCAAGCACCCGCGAAGATGGTCTGTGGCAGCTCCCATCTGCCTCCTCTCCCCAGGACCCATGGCATGGGTCCTGGGGCGAGGCAGGGAGCATTCACGTCGGCGGCAGTAAACGGTGTGTTCGGGGCTCACCTGGCCTTGGGAGCCCCTTTTATCCTCTCCGCCTGGTGGAAGAGGGTGGGGAGGGACAGTCCTGCGGCGGCGGTGGCAAACGGTGTCTTTGGGGTTCCCCTGGCCTCAGGAGCCACCTTATCCTCCCCACCCGGTGGAAGGGGGCCGGGAGGGACAGCCCTGCAATGGCAAGCGGTGTCTTTGGGGCTCACCTAGCCTTGGGAGCCCCCTTTATCCTCTCCGCCTGGTGGAAGAGGGTGGGGAGGGACAGTCCTGCGGCGGCAGTGGCAAACGGCATCTTTGGGGTTTCCCTGGCCTCAGGAGCTGCCTTATCCTCCCCGCCCAGTGGAAGGGGGCGGGGAGGGACAGCCCTGCAGTGGAAAGACTTGAAAAGTTTCTTTTTGGGAACTTCAGCTCCCAGAATGTACTATGTTAGCTGTAGGATTCTCAGAGTTACAATTTTTTAAAAAGAACTTTTTCATGTTCTGCCAGAGAGTGAGTCTTTGTCCTATGCTGTATGGCAACCTTCCTGTTCCTTGAAGAGCACTGTCATGTCCTTTCTCAGTTTTCTCAAAGCAAAACATGACAAGTTCCTGTGGTCCTTCCTTATTCATTTCTTCCCATATATTGTCAAGATTTTTAAAAATTGAGCTCAATATATTTTGTTGATTTATAGATGAGTAGTAAATTCCCATGCATATGGCAGGCTAATAATTTGAGCCCTGAGAAGAAGTCGGTACTAGAAAGTTTTCAACATGAACTGATGATCTAACTTCCAAGTCTAACTCCTACATAGCAAAGGGCTCACTGGATTGGCTCCAGAGTAATTGTGTTCCAATTGTCTTAGGGTGTGGCTAAGGAAGTCACCTTTGTGATTCCACTTCCACTATGTACTTCTGGAGCACTGGGAGGTGGTGAAGCTCTGGAATGATGTGAGAGAAGGAATTGCCAGATGTGAAGTCTCCACCTTATTTCTAGAGAGGGGATGCTCCTCTGTATCCCAGTGCTTTCTTTGAACAGCCGGAGCCCTTTCCCTCACAGTCTGGATCTAACCCACTGTGCAGCCTTAAGCATTTCACTGTGTCTCTGCAAAACCTATTTTGTGAGGTAGTTGTGAGTATACTATGGTGTAGATCAGGGTTTCTCAACCTTGGTCCTCCAGGTGTTCTTGGACTTCAATTACCAGAAGCCCAAGTCAGCAGACCTGCTGGTTGGGGCTTCTGGGAATTGAAGGCCAAGAACATCTGGGGCCCAAGGTTGAGAAATGTAGGAATCGGGGCCACTGGGGTGGCCTTAAGGTCCCGGAGGAGACTGATCAAGTGACGACACGAGGCAAATGGAGCGAGATCAGATCAGTACTTTATTGGAAAAAGGCAACATCATTTATAGGGAAAAAAGCGCAACGGTGGCGAAACCATCATCGGACAGGAAAATTACCTAACTCACGTACCCGGGTTAATGGGGAACCTCTCAAAGGGAAGTTGATTAACTTGGACAAACACGGGGCAAGGGAGACCATTGTTTAGGGCTTAGGTAAGAGTAAATATGGCCAATATTTACACCAGGGATTACCTTGGCCAGGGGATGAGTGATTACTCTAATGGGTAACTGAGGTCTGCGAGATGCTTGCTCGGCAGAATCGTCGGTCAGGCTACAAGCGGCCGAATTAATCCCTATCATTAATTCACCCCCCTTACGCCCTGACAAGGGCCAGAGGCCAGGAGTTTGCTCACTGGTTTAACCTCTGCCAGAGGCCACTGATGCCCAACCGGGCACGGGGAATCTTCATCTCCCCTTACTTTTTTATATTAAGAGCCTGACTGGCGACTCTGCGCAGAAGCGGCATCAGCTGTTGATCGGGAATGACGTCACGGGGTTTCTTCTCGGGGCGGCACTTCGAGATCAGTGAGGGAATACATTGCGCAAAGCAGCATAACGCTATGCCTAGTATAGTTACCCCCACTACCACCTTGAGTACCGTCTGGAGCCACCCCCAGGGGATCCAGGACCACATCCAGCTCCATAATGAACTCCACCAAGCTCCCCATGCGGAACCCTCAGTGATGCCCTGGACTATGGTGTGGAGATCAGTGAGCTGACTCTGTACTTTGCGGGAGTTGTCAGTAAGGTTGAAACAGCACATACCATGAAGGGATTCGCAACCCAAGTGGTGCAATAATAAGAGGTAGTCGATAGCCGCTCGATTATTGAGAATGGCATGGCGAAGTTCCGCCTGCTCCTGATTGAGGAGCGCTATCGCGGTGGAGGTATGGTTGATGGCTTTTGCCAAGCCGCAAGCCAAGCGACCAATTCTCCGTGCATTGCCGACGGCTAAGCCTGGCACGCCAACTATACTGACTGATAGTGAGACGTATTCGGCTGGGCTTAGAACTCTAAAGCTGCTATCACATGAGCTGTCTAGCTGGGTGGTGCGAGTGTGCCTGATGGGTGCAGGAACATTTGGAACATGTGGAACATTTGAAACATTTGTGCTTGGGGTAACCATATCCCTAGTGGGGAGCAACAGTGTCAACCGGCTAAGGCAACATGTGGAATCTGATACATTTGCAGGAATATAGTTAAAGGTATACTGATTACATGTGAAGAACCACCCTGAGGGTAGGGTGACATGGGCAGGCAACGAGCCAATTGTCTCTGGGTTTGCACAAGTCCAATTGCTGCTGCCGGTATCGAGGCAGCTGCGCTGGGTTTGGCCGCCTGTGGCGCAGCCGACTATTCACGCACAAGTAGAGTTTGGGCTGGCCGCCACTCGCGGGGTGTGGAGAGTGGCTGCATCAGCCGGCAAAGTCATGGTAAGCCGCAATCCCCCCCAGCGAGCGTAGGCTGCAAAGCTCGCAGGGAGATGCGGTCTGAAAATCTTCTTTAGCAGCCAGTCACCATCCCTGGCGCGTGCGTCGAGAGTGTGGCGCACTGGGATGAGACAGGTGCTGAGGATCGAGGCAGAACCAATGTCCTGCTTCAGGCAAAAATCGGACTGGTTGACGAGACCCGCCAACCTTGCCCACAAGTTGTAGTGCATCCATGCTGAAAGGTCTTCACCGGGCGGCAGGCCGTTGGCCTGAAGCGAAGCAGCCTGAGCGCCTCCCCCCAAAAGCAGGGTGAGGGCCAGGATGATGGTGAAGATCACGGAGTTGGCATTAATCTGGGCAAAGACTGCTGCAACGAAGTGCTCCGGTGTCGGCTCCTTCTCCTCGCGTTGGAGGGCGTCCTGGGCCTCTCTGCAAAGGGTCTTGACCATCCCCCAGGTGATCCTCTGCGCTTGGGTCCGCAGCCGCCGCTTCTCCTGGTGGGTCTCCTCGGTCAGAGTGAGGTCCTCCATCTCCGGGATCGGACTCGGGTCGGTCTGGGTCCACGCCATGAGGTTCCAAATGAGGCTTGACGCACCGAGCTGGAATCCAAATGACACCTGTAGGAGACATAATTGCAGCATACCCTCTCCCCCAGGTTATGAGCGGCACCGGGCCCCTCCAAGATGGGTCCGGTGGCACTCGGTACCAGACCATAGGTCACGGGAGAGCCTCCGAACGGCGGAAGTGCTTCTCCTGCGGCGTACAGTCCGAAAAAACATTGAGGTGATTGTATGTGAACAATACCTTATTCAGACAAAACTGTGCTTGTCCCTGTGAATTGGGGAGGGCTGGTGGCTCCCCCCCTTTCTGTTTGTTTGTCAATATAGGACTTTAGCGTCCGATTGACCCGTTCTACAATCGCCTGCCCTTGCGGATTGTAGGGAATGCCAAATGTATGCTTAATGTCCCAGGTGGCCATGAAGGCGGCCAACTGCCTAGAGCAGTAGGACGGGGCGTTATCGGTTTTCACGTGCCGCGGCTTGCCCATTGCCGCAATGCAGGACAGGAAATGCTGCTCCACGTGGGAGGCAGTCTCCCCCTTCTGCGCCGTCGCCCAAACGAACTGGGAAAAAGTGTCTATGCAGACGTGCATGTACTGCCATCTGCCAAACTGCGGCACATGCGTGACGTCCATTTGCCACACCTGATTGGCCTCTGTCCCCCGTGGGTTGACCCCCCACGAGGGCCCCCCCGGCGCCCCTGCACAATGCTGGCAAGAGCGTACTATACCCTGGGCTTGAGAAAGTGGCAAATTGAACTGTCTGGCGAGTGCCTTGGCGTTTTGGTGAAAAAAGGCATGACTTTGAATTGGAGTAGTGAAAACTCCCAAAACTGAACGTTGCTGAATTTCCTTTGCCGCCGCATCCGCTCTGCTATTGCCCGCGGAAATCGGACCCGGCAGGTCTTGGTGACTTCGGATGTGGGCAATATAGAGTGGCTCCGTGCGGTTTCGCAAATGAAATTGAGCCGTGAGAAACAGGCTAAGCAGATTCTTGTCTATCGCGGGGGTGATGTAAGCTCCCGGTAGACTGTGAAGCAAATTCCTAACATACAGACTGTCGGTTATGATATTTAAACGTTCCTTGGCGAAGGTGCGCAAAGCAAGGTTCACGGCTGCCAACTCCGCCTGCTGCGCGGACTTCTGTGGGAGAGTTAACAGCGTGTGCCAAGCTTCGCCCTCCTGCCAGGTCAGGACACCATAGGTGCGTCCGCCATCAGAAAAAACTGTTCTGGCCCCCTGAAGTGGGACCAGCGAGAGCAATTCGAACAAGCTGACCGTTCCTGTTTGAAGCGAGACAAGTCTGGGGTCTTTAGGCAAGTGGTATGCCAAGCTTCCAGTGAACCCTTCCAAGGCTATCGGAAGCGAGTCACCTAGCTGCATCAACTGCTGAATTTGTTCCTTGGTGAACGGGACCACGATTTTGGCTAAATCATGCCCAGAAATGTCCCTCGCTCTCAGCCTGCCGCGGTAGATCACCGCGGAGACCAGGTCTTGGGGCGGAACAATGTTCCGAGATGAGGTGTTAGGCAAGTACACCCACTCCACAATTTTCGCTCCCTTCTCTGAGTCTACTCCTAGCGCCCCAGTGAACATGGATCCCGACCGCACGATGTACAGGTTCAGGATTGGGGCATATGGCCCCTGGGCGATCCTATCTACCCATCTTTGGCTGAGAGCTTGGTTAACTTTCTCGAGCGCCAAGCGCACGTCTCGAGAAATTTTTATCCGGTCTGCCGGCTGCTTACCTAGCGTTAGCAGCGAGAAGAGCGGTTTCAGAAGATCCGTATCCAATCGAAAATACGGTCTGGCCCAATTAATGTTCCCTAAAACCTGCTGTAATTCTACCAAGGTGACTGAGTCCTGTAAATTGATCTGAGGCAAAACTGGTGCTGCGAAAGAGCGGAGAAGCCGATGGCCCAAGTATGAGAAGGGCTCGGTTCTCTGCACTTTCTCCGGGGCAATGAGTAAACCTTTGTCCCCCAGGCTGGCCTGGAGGTCAGAAAACACTTCGCTGCCAAGTTTTGGCAACGCTACCAAAATATCATCCATAAAGTGACAAACTAAGGCTTGTGGGTAGAGGTCTCGGTACCTTGCCAGTGCGTCGTGAACGTAAATTTGGCACAAAGTGGGCGAATTGAGCATGCCCTGTGGCAAAAATTTCCACGCGTAACGCTGCGTAGGCTCACTGTGGTTCACGACTGGCACCGTAAAGGCAAACCTCTCCCGGTCCCTGGGGTCTAAGGGGATTGTATAAAAGCAATCCTTGAGATCTACGACTAGGATCTCCCACCCCTCGGGAATCATGTTCGGATTCGGGATGCCGCATTGAAGCGGACCCATTGGCTGTATGCATTTATTGATCTCTCTGAGATCGTGGAGGAGTCGCCACTTCCCCGACTTCTTCTTAATAACAAAAATTGGCGAATTCCAAGGACTCGTGGACTGTTCTATGTGTCCTGCGTCTAGCTGTTCCTTAACTAGCTGCTTGAGAGCAACCAATTTCTCCCCCACCACCGGCCATTGTTCTACCCAGACCGGCGTATCGGTGAGCCATTTAAGTGGCAACGCCATTACCCAAAGGTAAGCGTAGCACCGTACTGCTGCAGAATGTCTCGCCCCCAAAGGTTGATGTGCACATCAAGAATGTGCGGTCGAATTACCGCCGTGCCCTCAGCCCTTGGGATTGTGACTTCTACCCACTCTCGGCTCCTAAACGCTTCCTGAACACCGCCTACCCCCCACACATCGGAGACTGGCTCAGTGGCCCACTCCCTTGGCCACTGGCTTCTGCTTATCACGCTGACATCTGCTCCGGTATCTAACAGGCCTGAGAATGATCGATTATTCAGAAATACCTCAATAACCGGGCGCTGTTTCCACTCTATGTTGGTTTCCACTGTCGCTAAGACCTGGTATCCTTGCGCTGCCTCACTGGCGCTCGAGCGGTCCTCTGACCAGGACTCGAAGCTGTCACTGAGCCCTCCCTGGCTCTCTGCTGGCGAGCGACAAGGAACCATGATCAGTTGCGCTAAGGTGTCTCCTTTAGGGATGGTTTGGGGCAGGTGTGTCCAAAGCTGAACTTGGAGAACGCCTGAAAAATTCGAGTCAATGACTCCTGGAATTATAAAAATTCTGCGTGCACCAGCTACACTACGGGGCAAAACTAAACCTATAAAGCCTCTGGGCAGGGGTCCCATGTACTGGGAATCGACCAGATAGACTGTGCCTGGCAGGTCGCATGTAACGTCCGCCTGGCAAGTCAATTCTAGTCCCGTGCTGCCCTTGGGGCTGGCCTGCGCCCTCGCAATGTCTGGGATGGGGTTGGACCCTACTCTGGCTCTGGTGAGTTCTGGGTGAAGGACGCCTCTGTTTGGACTGGGGCCAGAGACATGCCCGTGCTCCGGTTTCCCGAATTCTGGCAATACCTGGCCCAATGATAGCCTTTCTTGCACTTCGGACAGAGGGTGTTCGGAGCCTTGGGACGGCCGGACTTTTGTCCGCCTCCCTTGGATCGGCACTCCCTAGCGAAGTGACCGATCTTGCCACAATTGTGGCATGCTCCTTTGCTCTTACCATTAGGTCTTCTCCCTCCTTGCACCGCTGCCGCTAGCAGACCCATCTTATAGGATTCTGTGCCAACGTCGGCGCAAGCTCTAATCATGTCCGATAGGGTCAAGTCAGGACGATTGCCTAGGGACTGCAAGATTCTACGGCAGTCCAAGTTGGCATTGTCCTTGGCTAACTTAATCATGAGCTCTTCCTGGGCTTGCTCATTATCAATCTGCCTGCTAATGGCTTCTTCCAGGTGATTGATGAAGTCCATGTAGGGCTCCTGGGCTCCCTGCTTGATGGAGGTGTAATTCTTAGCCGCTTTGCCAGTGGCTGGGATCTTAAAGTAAGCCCTAAAGGCTGCCTCGGCTGACATCTCGAGAGTGGCGAGAGGCAGGTTGATCTGAGCATTGATTGACTCGAAATTACCAGAGCCATACAGCTGCTCAGGAAGCACCGCGCCTCCCATCCTGGCAGCCCGAGTTTGAGCCTCTAGGCGGAACTCGCTGTCCCAGATCATGTACTGGCTAGGGGTCAGCATCATCCTCATGACGGCTTTCCAATCATGAGGAATCCACATGGTGGTTTCGCACACTTGCTGAAGCGTGCCCCTAGTAAAACGACTTTGGAGCCCTGTTTCTGCAATTGCCTTCCACATAGCCATGAGCAGCTTATACGGGACTGGGGAATGAACAATCTGCTGTGCGCCCGTGAGCGCGTCCATTTCCATGCGGATTGGACATATCTGTCTGAGCTCAGCTAGCTCTTCTACCGACAGATCCCCCTTCCTAAGCTCTTCCTCAGCTGTGCGCTGAAGGGCACTCTTGGTAACTAGGGAAGCCGAAGCTGTCAGAGGAGCGCCTGCGCTTCTCATGCCCTGCATTCCCTCGGTGACGTCTGCAGCTGTCACCGCGGGAAGGCTCCCTGCACTACTCTGCTGGTACTTGAATGTCGGATAGAGTGCGGTGGGCGCAGTCGGCTCGACTGGCTGAACTGATGACTTATTTAACGGGGGTTCTTCCGCTTCTATCCGGACTGGTTCGATCTCAGCTAAGAGTTTCCTACACTTCCTCCATGTGTGAACTATCCCTCCTGGGGCCTTCGGGGGTTGCTGAATGCAGTCTCCTATCCGATCCCAGAGCTGTAGGGTTAACGTACCTACTTCTGGGTAAAGCAGGCAGTGTTCCCTAAGGTACGCCAAAAGTCTCGCTAGTTCCCTGCTGTGAAAGCGTAACTTAAATACCCTGGCCAGAATTCTAAACTCTTCCTCACGAGTTTTTTGGCTAGCGGATGGACTCTGTCCCTGAGAACAAGTCTCCATATTACCTGCGAGTAGTCCTCTGAAGTTTCCCCCTCGGGACGGGTTGACGCGTCTTGGGGCAAGGTAACTGGTTTTGGCGACGATCGTCTGGGTGGAGCTCGGAGCGTGGCCTCCTGCCACAGGCCCTCGGCGGCCTCTGCGCTGTCAGGGGCTCACAGCTACCCTGAGCGGAACGCGTTTTTCCCTTTGGCGCAAGTCTCCCCGAAAGCCGGGAGCAAGGTGCAGGAATGCCTCTCTTGGAATGCCTCGCCGCTGGCCGTCCTTCTGACAGGCTGGCTGCCGGTCAGAGCGCCGCGCTGTCCTCCGGGCTGACGGGTCGCAGTTCAAGCGTAGAACCGGACCGCGTGGATCGCTACTCGCAAGTAGACCTCTCCTGGGTCGCTTACTCACGAGTAAATCACGTCGGGGTCACCAGATGTAGGAATCGGGGCCACTGGGGTGGCCTTAAGGTCCCGGAGGAGACTGATCAAGTGACGACACGAGGCAAATGGAGCGAGATCAGATCAGTACTTTATTGGAAAAAGGCAACATCATTTATAGGGGAAAAAGCGCAACGGTGGCGAAACCGTCATCGGACAGGAAAATTACCTAACTCACGTACCCGGGTTAATGGGGAACCTCTCAAAGGGAAGTTGATTAACTTGGACAAACACGGGGCAAGGGAGACCATTGTTTAGGGCTTAGGTAAGGGTAAATATGGCCGATATTTACACCGGGGATTACCTTGGCCAGGGGATGAGTGATTACTCTAATGGGTAACTGAGGTCTGCGAGATGCTTGCTCGGCAGAATCGTCGGTCAGGCTACAAGCGGCCGAATTAATCCCTATCATTAATTCACCCCCCTTACGCCCTGACAAGGGCCAGAGGCCAGGAGTTTGCTCACTGGTTTAACCTCTGTCAGAGGCCACTGATGCCCAACCGGGCACGGGGAATCTTCAGAGAAACTCTGGTGTAGATGAAATCCTTAAGTGTGTGAGAAGGACAGTATTTGTAGATTATTAAGAGTCAGGAGATGGATACATGGCAAGCATTCAGTCATGGTTTTTTGCTATATGTGGTTTTTTTTGTTATACGAAGCATGCTTCGTATAACAAAAATCTCCACAGGGATGCATTGAAAACCACCCTGGGAGATATGTTGTTTCGTATAACAAAATTTTCGCTATACGAGGCAACATTTCCTTCAAATTCCTTTAGTTATACGAGGTTTTCCTTATAAGAGCCCTTCATTATACGGGGTTTTACTGTATTTGTCTTTGGTTTCATTTTTGTAAGAATGCCCTTCACTTTAAATAAGCTTGGCTACAGAGGGAAGAAAGTTGGGAAGTACTGCCAGTTTGGCATGGGCTGATTCACATTTTCCCCGTTGATCACATGATGCAAATCATCCCAGAGCCCCAATCCACAGTTTTTCATCCCCACCAAAGACCTTTAAGGGGTGGGGGATTATTTTGCTTTGGTTCAAAGCACGTGACTGCTTTGAGCTGATGCAGAAAGTCCAAGCACACATGCATGTACACAAAGTGTTGCTTTGAGAATAAGGAGCTTGTATGCACACACAAGCAGCATCAGCACTGACCTCTCTCTGCAAACCCTCTTCTTTCCCATGACACTTGATTTTTTTTTAATGCCCTCAACTGCATTTGTCTTGATGTATGGTTGTACACTTGATTAATTCAGCATCAAATGGTGGGTTTGATACTAGAGTTAGGACATGGGCCGAGCACTGTAGCACTGAGGGGGAGGGGGATTTTCCTGCAGAAAGGCCCAGGTCCATCCCCTCCCCCACCAAAAAAAGGTATTCACATGGGTTAATTAAATAAATTTAGGTATCACTTTCGCTTAAGCAACAAAAATGTTGCCACTACTTACTTATTCCTTCATTTTGTTTATTTAAAATATTTATACCACCACCTTTGCTCTGTAAAGGACCCAGAGCAGCTACAAAGTGTTGGGGAGGGGAGGGGGAGTGTAGCCCAGTGGCACTAGTCAATGCCCAAAATACAGTATCCCTTTGTTGGACTAAAGGGTCTTTCTGCAGTGATAGTGGAAAAATGCCTATTGCAAGTAAAACAGCCATGTCTCCTCCCCAAGAATCACTTTAGGCCACAGCTCAAAACAGATTGTTTTTTGAATTATTATTTCCAGAATCCCCAACCCACAGGACCATGACCATACAGTCTGAGGGGTAGTGTGAGTTTTAGTTCAAGAAAAGTAAGTTTTCACAGCTATGCTTTGAGCACAAGGCTATCTCATGGCACAGTGGCTCAAATCCTGTTGCTTAACATAGTAAGTTTCACTAGAGTAGGTCCACTGAATCAGGGGTGATTTGGTGCATCGACTCCTTCATAAATTTCATTGATTCAGATGGGGCTACTCTAGTTGTAACTTTCTGTGCTAAGCAATTAGTATTTCAGCCATTGTCATCCCGGTCGAAGCACTTAAGGGGAAACAGGATAACCTCTGGGCTGCACATTGCAATTCTGTGCCTGTTTGAAAAGAGAGAGTGTTGTGTGTGTGTTTATTAGGGCGGGTGGAAATCTTCAAAAGACACTGTGGAGTCCTTGCTTCACAGTGTGTGGGACTTTTACCCACTAAAACCACCTCCCATTATGCCCTGCCACCCTGCGGAACCACCATCATGCATTTCTTCATGGCGGGCATACTGGCTGTTAAAAACCCTCCTCCAATTTGGCTACTCACCCTCCTCTATGACTCTGCCTGCCCTCTTCTCAGTTTCTCTACACGTCTAAGTTCCAAGATGACCCTGGCCGCATAATTGGACACCGCGACCCAGGTAGTCTCCCTGCTCAACATCTCGCCGATGATGTCTTCTGGAGACAACTGTCGTCAAAGATGCTTCTGTAGAATTTCCCATTCTGCATCAAAGCGTGTACAGTGAAAAAACACGTGCTCCACGTCTTCCTGCACGGGCTGGCAGATGGGGCACAAAGCATCATCATCCAACCTAAAGTGGTATTGGTAGGCTCTGATGCAGCCATGCCCGTTCAACAGCTGTGTGAGATAATAATCCACCTCTCCATGCTGTCTTGTTGACCATGCATTAATGTCCAGGATGAGAAAATGAGTCCACCATCCCTTGGTTGATGTATCCCAGATCTGCTGCCATCATGCTGTCTTCTCTATCCTGGCTTCCATAGCAATAGTGCATTGTTCCGTCACCTGATTTTCTTGCCTTCACCGGTAAATTTCCACCCATTCCTCTGCCATCAGATGGATCGGCATCATATCGGCAATGACACACACGGCATCATACAAGACCGTTCGAAATGCCTGAGCCACCCACAGGGCACTCCTACAGTATATCGAGGTTATTTGTCGCACGTAAGATGTCCCTGCCGTGGCTTCCGACCAAATTGGGGCTGCATACAACAACACAGAAATAACAAGACTCAAGTGAAGTCTTCAGCGAGCCTGCTGCAGGCCTCCAATATTTGTCATGATCCTTGTCAATGCATTACATACTGCTCCGGCCCTTGCGCTCAAAATTTGCAAATGCTCATCAAAGCATAGCCTGGCGTCTGTCTGGACACCCAGATATCATAGTGATAGTTGCGAGAGTATACTGCAACCTCCAGCAGCTTTCCTACTGGTCATGAGAACTGCTTCAGTCTTATGATCTGCTAGATGCAAGCCATCTAACGAGAGCCACTGACGAATTTTGGCAACACTTTCATTTATGGTTTGGACAACTTCCTCCAGATGCTTGGCAACAACCACTACTGCCACATCGTCTGCAAACCCAACTGTCCTTGTCCCTATTGGCATAGGCAACCGAAGCACCCCATTATACATAATATTCCACAATAAGGGACCGAGCACCGAACCTTATGGAACATCTTCAGTGATCTAATAGTTTCGAAGTCCGGAATCAGTGTTATACATCAAGGTTCGACCTGTGAAATAATTCATGATTATATGTCTGATGTACTCCGGAACCTACATCAATCCAAGCACATCCAGGATACGATCCCAGTTCGCTGAATTGAACGTGTTCCTCACATCCAAGGTGATGATAGTGCAGTACTTCTTGGCACCTCTCTTCCAATGTTTGCCTTCCATGGCCTTGCGGGCAATATCTACGACTACGTTGATGGCATCCACGGTAGATCTCACGTTCCGGAATCTGTGTTGGATTTCGGACAATCCACGAGCTCCTTCACTGAACTCCTCCATCCAGTTGTAGATGATCCTCTCGAATATCTTACCTGCCGTATCCAGCAGGCATATTGGTAGATAAGACGATGGATCATCCAGCGGCTTTTTCCCTTTTGGGAAAAGGACCAATTTCTACAGTTTCCACTGGCTTGGGAAGATTCCCTGAGCGAGACACATGTTATACATTTCTAGGAAGATTTCTGGTCGGGACCTGATGGTGGTTTTAAGAGCAACGTTGGGGACACCATCTGGGCCTGGGGCCTTCGCACCCCCAATCTTACTACAAGCCCTGATCAACTCCTCCTCCAAAATAGTTGCCACGTCGAAGCGGCGATCAGCCGACGCTTCCTCGGTATAGAGGAGTCCCGGTTAGCCTGGGAAGAGAGTTGTTGTTGTTGTTCAGTCGCACAGTCGATTCTGACCCTTTGCGACCCCATGGACCATTTTCCTCCAGGCACCTCTATCCTCCACCATTCTCCTCAGTCCACCAAGCTCTGTGTCCATTGTGTCCACAATAACATCTATCCATCTCATCTTTGGACGCCCCCTTCTTCTCTTTCCCTCCACCTTTCCCAGCATCAAGGCCTTCTCAAGTGAGTCCTCCCTTCTCATTTGATGTCCAAAGTACTTTAGCTTCATCTTCACTATTTGTCCCTCCAATGAACAGTCAGGATTGATTTCTTCCAGTATTGACCTATTTGTTCTCTTTGCTGCCCAAGGGACTCTCAGGACTCTCCTCCAACACCACATCTCAAAGGCATCTTGGCAAATTTGACTCAATATCAAGGGATTCTTCTGCGCTCAGCCTTCCTAATGGTCCAGCTCTCACACCCATACATTACCACTGGGAATACCATTGCTTTGACTATGCGAATTTTTGTTTTCAAGGTGATGTCTCTGCTTTTCACCATATTCCCCAAGTTTCTCATTGCTTGTCTCCCCATAATCAGTCGTCTTTTTATTTCATGGCTACAGTCGCCATCTGCAGTGATCTTAGATCCCAGGAAAGAAAAATCTGTCACTGCTTCTACTTCTTCCCCATCTATTTTCCAGGGACTGATGGGACCTGTTGCCATTATCTTGGTTTTCTTGATATTGAGTCTCAAGCCAACTTTTGCACTCTCCTTCTTCAACCCAATCAAGAGGTTCTTTAGGTCTTCCTCACTTTCTGCCATTAGGGTGGTATCGTCTGCATATCTCAAATTGTTGATGTTTCTCCCAGCAATTTTGATCCCATATTGTGATTCCTCCATCCCTGCATTGCGCATTACGTGCTCTGTGTATAGATTGAATAAGCAGGGTGATTAAATGCAGCCTTGTCTTACTCCCTTTCCTATTCCAAACCACTCTGTCATTCCGTGTTCTGTCCTAACTGTTGCTTCTTGGTTCGTGTACAGATTTCTCATGAGGCATATGAGGTGTTCTGGTATTCCCATCTCTTTAATTACTTGCCACATTTTGTTGTGGTCCACACAGTCAAAAGCCTTGGTGTAGTCAATAAAACAAAAGTAGACTTGTTTCTGGTATTCTTTTGTTTTCTCCATGATCCAACATATGTTGGCAATGTGGTTTCTAGTCCCCCTGCCTCTTCTGAAACCGGCCTGCACCTCTGGTAGTTCTCTCTCCACATGTTGTTGAAGTCTATCCTGTATTATCTTGAGCATCACCTTGCTGGCATGTGGGATGAGCGTAATTGTTCGGTAATTTGAGCATTCTTTGGCATTGCCTTTTTTGGGGATTGGAACGTACACTGATCTTTTCCAACCCTGTGGCCACTGTTTTGTTTTCCAAATTTGCTGGCATATTGAATGCAGTAGTTTGATTCCATCATCTTTTAGGGCTTTGAAAAATTCAATTGGGATACCATCATTTCCACTAGCTTTATTGTTTGCAGTGCTTTTTAGGGCCTTTCTGATTTCACTTTCCAGAATGTCTGGTTAAAGTTCAAATTTCTCATTATTGTTATTATCAGGAGTGTTGAGGTCCTTTTTGTAGAGTTCCTCTGTGTACTCTTGCCATCTTTTTTTGATCTCTTCTGCTTCAGCTAACTCTTTTCCATCTTTGTCCCTTATCATGGTCATTTTTGCTTTAAATGTTCCCTTGATTTCCCCAATTTTTTTGAAAAGATCTCTAGTCCTGCCTCTTTTGTTGTTTTCCTCCATTTCTTTGCACTGTTCGTTCAGGTATTTTTCCTTATCTCTCCTTGCTTTTCTTTGAAATTCTGTATTCAGGTGGTTGTATTTTTTCCTTTCTCCTTGGACTTTTGCATTCCTTCTTTCCTCTGCTATTTTAAGAGCCTCATCAGACAACCACTTTGCTTTCTTACGCTTCTTTTCTTTTGGTATGGTTTCTCTTGCTGCCTCCTGCATGATGTCCCATGTCTCTGTCCATAATTCTTCCGGTACTCTGTCTATCAGGTAAAGGTAAAGGTAAAGGTTTCCCTTGCTCGAAAGCCAGTCGTATCCGACTCTAGGGTGCAGTGCTCATCTCTGTTTCTAAGCCGAAGAGCCAGCGCTGTCTGCTTCTGCAGACGTTTCCGTGGTCATGTGGCAGGCATGACTAGACACCGGAGCGCACGGAACGCTGTTACCTTCCCACCAAAGTGGTCCCTATTTATCTACTTGCAATTTCTTGCTTTCGAACTGCTAGGTTGGCAGGAGCTGGGACGAAGACGGGAGCTCATTTCCGTCCTGCAGTACTCGGGAATCGAACTGCTGACCTTCCGCTTCCCAGTCAGCATCTTAGCCACTTGAGCCACTGCAGTTCTATCAGGTACAGGACATTAAATCTGTTCATCACCTCCACCGTGTATTCTTTAGGGATGTTGTGTAGGTCATATCTGTGTGGTCTAATTGTTTTCCCCATTTTCTTTAGTCTAAGCCTGAATTTTGCGATCAGTAGGTTGTGATCTGAGCCACAGTCTGCTCCAGGTCTTGTTTTTGCTGACTGAATGGAGGTTCTCCATCTTTGGCTGCAGAGTATATAATCAATCTGATTTCGATGCTGGCCATCTGGTGATGTCCATGTGTAAAGTCGCCTCTTGTGTTGCTGGAAGAGGGTGTTTGCTATGACTAGTGCATTCTCTTGGCAGAACTCTATCAATCTTTGCCCTGCTTCATTCTGTGTTCCAAGACCAAACTTGCCTGTTTTCCATTTACTTTTTGATTTCCTACTTTGGCATTCCAATCTCCTAAGATAATGTGGACATCATTTCTTGGTATCTGTTCTATGAGGTGTTGTAGGTCCTCATAGAACTGGTCAACTGTGGCTACAGCTGCACTAGTGGTTGGTGCATAGACTTGGATTACAGTGATATTGAAAGGTTTGCCTTGGATTCTGATTGGCATCATTCTATCATTTTTGATGTTGTATCCCATTACTGCTTTCCTCACTCTTTTGTTGACAATTATGGCTACTCCGTTTTTTCTGAGGTTTTCTTGCCCACAGTAGTAGATATGATGGTTTCCAGAGCTGAATTCACCCATCCCTGTCCATTTTAATTCACTGATGCCCAGGATGTTAATGCTTAATCTTTCCATCTCATTTTAACTACTTCCAGTTTTCCTTGATTCATAGACCTCACATTCCATGTCCCTATGCAGTATTGTTCCCTGCAACACTGTATTTCTCCTCCCCCTTTCGTATCCCTCCCCCTTTTCAGATCTGCTGTGCTGAGCATCTCCTTGTTTTGCCTTTTGTTTTGGTCCATAGGGTTCTCTTGGCAAACTTTGTGGCGTGCCTTGCCGGTCTCTACGCCAGTCTTTTCCTATCAAACATGTTATCACAGTTTAAACAGTTTTAAAACAAAGTATTATCATGCACAATATCACAGTTTATCACATAGTATCAAAGTAAAAGTTGAACTAATTAAAGAAAGGGAAAGAAAGGAAGAAAGAAAGAAAAAGTCCACTATATCAAGTCTCTATGTAAGTCAGTTTCTTGTACAGTCACTATGTCAGTTGCCATAAGCCATCTATGTTTAGTCAACTATATTATTTCAGTTCGATTACTTATCCTTTGCATGCACGCAGCAGCTCTTGCCTCCCTTCGGCCGCATGGAGTTGGTCAAAGGCGCCGGCTCGGGCCTCGCTGTGATGGTGGTTGTGGATGGTATCTCCTGGGGGTGGTCGGGGGTCTCCTGAGGTGTCCTTCTCTCTGGCCCCAGGTCTTTGGATGGGGAGGGAGGGGCAAGATCCTTTACTCACCTCCCCCCTTGGGCCTCTCTGAATGGCAAATGGGCAGTAGAGCTGGGCCTTCCTGATTCCTTTTCTTCCTCTCTAGGCCCAGGTCTTTGGATGAGGAGGGAGGGACAAGATCCTTTACTCACCTCCCCCCTAGGCCTCTCTGGATGGCAAATGGGCAGAGAGTAGCCACTATCTTTTCAAGCAGAAGCAGCAGCAGCAGCAGCAGTGTGTGTGTGTGTGTGTGTGAAATCTTAACCTATAAAACCAAGCATTAACCGTTGGAACTGGCTATAGGCTGCTATGCATCGCCCTACTGACCCACACCCACCCTTCATGTGCATGGCCGAATTCCCTACGCAGGTCAACGAAGGATTTTAAAATCCGGCTCGGGGGCCTCAGCCCCACAAACGGCAAGAAAGGGAAAGAACTTCACGTCCCAACAGTCATTGCGCCGCGGCGTGCCAGAGCCAATCAGGCTGAGAGGCTCACGCACGCCGCAGCGTTCGGACACGCGCCACAGCCAATCAAACGAAAAGCATGTTAAAAAAACGCAGCACAAACACAAAGCACGAACCCATAACTACAAGCCCCAGCGTCCTGCGCGCCCACGCAGAACGCTGAGGAAAACGGCGCCCGGAAAGTTAAAAAGAAAAACAGCTCACAGGCAAGCAAACAGCAGCCGGCTTTCTTTTAATCTCCCGCGGCGCCTGAAGCTCCTGAATGGAGTTTCCCCTTTAATATCAGTGGGAGGGGGTGGCTATCCCCCTCTCCGCTGCCAACCTACTGTTGGGAGGTTTGTCAGGATAAAAGGACTATATTGCCCCAACCCATCTGGAAACAAAACATGAGGCAGAGAGGATCGATCCCCCACCACCCCTCCTTAAAAAAACTCCGTCTTTTCTTCTCTTTAAAACCGGAGTTGTTTTAAGGAGGGGGGAGGGGGAACGATCCTCTCTGCCAGTTCCTCTGTGTCCAGAAGTGTAGGGCCAAAATGCACCTTTTATTCCAAAAAACCACCCAACACTAGGGAAGCCAGCGGGGAGGGGGATCGCAGCCCCCACCCACTGATATTAAAGGGGAAAAACGATCTACTTTAACGATTCCACAAAAACAAAGCACCATAACACACTACAGCTCCCCTCCCCACCACCTAGACCACCCTTCCTAACCCCCAAAGACCATGCCCCCATCCCCACCACGGGCCGGCAGCGTACATAATGCAACGAGTCCGGCCTGTGGAAAAAACCCCAGCCTAACACCACATGGTATTTCAATGGGCCACCCAGCCACCGAGGCCAGCCCACAGAAATAGGTAAAGGTAAAGGTTTCCCTTGCTCGAAAGCCAGTCGTATCCGACTCTAGGGTGCAGTGCTCATCTCTGTTTCTAAGCCGAAGAGCCAGCGCTGTCTGCTTCTGCAGACGTTTCCGTGGTCATGTGGCAGGCATGACTAGACACCGGAGCGCACGGAACGCTGTTACCTTCCCACCGAAGTGGTCCCTATTTATCTACTTGCAATTTCTTGCTTTCGAACTGCTAGGTTGGTACCCACACCAAAAACACAAACAACAACATTCAAGAAAAAGCAAGAACAATACGAAACATAAAAAGTACAAGGAAAATCTTCCACAAACAATCCAAAAATAACAAGGACAAACACAACCCCCCACCCCCCACAGATCACAACAAAAAAACCCCTAACAAAACAGAGTTCACAACTTACCAAGAAACACGTGCAGCCTCTCCGAGAATCAGAATTGAAATGAGAAAAGAACAGGAAGAATACACAGGCCAGGACAAAGACAACATTACGCAACAGCACCACCAAGTGGCCACAGGAAATATTACACTCAATGAATTGAAATTGATCTCCAGCCATCTACAAAACACATAAACTTACACATTTTTTTAAAAAAAATCTTATCCAAAGTACACCTATCACCAAAAACCACATAGGAACACATTAGTTTTAAAAATACAATTATTGGGAAAAATATATATCAACCTTATCTCTTTTTAAAATCCAAATTTTTTAATAACAGTTTAAAACACTACCTACGTATAAAAAAACAATATATTTTAAAAATAACATAAATGATTTAAATACACATACAACAAAAAACATCCAACACCATTTCTCATAGTTTTTAAAACACAAAACCCCCAAAAAAGCCCGGCAACGCCGGGCAACCCTTGCTAGTAAGATATATACCACTGCCTTTTGTTCTTGTCCTTCCATTTTCACACATATAAAATCTAGATGTTTTTATTACATGCTTTTTACAGCCTCTCAAGCAATAGCATTTGATACTTTAAACCTGGCTAGTAAAATCAAAGAGTGATATAAAAGTGCTCTAAATAAATCTCTTTCTAAACCAGTGCCTCCCATTTCTTTTCCCCTTCTATCAAATGTGGTTCCTTTTTAGTTGCCCAAAGCCCTGAACATAAAAAAAATAAACTATAAATAGTACCTCAAACAATTACATCAAATTTACTTCCCTCCACCCCAGAGATTTCAAACTGAGGCTGATGAGGGACTTGTCACAGCTGTAAAATTAAGCTCAGAGAAGTTCAGCTAGTGCCGTGATGGCAAACCTTGGCACTCCAGATGTTCTTGGACTTCAATTCCCAGAAGCCCCCATGAATCCATACAAATGGGTTTACTGTGATTAATCTGACCCGTGCCACCCTTGTCGCTCCTGGCTGTGGAAGTAAAATGCCCCGTACGGGTGCATTTTGCAGGCGCACCCCCCAATAAAGGACTCAGACACTGATAAAAGTGGATAACGGCATTGGGCCACATTTATTGATTCATGCCCTAGTCCGAATTATAAATTTCTATTGGTAATTGACCAATCATAATTCTTAAGGCAAGCAGGCCGAAGTAACACTGGTAAGGTACCACCCAAAATTGCCAACGGCAATTGCTACAATGTATCCATTTGTATCAATTTGTTTGTTGACCACAAACAAATTGTTGACCGTAGTCAATATCTAACTAATGACCCCACCCTCTGACGCATATCCGTAAAATCACGTGGTGATGCATGCTGTCTAGCTATAGCCATCACCCCGTCGCCTAGTTCGTCGTTGACCGGACAACGTTTAACCAACTTATGCCTGTCTAGTGTTGTCCAGTCAATTGCGAACTTGCCGGATACCTGTGGGTCATAATGTTTACCTTACCAGTGCTACCCGCCCATGTGACCAAAGTCAACAGCAGCAACAGACAAAACCCCTATGTCAAACCATAGCAACAGTGTGGGATGGGCGAAAAAACCAGGACCCGGAAGCCAATATGGGTCCCAGCCAAAAATTCCCACCCGGCCCCGAAGCGACCAAAACATCACACTGTTAACTAGGGAGGGGGTGGAGGGGAAAAACTTCTCCGCTCCGTCGCTTCGCAAAATGGCAGCTCGGCTGCCTCGTGGCCACCCCTTTTATAAGGGAGCTGGCCACGCCCCTAACTACCCGGATGCCTTCGTCCAGTGGGGGGGGCCCCGCAAAGAGCGCGGCGGCCATTTTGGCACCGCGCTTGCATTGCAGGCGCACCCCCCAATAAAGGACTCAGACACTGATAAAAGTGGATAACGGCATTGGGCCACATTTATTGATTCATGCCCTAGTCCGAATTATAAATTTCTATTGGTAATTGACCAATCATAATTCTTAAGGCAAGCAGGCCGAAGTAACACTGGTAAGGTACCACCCAAAATTGCCAACGGCAATTGCTACAATGTATCCATTTGTATCAATTTGTTTGTTGACCACAAACAAATTGTTGACCGTAGTCAATATCTAACTAATGACCCCACCCTCTGACGCGTATCCGTAAAATCACGTGGTGATGCATGCTGTCTAGCTATAGCCATCACCCCGTCGCCTAGTTCGTCGTTGACCGGACAACGTTTAACCAACTTATGCCTGTCTAGTGTTGTCCAGTCAATTGCGAACTTGCCGGATACCTGTGGGTCATAATGTTTACCTTACCAGTGCTACCCGCCACACGGAGGGGCTTCAAAGAAGGCTCGACGCCCCCCCCAGACCGTCAGCTCGGTCAACAGGCCTGCTCGCCAATCACCCAACAGGAGGTCCATACCTCCTCGCGACAGATGGGCCCCATCCCCTGCATACAAGTCATAACTTTGTAGGCTAATAGCGGGGTGACGACTGACCCTCCCCCAAGCCCTGTCGACAAGGAAACGCGCCACTGCCCTATTCACCATGCGTCTAGCACGGTCAAGGGCCAGGAGGTCAACGCCCCCTCTGTAGGAATGGCGCGGGACCATGTCCGACCAAACAAGGGTTGTGGCGGGCCAGACGTAATGCAGGTAGGCGAGGTCCTCGCAAATCGCATGCTTCAGCGACAAGCCGGTGACCTGGCCCAAATCATTGCCCCCCAGGTGTATGATCAGAATGTCAGGCGGGTCAGCATTCTGGCCTGAAAAAAGGAAAGGCAGCAGCTCGCGCCATAACATCCCAGGCTTACCATGCCATGTGAGACTTGCGTATGCACCCAGTCCCAGTCGGGGTCCCCACTCTGTCGCCGCAGCGTAACGCGCTGCCCTGTGCACGTAGCTATGGCCCACCAGCCATACTGTCACCGGTGTAATACGACACCCCGGGTCTGTAAAGAAAAATGAGGAAAAGTAGGTAAGGTGACTGGGTTGGTACTCACGGCGGGAGTGGGCGCACATAAAACTGAAAACATTGCGAACCCCACCGTCCCATGCTACGTATGTCAGCCCCGGAGTACCCAAAAGCAGCTGCGGTTGAGGCCGCCCCTATACGGAATGAATGGGTGCCATAGTGGGCGCCTGGGAGGCCCACACTGGCCAGCGCTTTGCCTGTCACCTTCCAAAATTGAAATTTAGTAAGGGGAGACCCATCTTGGTGACAGAAAAACGGGCCATGGTGCGTGCCACGCAGTGCCAGGAATTCCTGTAGGGCACCAACCGGACAGATGTCTGCCAAAGAACACCGTAGCAGTCGCACACCACTGCCTACGCCATGCTGATCGGTCTTAGAGGAGCGTATCCTCAACTGAGCCCAGTCTTTGGCAACACAGACATCCTCGAGTTCCAGTGCCCTACGACTTGCATCCGCCTTAGACAGCATCACAAGCTCGCTGATGCGGAGCGCTCCAAAAAATGCCACCGTTGTGGCTGCATGGAACAGGGCTGCCTCATATGCATCAAAACAGAGGCAAGGCCAGCCCCGGGCCAACTGGGTAAGGACCCCTGGGGAAATCGGGTGGCGATCGTCCGGGCAACGCCCGCGCTCGCGCACCCACCCCTCCAAAACATGTCTCACACGGAAGTCAGAGGCGCTGTCCACATGACCCCCCACCTTGGCCATAAAAGCCAACGCTGAAAGCTTAGATGCTATGGTGCGAGGTGCAAGGCCCTGAGAATGCAGGTAAACCATGAACCGCAGAACATGGGTTACCGGGATCGGCCAGGTTCCTGGCAGTTGAAATTGGGTACAGAATGCCCTGAAAGAATTAATTGCGTGGTGATACGCCTTACGGGTGCGTGGCGCTAGCGACAGGCCAATCGCCCGGTTCACCTCTCCTTGCCAATGGTCCATATCTCCTCCGGGAGTGGCGAGGGAAATTCCTCCGCATCCGGGGCCAAGGCACGGAACCGGGAGATCTGTAGGCAGGACAAAGCGTCAGCAATATCATTATTAACCCCTGGGACATGCCTGGCCCTGAACAGTACGTTGAGGCGCAGGCTGCGCAACACAAATTGGCGCACTAGGTCCATAACCCTGGGCGATTTAGAAGTCTGTGCATTGACAATGTGGACCACAGCCGCATTGTCACACCAGAAATGCACGACCGAGTTGGACCACTCCTGGCCCCATAGCATCAAAGCACCCAGGATAGGGAAAAACTCCAGATATGTGAGATCACGCAGGCGACCCGTGCCTGCCCAGGCCGGTGGCCACCCACCATAGGCCCACTTCCCATTGAAGTACATCCCATAACCGAGGGATCCCGAGGCATCAGACTGAATCTGAAATTGGGGGGAAGCCAGGAGGTCATACCTCCAAAATGAGACCCCATTGAACTCCCTCAGGAACTGTAACCAGACAAGCATGTCTGCCCTGATAACCCGGGTAAGCCGAACCCTATGGTGAGGCCTGGATAATCCTGCCATAGCGTCGCACAGGCGCCGGGCAAAAGCCCTGCCCGGTGCGACCACCCTGCAGGCGAAATTAAGGTGACCATGTAGCACCTGCAGTTCTCTCAGTGATGCCCTGCGCTTGGTCAGCAATTCCGAGATAAGGGCCACTATCCTTGACACCTTATCCCGCGGTAACCTAGACGCCTGCGCTATCGTGTCAATCTCCACCCCCAGGAAGACTAGCTGGGTAGATGGGCCCTCGGTCTTTTCGGGCGCTAAAGGGACACCGAGTTCCTCCATTAGCGTCTGAAATGTGTTGAGGAGACGTGTACACGTGTCCCAGCCCCGTTCACCCCCGAATAAAAAGTCATCCAGGTAATGGGCTACAGACCGGGACCCTGACCTGCCGACGAAAGCCCACTCTAGGAAGGTACTGAAACGCTCGAAAGCCGAGCATGATATGGAACAGCCAAAAGGCATGGCCTTATCAAAGTAATATTCCCCCCGAAATTTGAAACCCAGCAATTCAAAGTCGCCCGGGTGCACCGGCAAGAGGCGAAAAGCCGACTTAATTTCGCACTTAGCCAGCAGCGCACCCGGGTCACATGAGCGCACCATGCGCAGCGCGTGGTCAAAAGATGTATACCTGACTGAGCAAAGGTCATCAGGGATAGCATCATTGACCGATCGGCCGGCTGGGTAGGACAAGTGATGGATAAGGCGAAACTCGCCTGGAGACTTCTTGGGAACCAAGCCCAGGGGCGATACCTTAAGGTTAGTGAACGGGGGTGCAGGGAAAGGGCCAGCGACCCTGCCCGCATTGACCTCCTTATTAATGCTGGCGGCGGCCACCTCCTCCCTCCCCCTAAGGGACAAAAGGTTGGGGGCATCCTGAGGGGACCTATCACCCATGAAAGGAATACGGAACCCCTGCCTAAAGCCCCGAAGGAGATAATCCGCATCCTCCCCCCTCGGGTACAATGCGAGCCAACGCTCCAACATGTCCACATTAATTGGGGAGGGTGCCTTTCGGTGAACCAGCTCCATCTGCGGCAGTCTTGCCAGCCCACTGTCCGCCCCTCCCTCTGCCCCGCGTCCCTCCAGGCCTGGGACAGGCAGAGGCTGCATGGGGGCCCGCACAGGTGGGACACTCATGTCTGTACTTGCAATTCTTCTTATTGCAGGAACCATTAGACGAGAAAGTCCAGCACAGCAGGCGGGCTGGAACCCCCTGCCCCGCCACCTGGCGGGGAACCTGTGCTGGAGCCGCTCGCTGGACCGCATGTCCACAATGGTATCTTTCCCCTGGCGCGGGGCGCGTGGGCGTCATGTACAGAAGCCAAAGCCTCTGGCATGGCTCATCCCACCTCATCTCAGGGTGCAGGGGAATTCGCATACGGAATTCCTCGTCGTAAGCCAACCACGACGGGCCCGGAAAGTCAACCATCACCCGATAGATGTTGTCCAAATACTGGACCATCGGAATTGCCAAATCCGGCCGGGCCCTCAGGTACACCGCCATGTAGATGAGGTAAGCCGGCAGCCAGTTGGCCCACGTTCGTGGTGGCTTGCGACGACGTGCCTGTTCCTTATCCTTCTCATCCTGCCCCTCCCTCTCTTCTTTGGTGGGCTCCCTATTTAGGAGTGAGAAGATATCTACATACTCCCCCCGCCATATTTTCTCTTTGGTGGCCTGAGCCAAGTGGTCACCCAGTGGCAAGGAATAGCCCGCTGTCGGCAAGGCCGAGACAGGCACCGCAGAAACTGCGGGCATCTGGAAAGGGGCTTGGACTAGCCCAGCCACCCCCAAAACATTCCCCACAGGGTAGGAAACACCCCCCACCCCGGGGCCCTGGGTGGTAGTTGTCGTCGCCGGGTGGGGCGTCAGCGGCTGTACCGCCGCACCACCCACGCGAGGCCAAGGCCATTGGAAAGCCCCCCCCCCAACGTGGCCACATGTGTAGGTGCACTAGTTTGGACCGCATACTCACATGCTGCACCCCCGCGGGCCGCCCCCACCGGGGGTTCCGGCCCACTGTGGGCGTCGGAGCTCACGACCGCCGTAGAGCTCGTCGCTGGGGCCTGACCCGCACTGGCCTGTTGGTTGGGGAGCTGCGAGGCAGTGGCCGAAGTCGCGCCACGCGCCTCAAGCTGCTCGACCCGTCCCGTCGCCTGCCGCTGCCCAGCAGACGACGCGTCAAAATGAACCCCAAAGGGAGCCCCAGCGTGGCTGGCCCGAGCCAGGGAAGCCTCGAGGGCCGCAACGCGGGCCAGTAAGGCCTCCACACTGACGTGGGGCCAAGGGCCAGCCGGCCCGCCTGCCACGGGCGTGGGTACAGGTCCTTGTACCCCGGGGCCCGAATAGGGCCATGACCCCACACCCAGGCCCGGTAGGGCCGATGTAGGCACCTGCCAAGGAAGGGGACCACACCACCCCCCAAGGCTGGAAGGCCCCGGAGTGAGCTGCGCCCCTATAGAGGAAGGCCCAGTAGAATGGGCACCAGGAGCGGTGTCCACCGCTTGTGGGCCGCGGGCCGCAGCCCATGCTGGACCCATGCTTGGGTCCCCAGCCTCCGGCCAGGGGGGAATAGACCCCATCCCACCGGTCCCGGTGGGTGCAGGCAAAGGCGGCTGCCGGGGAGGCGCAGCCGCGGTCCTCCGACCCGGATTGCGCCTCCGAACCGCACGAGCCGCGCTCGCGGCCGCCTTCTTCTTCGAAGGCATCTCAGTCCAACCTATGGGAAGCCGAAGGAAGAAAATCAGCAGCCAAAAGGCTTCCCAGTCAAGGCAAAAGCGACGGAGGTAAGAGGAAAAACTTCTCCGCTCCGTCGCTTCGCAAAATGGCAGCTCGGCTGCCTCGTGGCCACCCCTTTTATAAGGGAGCTGGCCATGCCCCTAACTACCCGGATGCCTTCGTCCAGTGGGGGGGCCCCCGCAAAGAGCGCGGCGGCCATTTTGGCGCCGCGCTTGCATTACTTCCACTTCCAGGAACAACTAGGGTGATGTGGGCTGGATGAATCGCAGTAAACCCATTTGTGTGAATTCATGGGGGCTTCTGGGAATTGAAGTCCAAGAACATCTGGAGTGCCAAGGTTCGCCATCACAGCTAGTGGGTAGGGAAATGGAATAACATCAAAATTACTATCATATTTTAAAGGAATGCTCTTACTACCTGTTAATTAACCCTTGCCATAGGGATGTGTACAAATACTAGAAATCACTATACCACGGTGATGTGAGGAGGAGGGTGTGGTCCTTTGGGGGAGATTCAGGCCCTAAGCAGTCAAGACTGGGGACACAGGAGATTGGAGTTTCGCTGAAGTGTTAGTAAATTATTTTAAATTATTCTCAAAATAAAAGAAAAAACAAGAGCGAACAAGCCTACCTTAACTTGAGGAGAAGAGAGGGTTCATGGGAACCCTGCCTCATTCAAGGAATGATTTCCAAATTTTGAGTCAGCTCTCTTCACAGATGGCAGTGGAAAGTGTGTCAAAACAGCACCAAAAATGGATAGGAAGTTATGTTAAGTTATAAAGCAGTGATGGCAAACCTTTTAAAGACCAAGTGCCCAAGGCAGTGGCGGCAGCACACAGGTAGGCACTGCGTGTGTACATGCACCCATGTGACATTGCCGGTGTACCGTGAGTTGTGCCCGCGTGTGCGCACGCATCCACTTGACATTGCCAGAGGCCTGGCCGTTCACCTCCTCTGCCTCCTAGGAGGGGGGATCTGGTCACCTCACCTTGTCCCTGCCCCACTATCACCTCCTGGGCAGGATTTCAGCCTCCCCGCTTGCCTCCCCATTGGAGGAGAGAGATGGGTGGGGCGGCATAGGGTGGGGCTTGCCCATGATGGCGCACCTGCCCAAAGAATTGGCTTTGCATGCCACCTCTGGCATGCATGCCGTAGGTTCACCAACACTGTTATATAGAGACAAAATGTTGTTCTTCAACAGGTTTAATTCTATTAGGCTGCAGCCGAATACATGGTGCAAAGCAAAGGGGAATTCAGAAAGAGCCCCTCAGTGCAAAGATAATTGATATACAGGACAGGCATGTTTTATAGTCTACTTTTCTACATGAACCATTAAATGTCTGCTGTCTGAAAATATAGCTTGTAGAGCTTTCAGTTTCTTGTATTCTTCTTGGACACCTGGAGAGGCTTCCTCTTTTCTAGCAGATCAGACTGACATAAATTTTTAATTCTTACCAGTAAAAAGCTATGCTCATACAAGCATCTTAATATAATTGTATTTAGTATCAGGTATAACATTTGTTAGCTATGGATGAATATATGAGCAATTAAATATTGTCATCACATAAGGGCTTGATGTACCCATCCCTAACTTAAGAAACCCCTGGAAAATGTTTTGATACTATGTCCTCCCACACTAATCTTGTTCCTACCTTCTCTTTTTCTTGTGTTTTGCAGTTCTGCTAAGCCAGTCCTCACTAGAATGAGCACAAAACAAAACTGAGTAACAGCTTTTGTACATCAACATTAAAACAAGAAGAAACTCTGAGACGGAAGCCTGGGATAAGAAGAATGTTGACGAGTGTCAAAATCTCTGATTGCCACGAGCTGCCTTCTAAACATAGATCAGCCAGACATGCAACTGGTTCTCTGGAGAAAGATTCAATCACGGATTTACCCACCAGCTCATTAGAAACAGTCACTGAATGCGACATTCGGAAGGCATGCGCGAAAAGTCACACAAAGGGGATATGATTTAAAGGGGGCATTGCTGTCACTAGGCAAACATAGTAATATACATGCATCAAGGAGGCTTGCACACTTTTAAAAACTATTTGACTGAAAAGCAGAATATTTTAAAATAGAACCTTTCAGAGGGCAGAGGCCATTAACTCGGAGGATTCCTGCTTCAGTAGCCAGGAAGCAGATAGAACATCATCTTCAGATGAGCATCCTTGCAAACAAGACTCTCATGCGCTACAGAGGAAATGGTGCAAGCTTTAGAAAGCTACCATTTCGGCACACCTCATTTGGCATTCATGTTTACAGCTAGCTAGAGGCACAATACCTCTCCATTTCTCTTGCCTACATGTTCTGTCTGTTCCGTAGCAAACATTCTAAACAGTAACTGTTTCTGACTTGGTTTCTCATGCTGCAGACATACGTGAGCTTTGTATGATGGTGATTCCCAATCTGATGCATTAGACTACAAAATCTTACTAAGGAAGAGAAGGAGGAGAGATGCTTAGAGAAACCCATGAAATGATGACTTTTCCACTCCCCACCCCCACCCCAGCCAATTCCAAGAGAGGGAATATTCCTGGCCTGAAGGTTCTGGGTAGCACGAGGTTCTATGGTCCTATAGCAAATATTTTACCCTTTTTTCTTTCCAGCCTAAATATATGTAGGAAGGTAGTAATTAAAAGGTTATGAAAGCAGTGGAGGGAATCTTTTCAGTCTTTTGGAGAAATATTCGATTCAGGAGTCATTGAACCAAGCCTAACCTGTAGTGGAGAAAGCCAGCGCTTTAAAAAGTGGGGCCATCCCCTTTTATCTGATTCTGACAAACCTTTTTCTCCAGTGGTAGGCTCAAAAAAAATTATTACCCCGCTGTGGGTGTGGTATGAGGGAAAGCCCTGTGTTGCACCTGAATTAGTACTACTTTATTTCAAAACTTGGATGGGCACGGCCAGCCAGAATTTCTGCTACCGGTTCTGGTGAACTGGTGCAAACCTACTGATGCCCACCACTGATTTTCTCCCTCTTAGGCAGCTGGGAACAGAGAGGGCTTTAGCCAATGATCTTAACTGCTTCCATGCAAAGGGCTTTTGAAATGAAGTTGAGGGCCTCATGAAATTAATTTGAGTTTTCCAGATTAATATGAAGTTGGGAAGGTTGTATTAGGTATGCCAGACCTTATTAATTTGGTACCTCAGGCCAAAAAATATGAATGTATCTGCTCCGCGTTTGGAATTGAGAAAGAAAAGGAAATGTATAAATGATAGACAATTGATCGCCGTTCAACAGCATTCAAAATCTGCTCCTGAAAGCACCTACCTCACTCAGCTAGCCTGAGTTGGGAATGGGGTAAGAAATGGTAAGCTTGGGAAATTTACTAGGATTATAAGATCCAAGAATCTTCCTTTCTGCTTTAGGGATTTGGGGTATTGTAATTTTAAAAAATCAACTTTATCTGTTTGACTTAATATTTTTTTCAAAGTACAGTAGACCCTCGCACAACGACGTTACTTGGTTTCCCAAGTAGCATTGCTAAGTGAATTTTGTTGTTATGCGGGTTTCTATGGGGTTTCCTGCATAACAACGTTTTTATCGTCGTTGTCCGGACAATTACACTAAAAACATTGTTATGCGGGGGAACATGTGGGGCATAACGACATGTTGTTAAACGAAAATGATGCTATATGAATGCGTTGTTATGTGAGGGTTGACTGTACACACAACCTGATATGTTTGAAAGTCAGGAACAGTAGGCAAAACCATTTTGAGAAATGTCATTATTATGTTGATAAGCAACCTAGAGTTTCTCTTGCCATCTGAGAGGTAATGATGTGAAGCCCATTTGCAGTTTTCTTGTTCTAAGATTAGTAAAACTATTTTCTTTTCAAATAACAATGAGAAGATCCCTTATTCAACTCAATGATCTAGAGGAATTACTCCAGCTAGCACTACTAGGAAGGTAAACAGGGCTAACTCTAGACTTTAATATTTTTGTTTCATCATGTGGGACAAGACAGGTGTATAATTGTTCTGATTCCCCTGCAAAATCTCCTGTTCTTAAAGCTACACACCTAATCCAGCTCATTAATAAGCCGTTTCACAGATACATGCGAGGTGCATGATGTGATTTTTTTTGTCATAAGTGGCTCTTAATATAAGCTCACTGCTGTAGAATTAGCTTCAGCAGATTTTAAAGTGCTGTCATTTTGCTTCTCTACTGCATTAGGAAAATATGTCATAACAGTAACAGATTACAAATTCAGATCCCTAAAAACAATACAGTTCATGTTGCTTAATATTTCACAAGGCTTACTATTACTCATGCCAACCAAACACTGGCAACTATTAGCTGCAAATGACATCCTACAAGAGGCTTCTCATTCTCTCTGATTCTTGTCCATTTTGCATCCAGTATAAGAGAAGCTCCCTTTGTAATTGCGAAGGTCTTTCAAATCAATTAGGTTTTTCATTTTTACAGTTTTGAATAAATCTGTAGAAAATCATGTGTGTTTTAAAATCCTCATCTCTCTGCTTAAAATTGTCTGTGCACATGTTATCAATATACAAATAAGAGTTTCTTTTTAAAGCAAGTGACTTCTTTTCTCTCATGGTGCTTATGCAGCTCCTAGCACTGTAGTATTCCGGTGCTGTTCACTGTTTGCCAGAGGAGGCTACTGATAACATTGTTATACAACGAAAATAGCTATTCATAGCATTTTTTCATAGATGAGCTGTGTAATGCAATTCCTTTCTGAGTTTCCAAGGGCAAAATGGTTTGTTAAGGGCTTGAACCAAAGTTGACAGAACAACAGTGAAAACTTCATTATTATTCCTGAACAGCTTGGAGAAAATCTTAAAATCTCAAGCCAATCCAAGATCTGGTTAACCAGGAGTAATATACTTTATATGTAGGTGTGGATCTTATGCGAGAATAGGTGAATGTAAGTATCAAATGCTTCTAAATAAACAACATAATAAAGATTCAAGACAGAAACACAGGACCCACCAAAAGCACTTTATTTTGAGTTCTTTGTCAAGGCTAGCACAACTTAACTCATGTCCTGGTGTAATTATGCTATTCTACCAAAAACAACCAGTGATGTAGAACAAGAGGCAGGGAAGTACTTAGTACAGTGTATTAGTTGAGATTTAATCATCCTTAGTGCAGATCTGGGTGTCAGGTCAGAATGTCTGATGCTTAAACATCTTCCCTAAGAGCCCTATAGACCTTTGTAGTTCTCTGATTTTTCCTTAGCAGGTCATTATCTGATCATCCTGCCAAGGTCACCAGAAATGTCATCTCTCTGCTTAAAATTGTCTGTGCACATGTTATCAATATACAAATAAGAGTTTCTTTTTAAAGCAAGTGACTTCTTTTCTCTCATGGTGCTTATGCAGCTCCTAGCACTGTAGTATTCCGGTGCTGTTCGCAATGTCAAACAATAACCTCGGAGTGCTATAAACTTTAGAACACTCTTTGAGTCAGTGGTTCATCAGAGCTGACAGGAGAATCAGTGGGACTCACTGAGTCCGTTTTCAAGTAGGCAAATTCAAAGAAATAGGATTTAAGTTAGATATGGGCATGGCTAACAGTTGATCTCCTCTAAATATGTCTAAATCTGGATCCATTCCCATGATCTTGAGGCATGGGATGATTAAGCAATTACAGAGGCAAAGTTGGAAAATTTTAGTTAGCAAACCATGCTTCCAACAATGTGTGATTTCTATTTAGCACAAATTAATGGAGTCATTATGTGGATTTTCCAGACACGCACTGATTCCCATTTTATACTTGATTGACCTTGTCCTACTAGAGTTAGTTGTCTGTTAATCACAAGTGTTTTAAACAGGGTTTCCACCTGAACATTATCTATTATTGTCTGAATTGCTTAATTCATGGGTTTACACAATGCTTCAAGATCATAACAAGCAGCCATTATTTTACCATAGCTGTCAAGTGTCCCGTATTGGCCAGGAAACTCACGTATTTTACCCCCTTTCCAGCCATTCTCCCATATTTATTAGACTGCAATGCCCTAATCCCACCACTGGAGGGCTGCACAGGATAAGCATAGCTGTCAATTTTCCCATTTTGACTGGGAAATTTCCCTTATTTTCAAATCCAAAACTTAACAGGTATGTATATATTTTACAACTTTTTGTAAATGATACAAAAAGTAACAGGGTTTTATAGTGCCATCCTAAATGCTGTATGCTCTTTAAGGAGTACTACAGAATATAGTGAGATTTACTGTCACATAAACATACATAGGGCACTAATTTACAACACAATCCTATGCATGAATATTTAGAAGTTCATTGCAGCTTATTCCCAAATGAGTGAATATAGGATTGCCATTTTAATTACTTATGAAAATTCTTTATTAAGCAGTATTGAATCTATGCTAAATTGAAATAAATTGCAATGGATCAGATGTTCCTCTAATCTAAAGGTAGCCAATCTGGCATATTCCAAGTGTTTAAAAGTGATACACCAAAACCTTACTGGCTTGATTTTGTCTTTAACATCTGCTGGTATTTAACTTGTTGGGAGAAAAATAAGAATAGGCCTAACTTTTTAAAAGCCAACTCTAGCTCTACACAGAGTCTGAAAAAGTTTGGGGTTTTGTTTTTGTTTTTCTAGGTCACACATTAGTTTTTCAGACTACAGTGGCTATACTGGCTTGGGAGACTCTTACCATTGTAGTGTGTGCCCTCGCCCCTTCAGTAATTCATGTAGCCTAAACACACGAGGAAGTGAACTACACACACCAACTAATATATTTTCATGACTCTCATGCAAAGAAGGGTAACTTTTGGAAGGGGACAGCTGCCTCTTCACAAAGTTCCCATCCGTATCTCCAAAAGTCGTGGGGAAATGGAAGGAAAGAGTGGAGCCAACATACTTCTTCCTCTTAGTGGTCTTCAGGCTACATGGGAAATTAATACCGACACAGAGGTTCTATTTAGCACCAGTCGTTGCTTCTCATTATGTTTATGTTTATTTGATTTATATCCCCGCCCTATTCAGCACAGGCCGACTCAAGGCGGCTTACAACATATCAAATAAAGATACAAAATAACCAAACAAAAATACAATACAATGAAGCAATGGGTACAAAATATCAATAATACAATAACATCTCACAATTACAACTTAGTAACACAATACCATCTCCATGTCAACACAATATACAAAATATTACACAGAAAAAGTCAATAGAGTAGAATACCAGGAGAAAACACAATAAAATACATTGCAGAACCTCCAGCTTATCCACAACTCTATATAATAAAACAGCTCTCCATCCCTTCCCCAGTCCCAAATACAGAGCAGAGCACCCTGGTGGCCCCCAGTGTCCTTCCCTTTGCTCCGGTCGGGCGGGGCCTGGAGGGAGGTGACAGCGTTCACAGCTACGCCCGCTTCCACCCCCATGCCGATGGTGTAGGTGGCGAGAAGCAGCAGCAGGGGTCCAGGTACCCGCAGAGCCGGCCCCAGCAACTCTGCTAAGTAGAAGACCTTTCAGACCAGTTTCTTGGCATCAGCTCTGCATTCCTACCTGCCCTGGCCCTGAAAAATATGATATTCTGACTTACATGCCTCCTCCTCAACACACACACACACACCCCCACTGTACTTTCATCAACACCTTCTTATAGGTGTCTTCTTCCACAGTGATCCTTGCCCCTTGATTCGCCCTCATGTCTTTCATTGCGTCCTCAGCAACACAGAATCTACTGTTTGGATATGCCCAAATGTTTCATTGCCTGGTCCTTATGAAACCATCCACAACATAATTTATTGACACCAAAATAGTACTCTGTTTCTTAGTCACAAATCATAACAGAAAACTTAATTCAGTCTCTAGCATCCATTCAACCCATGTGGTGTCTTACGTCTCACACACACACTCATACACACACACTCACACACACACACACACACACACACACACACACACACACAGAGTATATGTAAAGAAGCAAAGCATTTTAAGCACACGCACCGTTAAAAATGAGTAAAATTATGTTTTTAACTTCTTAAAATGTGAATGCTTCCCCTGATGCCATCCCATTTTAACATGTCAAAAATGTGGGTCTGTCTGTTGTTGGTTGTTGTTGTTGTTGTTGTTTTAAGAAAAGGGTCAACAGATTGTAAAGAAATGCCTAGAATACCTGACTTTCTGAAGAAACAAAAAACAATATTTTTTATGATTTTAAAGTATGCTTGTTACTAAAGTAACTAATAAACGTCAATAATGATTTTTGTAGCATACTAGAATAAAATGTGCTAGTAGTGCCTTTCTCCAGGTATTTGAGGGAGTGGCTATTTTCTCTTTCTCTCTTTCACCCTCTCGTTCTTTTTGGATTCCCTCAGTCTCTTTTCTTGTGGTTTTCACAAAATGAAGGTGTACACTGATAGAAACCATATGCAAGGTATCAGTAAAGTTGTAAGAAAAAATGTATTAGCTCTGTCTATAAACATTACATTGTATGATGGCCATATCGCTTTTGAGAGCTGCATATTTTATTTTAACATTGCTTTCAAATAACTCCTTAGAAGAGCTTACAAAAAAATCAGGAATAAAGTAAAAGCAAGCAATTTGAAATATACAAACAGTAAAGTAGAAGCCAGGCACATAAAAGCATATAAGAAAAGCCTTTACAGTACTGTATCTCTGATAAAGTACTGTATCTCAGATTTAGAAAAGCTATCAGAATTCGACTTGCAAACAAGCTGGTGTCTTGCAAAAGATTACAAAGAATCTGAGCACCTTTACAGAACCCACTGTTATGATCTAGCAAGCTCAGCTGCTGAATGTTTTAGTTAATGGACAACAGCATTGCTTGATAAATGTTTATTTTGGAAGTGACCAGAAGATAACAAAGTAAGAAAAAAACAAAGAAGATGAACATTGGCCTTCTGGTCTGGCACATGCTTTAGGATCTGTGGCCTGTTTCCTATTTGGATTTCACTCCCTTTATACTTCATACTGTCATACAATATCTTGTCCAGATCTGTGTTTCTCCAAATGCTATAGACTATAGGCTGATTACATGGGAGTTGGAAGCCAATACATCTGAATGTGGCTCCTTGTGTGTAGTGTATTATCTATATAGCATATAACATATGACTAATAAAATACATAAAGTAAATGCATATAGACTGCATGCTAACAAAATGCGAGTTGTATGCCAAATCACCAGGAGAGACTACCTGATCCATATATATTCTATACTCCCCAAAGACTTTGCCTTTTACTTGCTCTCGCCATTTTTATTAGCACCACAGGTACATACAGGTACATACAGTGGAGCAGACACAACAGAGCAAAACATTAATCATAATGGTAGTTTCAGTTTCACAAACATAACATATGTAAACCTCTACTGTATCTACATTGCATCACTGTAAGAGGGTTTGGTGTACTGGAACCAAGGCAATAGAAGCAGCCGAAGTCTGGCTTAACACATCTTTATTGACACACCGGTAGACTGAACATGTGGTAATGGCAGAGGTACAGCTCCTTTTATATTGCAACAATACATTTGAACATGGTTACACGGTAACGTATTGGCTGCTACCTGCATGATGTCATCCAGAGTCACACCCTTCTTCTCCAGATGTTCCTTGGGCGGGAAAGTTCCCGCGGCTGATGGTAATTGGGGAATTTGTACCATGTGAGCTGAATGCTCGCAGCTGCCCTCTATGGGTAGCTAGCTTGCGTTCCATTACAACTGAGATACATTGTGTTCATTGTTAGGTTTAATTTAATTTAATTTAATTTAATTTAATTATCACATTTATATACCGCTCACTCGGCCAAAGCCAACTCAGGGCGGTTCACAATAAAAATTAAAAACACAAGTTAAAACAGTTAAAACAGTTAAAACTACCCACCCCCTAAAAACAAGGGCTGCAGGATCCAAAGGCACCATGGGGAAGAGTTCTTCTACACCAACCACCCAATGGCGGTTACCCTTCCACCTGCACCCCACACTTGACCCGCCAGCCAGGTTTTAAGATCTTTTCTGAAAGGCAGCAATTCCGTCCGGAGACGTAGCTCTGTTGGCAGGAGGTTCCAGAGGGCCGGTGCAGACACGGAGAAGGCTCTCCTCCTTGTGCCAGAGAGGCGAGCCCCTCTGGCTGATGGAACAATTAGAGAGCCCCTCCGGTCCGCTCTGGTTGGACGGACAGACGTCCTCAGGGCGATGCGGTCTCTTAGGTAACCCGGCCCACTACCATATAGGGCTTTAAAGGTCAAAACCAGCACCTTGAATTGCACCCGGAGACAAACTGGCAACCAGTGCAGCTCCCGGAGCAGTGGCAAAGCACGGGCATAACGCCCACACCCCATCACCACCCGGGCTGCCGCATTTTGGACCAGCTGTAGCCTCCGAATGGTCGTCAAGGGCAGCCCCATGTAGAGCGCATTGCAATAATCTAGTCTGGAGGTAACCAGAGCGTGAGTGACCATGAGCAAGGAGTCCCGGTCCAGGAGTGGGCGCAACTGGCGGATCACCCGAAGTTGGGCGAAAGCCCTCCTGGTCACAGCCGCCACCTGTTCCTCTAGCAGTAGCCGTGAATCCAGGAGGACCCCCAAGTTGCGCACTGGGTCTGTCTGGGGCAAAATAGCCCCATCCAGAACCAACGATGGTAGCTCCCGGGTTAATGCAGAACCCCCTATCCATAGCCACTCAGTCTTGCTGGGATTCAGTTGTAGCCCGTTAGCCCCCATCCAGACCCCCACAGCTTCCAGGCATCTGGAAAGGACTTTGACGGCATCACTGGGGTCCCCATGGGCCGAGATGTACAACTGAGTGTCATCCGCGTACTGATGGTACCGCACCCCATGGGAACGAATGATCTCACCCAGCGGCTTCATGTAGATGTTAAATAGGAGAGGAGAGAGCACCGAGCCCTGAGGCACCCCCCATTTGAGGGGCCTAGGACTGGACCTCTCACTCTCCAACCACACCGACTGGGTACGACCCCTCAGAAATGAGGAAAACCAGGACCACACATTACCCTGGATTCCCAATCCTCGGAGCCGTCCCAGAAGGATACCGTGGTCAACGGTATCGAAAGCCGCTGAGAGGTCAAGAAGAGCAAGGACGGATGGGTGACCACCGTCCCGCTCCCGCCAGAGATCATCCATCAGTGCGACCAATGCCGTCTCGGTACCATATCCCGGCCTGAATCCTGACTGAAAGGGGTCCAGATAATCCGCTTCATCCAGCACCCCCTGCAGCCGACACGCCACTGCCTTCTCCAACACCTTCCCTAAAAAGGGGAGGTTAGAGACAGGCCTATAGTTGGTTAGGACAGCTGGGTCGAGGGAAGGTTTCTTCAGGAGGGGGCTCACCAAAGCATGTTTTAAAGGTGCAGGAAACACCCCCTCCCGCAATGATGCATTGATCACAGCCCCAACCCAGTCACCTGTCACCGCCTTGGAGGCTTTCACCAACCAGGTGGGACAGGGGTCCAATGGGCAGGTAGTGGCGCGCACAGCTGCAAGGAGCCTGTCCACTTCATCAGGGGCAACTGGATCAAACCGGTCCCAGATGGTATGGCAAGACTGTACTCCAGCTCCCTCCGGACTCTCCCCATCCACGCCGGAATTAAACCCAGAGCGAATCCGATCGATTTTCTCCACTAGATGGTCAGCAAAGTCCTCAGCCGACCCCTGCCAACCAGGCACCGGGGTCCCCCTACCAAGGAGAGACCTGGTAACCCGGAACAGGGTGGCCGGGCGATTGTCAGCGGAGGCAATAAGGGTGGTGAAGTATTGCCGCCTCACCACCTCCATCGCCACTAGATAGGCCCTAATAGCGGCTCTAGCTAGTGTCCAATCGGAGTCTCTCTGGGTCTTCACCCAGCGGCGCTCTAGGCGTCTCTTTGCCCGTTTGAGCTCCCGCAGTTCATCTGTGAACCACGGAGATGACCTAGCTCCATGAGCTCTGAGAGGCCGTAGTGGTGCGATTTCATCCAAGGCCGCTGTTGTCATCCTGTTCCACAGGTCAACCAGCGCCTCGGGCGAATCGTGTTGCCGATCCAGAGGGAAATCCCCCAGTTCCCTCTGGAATCCATCAGGATCCATCAGTTGCCGGGGGCGGGCCATTCTAATAGGCCCTGCCTCCCTACGATGAAGCGTCGCACCCAGGAAGTCTAGAGCCACCAAATAGTGATCTGACCATGGCACAGGTGTTATGTCTAATTTCCGTAGTCTCAGATCACTCTGCCACCGCTCCGACAAAAAGATTAAATCTGGTGTGTGGCCACTGCCCCTGGTCGGGCCCTGAATTACCTGAATCAGGTCCATATCTGCCATGGAAGCCATGAACTCCTGAGCCACCCCGGAGCCAGTCCCCAGCGAAGGCAAATTGAAGTCCCCCAGAACCATCAATCTAGGGAACTCCAATGCCAACGCTGAGATGGCCTCGAGGAGCTCAGGCAGGGAGTCCCTTACCCTGCAAGGGGGCAGGTACAGGAGTAAGACTCCCAACTGACCCTTAAAGCCCAGACGCAGAAGCAGGGCCTCACAACCCAGAATTTGTGGAGCGGTGGCCCTGGTGACTCCCAGTGACTCCCTGGCTATGATGGCAACGCCACCGCCCTTACCCTCATCCCTAGGCTGGTGCCAAATACTGAACCCAGCTGGACACATTTCTGACAGAGGAACCCCATCCTCTGGTCTCAGCCAGGTCTCAGTGATACATGCCAGGTCGGCCCGCTCCCCCATAATGGAGTCTTGTATCAGGGGGGCCTTATTACATACCGACCTGGCATTCATCAGCAGCAGCCTAAGGGCAGGGTCACCCTGGGTCAGCTGCTCAGGACCTAGAGGTGTAACCGTGGGGCTGGAACGAGGGACAGCTACTAAGCATCTGCCCCGCGTTCCCCGGGTGCGGCCCGCCCCTCGGTACCCGCTATATCGCCCCATGCCCATCACAACCTCTATATTGGTCTCCGGAGCCTCCCTGCTTGCCCTGGACAGAATGCTGCCTCTCCTTCCTGGCTGGCCTGGCAATCTCTCCCTCCCTCCCTTCCACCCCAATATAAAACCGCCCCATTCACTCCCCCCACCACCCTCCGCACGGCTCCGGTGGTGATGGAAGTGGTGGGGCATTCTTCCACAACTGTGTTGAACCCTCAACTGCCGGGCAGGGCCCGAAACGCCGGCCGATGGCGAGGCCAGCGAGCCTCTTCGCCCCCGCCGGGGCCGAACACAGCGGCGGTGATGTTTCGTCCGGCAGGCCCCCTCGCCTTTTGAGTCCTGGCGAGGGGCGGGGGGCGGGGCCCAAAACGCCGGCCAATGGTGAGGCCAGCGAGCCTCTTCGCCCCCGACGGGGCCGAACACAGCGGCGGTCCTTGGCGTTGGCCCCGCATTTGAGGCTGCCTGCCGAAACTCCCTCCAGCTGTACCTGTTCATCTCCCGCCGGTCTGGCCGGGAGGGAAAGAGAGCGCCCGGTGTCCTTGGCGTTGGCAGCGTCGGCCCCACTTTTGAGGCTGCCTGCCGAAACTCCCTCCAGCTGTGCCTGTTCATCTCCCGCCGGTCTGGCCGGGAGGGAAAGGGAGCGCCCGGTGTCCTTGGCGTTGGCAGCGTCGGCCCCACTTTTGAGGCTGCCTGCCGAAACTCCCTCCAGCTGTGCCTGTTCATCTCCCGCCGGTCTGGCCGGGAGGGAAAGGGAGCGCCCGGTGTCCTTGGCGTTGGCAGCGTCGGCCCCACTTTTGAGACTGCCTGCCGAAACTCCCTCCAGCTGTGCCTGTTCATCTCCCGCCGGTCTGGCCGGGAGGGAAAGGGAGCGCCCGGTGTCCTTGGCATTGGCAGCGTCGGCCCCACTTTTGAGACTGCCTGCCGAAACTCCCTCCAGCTGTGCCTGTTCATCTCCCGCCGGTCTGGCCGGGAGGGAAAGAGAGCGCCCGGTGTCCTTGGCGTTGGCAGCGTCGGCCCCACTTTTCGGACATTGCAGTGGCTACATTCATTCTTAAAGCGATACTGTTTCATACACAACACTCCTCCCCCCCCTAGGATGGGACGAAGTCCCTCAACCATTGTGGCTTTCCGCATGTGCGCTTGGGGCGTATGGCTGCTTGGCTGAGCTCAGGGGAACTAGGGTTTCTGAGTTCCACAGACTCTCATCCTGCAACGGAAAGGGGGGACTCATTAGTCGCCTGGCGGGGGCTCTGTGGCAACCTTGCGTTTGGAGAGGGAAACTGGAGATGTAACCGGGATGTGAATCCCTGCCTGTCGCTCGTGGCACCTGGCAACCCCCCCCCCCCAGCACGAATCTAGGAACCGATGAGGAGACCCTTGCTGTCTCACCCTGGTTTCTTGCGCCTGCAACTGGCGAACCTGTACTTCTCCCTGCTGCCTGAGTCGGGGGTCTTGGTGATGGGGTGAACTCTAGAACAAAAGGACTGGGAGGACTAGAAATACCAGAGGCTGAACTAAAAACCCTCTTCTCACTTGGACGGGTGAGAGACCACTCCGCAACACCCCGCTGATATGGCAACATAAAATTAAACTCATCAGATGACTCCTCATTCCTCTCTTCCAAAGTATCCTCCTCCCCGTGTGAGAATCTAGGATATGCATTTGTATTTGGGAGGATCCCCGTGTCTCCCCCTTGGGCTAAACGGGTGGGGGAGGACCCTAACGTTGACTCTTTTTCACTGGTAACTCGCCATCTGAGTTGGTCAGTGTGCCTTCTCCACAGCAGACCTGTACTGGTTTCAACCCTGTACGACACTGGCCCTGTTTGTTCAATAACCACTCCTGGAACCCACGTTGGTCCCAAGGTTGCGTAATTCCTACAATGAACCGGGTCGCCTACTGCAAAACTTTTGGAGCTCTCTATCTCTATATTTCTTCCCTCATCCTCCACCCTGGTCGGGTTCCAACCGATCAAAAAGCATTACCGGCTTCCTCCGCATGAGGAGCTCAGCTGGCGAAAGTTCTGAAGCCAGGGGAGTTGCCCTATAGCAAATGAGAAATTGGCATAGCTGGAGGTTCAATTCTCTGGGACCCATGCGCCGCAGTGCGTCTTTCGTAGTTCGCACTTGGCGCTCTACCTGACCATTTGTGGCGGGGTGGAATGGGGCAGAGGTAATGTGCCGAATGGCATTCCTCTTGATGAACGCCTTGAATTCCGCAGACGTGAAAGTACTGGCGTTATCACTCACGAGCACGTCCGGCAGGCCGAAACAGCTGAACACCTTGTGCAATTGTTTAATGGTTGCGGCAGATGAGGTGTTGGACATAGGGATAACCTCTAGCCATTTGGAATACGAGTCTACTATCAGCAGGAAAAGGGAACCCCGGAAAGGGCCAGCGAAGTCGATGTGCATTCGGGACCATGGCCTGTGGGAAGGCATCTGGTTTCTGTCTCCTGTCTGCCTTCACATTGTGTAAAAAAAAGGGCCTCTTTGTCTGCATGAGAGACAACGCTTGATTTTGGGCATGCGTAGAATATGAGAAGATTTCTCCTTGTATCTCCTTATTTGGGTTCTGACTTTCTGATTGGTTGTATGTGCCTTAAGTTTTGTTTCTGTTAAGTTTCGTTTCTGATATACTCTGCTTGAATAAAGAGACACCATGATTATTCCTTTGTCAGCCAACAGTGCAGCGTGTGTGTGTGTTTGCTTTTCTCTCTATCTCTGTTTCCTACTTACTCCGTCTAATGAAGCTGGACTTCGTAGACTCTTAACTTTTCCTGTGTTTATCTGGGGCTATAAACTGCTCCTTCTGAGGCTGATTTAGATCTTTACATGAATCAGATTCCTACAAGTGGCGCCCCGTCGCGAGGCCATTGAATGAAATTCAAAGGAATGCTTTGAAGAGATCTGCTTCAGCAATCAGCAATTAGCACCTAATTATCACCTCATCGACCGGGACAAGGTCTCATTCACCTACGACCAGGCAAAAGGTCCGACCGGGAAGGTCATAAATCAAGCGCTTGAGAAATAAAACAGGGTGAGTGGAAAAAACAATTTAATTATGGGGTGCGTATTAACTTCGTCAGGGAATGAACTTTGTAAAGATATCTCAGATCTTTTGCATATGAATGGACGAAAGGTTGATGAGAAGCAAATACAACAGCTGGTCAAAGCTATAGAAAAAAACTGTCATTGGGTTAAATATGATGAATGTTTGGACTTAAAACAGTGGAATCAGGTGGGGAAAGAATTGCAAAAGCATGAGAGAATTTTTGTATCAGTACAATTTACGTGGGAGGAAATCAGAAACTGCCTTCAAAGACTTACTCCAAGAAATATGTTATTCTCTCAGAGGCTTGATGGCCCCCTCCCACAGCTTTTGCCTCCAGCCAAGGGAGGGAGTCCAACTGCCCCTCCATCATATGAGAAACAACAGCATAAGCCCCCTGATGGGGATGGGGGTGGAAAAGAAGATGGGACATTATATCCTGCCTTGCAGCAATCAAGCACTTTTAGCCCTACAAAAGACCTGTTCTCTGCTGCTTTAACTGCAGCTGTGCTGGATGTGGAATCTCCTGAGATATATCCAGTGAACAGAGAGGCGCTGGCAGATGGGACTGCTGCAATACTGCCTGCCGAGTCTAAAAAACAATTAGTGCCAGCTGATTGGGAACAAATGGTGGGGACCTCATCACAGATTGAAGCTATTAATGCATGCAAAGTGGCAAGAAGCAAGGGGTGTGATTCAAAGAGCAGTATAGGAGATCTCAGCTTGCCCCTGAAGCAATCCTCATCACAAAAGCAGGAGAAGCTGAGTAGTAAACTTGATTCCTCACGTGTGGGCAGGAAGTGGAAGGATGGCCCAGAAGAGGAGGAATGCAAAAAACCCAAGCCCAGAAAGGGGTGCAAGTACAAACTAACAGATGCAGTTTGTCATGAAGTTGAGATTCAGATGCTGCCAATGACAGAAATCCTGAGGAAAAAGGGGGTGGATCCATCCTGTATGGACAGCAGGCTGTTGCAAAAATACAAGGAGGGAGAAGACATACAGTTTTTGGCTGATTTTGAATTGCCCAACCCTCAAACAAAGAGATCCCGAGTGGACTGTTCCAAGTTTCAGGCATCAGGATTGCAGGGAAAGCAACTTGGAATTCCCTGTGATTTTCTTCTGTGTGAAATTACTTGCAACTTCTGGAGAAGTCCTTTGTGCCTTCATACCTCTTCGGCCTGCCTTAATGCAGATGGGTGTGGCTGGAGCATGAAGGAATGTGTGTTTGCCTGAAAAGCTGAAAAGGGGGGTTGTGTGGGATTGTCTTGTGAAGTCAGTGAGACTTAATTTATGGCTTAATTTCAACCTTTGCCATGCCAAGAACTGTGCTGGAGAGAAGATAGTGTTTAAGAAAGCTTCAATCAACATTTGGACTTTTAATTTGGACATTTTAATTGGACTAAAAAGTTTGTGTGGACTTTAAAGAAGAATTGGCTTTGGTTGCATTATAAAACCTGACAGCCTCTTTAAGAAATTGCCTACCTGCTCATGCTATGAGTGTGAAATGCTCTAATGAGATTTATACTGTATTTGAGTTACCATGCTATGCTGATTGGAAGTTATTGAATGCTTCTTTCACTTACACCAGTGAGAGAAGAAGAAATTTAATGCCTTACTCATGTAACTGGGGAGTAAGAAATGCCTTCTAGAATGCTAAACAGACCTCCTTCATGTAAGGAAGAAAAGAAATGTTCATGTTTTGTTCATGCTTAAATGTTTGCTTATTCTCTTGCAGGAGAAAGACCTGTCTTTGCTTATGTTATGTTTTGCCTTATGAAACTGCATATCTCAAGGTACCTCCAGGAGTGCATGGAAGAGTTTTCAGTACCCTACACATGTAAATGGGTTTGTTATATTGCATTTGTGTTATATGTCACTCATGTTTCATATCTAGTTACATGGTACTAGTAATAACAGGGCATGCTCCTGTTTCTTAGGGGAGTGTCTTCCTAAGCCATTGGTCGTTTATTGGCAACAAGGGGATCCTGAGTGTGTGGATTCCTGCTCGAGCGATCCGCCCATGGAGAGAGAAGAAGATTACTCAGCTCCAGGATGGTGGTTCACCAGTAGACTAAAGTTGCTGACATTTGTTCTTTTCTTTCTTACTGTGCTTCCAGCTGTAAGAACAATACCTCATGGGGGCAACCCCAACTTTTGGCTTCGTCATGCTAACTATATGTTTGAGGTTCATGGTAAGAATGCAACGTTATACTATGAGCATCCACTGGCAGTGTCTCAAATGGCCTTTCTTCCGGCATTGTTCAACACGCCTGAGTTGGTTATTGGACATTTGCAACATGTTGATAGGTCTACACTCTTCTCTAATCCCCCAGAACAATTTAACAACACCCGCTGGCGAAGCATGACTTTCAAGAAATACACTAAAGGACTTTGTTTCTGCTGTCATAGTTCTGGAGTCTGGAATAGTAAATGGAAGTACTGGACTCAAGCACAAAGGGTTTTGCGGAATGTAGGCAATTATACGGGTTGTGATGATTATTTTTGGTTATGGGGTAGTTATAACAGTTCTTATAAGCTTAATTATACCTTGTTTAACACTACTATTGAAGATATATATGATGTGTTTCCTATGTTTACTCCTGATTATTCTGCTATAGATAGTGGTTCAATTTGCAATGGATGGCAAATCAAGGATCCTAACATGTGGTTCTTTTTTAATGGAGTTGCCACGAATTTCCATCCAGGACAATATCAATGTGCAGCATTGGGTTATTTTACCTTACCCGTACAAGTGCAAATGCCGCTTCAGGCAGATGCACGGCGCTGGAGAGCTGCTGCCGGCCCGATGGGTTCTGGTTGCAATGATGAAGTGATAATCGATGTTCAGCTTTCTGATGGTAGCTCCTGGGGGAGAGCTATAGGGAGTGCTATCACTGGAGCACTCACCTTGGGATCATACCCAGGGGTCATTTCCCAGGAGAATAGAAGGTCCATTTTGGGACTCACCTGTAGGCTGGAGAAATCAATCAATGCCACAGGGAGGGTCATACGGGATCTTCAAATGGAAATCACTGAGCTTCATCAAGACCAAATGCAGGACAGACTGGCCATAGATTACCTGTTAGCAAAATCCGGAGGATTTTGTAAACTGGTCGGGAACCAGGGATGTCGGGTAAAATTCCAGGATCTGAATAATACTATTGAGAAAGAACTTCAGAATTTACAGGAGAGCATTACTAACAATGTACGCACTGATGTTAATCTCTTTGATTGGGTGACTTCTTGGTTGCCTGATTTATCTGTCCTTAGACTAGTTTTCTTTTATGGGTTCATTATTATTATTTGCCTTATATCTTTGTGTTTTTGCATTAATTGTATTCCTAACCTTATTTCTATGTGTAACGCATGTCCACTGCGTAGAAGGGAGACATCGAGTTTTGCACGACGGCAATTGTACTCAATGAGGTATCATCCTCCGGAACAAGGTACCAGGAGTCAGGAGGGGTACGATGTCCAGGAGGACAGTGATGATGTATATGGAGGAGTAGTTATGGAGTATGATGACATGCAGGGGTATGATTAGCCGTCCCTCTCTCAAATTTAAATGAAAAAGGAGGACATGTGGGAAGGCATCTGGTTTCTGTCTCCTGTCTGCCTTCACATTGTGTAAAAAAAAGGGCCTCTTTGTCTGCATGAGAGACAACGCTTGATTTTGGGCATGCGTAGAATATGAGAAGATTTCTCCTTGTATCTCCTTATTTGGGTTCTGACTTTCTGATTGGTTGTATGTGCCTTAAGTTTTGTTTCTGTTAAGTTTCGTTTCTGATATACTCTGCTTGAATAAAGAGACACCATGATTATTCCTTTGTCAGCCAACAGTGCAGCGTGTGTGTGTGTTTACTTTTCTCTCTATCTCTGTTTCCTACTTACTCCGTCTAATGAAGCTGGACTTCGTAGACTCTTAACTTTTCCTGTGTTTATCTGGGGCTATAAACTGCTCCTTCTGAGGCTGATTTAGATCTTTACATGAATCAGATTCCTACAATGGCCCACGGGCCATGTCCCATGCCCTGTGGGGTAGCCGGGCCTCTTCAGGCCGAGAGCTCTGGCAACTCTCGCATGTGCCCACCAAATGCTCTATATCAGCATCTATCTGGGTCCACCAGAAATAGCTCCTGGCCAAAGCCTTGGAGCGCACTATCCCCGGGTGGCTGGTGTGCAGTAGCCTGCACACCTTTGGCCATAGCTTCTCTGGGATGACCACCCGTTGGCCCCAGAGGAGGCAGCCCCTTTCAATGGAAAGCTCTACCCTGCGTCTAAAAAACAGTTTGAATTCCTCCTCGGGGGGAGTTGTGGGCCACCCTTTTCTAACCCAGGAACTGACTTGGGACAGGGCTTTGTCAGCTGCTGTAGCTTTGGTGAGGTCTGCGGGAATGATGGGGGGTGAGTCGAGAGACTCGATCAGCAGGACCTGGTGATCCTGCTCCACCTCGCATTTGGGGTCTCCTAATTGAGGGAGGGGAGATCAGGACAGCGAATCTGCATGGGAGATCTCCTTCCCTGGGTGGTGAACCAGTTCATACTGGTAGGCATTGAGGAAAATCACCCAACGCAGCATTCTGGGGGACAGGATTTGTGGGGTGGGCTTGCCTGTGGTAAAAATCCCCAAAAGGGGTTTGCGATCAGTCACAATTGTGAACTGGCGGACGTACAGGAAATCGTGGAACTTCTTTGTTCCCGTGATTATGGCCAGAGCCTCTCTATCTGTTTGTGCGTAATTGCACTCCGCCTTTGAGAGTGACCTGGAATAGAAGGCAACCGGGGCTTCCCACCTGTTCTCTAACACGTGGCACAGTACAGCCCCCACCCCCACTGGTGATGCATCACAGACCAAGGTTATAGGTTTCCTTGGATCAAAATGGGTCAGAATGGTGTCTGAGGACAAGAGCCCCTTGAGCTCCTTGAACACTTTCTCCTGTCTATCTCCCCACTGCCAAACTGCGTCTTTCTTTAGTAATCCATGCAGTGGCTCCGCAACAGATGCCTTCCTTGGCAAGAAGGAATGGTAAAGGTTCAGGAGCCATAAGAATGACTGCAGCTCCGGTTTCGCGGTGGGGCGAGGGGCGTTTTGCACAGCTTCAACCTTGGACTCGGATGGCTTGATACCCTCTGGGGTTATTTTGAACCCAAGAAACTCAACCTCCCTCGCAAAGAACAGACATTTATCCCTTCTCAACCTCATTCCCGCTTTCTCAAATACAGTTAGGACCTTGTCCAGCCTTTTCGCTAGTTCCGATTCGCTCCCCGCTGTTATCAAAACATCGTCAAAATATGGGAGCAACCTGGAAGCCCCTTTAAAAGGCGTTCCACGAGGGATTGGAAGATTCCGGGGGCCGAGTTCATGCCGAATTGTAGGCGCGTTACCTTGAATGCCCCCTTGTGCATGACGATGGTTTGCGCAGCGGCAGGAGCTGGGGTTACAGTGAGCTTCTGGTATGCCTGTGCCAAGTCTAACTTTGCGAAACACTTACCCCCGTGTAAAGTGGCTAGTAAGTGGCTAACTACTGGCACCGGATATGCATTTGGCCAAATGGCCTTGTTAATTGTACATTTGTAGTCAGCGCAAATCCTAACCTCCCCGTTGTTAAAGCTGTAACAATCAGAGTTTCCCACTCCGCAGAATCCACTGGAACTAAAATCCCCTGCCCCACCAATTTGTCCAATTCCACCTTAATCTTGTCCTTGAGGGCGAAGAGGACTCTTCTTGACTTGAGTCGTATAGGCCGGATTTCTGGGTCCAAGTCAAATGACACCAGGGGCCCTCCGTATGTCCCGAGCCCCTTTTTGAAAACCGCTGGGTGCGCATCACACACAAAACCGCTGGGTCAGTCTTGATGGCGTTTATGCCGGACAGTTCGATTCCCAGGGGAGCAAACCACTGGGTTCCCAAAAGGCAGCAATACCCCTGCTTGAGAACTACTAGGACAAGAAATCTAACACTCCCAATAGTGTGAAAAATAAAATCAGGAATGTGTCTTTAATAGAAGGAATTATTCACATACTCGTCCTATGATGAGGTATCTCAGGCAAAGGTTAAGGTGTGTAAACTCAACGCGGTAATAACAGATGTATCTCCTACAACGCGATACATTACATCACACCTATAAACCTAAAATATACTACTATACAGTGATCCTCAATCATACAAAACGTGCTGGGAACCCGCAATATAATACAATACAAAATACCCGTGGAGCCAAGCAACCAATCATCCCATGTTAAGTCCAGACGTGGGTGTAATTACCGCGTTGAGTTTACACACCTTAACCTTTGCCTGAGATACCTCATCATAGGACGAGTATGTGAATAATTCCTTCTATTAAAGACACATTCCTGATTTTATTTTTCACACTATTGGGAGTGTTAGATTTCTTGTGCTTGTTGATACACCCCAGCCGCCTCACCTCATTGTTGAGAACTACTAGGGGCAGTTTTTCCGTGAACCTTTTAAACTTCACCATGAAATTTCCAACCCCCAACACCGGGATCCCATAACCCTGCACATCCCGTAAGTTCGATTTCATGGCCTGCAACTTGGGCCGTGCATTTGGGGGAATACGCAGGAACTCCTTCTGGGAAAGGATGGAGTAGGATGACCCTGAGTCTATTTTCATCCTTGTATCAGTACCTCAACAAAGAAACGCCGGTGCTCCAGGGCCACGCGGTTCACGGCCACCTCGTCGTCGTCAGCCGAGACCTTTCCAATTTCGGCCATCTTGCGTTGGGGTGTTTGAGGATGTCTTGATGAGCCCTTGTCCTCTACTCACCGGCGCCTGCAGACCCTGGCGATGTGGCCTCTCCATCCGCAGTTGTGGCACTCAGCTTTTCGGAATGGGCACCTCTTTCGGGCGTGAGATGCCCCGCAGCCATCACAACGGCGGTTTTTTTTCTCGCTGGTTCGGCTCTTTTCTCCTTGCCTCTTGACTCTCTGCATGTCGTTGTCCTCACTGGAGCAGGAGCCCGCAGTTGCGGACGACTCCTCGGAAGTTGATGGCGTGCTGGTGGGCAACCGGGGGGCCCGCCAGGCCGCTTGCTCAGGATTGCTAATGTCGAATTGGTGTGGCTTGATCTTGGGATACACCATATCCCACCTTCGTTGCCAATTTGGTGTACTGGAACCAAGACAATAGAAGCAGCCGAAGTCTGGCTTAACACATCTTTATTGACACACCGGTAGACTGAACATGTGCTAATGGCGGAGGTACAGCTCCTTTTATATTGCAACAATACATTTGAACATGGTTACACGGTAGCGTATTGGCTGCTACCTGTGTGACATCATCCAGAGTCACGCCCTTCTTCTCCAGATGTTCCTTGGGCGGGAAGGTTCCCGCGGCTGACGGTAATTGGGGAATTTGTACCATGTGAGCTGAACGCTCGCAGCTGCCCTCTATGGGTAGCTAGCTCGCGTTCCATTACAGCTGAGATACATTGTGTTCATTGTTAGGTTACATTCGGACATTGCAGTGGCTACATTCATTCTTAAAGCGATACTGTTTCATACACAACAGAGGGGACCTACATTACCAAGATATATCTCTATAGAAGCAGGCCCATGCAGGCCTCTGCCCTGTGGGAGAAAGTCTGAAACGCTTTGGTAGCGGCGCAGAAATTATTATTATTATAATTATCTCTGCGCCACTACCGAAGCGCTTTGGACTTTCTCCCACAAGGCAGAGGGGAGCCACCTGTGAGAGGAGCCAAAGCAGAAACTGCTGAGGTGGCATGGCCCTTTAAGTTATGAGTTCTAAGTAGAGGTGTGTGGCCACCCGTCCCGGTATCCCGGTGGCCCAGTAAGGACCTGCATAGAAATATACAAACAAAATAAAAAGAAGCCATACCCACCATTAGAAAACAAAATGGCGGCAGCTAATCCTGTTCCCTACATGCAGAAAATTAAATGTCAGGGGAAAATTTCAAATATTCCAATGTGTGGCTTTGAGATGTTTTGCATAGGGACACCTACCTGCAGCTTGTAATGGTATCCCACCCAGAAAAAGATTTACCATTTCATCTGCTGTTCTTGAAAAGCTGGTCTATGCCCAATGAAATCCTAGTGAGGCTTGCTTCTGACTAGATAGGCATAGGATTGCATTGTAAAAACCTGTTTTAATTATTTTAAACCAAATAGAGTGTTGAAACTGAATTTCATGGGGATTACTCCCAGGTACATTTGCAAAGGACTGTAGCCTTTATCTCACTCATTTTCTCTGGAAGGAATATGTTGATTATATTGGGTGAAGGATTTATATACAGTATTTAATTCCTCTCTATATCATACACCTGGGGGGGGGGGTGTTCCCCATCTGGGTGATTTGCAATAGCATAGATACATAACAAAAATAAGCAAGTAAAATTTAAAATACAATGAGTGAGTGACTGAGTGTGTTTTCTTTAAGGCTGTCAGGTTGTTCCATGAGAATTCAGATCAAAACATGAGACCTAGATGCATGTCCTTACGTTGGGGTGGGGATGTATCCTTGTGATATCATAAACTGCAAAATTGTGTGTTCATGTCACACAGACAAGTTACAGCCACTATGATAAATTTAAAAGACAATGAAGTAACACTACCAATGCACTTGAAAGTGGTTTGCCTGTTGAATATTACAGTGGAACCCCGACATACAAATGGTTCTACTTACAAAATATTCAACATACAAATAGAAATCCTAGCTTTAAAAATTTTTTGACATACAAATAGAAATCCTGACTTTAAAAAAATGTGACAATTTTTTAATAGGAAAAATTCAACATACAAAAAATATATGGTGACATCTAGTGGCCTCTTCTGGTAATGCAATGTGTTTTTACATACACAAATACCCGGATAACGCTAAAATTTGGTTCCACAAGTCTTAGCATTATCTGATTTAAAGGGCAGCAGGGATTCAATGCATGGAATCTCCGCTGCCCTTTCCAAAGATGCAGGCGGATCGAGCCAAGCCCGATAGTCAGCAGGACTGGTCTCCGCCTGGGAAGTGTCTTCCCAGTCGGAGACCAGCCCTGCCAACTTTGGGGCTTGGCTCTCCATTGAGCAATGCCTTCCCCAAAAGAAAACCAGTGTTGGGACACTCCGATCCCTGGTTTTTCCTTTGGGGGAGAGTGTGCGCATTCCCCCAAAGGAAACTGGCGAACCGATGCTCTGATCACCAGTTTCCTTTGGGGGAATGCATGCACGCACTGTCCCCCAAAGGAAATTGGCGATCTGACGCTCTGATCACTGGTTTCCTTTGGGGGAGAGCGCACGCACACGCATTCCCCCAAACAAAACTGGCGATCCGACGCTCCGATCACCAGTTTTCTTTGGGGGAATGTGCACGCACTCTCCCCCAAAGGAAACCAGGGATCAGACGCTCTGATCGCCGGTTTCCTTTGGGGGGAAAGCGCACACACACGCTCGCCCGCTTTCCCCCAAAAGAAACCGGCGATCAGAGCATCCGATCCATGGTTTCCTTTGAGAGAAGGCCGACTCCCTTCCCCCAAAGGAAGCCAACAACCAGTGCATCCAAACGCTGGCTTCCTTTCGGGGAAGGGAGGCGAGCGTCCGATGCCCGGTCCCCTTAACTGGGGATTGGACCCTTGGGTCTACGGAGGCCCCTTGCCCACCCCCGCCAGCAAGGGGGCCTCTGGAAATCTTTCCCCCAAAGCCCGCAAGGCTGATCTCCAGCCCTGCTGACTTTGGGGCAAAGATCAACATTGGGGAATTTGACGAAAACTTTTGCATCGCATAACATTAACTTAACATTGTGTGGTCCAAAAGTTTTGCTCAAATTCCCCGACGTTATCCGATTTTAGTGTTAACTGGTGCATTTGTTAACCAGGGTACCATTGTACAAATAACCTTATGGAATGAAAAATTCATATGTAGAGGTTTTACTGTATAATGAACAGTGTCAAGCAAGTACAAAAGAAAAGTACACTGATTTGTAAAAGGAAAGTGGAAGCAAGAGAAAATCAAAATCTCTTGCTAGATCTCTGCGTGATCTGCAGTATGTTCAGGATAAGGCTCTGACAGAAGACTTCATCGCCTCCCTCAAGCCCACACCAACGGCTGGAGGGAGGAGCTGCCATGGCCCTTACAGAAGACTTTGTTGCCTCCCTCAAGCCCCCACCAACAGCTGGAGGGAGGAGCCGCTATGACCCTGACAGAAGACTTTGTCGCCTCCCTCAAGCCCACACCAACGGCTGGAGAGAGGAGCCGCCATGGCCCTGACAGAAGACTTCATCACCTCCCTCAAGCCCACACCAATGGCTGGAGGGAGGAGCCGCCATGGCCCTGACAGAAGACTTTATTGCCTCCCTCATGTCCCCACCAACAGCTGCAGGGAGGAGCTTCCATGGCCCAGACAGAAGACTTCATTGCCTCCCTCATTCCCACACCAATGGCTGGAGGGAGGAGTCACTGGGACGTGGCCACTGCCACTTCCGCCTTTGGCGCCTTTGCTCCAGAGACGTTGAGCCCCAGGCTCCGTCATGGACGCTGAACCCTGGGCTCTGTCATGGACGTTGAGTGTTGAGCCCAGGCTCATGGGTTTTGAGCCCAGGCTCCATCATAGATGTTTATTGTATTTGCTTCACACTGTAAGCCACCCTGAGTGGTGCTGGCACCAATAGGGCAGGGCATAAATATAATAAATAAATTAATAAATAAGCCTCAAAACAGGGTTGCTAGGTCAGAAGTATCCCATTCTCTGAAATATCAAGGCTCAAAGCTACCACAATTTGATTCACTTTGCAGAATGTCAAGTGGACAACTTATGGCCCTCAGTTCCCACAGTCTCTAGCTTGTCCTGCCAACAAACAGGGAGGGGTTTATGGAATACTAGGCCAAGGCAATATTGCACATAATCCAATTGCTAGTCATAATGAAATGCATTGAATCAATTATTGGATGGTTGGTAAGCCAGCACTTTCATAACTCTCCTTAATTCCCGGGGCTACAATAGTGTAGAACCAAGAGTTATGAACGGCTCTAGTTATGAAAAACTCACCATATGAAAGGAGATCTCAGAAAAAAATTGCTTCAAGATATGAATTTTGTTCAAGATATGAAAAGGTTTTTTTGGGTCTTCTGACAGTTCCCATGGTGGTGGGAGGGGTTTTGGAGCATTTACACTCCGCTTTTAGAATTTTTTGTTTCATTTTGGCACCGCCAGAAGCGTTCCCCACAATCAGGAATTGCTGAAAATCCTCCCTCTCTGAAACAACTGATAGTCAGGTACTGAACTGGCAATTACCAGAACTGACCACTACAGGGCGTTGTTGGAAATGTGCCGAATATGCATTGAAAACCAAAACACATTTCCGGAGCTCAGAAAAAAGCCAAATAAATGTCTTTTATCTGTTCAAATCTCTTTATAAAGTTGCCAAAATGCAGTGATGAATTCCAAAGATACAAAAAACCTCAAGGAATGAATTAATTTTGTATCTCGAGGTTTTACTGTAGTTGCTACTACTAATCAGACTTCAGCTCTAGAAGGCCCAGTCCCCCCACCCTTGTTGTATGTCTAGATTTTCTTCCTTCTCATTATCCCCTGTGGATATTTTTTAATTTTCATATTTCTAAAAGTGCTATCTATTTCTCTAGCAAGGTGATGGTGAACCTTGGCACTCCAGGTGTTCTTGGACTTCAATTACCAGAAGCCCAAGTCAGAACTCCTGCTGATCAGGGCTTCTGGGAATTGAAGTTCAAGAACAGCTGGAGTGCCAAGGTTTACCATCACTGCTCTAGCACCTCCTGCTCTATGTGTCACATGAAGCAACTGCCTAGTTCTCTAATATCCTGTTTTTATTGCAATTCCCTTCTCATGATGGCAGGTTTCAAGAAATGCCAAAGGCAAGTCCTTTGGGAATGATAGAACTTTGGAAAGTTATTTTCATTGAGAAAACCTCCTTGGATCCCTTCACCATCATGGCTAGTGGCTCGGCTAACTAGAGGAGTCTGAGAACTGGAAACCAAAGAGTCACTTTTCAAACTGTGGTGACAGTGATGGCTGTATCCATCCTGTGCCCCATGACCAGTTCATAAGGTACAGTTCTTGCATCTTCTCTGTGAGAATCAAACCTTGCACAAACAGCCAAGAATCAAGCGTTCCTTTTAGCTGTTGCTGCATGAATCAGTTAACAGTTATAGGCCCAAATCCAGTGGTGGGCACCAGCAGGTTCACCCCAGTTCACCAGAACCGGTAGCAGAAATTCTGGCTGGCCCCGCCCATCCAAGTATTGAAATAAAGTAGTCCTAATTTGGGTGTAAAGCAGGGCTTCCCCTGGCCACACCCACTACACCATGCCCACAGTGTGCTAGTAAATTTTTTGGGAGCCAACCACTGCCCAAATCCTATTCATGTAATTTTATTGGAGGGAAGTTGACGATATCATCAACTTTCACTCGTAAAATTTAACTTAATTGCATTGCAGTTCCCACCCACCTTGTTTCTAGATGCCATCCTTTCTTAGGACTCTCTTTTGCCTTTGGGCGCCTTGGGACAGGTAGAGCCTTTAATCAGCAAAACTTGCTGCCAATTACCACAGGTAGATCTGAATCCCCACATAAAGTTACACACGCAGGATTTTGACCATGATCCAGATTTGGAAAAGGGAGATGTTTGTATTGAGCATTATATAATAGAAAATATGGAACACCTAAATATTTAATCTAGTTTAAGTGCAAACTGTTCACACTAGAATCGTGTGGGCTTTAAAATATTTCAGTCACAAATAGGGATATCGGTAAAATACATTTGGTTTACATTTTAACACAAACAAGCCAAATTCACAATTCCCAAACTGGTACACAGACATGAACATGTGTGTTTCTCCAAATTTCACAATTCAGCCTCCTGCCCAAAATGTGATACAATGGGGGAAATGGTATACAAAACCATGTACATTAAAGAACAATGCATACAAAATCGCAACAATTATGGGAAAGTGTTTGTTAAAAATGTGTACATTACAGAAAATTTGATGACGAAAATGTGTAATAATATGCACAAAAATCCACACAAAATTAGAATGAATAGACCTGTGCTTTTTTTATGGGGGGTGGTCCCAACAGATGAATCCCTTCCTAGTCATAAAGTAAGCAACCTGGATGGATGGCTCAGTGAGACAGAATACCAGGGAGATTAATTCTCCTGTGCAGCAAGTATGTCCATTACCACTCTCAATGCGTGTATACACGTGAAGCCCAGTGTCCTTTCACAAGAGCACTATGATATGTTAAAAATCAACATAGTAATGCAGAATTAGTTAACAGCGAAAAGAAGACAGGAGGCTGTTGTGTCTCTCTTGAGCCCCGAATGAAAGCAGGTAATCAGTAAACATGTCAGCAACACTGAAACGGCTTTTTGTGCAATGGAAAATCTTCAGTAAACCCAGGAAGGGTTCTCTATGCATGACTGCTGCCATCTGGTGGTAATACTCAGCTTTGGTCACACACTATTTCTGATTACATTTGCACACTTGGGTTGCTGTCTACAAGCTGAACTTTGCATAGATCCCATTAGTCTTACCAAGCTGAAACCAGTCTTTGGTCCTGTCTGCCTTTCTCCATTTCTATTGATCAGTGCCATAGGTGTCTGCATCATGTCATTTGTTGAATTAATTCTTTGGCTCCAAACTTCATCTCGCCTGGTTAACAAAGTAACACTAGGAAGTGAAGGGCAGAAAACATCGAAGTCAGTAGCAAGTACAGGTACAGAGCATGCTTCCCACTCAAACTCCATGTTAATGAAGAAACATGCAAGGTTATAATTTTCCAACAATGAGGCTACGATGCAATTCAGTTTTCAACACATGTTAACTTGTTATATGCCTAGCCAGATACCTGAAGTCACATTTGAGCTCTGTAAGATAAATTAAATCCTCAACTTTTCTCTTCCACTTAGTCCAGTGGCTACACTGAAAAAAACTTAATTGGAATTGTTTTGCTGTGGTTTGATTCTCAGCCTGTATTATTTTTGAAATCAAAGTAAGTGCTCATACAGGGGCTATGGATTGATTAGGAGTTCACCATTTGTACTGGATGGAATGCAATTCTTTATTCTTTCCTTTCATCATCTGGTCCCATCTCTGTCAATCTTTTTTTTACCTCGTCCTGCCTTTGCCAATTCCTAATGGGGACATAAATATGGAAAGAATAATAACAACCAGCAATAAGGTGATAGGGTGATCTAGTGCTAATTTCATATACTGTATATACCCGAGTATAAGCCTAGTTTTTAGTCCCAAAAATGAGCACCCAAAAGGGGAAATTGCGTATACTCGGGTCAATGGCCACGAGGATCCCTAGACTGCATCATATTGAGATGCACCAACAATTTAATTAATTATACCATATTTTCATGTATTTTGATTATTGAAACTCACTAGCAGCTGCTGCATTTCCCACCCTTGGCTTATACTCGGGTCAATCTATTTTCCTGGGTTTTCAGGTCAAAATTAGGTACCTTGGCTTATATTTGGGTCGGCTTGTACTTGAGTATATATGGTACATGATATATATATATATTTAAAAAATAGAAAATGATCAGGAGAAAGGAGAGAATAAGATGTTATGTTTCACCCAAGTCCAGACCATCATGATCCAACTTCACCAACTACACTACATGCTCCCCATCTATACAAGAAGATATCACAACTAACCACATGGGGGAAAGGCCATCCACATGGTTCCAGCTTGAAAAGGCAGGAAATGGCAGAAGAAAAACAGCTACTTTGAGAGCAAAACAGGCTGGAGCAATTTAAATCAGCCTTTGCATCATGTGGTCAGTTTTAAAACCTTAACATTTACCCATTTGTGGCTCAGTGGTTAAAAAAACTCATCTTGTAAGCTGGTAGGTCAGCAGTTCAAGACCCAAGTACTGCATGACAGAATGGGCACCCATCTCTGTCCCAGCTCCTGCTAACCTAGCAGTTCGAAAGCAAGAAATTGCAAGTAGATAAACAGGAACCACTTCAGTGAGAAAAGATCTTGGGGGCATGAAAGGAGCCTCATTCAGATATCCCATGAGTGGAGTAGCAAAAATCATTTCAACCCAGAAAGAACCTTTGTTGCTTCTGACATGAGCAATTCCTACGGCATTTGTCCATGTATTCGCAGCCTCAAACAGTAACTGTAGATGAAACACTGAAAAGTCAGCAGTTTGAGACCCAGGTACTGTATGACGGATTGAGCACCCATCTCTGTCCCAGCTCTTGGGGACATGAAAGTAATTATGATGTGAGGGTTGACTGTACTGAAGAAAGAATGACATGTTGAGTGATTTGATGAATGACCAGCTGAGATTAAAGGGCAGTTAAGAGAGCAAGCCATCTGAACAATCCCACCCCATTTACCTTTGCATCCCAGTCTCTTTTTCTCTTCCTGTGAAGTTTAGATTAGGAGCTCTCTGATACACAGATGTATCTGCTAGTACCCTGCAAAAGGTCTTATCTTACATTATAAGGAAGTGATGTGGCCGTACGTGTGCGGAATGCATTTCCACACTCGTCGAGCCTATCCCGGTGATGCACCGTGCACACATACCTTGCCCAACTGAGACCATCACCACAAGTATCCCGAGACCACAGATGGGTCCTCTGCCCCACAAATAGAACAAAATGGGACAGCTACACATCCCAGCACACACACATACCCAACACCATGCCCCAGCCAATCTGAGAGGCCAGCACACTCGTGAAAGAGGTGGGGCAATGGCCGTGCGACAGAAAAACAAACAGTCGCCGAAGAACTCAAACGCCAATGTCACCAGGCTGTGCCAAAGAGCAGCGGTGCCTCGCCAGGAATGGGGGGGAACCGCCTCTGGGATCCATCCACATGCCACCCCAGCCTGGTCCGGAAGAAGAGGGGGTGAGTGCAAACACCCCCCAGCCCAACATACCTTCCCTGGGCCAGTCGCGCTCTCCCGCCTCCTCCACGAACCTCCGTTCTTCGGCGGAGCCTTGTGGAGGAGGAGGTGGCACGCAAGCATGTCGGGTGAGGGGGTGGATTCATGCTCATCCCCTCTTCTCCTGGACCAGGTCGTGGTGGACTATGGATGGTTCCTGACGTCGGTTCCCCCACCACACGATGTTCCTGCCCAGGCCAAGTCTCGGTCTTCCACCTCCTTTGCGCACCCAAGGCTCTGCCAAATAACGGAGGCTTGCGGAGGAGGCGGGAGAGCGAGACCGGCCCAGGAAAGGTATGCTGGGCTGGGTACAGAGACTGATGGGTGGGGATGAGAGCGGGCCTGTTGACCAGTCACATGCCCCCCCTGACTGAAAAGAGAAGGGGGACCGCATACCCAACCCATTACCCCGCCCCCAAGGAGCACATATCCAGCTCCCCCAGCACTCACAGCACTCACCAGCCTCACAGGGATCTCCCTTCCCCACCTCCTGGACTCATGAGGCCTCCAGGGCGGCATGGCCCATGCCGCTGCACCTGACACCTCCCCTGTGTGTGTGTGTGTGTGTGTGTGTGTGTGTGTGTGTGTGTGTGTGTGTGTGTGTGTGTGTGTGTGTGTGTGTGTGTGTGTGTGTGTGTGCGTGCGTGTGTGTGTGTGTGTGTGTGTGTGCGTGTGTGTGTCCATGTGTGTGTGTCCGTGTGTCCGCGCACACACACAACAGTGAGAGAGCAAGCAGAAGAGAGAGAGAGAGATAAAGGGAATGAGAAAGGGGGAGAGACAAAAAGAGAGACAGACAGAAAGACAACAGGAAAGAGAGAGAGAAAGACAGGGAGAAATGAAGAGACAGAGAGAAAGGGAGAGAAACAGAAAGAGAGAGAAAAAGAAAAAAGAAGCAATAAAGACAGACAGAGAGGGGGAGAGAAAGCAAGAATGAATGAGAGAGGAGGAAAGAAAGAGAGAGAAGGAAAGAGAGAAAGAAACAAAGAGAGGGGAAGAAAGATAGAAAGACAGACAAAGAAAAAGATACAGAAAGAGAGAGGGGGGAAGAAAGAGAGAGAGCCAGAGAGAAAAATACACACAGAGAGACATACACAATAACCAGATGAACATTTCATAATAAGGGACATACCTTCCCACAATTAAAAACAAAATAAATACCCCCGGCAAGGCCGGGCAATCAGCTAGTATATTATAAGCACAGCTTCTTCTTCCATGTCTAAGCCAAATGTGAAACTGCTAAAATGAAGCCACCTTTCGGCGAGTTCATTGTGCAGTTCCTTTTGCCTGACCTAGTGTGAGAAAAATTAGTCTGCTCAAGGTAGCCATTACCTGGGGTACACTCAATTTTTGTGGTTCAAAAATACCACAATCTTTGAGGAAGATCTTTCTGTGTGGCCTATAAGCACAGCTGATGATGACGATAACAACGACTCCTCTACCTCATCATAGAGACTGAGAATAGCCAACATGAGACCCTCCAGATTTTGTTGAATGACATGCTCTATGATGCCTCATCATTAGCTGTGCTTGAAAGGATGAAGGGAGAGCAGCTCCACACGCAGCCAATACAACATCTGGAAGGCAGCCCCACATATAGCTAATACAGTTGGAATTCTCTCACTCTCCTTCTCTTCCTCCCCACATATGAGGAATACATTTTAAAAACATTTTTTATTAATTTTCTGAATAAAACATACAAAGTAAAACAGCAATATATTTCAGAACAAAAAATACATTACATTACATAGACATGGAATTTGAAATAACACATAATTCAAAATAAATAATTTTATCTTTGATATAATGAATTTTATCTTGATAGTAACCTACTTGTCAATTATATACTCCTTGTGTATTTAACTCCCCTCCCTTTTTTAAAAAAAAATCCTCATGCATGAACCTGAGTACTGTATATATATACATTTATATACTTATTTATGATGAATACATTTTCAGGTGGTTACCCCTCCCCCCATCACAAAGGAGCACTCAGAAAAACATGGGGCCCCTCCTTCCATTATGGTTATGCAGCTGTTAGAGACACTGAAACGTCTGCAGAAGCAGACAGCGCTGGCTCTTCGGCTTTGAAACAGAGATGAGCACTGCACCCTAGAGTCAGATACGACTGGCTTTCGAGCAAGGGAAACCTTTACCTTTACCTTTAGAGACATTTACCTATTTTTACAAATGGCTACAAAGAGCCAGTGTGTGCCCCCTTTAATTGCAAAAGTTGGCCTCATAAATTAGGATCTCACTTGCCTGTTTTGTACTCTGCCTTCCTTTTCACCAGTACTGGAACAATGCCATTTGCCAATCTATAGTGCAAATCTATTCTTGGGAAACTTGAACATTTCTACACTTTGCAGAATACGGTCATTTAGCCATGGGCTACAATGTGCTGTTTTGTCCAGTAGGTGGTAGTAAAAGCTTTTCTAAACCAAATGTTGGGCGTTCCAGGCTAGGAGGCGAGTGACCTTTAAATGAAAAGCAAGCAGAAGGAAATAATATTGGCAAATATGCAGTGGTGTGCTGGCCCACAGGGATACAAGGACTCACTCAACCTGGTGCGCCCCAGCGACTGGCGCCCCCTCCCCCCCATGCAGGCAGAGGTAATAGAAATATAAGGGATTTCTCCCCCACCCAACCCCCAATAGGCGCCCCCATTACTTCCAGAGCCCTCCCAAGGTGCCTAGCACACCCCTGCAAGTATGTTGAGTGCATCCTACTTTATTTTCCACTTCACGCAGCCTATCACGTTGGAAAGATAGCTAATACACCATTTTAATAAAACAAAATAATGAATATGAGGAGACAAAACTTACAGCAAAACCTGAGAGTGTTCCTATTCAATGTGCCAGCCAGCCATGTCCTCTTAGAACATCATCCCACATCACACAATCTTCCCAGATGGGTCAGCTTTGAGTGCCGACGCCGAAACTGGCAAGGAAGTCTACGACCTGGGTAAGAGCCTTTTCGGTGGTGGCGCCAACTCTATGGAACTCGCTCCCGGTGGAATTGTATGAGACAACTTGCTTACTGACATTTAGAAAGCACCTTAAATGCCTTCTGTTTAGGGAGGCATTTGAAAATTTATCATCTGCCTAGTCTGAGGTTTCTTGTCATCCTCCCCCACCCCATTTTTAAAAAATTGTGTTATTTTGAGATGTTTTTAATATGTTGTTGGTAGCCACCCAGAGTAGGGAAGAAACCCCAGATGGGTGGGATATAAGTGGAAGTTAACAACAACAACAACAACCCAACCTAACCCAACCCAACCCAACCCATCCCTCAAACATTTAACATTTTGTGGGCACAGAGAATGCTCAGTCCCCCCCCCCACCCACCCAATTGATTGCTTGCAGGCCATTTGCCCCTTAACATTCCCACCTCCTGAAGTATGTGTGTATATTGGTACTGTATATTCTTCTGAAAAACCAGGAATCGGTGGTCACATTTGGCCTAGAATTCAGCTGGCATTCACTAGCTGAATTCACTTTTAGAAGAATGGTGGTGAGTTAAAGCAGGGGTGCCCAAACCTTTTGGGCCGTGGGCCGGTCATGTGGTTCAGGGAACTGGTTACTATGGCCTGGGGGCCAGATCCAACCCCCAATAGCAATTCATCTGGCCCATGAAGCCATTGTCGCTCCTGGAAATGGAAGTAAAACGTGCCCGTACGAGCGCGTTTTACTTCTGCTTTCAGGAGCAACAAGGGCTTTGCGGCCAGAATGAATTGGTGTCAGGGGCTGGATCCGGCCCCTGGGCTGTAGTTTGGGCACCCCTGTGTTAAGGCTTTCTGGGGGTCTAGAAAGCAGCCTGTGGCTGAAAACTCACTGTTTCTCCCCACACTGGAAAGAAGGAAATGAAACTCCCCACTAGCAGAAAAGTGATATATTGAGCAGGGATAGAACCCTTACTTCCTGTCATCAATGCTTCTTATCCACAGGGACTTTATAGTAAGGGGGTGAAGATATTTAGAAATGTATTCCTGCCAAACTTCCAGCCGGAATGCAAAACATGCTTTTTCTAATCATTTAAATTTCAGGCAGCACATGTTATTCTGCTAATTTCTGGGACTTTTTTTGGAAAACATGTGTTCACAGGTACGGACAGAAAGACAGATGATAATGCAAAGCAGAGAGCCATGACCAAATGTGACACAACTGAAGGATGCTATGCCTCTTAAGCAGTTGCACTAGGTAAGCAAATAAATAAAAAACAAAACAGCATGATGATGTATAATGCTATATATGAATAATACTGTAGCACACCTTTTACTAGGAAAACCCAGCACATCTGGCTATGTATTCCTTGGATTTTATCATCTTTCAGCCAATTTGCCTAGTAACTGATGGATGTTTGCTCTTGTTATAGCAACATCTTTAACCAAACCATCCCCACCCCTGAACTAGCACCAACTGGGTTCCTGAAATACTAAAGAGGAACATGGAAGTTGGTGCTAACTTCCGTTCTCCTACCAGAGACTTGCTAAGGGGAGTCAAGCACTTTCCTAAGATAAATAACAAATAAGTGAGAATGGATGCTATAGGTGACATTGGAAGGCTGACGGACTCAAGGTTGACTTGGCCTTCCATCCTTCCAAGGTCGGTAAAATGAGTACCCAGCATGTTTGGGGCAAAATGCTAATTACCTTGTGAACTGCCCAGAGAGTGCAGTAAGCACTATGGGGTGGTATATAAGTGTAATTGCTATTGCTACAGTCAGCAAAAAGTTTCTGAACACATACGAACTCATTAACAGTCTCTTCTCTTGTGTGAATTAACCCAATAAATTTGCCTTTATTTCACGACTTGTAGAAAGTTTGTTTTTTTGCTTCACATTTGAAGAAATTAAAACATGTAGAGTACAAACATTAGCAACACTAATGTTGTGATAGCACTATTTCTGGAGAGTCTCAAACACCTTACGAACAATGCAGTGCAGTACATAGGAAAAGGTAAAGCTAATCCTTATCTGAAGAGCTGATTACCGTATACGAAAGAAGATGCACGGATCCTTTGCATATCTTGGTTTACAAATATATTGGGCTGATGGTCTTGGACTGGACTGAGAAATGAGGTGTATGAAAAAAGCTGAATGTTCCTATATCTAAGCCAAGTTTTTTAGTTTCTCCAAACTGAATTTACTGAGGCTACTGCTCCTATAGCCAATAGCTGGTTCATCTGGATCCTTCCTTCATTCAAAAACAAACAAATAAAAACCAACAACTAAAGATGAGATAACATGGTGAACCAAACAATAGGCTTGCTTTTTTTAAAAAAAAAAACGAGATACTGCTTTAATTGGTAATAGTTTTCTGTTTTGTCGTAGCATGTGATTTTCTTGCTACATTTCTCACATTTATTGTGGTTTACTGCAGTGGCTTAAGTGGCTAAGATGCAGACTGGAAGGCGACAAGTCAGCAGTTCGATACCCAAGTACTGCAGGACGGAATGAGCTCCCCTCTTTGTCCCAGCTCCTGCCAACCTAGCAGTTAGAAAGCAAGAAATTGCAATTAGATAAACAGGGACCACTTCACTGGGAAGGTAAACAGTGTTCCGTGCACTCAAGTGTCTAATCATGCCTGCCACATGACCACGGAAACGTCGGCAGAAGCAGACAGCGCTGGCTCTTCGGCTATGAAACAGAGATGAGCACTGAACCCTAGAGTCGGCTACGACTAGCTTTCGAGCAAGGGTGACCTTTACCTTTATTTCATGATTTGCTTTATAAACCCTCACTTCCTTGTGAGTCCTATTGCTGAGGCATCTATATCCAAATTTTACTGTAAAAAGGAAAACAAGCTATTTTCAGAGAAAACATATTGCTGTTAACATCTAGTTTGAACCTAAACTAAACTAAAATGTCACATAATACTACCAGTTGCAAGTGGCAAAGCTCCAACTGTCCACTTAATTAATGTTGATACTTCAACATATACATTCATAAAGAAGTTGATTCTCTGAGTTCTGCTCATTGTGTAACCAAAATGTCACCACCCAAATACAAGAGGGATGTATCTGCAGCAGAAAGCTAGTACAAATTTCTCCTAGAATTTTTTTTAAAATGGGATGAGTGTGGGATTGTGCCAAAATAGATCAGTGAGTGCAGAAGACAAATGGAAAGGTGGGGCAAGCAAAAGGTGGTGTGGTTTCCCCATGCCCCAGTGGCATGGAACGGCCCGCGCAGAGGCCACTTCGGGGGAACGCTCCTTGAGCCGTGGGCTCTGCGGGTAGAGAAATTTAGGGGGGTGGATAAATGATAGGGTTTGATTCACCCAACTCCTGACCTGACCAGTGATTCTGCTGAAGAGAGCAAATACCTAACCCAGTTACCTATTAGAGTAATCACTCATCTCCGTGTCTCAGTGTAATCTCAGGCACAAACAGATGCATGTTTACCCCTGCCTGATCCCTGAACAAAGGGGACTCCGAGGTCCATGTTTGCCCCAGTTAATTAACTTCCCCAAAGAGGTTCCCAATTAACTTGAGTACACAGGCGATGTAATTTCTGTCAGGTGACAGTCTTGCCACCGTTGCGCTTTTCCTTCTATATATGTTGCAGCCTTTTCTCAATAAAGTACTGATCATATCCTCCTCCATACTGCCTCGTATCGTTCCTTGATCAGTCTCCTCCGGGACCTACGGCCCTCAGCGGCCCCGATTCCTACATCTGGTGACCCCGGGGCGTGATCTACTCGAGAGTAAGCGACCCCCGAGCGGTCTACTCGTGAGTAAGCGATCAGCACAGCCAGGTTCTGCGCTTGAACCTTGTCCAATCGTCCCGGAGGACAGAGCAGCAGCCCCAGTCGGAAAGCCATCCGATTGGGAAGACAGCTACGTGGTGAGGCATTACAGAGAGGCATCCTACAGCTTGCTCCCGACTTTCGCGGTGGCTTGCGCCAAAGGGAAACGCGCGTTCCGCTCAGGGCCTGCTGTGAGCCCCTGACAGCGCAGTGGCCACCGAGGGCCCGTGGCCGCAGTCCACGCTCCGAGCTCTACCCAGAAGCGACGTCGCCAGAACCTGTTGCCTGCCACAGACGCGTCGACTCGTCCCGAGGAGGAATCTTCCGAGGACCCAATCGCAGGTAATATGGGGACCTGTCTTCAGCGACAGCGTCCATCCGCTAGCCAAAGAACCCATGAGGAGGGGTTCATCATCCTGGCCAGGGTATTTAATTTGCGATTTCACAGCAGGGAGCTAGCTAGACTTTTGGTGTACCTAGGGGAACACTGCCTGCTTTACCCAGAAGTAGGTACGTTAACCCTCGAGCTCTGGGATCAGATAGGAAACTGCATTCAGCAACCCCCGAAAGCTCCAGAGGGCATAATTCGCACATGGAGCAAATGTAGGAAGCTCTCAGTAGAGGATGACCCAGTCCGGATAGAGACCCAGAAAACCCCAGCGCAGTCAGAGCCATCAGCCCCAAGAAGTCTCTATTCGTCATTTCAGCTTAAGCAGGGCAGTGTAGGGAACATTCCCTCAGTGGCAGCTGCAGACGTCACTGAAGGAATTCATGGCATGAGAGGCCTTGGCGCTTCTCCGACAGTTAAAAGTTCCCTGCAAAGAAAGAACTCCATTCAGCGCAGGGGTGAGGAAGATCCATTCACGGGGAAATTGCCAGTGGCACAATTAGCTAGCGCCCAGCTGCTGTGCTCAGCCTATCTGAAGGCAGACACACGTTCAGGCAGGGTTGCTCAGCGCCCGCTGCTCACGGAAATCTGCACGGCCCCTGGCCACGCAGGGCTCCAGAGCAGACTCATTACCACACTCAGGCGCAGAGCAGTGCCAAAACCCCAAGGCGCCTGCTTCCAGTGTGGAAAAATGAGACACCTTAGAAGAGAAAGCCAATCTAGACCAGGCAGATCTTCAAAAGATCGTCTTCATGCCAAATGGCCACCCTGGCATGCATTTGGCCCAGGCTAGAAAGGAGGCAGCCATCGCCCTGGCTATGCCAGAAGAACCATCCCAGCAACAGTACCCCGAGCTCCCCCAAGGCACAGGCAGAATCTGCTGGTCTCACCTTGGGAGTAGCCCAGAGAAACTTGCCCCTAAGTAGAAGCACCCAGATGGTTGTAAAATAGCCAGCTGTGTATTAGCCATCTCCTCATGTGTAATATAGAACGCTGCAGATCAGGGGAGGAATGTGCGAATGCATAAATAAATGTGTGTATGTGTGGTGCACCACTGAATGTATGACTGCAAGAACTGTGTATGATTGCAAAAGCCTTGTCTCTATGACCACAGTATGACTGAAAAAGTGTTCCTTGTGTGTAACTGCGTGGTAATGTCACTGTGAAATATGTGTTAAACAATTTGCACTCTGCTCATGGGCAGGAACTATTTAAAGTTTGAGAAAGCATGATGAACAAAGCCCCTTGCCTTGCCTGCTTGGCAGCTTAAGCAGGAGAGGAGGGGGGGATCCTAACCTGCAATAGGGCGGGGGATTCCCCCTTCCTCCCTGCAGACTTTTTCTTTGTCAAAGGATTAAGCCACTCTTGGAAACCGGTTTTGCCACTCAGGAAAACAGATTTTTCTTTTCAGAAGCGCGATCTGAAAACAAAAATCACTTCTATGAGTTTTCCTCACTGTATTGTAAGCTATGGGGCCCCTCCCTACGTCTGTTTTCCTCAAACCCCCATCTCTGTGTTTAAGGTTTTTTGAATGTCTCTTAGCATCTGGAAGTCGTATCTCACTAGGAGTGAGAGAATTGCATTGTCTTCATGTGTGTATTGTGTTATCATCTTGTAAACTCGGTTCTCAACCTTTTAAAGTCAGGGGCCAAAGTTCCGGGGCCGCAGGCAGCTCTGGGCGTCCGGATAGTCATCCTGCCCTTCCTTCGCCACACAGCCCTTCTTGGCTTGGCGGGGGTAGTGGCAGAGCAACGTGGGCCACTTCCGGCCCACTCGCCCACATCTGGCCGCAGGTTGAGAATCGTTCTAACTCTCCTTCATTCTCTTAGGAAAGATACTGTTCTGGTATTTTGACTTTAATCTGTGCAAAGTAACTCACTCATTGTACCCCTTTCACAGGAAAAAGCACGCAAACAGGAACAAAATTCCTCTCCAGGCCTTAACCAATTTCTTTCTTTCTACAGCCTTCCTTTCACAGGCTCCATGGTTAATTACTGATAGGGATTTTCTTAACAGGAGAACCCGGTTGCCTTGGTTACCTGACCTAATCTGATTTCGCTATGATAAGAGTTGTTGCCTTCTCATTGTGCTAACTTCTGACTTGCCTTCCCTCCTTTCGCCAGTGGAACTCCCTGCTGGAAATGTTTAACTTGTGTGTCTTTTCATCTTTGTGTGTTATTTCCTTACAGCTGGCACGTCATAGTTGACTTGTTTTTAATAAGTCATAGTAGGTCATATTAAGTATGGCACCTGGCCCGCAGCACCCTCTCTAGTGTGCAGATACATTTTGCAAACTCCAGCGCACAGAGGAAGGATTAGTCCCTGAGCTCCCGAGCATGTGCAGAGTGCCACCCATTAGCCAGGACTGCCTAGGACCATTTTAAGAGTGCAGTCAGGTCACACCTTCAATCAGATACAGGCATTTTTAGGCCACCCCTTCCCTTTTTGCTGCTAGTCTAAGCACAGGCAAAAGGCTAGTCACCATCTGGCACTCTTCTAAAAGTGTGCACGCACACCATGAATGGATGTGCACAGGGGGGCCTCCATGAGAAATTTACCCAAGGGAAGCCTGGCGCTTCATGCGCCAAGGTTTGCCATAAGACCCCAGACTCGTCTCAAACGCAGACAGTCACCTTGTGTGAATTTATGTCACTGGTTCCTCTTCGGGGGGGCTAGGACAGTTTTCACTTATGGGGGTCGCACATATTAGGTTCTTACTTGGCAAGAGGACCAAGCTTGGCGCACGCTCCTGACTCTTCCGCAAGCGGGCAGAGTTGGCAGCCGTGAACCTCGCCTTGCGCACCTTTGCCAAAGAACGCTTCAACATAATTGCTGACAGCCAGTTTCACAGGAATTTGCTTCACAGTCTACCGGGGGCACACATCACTCCCGTGATAGACAAAAATTTGCTAAGTTTGTTCCTCACAACTCCAATTCAGAGTCATGCATTCCCTCTTCAGAATGCCAAAGCGCTCACAAGGCAGTTCAACCTGCCACTTTCTCAAGCCCAAGGCATAGTCCGTTCCTATCTGCATCGTGCAGGGACACCGGGGGGGCCCTCGTGGGGGGTCAACCCACGAGGGACAGAGGCCATTCAGGTGTGACAAAGGGACGTCACACATCCCCACATTTTGGCAAATGACAGTACATGCACGTTTGCATTAATACAAACAAACAGAAAGGGGGGGGGGACAACGTCCCATAGTTGCACAGCAATTGCTACCCTATAAGTGCAAAAACCAACTAACTCTTTCAGCATTTTTATCTCCCAAACAAGTCTCTTCCCCATGCAGGTCCCAGAGGCCAGAATCAGACCCGGATGATTGCAAAGAGCGGCACCAGTCACTGTCCTGGATGTCATCAGCTGTCCGTCTTCCTTTATGACTTACATCTCCAAAGACATTTCTATGAACATTTTGCACACTCAGTGCCACTTCTAAGGACTTTTCCAAACTCAAGTTGCACATGAAGCCCCACCAAGAAGGGAAGCCTCAAGAAGCAGCTGAATGTCTTTTATTGCTATTGTTATCTGTAGTTGCTATTATTTATACATGCCTTGTACAATGCTCCAGTTGGGATTTGCAAGGGACACTTGAATTTCTGTATATTGTTAATAACGGCCAGCTTCCACCAAAGGAAGCCAGACCGGCCCATGTTTTGCACCGGCCCATTGCTTGGAAAGATTGAGCACCCGGTAGCCAATAATCCCCAGTTTATCTTCACACCTCCCCATAGGTGTTAGAAAGACATTTGCACAACGCCAGAAGTTGCAGAGAAGCTGCAGAATCACCCCAGGTCACAGTAAATCAATGACACATCTCATTATCTTGCCTTGCTACAGAAAGCAGTCTGAATTCAGACCCACAGCTCTGAAAAACCAGGCTGTGGTCAGTATATTCAGCGTGTCAGGCTTAGCCATAGGCGACGCTCGGAGAATTGGTCAATTGGCTTGCAGATTAGCAAAAGCCATCAACCACACCTCCTCAGCAATAGCGCTGCTCAACCAGGAGCAGGCAGAGCTTCGCCATGCCATACTGGATAATCAAGCAGCTATCGATTATCCCCTATTGTTACATCATATGGGCTGCAAGTCTGTCCACAGCATGTGTTGCTTAAATCTCGCAGACAATACCCACAAAGCACAGAGTCAGCTCACTGATCTCCACACCATAGTCCAGGGCATCACAGAAGGGTCTGCATGGGGAACTTGGTGGAGTTCATTGTGGAGCTGGATGTGGTCGTGGATTCCATGGGGGTGGCTTCAGACGGTACTTAAGGTGGTCGTGGGGGTGGTCCTGCTAGGCATAGCAGTCTGCTGCTTGGCGCAATGTATCCCCTCACTGATATTGAAGTGCCGCCCCAAGAAGGAACCCAAAGCGTCATTCCCGCTCAGCAGCTGATGCCTCTCCTACGCAGAGTCGCCAGTCAGGTCCTTAAATGAAATTAAAAGGGGAGATGTGGTTTCCCCATGCCCCAGTGGCATGGAACGGCCCGCGCAGAGGCCACTTCGGGGGAACGCTCCTTGAGCCGTGGGCTCTGCGGGCAGAGAAATTTAGGGGGGTGGATAAATGATAGGGTTTGATTCACCCAACTCCTGACCTGACCAGCGATTCTGCTGAAGAGAGCAAATACCTAACCCAGTTACCTATTAGAGTAATCACTCATCTCCGTGTCTCAGTGTAATCTCAGGCACAAACAGATGCCATGTTTACCCCTGCCTGATCCCTGAACAAAGGGGACTCCGAGGTCCATGTTTGCCCCAGTTAATTAACTTCCCCAAAGAGGTTCCCAATTAACTTGAGTACACAGGCGATGTAATTTCTGTCAGGTGACAGTCTTGCCACCGTTGCGCTTTTCCTTCTATATATGTTGCAGCCTTTTCTCAATAAAGTACTGATCATATCCTCCTCCATACTGCCTCGTATCGTTCCTTGATCAGTCTCCTCCGGGACCTACGGCCCTCAGCGGCCCCGATTCCTACAAGGTGGCATCCATGGGCACCCCCAGCAATCCCACTTCTCCCCAAAAATATTTGGAAAAAACATTTTAAAAGAAGTTCCCATTGTCCCTTTTAACAAGTTCCAAAGCAATTTTGACATTATTTTGGAGGTACCAGCATTCCTGAGCTGCTCACTTCCTTTAATTAAAAATAACCCACAATATAACCACTAGAGGACAGATTTTTTTTCATACATACAAGCCACTTTTTGTAAGAAAAAAAAATCAGGAGTGGTGATTGCAGGAATGAGTCAGTGTCTTCACAAATCCTGATTTAAGGTCTAAGACAGTGATGGCTAACCTTGGCACTCAGGTGTTCTTGGACTTCAATTCCCAGAAGCCCAAGTCAGCACTCCTGCTGATCAGGGTTTCTAGGAATTAAAGTCCAAGAACACCTGGAGTGCCAAGGTTAGCCATCACTGATCTAAGATAACATTTTGTATTTTTATTTATTACCTATCTGTCCTGTATCCAAGCAGTTGAACGGAACACCAGCAGGGCGCCAACAGCTCTATGAAGTAGAGGAGATTTAGAAATGCCAGCTGGCCCAAGATCATTGAGAGATTTGATGCTTCTGATTGAAGTAACAGACCTATATGACTCCTCTTGCTTCCATCATAAAAGAACACCAGTCAGGCCTTTTTTCTCCTGCTTCTTCTGTGTGAGAACTAAGAAGCGTAGCCCCACCTTGAAAACATTATTATTATTATTATTATTATTATTATTATTATTATTATTATTATTATTATTATTATTATTATTATTATTATTATTATTATTATTATTATTATTTAGTTTGTTGTTTGTTTGTTTTGTGGGAAGCATCTCTCAGAATGTCCTATCCTGCTTTGGCTTGGGAATTCTTGGTGTTGCCATCGAAAAATTTCCCAGCTGTGGATGTGGAAGAGTTATTCTCATTTCACCCTTTATGCATGGCTGGGAAGAATCCTGGCATTCATTCTGATCCTTGCCATCAGCTGCAGCTGTTTTTGCTTCCAACAGAGGAAGCCACCACCTTTCCCTTTTGCTCTGCCAGTTTTGCTCCTCTCGCCAGGAAATTCCAGCCTCTCCCAAGGGCTTTAATGATGCTTCCCAATGTAAACGCCAATAGCAACAACTGGAGTCAGTCCACTGCTTCCAAGCTCTTCCACTCTATGACTCAACAACAGCTGGGATGGTTTTGTCTGTTCCCAAGAGCCAAGTTATCTCAAACTCACAAATCTTGCACAGCCTTTTATGGTAGGTCCTAATCTTTCCCATTAAGGCAATTCTCAACATTTGTTGTTGTTGTTCAGTCGCACAGTTGATTCTGATCCTTTGGGACCCTATGGGACCCTCCAGGCACCTCTGTCCACCACCATCCTCCTGAACCCACCCAGCTCTGTTCCCATTGTGTCTACAATACCATCTAGCCATCTCATCTTTGGCTGCCCCCTTCTTCTTTTGACCTCCACCTTTCCCAGCATCAAAGCTTTCTCAAGTGAATCCTCTCTTCTCATTTGATGTCCAAAGTACTTCAGCTTCATCTTTACTATTTGACCTTCTAAGGAGTAGTCAGGGTTGATTTCATCTAAGATTGACCTATTTGTTCTCCTCGCTGTCCAGGGGACTCTCAAAACTCTCCTCCAACACCACATTTCAAAGGCATCTATTCTTCTGCACTCAGCTTTCCTAATGGTCCAGCTCTCACAGCCATACATTACCACCGGGAATACCATTGCTTTGACTATGCGAATTTTTGTTTGCAATGTGATGTCTCTACATTTTACTATGTTCCCCAGGTTTCTCATTGCTTGTCTCCCAAGAATCAGTCTCTGTCTATTTCTTTGGCACATATTTTCACTTCCCTTTTTCTATTACTTCCTCAGACTTAATGCTATACTACCTTACTCTTCTCAAACCGAGCATTCTTTTAGTGGACTTGACTACAACCCGTCATCCCCTAGCCAGAAAACAAGATCTGTTAGTTGGCTTCAGAAGACAACTGCTCTGGGCAGTGAATGAAGTTGCTACAGACCTAGAGTTGGTGGTGATGATATGGGGTTCTCAGAGATGTTATCCGCCTTAACCTGTTTCAAGCAACCAAAAACTGAAACAGAAAACTTCTATGCAAACTAGTAAGTGGGATAAGAACAAAAAGTAAGTCATGATAAAACCTGATTTGGATTAGATGCTTGCGACCTGTGAAGCTCAGAGAACATGCTTTCTTGAAGGGCTTAAATACTGAAACAGGTAAATTGGAAGAGATTGTCCTGCTGGAACTAAATTTCTTCTAAAAATGACCAAATCCAATATCTTCAAGTTTAAGAAGGGAAATACAGTTACTTCCAGTGCTGATTTCGACACTAGGAATGATCAAATGAAGACAGTATATGTGGCTGATTTTATTTTATTTTTTAAAAAATATATGCAAACTTCATCTTCAAGATCAATAGGAAAGGGTTCAAATTTAAACCTACCAGTATCACAGTGTCTATACTCACATTCCGAGGTGATCCCTTTGGAATACCATGTACAATTTTAGCTACCACACCTCAAAAAGAATACTGTACTGAAGAATATATCTCAGTAAAAGGCAACCCAAATGATCAGTCTCCTTTGAACAGACTACTTTGATAAATGTTGTCTTATCCAGCCTTTTCCATTTGGTCTCAAGTTCCTGAACTTGAAAGGCTGGATCCAATGGGAGAGTGGTACAAGTTTTCATAGCTTAGCAAAATGGGGGTGTAACACCAGTGTGTAAAAATTATGTACAGGAAGAAATTAGACAGGGCATCTAGGATAATCCAGTTAAAATGCATAATGGAGATCCAGAATGTAATATCAAGCAACCCTGCATCTCCGAATAGCTAAGTATTCAGAAAGATACCCAACAAGGAGCACAAATAAGAACTCATGCAAAGAAAAACTTCTTATGGGAACAGGCTGCTCCGCCAAAACATTTCACAATGCACTCAGTCGCAAGACCTGTTAGTCTGACATAACCACAGAGTCTTTCAGGCCATGCCCTGCTGTTTCTTCAAGTGGGAGGCACCTCTTGTCTTAGTTGACCAGACTACTTTGATAAATGTCGCCTTCGCTCCAGCTGCCTTATCTAGTTTTTCCCACTTGGTCTCAAGTTCCTGGATTTGAAAGGAAAGGAGGAGAGTCAGGGAAGGGAGACTCAGAAGAAAGCATCCTGGGAAGGAGAGGAGGATGTCTGGGCCCCAGGACTGAAGGTTTGCAGATTTGTTGTTGTTCAGTCGCACAGTCGATTCTGACCCTTTGCGACCCTATGGACCATTGATCTCCAGGCACCCCTGTCCTCCACCATCCTCCTCAGCCCGCTCAGCTCAGGGTCTGCTGCGTCCACAATGCCATCTAGCCATCCCATCCTTGGCCGTCCCCTTTTTCTTTTGCCTATAGTGTCCCATGTCAATCCTAAAGCCTCCTTGATAACTTCCTTTCCATTATTCTTTTGAAAACATCCCAAAACTGTTCTGTCAGGCTGATCTTATCTTTAGATATTATTAATGGCAGCTAGCTGGTTGGATAGCTAGTGAGTTAGATATCCAATTGTGGAGCCAAGGGTTTGGAATTCAACTCCATGCTATGCATCCATAAGAACCAGCTTGTGTGCCCTTAGGCAAGGTGCATATTCTCAGAGCATCCCCCAGAAGAAGGGGATGGTAAACCACTTCTGTTTATTCTTTACCTAGAAAACCCTGAAAAAATTGCCATAAATCAGAATTGACTTGACAGCACACAATCGTTAATGTCAGCTACATGTTAACAACCTACATTTACCTAGCTTCAGTTTAAGATCATTGCACATTACTTTATTGCAGGGGTGCCCAAACTATGGCCCGGTGCCTGGATCCAGCCCGATGCCAATTCATCCAGCCCACGAAGCCCTCGTCACGCCTGGAAGTGGAAGTAAAACACGCCCGTACGGGCATGTTTTAATTCTGCTTCCAGGAGTGACGAGGGCTTTGCGGGCCAGATGAATTGGTGTTGCAGACTGGATCCAGCCCCCGGGCCATAGTGACCAGCTCCCTGAACCATGTGACCAACCCACAGCCTGAAAAGTTTGGGCACCCCTGTTTTATTGTCATGAGTATGGCAAATTTCCATGAAATCATTTGTATACTTTTTGTGTGATTTACAAAGGGTTACACTTTTGTTCAGTTGATTTTAAATAGTATGTGCTATATACAGTGAAAAAGTCATAATAAATGTAAGAGTAAAGCAACACTTCCTCTCACCCAGATATAAGAAAAGTGAATTTGTGGACTGTAACTTTCTGAATACAGCATTGTAGTGTCAGTCTCAACTAGGCATGCATAAGATTATAGTGAGGCTCCTCTAGGCAAAAAGTATTACTTGCCTATAAGTTTCCCGAACTTTTCGTCTGAATGGTTGATGATTTTGAAAACAAAATTTAAAAATTTAAAGGAATCATATGATAAGGTGTTCTGTTTCTTGCTGTTGGAATAGCTAATCACAAAAGCCACACAGGCCAGTTTGTGGTAGTCAGAGCACAGCCAGACACCTTACAGAGAATTGCTTGTGGAACCAGAGGCCTTGGATGACACATCCAGGTGAGCCAAACCACATGCTGCAGGAAAGCCAGGAAGATAAACGAGTAAAATTAAGTGGTGCTAGTTCATCAGCCAGTTGGAAAATCCAACATTCTTCTCAAAACGTGGCACTTGGATTTGCCCACTGAATGACAAATGGTGTTTATTCACCATCAAGTGAGCAATGTACTATAGACATAGTCCTATCTGGTAAATAAATAACAATGTTTTACAGCACTTTCCCTGTTCTGTGTATAGCACACTCTAAAGCAGGGATTCTCAACCTGTGGCCTGTATGCAGCCCACAGCACCAATTTATGTGCCCCCCTCACTGCCTCCAGCACACCAGGAAGTGCCATGTGGTGGAGAAAGGGCAAAATGGCCTTCCGGCCCCAAAGCTGTCTAACAGCGTGTGACCCGGCCCACAGCTTTAAAAGGTTGAGAATTTCTGCTCTAAAGAGTAAACACAAACCGCACCTCTTGGAAGATGTTTTTACAGCAGAGAGAATGAGAGGAGGATGAGGATTTTAAAAGACGATGAAAGAGAGGTGGAAGCAACCAGTAGAAACATGTATTTAAACTTCGTTGCAGTGAGGAAGCAGTCTTAAGCATAATGAAGAACTTTTAAAACATGATATCAATGACATGGCAGTCCATCCATCACCATGTCAATGAAAGGCTGCTATAGATATGTGTCCTGTAGAATGTATGTGATGTGACTGGAAATGAGTTGATGAGAGTCTTACTCCCCTTTCCAGTGGGACAATTGCATATTTATTTTCTTTTACCATCCATATTCACCACTTTTTACAGAACTGGGAAAAGCTACTTTCAAAATTACATTTTGCAGAACCTCCTGTTGACTTGAGCAGGGCAAGGGGGCCATCCAGGCTGGAGATCTGAGAGACTTGCAGTTCAAGCAGACAACTTTTCTCAACTCTGCTCTTTTGCCGTGGTCGCTGTTCTCTCTTCCTTCTTTGCCTCATCCCTTTTCTCTGAACTGGAAGGCCCCTCTAGACTCACCTTGGGCCACATCTGTGTTTCGTGCAGCAGCTGCAGTAGCTACAGCAACTAGGCAAGCATTGGAGTTAAATCAAATTTGAAGGGCTTGCCAACTACCTCCTCCTCTGCTAGGAACACTCAGCTGGCTTAAAATTACATCCTTGTTCCCACAGGCATATGTCCAGACTCTGCAAGCACCAAATGGTTGGTTTGAATGTGTTGCCACATCAAATACAGGAAGTCCCAACACACAGAGTGCATTCATCCTGTGCCCAAGTGCCTGTAGGGGCCTCTGATCGGCTGGCATTTGGAGGTTACGAGTGCACAAGCTCATCTCGGGAAAACTTACATTCCCGTTGAGGGCCCCCCCTTGAAATATAAACACAGAGAGCTCACCTAGAGGTCTCTGGCTGGATTGCGGCAAACAAAAGTCACTCTTTAGCCATGAAAACTTATGTGAATGTAGCTCTCCCTTCCACCATTCAAACACACTTCTCCCCACCTTTGCAAATGGAAAGGATAGGAGAGAGCAGCCAGCAGTCAGTAAAAAAAAAATCTACTTTGGTGGGCAGCACTCACCTTTCCAAGAAAAAACTCTGTGCGGTCCTTTTGTAAATTGTAAAAAAACAATAATGAACAGTCTGTTAGGCTACTAGAATCTTAAAAACAAGTTGGATTTCAAATTCTCAGATTAGCAATTGGAATAGAGGGGGGGGAAAGAGAACAATGTAAGAATTACTATATTATTCTGAGAGTCCCCTGGACAGCAAAGTTACTTTTCCAATGACTGATTATGAGGTAGGGTTAGTAATGTTAGCCTAAGACCAAATACATTGCTTCTCAAAAGACTAATTTGTTTCTCAAACATTAATTATGAACTGCATTGACAAAACTACAAAACTCAAAAGGGTTGTCATAAGTCAGAATTAATTTAATGGCATGTGACTAGGCATTAAGCTACATGCTTACTGCAGAAATGGGATATCTTTGGCTGTCTAGATATTCTTCTACAATTCTCATCAGCTTCACCAATCATGACCAGTTCTAAAACATTGTGGATGATTTAGTCCAAAACAACTACAGAGTTGAAGACTCCCTATTGCAAGTGATTTTACTCAGCCAACTCATCTAAGTGATAAGCAGCACTGGACTGAGGCAAGTGAGCGACTCTACTCCAGTCTAGGCTAGTATCATGAGTGTCTGCAAGGAAGGCACCAAGCCCCACTGGAATTTGGTGGGTTTTTTTAATGTACAGTACAGATAAAAATTACGACCAGGCCAATGATCCAAAAATATCATTAATATACTTTGTCATTCTTCTTGCCCACATTATTTTAGTGGTCACCCTTGGTCAGCATACAGTAATACCTTATACAAAGTCCGCTTCATACATCGGATTCATACAACATCGCCTAATTCCTTGAAAAAAGTTACCTCATACAAAGTCGTGTGACGTTGTATGAGGCATTGGGGTTTTCCCAGGTTGCATTGTGCCTGGGCAGTATAAAAGGCAGGACACATGTGTGCATTGCTCTTGTGGGTTTTGCATGAGGCGAAGAGTGTTTAGGAGTGGTTTTGAGCGCAATTTGAGATGTTTTCGAATTTTTTCGTCAGAATTTTTAGAAGCATTCCTGGGATTTTTGCAGCATTCTTCAGGTTCTTGGACAATCAGGGTTGTTTGACATGTTTTGTAATGTTTTTAGCCTTTAGACAATGATTTCTAAAAGTTCTGTCAGTTTCCTTGACTTTGCCCTGAAGTCTGTCCTGTTACAGTACAATGTATCTCTATGGAAATGACGTTGTACGAGGCATCGCAGCAAGGATTTGGACGTTGTATGAGGCATCATGGCTAGGATTTTGCATGCCTCATACAAAGTCCAAATCCGTATAAAGTCCAAACTTGTGGAACCAAGTTTGGACATTGTATGAGGTATCACTGTACAGATAAAAATTACGACCAGGCCAACGATCCAAAAGTATCATTAATATACTTTGTCATTCTTCTTACCCACATTATTTTAGTGGTCATCCTTGGCCAGCATATTTGCATTTCTAGCCAATGGCCCCTGAGGGAAATTGCAACGCTGGACTTACGTTGGCTGCACTCCTCATATTGAGACTTGAAACAAAAGCTTCCCTCCGTTTGCCTGTAATAAAAACCAAAGCTGCACTCAACTCCTGCGTCTGAAGAATGATTCTGGGCTAGTGGCCTGAACATGACTAATTCACATTCTCTCCAGCTTCATGCTCCAGGAGTCTCAACTACAGACCTTGGCCCAATGTTTATGTGGTTTTATGTAAAACACTTTTACCTTGCCTGGTCCAATCTTCTAGGCAGCTAACAGCACAAGAAAAGTAAGCCAGAATAAACATGACAAATAAAAAGGGAAATGGTGACTAATGGAAACACAAGAGAGGGCGTGATATTTTAAAAAACACCCACTTCCTGGTATTTCTGCTGTTAAAAGAGTCCCACCAGCCGCTCTTTAAAGGTTTCCTGTAGCCATGGAGAGAAATACCTCCTCCATGTACGCACATACACAAGCGCACCCACACTCCAGAAGCCTGCTACCTAGCAACCAGAGCCAGGAAGCATCAGAGATTTCCATCCCAGGAAGTTAGTGCACGCATCTCCTCAGCTGAACAGTCAGTGTTGCCTTCGCTCTCCTTGTGGCCTGTGGTTACTGAGAAAGGTCCTGGGGCAGAGGGCAATCGAAATGTAAAATGGCTACTCCCCAGTACACCCCACCCCACCCCCTAGTCTTCCAGTTGCTGGTTTTAGGCTGATGGGTTGCTGTGCATCTGAACACTCCGGAGAGGAACTGACAATAAAGCAGAGCTCAGAAGTTAACTCTTTGGTACTACAACTCCCAGATGCCCCAGCTGGCTGTTGGAATTTTGGGAGTTGTAACTTAAAAGGTTAACATTTCAAGGCTCTGAAATAAAGTTAAATTATAACCGTGTGCCAACAAGTCAATGCCAACTCAAAGCAACCCTTTCCAGGGTTTTCTAGGTAGCTCTTCCTTTGAAATTAGTGTTCGCTGTTCCATGCTGCTGGGGACACTCTGGAACCACGTAGGCTGTTCAAGCCCACATAGGCCAGCTCTTCTTCTAGGAGGCCCTGTGAGGAATCAACTTCCCAGCCTCTTGCTCTGCAAGCAGATAGTTAACTGACTGAGCTATTGAGCTAACTCTGCTGTATTCTTTTTGTAAACCGGTATCAAAGCCTTGTGTTTGTGCAACTTGGGGTAACATCCCCTTGAGCACCTGTTGCATCAGATACAAATAGCCCAAAGGACATCTCATTCTGTCTAAGAAGGAGATAGAAGTTATCCAAGAGATGCATACCTGTCAAGTATCCCGGATTGGCCAGGATTCCCCATTTTTTTTGCGCCGATTTCCATCATTTCCCGCCCGGAGCTGCTGCTACCCTGTAATTTGGCACACGTAGAAGGATTTTACACATGCATAGGCTTCTGTGTAGACGGGGATGCGTAAAAGCCTTCAACGCATGCGTAGAAGTGAGCTGCGCAGAACGTTTCTGCGCAGGCCCGTTGTATGCATGCGTAAGCTTTTACGCATGCATAGAACGGACTTGCACAAAAACGTTCTGCGCAGAAACGTTCTACACATGCGTACAACGGACCTGCGTAGAAACGTTCTGCGCAGGTCCCATAACCTCCGGAGCTGCGCTTGACAGGTATGAAGAGATGGGATACTGCCATGGAGGTTAGTTCATTCCTTGTTTCTCATCAACCCATCTTATCAAAGCCATAAGACTTAGAAGACTGGTTTCTCAACCTTGGCCCCCCAGATGTTCTTGGACTTCAATTCCCAGAAGCCCCAAATGGTCAGCAAGAGTGCTGACTTAGGCTTCTGGAAAATGAAGTACTGTACAAGAAATCACTAAGCATAGCTCCAAATAATATTGCTAGCATTACTCTGCAGCACGATCCATCATGTCACATAAGATCGTTTATGTTGTGAAGCAAAGTGGATGTTAAGTTTCTTCCAGGTAAGACTATGGACTGTAGTCTGAAGAGGCTTAATCAATGTCTGACATTTTATCAACAGGGACACACTGCAGACACCTGAAGGAAGTAATCCCTCTCCTCATTTCTGCATTATTTTTTCTCTGGCTATTAGAGAAGGCTGGTCTGTCTCTGGCTAAGACGTTTCTCCCAAAAGACTGGAAATGACAAATCCTGCTGATTGAACAATTTGGATAATATAAAGGTCCCCTTTGCTCAAAAGCCAGTCATATCCGACTCTAGATTTCGGTGATCATGGGTTTATAGCCAAAGAGCCAGCGGTCTGCATCTGCAGACGCTTCTGTGGACATGTGGCAGACATAACTAGACACCGGAGTGCACAGAATGCTTTTTTAAGTGGTACCTATTTATCTACTTGCAGTCGGCAGGAGCTGGGACAGAGATGGAAGCTCACTCCATCATGCAGCACTCGGGTCTCGAACTACTGGCCTTTAAGTCATCAAGTTCAGCGTCTTAACCACTAAGCTACCCTTGGATAATATAGAGGGTGCAAAATAAATATGGTAGCAATGTGTAGCGTGACATTCACTCAAAAGATTGCTAGCATCACCATGCAACAGACAGGAGTAAAAGAAAATAGCAGAATCATGGTTGTCCTTCTAGGAGCACAAGACCATTTTGAAGTGGTATTTGAAATTCAAAAATGTTGTGGAAATACAACAATGGAGGTGCGAGACCCTCCAAGACACTACAACATTAAACACATTTGTGATAAGCTTGAGACACATGGTACTGTGTGTGATGTGTACAAGTAAAGATCTGGGAGGACTCCGAGCAACAAGTCCTGCTTCTTTTGCTATCACGTTGGAACAATTTACAGTACATGCTCACCACATAAGTCTTGGGTTTTTTTGGGAGGGGGGAATGATTTACTTACAAGATGGCACTCCACTGCAGTTCCACAGAACTTACCTTGATGAGAATTTTGCCAGGACAATCGATGGGACAAAGAGGTGAGGTTGAGTTTCTCCCACATTCTCCTGACTTAACACCCCTTGATGTTTACCTCTGGGGGACCTTAATGGTGTACCATAGAAAACAAGCTACTCCGGTAGTATTTCGGGAAGGAATTGAAATGGCATGTGCAGCGATACAAGTAGACATTTTGGTCAACATTGCTCAAGCAGTTCTCCATAATCAAGCATCTGGATGCTGACGGTAACTACTTTGAGCACCTCTTGTAATTGCAAAGTCAAACGTGACTTGTATTCATCTTTTATCAGTGTATATTATCAAAATTGTAAGTTTTTTCCCTTTCTTAAACATGTAGTATATATTTTTGCCAGAAGGGTTGGGCTTGTGTTTTGGCTATCAAGTGGCAGATTAAGGGGGTCTTCTTCAAATCATCTGGGATTTCACCTTTTCCTGCCAGATATTGGTTTGTACGCCTCATGGATACCATTTGTTTTATTATCTATCTAGAACACATCTAGCCTTAATTCATTTTATTTCAAGAGAATGGTTGCAAGCAACCTCTGCATGGTTCTGGAGAAGTCAGAGGAAATAATTCAGCATCATGTCTTCATCTGTTAAACAAGCAAGAGCTGAGCCTTATTCAAGACCGACATGCAGTGAAAAAAGATGCATTTGTTTCCAATTTATAAAGCACCAGCTAGCTGTCAATGTGTTACAGGGAAAGTGAAGATGAATGATATGGTGGACGAAGATCTTTCTAAATAAATCTATGTGCAAACTATTGGGACTGCACTAAATGTTAAATTGATGAAAGAGCGCAAGCTCATCTTCAAATCACGCCGATTAATCTTTCCGTTGTAGATGAATATTACTCACGCTGTACACTTGTCACTGGATGCCACATTGACCCTGAACAGAAAATAGGCTTTCATTTATTTTCATACCCCGCTCTTTTGGAGCAGGTACCACTCAGGACAATCTCTTGTACAGCTTTTGGCTGTGCTTCACTGTCATTCACAGTAGCTTTGAAAAACCTCCCCACCATAAATGTAAACTACTGCTACATTACAAACTAAAGCCCTGTCTAAGCAATACAGCCAAACCACAACTTCCTCATTTACAGAATGAAAAAAGTCATACCGCAGCCAGTGTCAGCAGCAAAGTTGAGGTTATTAGAGGGTAAATGGAAATAGGGCATTATCACCTATTAAACCAGGAATGGCCAAACCTTTTTCGGCCGCGGGGCTGACCACGCTCCCCAGAAGTAGACGCATTTAGGGTTGATGTAAATGCACCCACCTCCGTGTTTGTCAGCTGTGGGCACATTTAATGCCTAACGTAAGCATGCCTGCTTCTGCATGTGGATGGCGACAGGCTGGTTGGAATGGTGTCGTGGGACGGCTCACAGGCCACAAGTTGGGAACCCCTGTATTAAAAACAGTATGGATAATATACATACAGTATATGAATAGTTGCACTTGGTTCACCAGATCAGACATTAACTTTCCACACCGTATGGTTGCAAAGATCAGTTTGGCAGTCCTTTGCTGGAAGGACAAACATTTGCCTTGTCCCACAAAAGGGAAGCATTACTGTTGACTATAGTATTGTATTATTGAACCGCAGTTTAGCTCTGCGACTTGGGTATCTGAGAGTTCAGTTTCCTACTATGTGTCCTTGACAGAAGCTTGACTCAGTGATCTAGAAGGTTCTTTCTGGCTCTACAGTTCTAAGATTGCTATTATTGTCTTCAGCATGAGAGCATGGTGCTAGTCATGGACTCATTGACTGTTTTCTCTCTCTTCTGATGTGTGGCAGCATACATAGCCCAGCAAAAATAGGACAGGATACAGGCAGCTGAGCAGTGGTTTCTTACAACTCACAGAATAGAGACCACAAATAAAGCATTTCTACTGCTTAAGGGTGTGTCTTCCTTGTAAAGAAACCAAACAGTATCTCTCCATTTTAGAGTTGGGAATTGAGCTGCCAAGGCACCAGCTGATACCTCAGGGAACTGCTGTGTTTCGCCTGGTTTTCAGACTAGAGATGAATATCATGAGAAGTGACTCTAGTAAAATAGTTTTTTTGTGTGAGGCATCTTTAAAAATCTGGACACCCAATTTCACCCATTCTAAGCAAGATACCAGAACTCACCAATTTACTTCAAAAGTGTCTGTTCCCCTTCCTACCTGGTCTGGCCTTTCTCTGGGAAATAATAAAGAATCACCCAAGGTCTCGGGTAGAGCATGAAATTTCAGAAAAAGGATAACACTGAGCCAGCCATTTGAGATTGACATTTTATTTTGGTCTACAAGTTCCAAAACATCACAGCCAGCACCTGTAGTAGTAAATCAAATATAAAAAGTGGCTTTTCAATTGGTAATGACCAAAGATCCATGACAGATATTCAAGTTTAGTCCAGTGAAGCTCTGTTCCGCAAATACTGTGTAACAATAACTGAAATGTAAACCCATAGTTTCATAATGAGCCAGACTCATATGACCTGCAACTGTCTCCATCATATTAACTTACCATTGTCCACTTGAGTATCCTCCTGACATGGGGCTGTGTATAAATTGTTGCTCTTACATCTGAAGAAATGGACTTTATTCATAAAAGCTCACATTAGCTGCCACTTTTTTTGGGAGGGGGGGGGACCTGGAAAAAAGTTCGGTTTCACTTACCAGTGATAACTTTCGTTCTTCAAGTATATAGTTTGTGAATACACACTCATGGGTTATGCGCCTGCGCAGAACGGCCGATCGGAGGCTTGAAAAGCTATTGGTCAAAAGTTTTGGCGGTAAGACCGCCCACCGTACCGCCCACCCTGAGGCGCCCGCGCGCCATTTTACCTCAGTTCCATACTTAAGCCAAGCACAGGATAAACCAACTGATCTCATCCGTGCAGCTCAAGAGGGGAGGCAGGGTGGGTAGTGTGTATTCACAAACTATATACTCGAAGAACGAAAGTTATCACTGGTAAGTGAAACCGAACTTTCTCCTTCGTATAGTTTGTGAATCCACACTCATGGGAGATTAGCAAGCTCACACTTACTTGGTCGGTGGGCAGTCGGATGAGATGATCCCACGATGAGCTGAAGAACCCGTAGGTGGACCCGTCAGGGGCGTTGAGTCCGGAGCCCTCTGGTGAGGACGACACGGCCAAGCCTGGCGTCCGCAGTGGCTCTGGTGTCCACCCTGTAGTGCTGGACAAATGTGGAAGGTCTGGACCAGGTGGCAGCCTTACATATGTCCTCAAGCGGTGTGCCCTCCAGAAAGGCAGTGGATGTGGCAACCGCCCTGGTGGAATGCGCCCTGACATGCGGTGGAGGTGGCAGTGAAGCTGACTCGTAGGCCAGGTAGATGGTAGAGGTGATCCATTTGGAGAACCTTTGAGCAGAGATGGGTTCACCCTTGGACTTTCCCCCATAAGCCACAAAGAGGCATTGCGACTTCCTGAACTCTCTAGTCCTGCTGGTGTAAAACAATAAAGCTCGTTTCACATCCAGCGTGTGCCAAGTCCTTTCTTGGGCGTTAGTGGGGTTCTGGAAGAAGGTTGGCAAGGAGATAGTTTGTGCCATGTGAAACTTGGAGACCACCTTGGGTAGGAAGGTGATGTCCGCTTGGAGGACGACGCGGTCGTTGAAGAACTGGAGAAAAGGTGCGTCTGCTCGCAGGGCAACCAGCTCACCAGCTCGTCGTGCAGACGTGATGGCCACCAGGAATGCCGTCTTCCATGTGAGGAGACGAACATCGGCGGTAGCCATGGGCTCGAAGGGGGTCCTGGTGAGCGCGTTAAGAACGGTGGACAGTGACCATTGAGCCGTCGGTGTCCGGGCCGGCGGAAAAGCGTTCTTTAGTCCCTTGAGGAAGCGCTTTACCGTTTGGTCGCGGAAGGCCCCGGAAGCGGGCGAGCCAGCAGGAGAGTGCGCTACCACTGCTGCGAGATGCACTCGGATGGAGGTGATGCTGAGGCCAGACTCCGCCAGCTGGAGGAGGTAGGTTAAAATGTCCTGCAGTCCCACCTGCGTGGGGGGTGTTTGCCGGGCGGCCAGGAAAGCACAAAAACGCCTGTATTTGGAAGCGTAGGACTTCCTTGTGGAAGGGCGCCGCGCTAGTTCAAGGATCCTGGCCAGTCTGGGGTTATCCTCCACGCGGTGAGGTGGAGGCTGGGCAGGTCCGAATGGTGCAGCTGGCCCTGCTCCATTTGGAGGAGTGTCGGTGATTCCGGCAGTGTGCGATACTGCGACGACATGCGCAACAGTAGCGGAAACCAGGGTTGGCGCGGCCACGCCGGTGCCACCAGAATTGCATTGGCTCTGTGTTGGTGCATCCTGGTGAGTACCTTCTGGACCAGAGGAAACGGAGGAAAGGCATAGAGATAGTCCTGATCCCACCGTTTCATGAAGGCATCGCCCTCGGAGTTCAGTCCGATGCCTGCTCTGGAGCAGTACCTGCTGAGTTTCCTGTTGGACTCCGATGCAAAGAGGTCGATGCTCGGCGTCCCCCAGACCTCGCACAGGGACTGGAACACTCCGTCGTCCAGCTCCCATTCGTGGGTCGTGGAGGTGAGACGGCTCAGGTGATCTGCCAAAACATTTAGCGTGCCCTGAATGTGCACTCCAATTGGGAAAATGTGCCTCTCCAGACACCATTCCCACAACTGCACTGCAAGGTACAGGAGGGTGGCGGACCGTGTTCCTCCCTGTTTGTTGAGGTACGCCACCGCCGTGGTATTGTCCGAGGCCACCTGAACCGCCTTGCCGGTGAGCAGAGTCTCGAAGGAACGTAGAGCCTTCCAAATGGCCAGCAGTTCCAAGTAATTTATGTGGTACACCGTTTCGTGCGGTGTCCAGGTGTCGTTGACCGTGAGAGTCCCGCAAGCAGCGCCCCAGCCGAGGTTGCTCGCGTCGGTCAGTATCTGCAACGAGGGTTGCGGGGGGTAGAAACTCTTCCCCGTGGCCACGTTGAGTGGTGTAGACCACCACAGCAGTTGGTCCCTCAGTTCTGGAGATGGGGTCAACCGTTTGGATTGGCTCTCCCGAAGTGCGTCGAACTCGTGAAGGAGCCACGATTGCAGGGACCTGAATTTCAACTTGGCATGGGGGATCACTGCCGTCGTTGAGGCCATCAGGCCTAGAAGTCTCTGAGCCTTCTTCGCCCGGATGCACGGTTTCGTGCGCAGTTCGCTCACCCCCTGCGCAATGTCCCGTAAGCGTTTCTGGGGGGCGTAGGCTCTCGTAGTAAGCGAGTCGAGTACCGCTCCAATGTACTCGACGCGCTGGGAGGGAGTCAACTTCGACTTGGTGAAGTTGATCCTGAGGCCGAGACTCTCCATGAGGTGAACCGTGTATTGTGTGTCCCGAACGGCCGACGGTTTGGTGGGGGAGACGATCAACCAATCGTCGATGTACGGGAAGACCCTGATGCCCCGTTGGCGGAGGAATGCAGCCACCGGAGCCATGCATTTGGTGAAGACCCGCGGTGCCGTGGCCAGACCGAACGGTAGGCATCGGTACTGGTACACGGAATGGTCGATACGGAAGCGGAGAAACCGTCTGTGTTCCTCGAGGATGGAAACGTGGAAGTAGGCATCCTTGAGGTCTATGACTGTGAACCAGTCCCCTTTGTTGACGAGGGGGAGGACGGTCTGTAGGGTCACCATCCGGAACTTCCTGGTGTGGATGCATTTGTTCAGGCGGCGTAGGTCCAGGATAGGGCGAAGGCCTCCGTCCTTCTTCTGGACCACGAAGTACCTCGAGTAGAAGCCGTTGTCCCAGTCGGACGGTGCTACCCGCTCGATGGCTCCCTTGGAGAGAAGGGTTGCTATTTCTTCCTCCAAATGGGGGGACGAGGTGGTGAGACGATGTTTTCCTACTCGAGGCACCCGCACGAACTCGATGGCGTAGCCAGAGGACAAGATCTTTAAGACCCACTGGTCGTCCGTGATGCCCGACCATGCCTGGAGGAAGTTCCGGAGGGGGAGGTACGGGATGTGGAGCGAGAGAGACTCGGCCGTCGCAGCTTCAAACGCGGGGCTTGGGCCTCGCGGTCGAACGCTTGTCCTGTCCGTAGGGCCGGTAGCGGGGTTTGTGTTGTCGCCGCTGTTTATAGGAGCTGGATCTAGGCTGCTCCGTCGGTCCCTGCTGCTGTGGGTTGCCCTGGAACCGCCGTGTGAAGGGCTGGAACCTCGGCCTGGTGGAAGTTGCCGGCGTGGTGAGCCCCAGGAACTTCGCCGTGGAACTGGTCTGGCGCATCTCATTCAGGACCTTATCGGTGTCCTGACCGAAGAGGCCCTGCCCGTCGAAGGGAAACTCCTCGATGAGCTTTTTCATAGCGTCATCGAGGGAGGTGTCCCTGGGCCAAGCATGGCGACGGAGGTAGATTGCGGAGGCCATGTCTTTTGCAGCATAATCGTTGGTATGCCGGGCAGTGCGCATCAGCTGCTCGGCGACGAAGTCCCCCTCGGTGGCCAGCGCGTCAATCCTCTTCTGGGCATCGGCGGGCAGTTTAGCCGTCTCAACCTTCACCTGCTCCCAGAGGTGAGATTGGTACAGGCCCATGGCGGCCGAATAGTTGGCGGCCCGAAAGAATAGGGAGCCGGTGGCATAAAACTTACGCCCCACCGCGTCCAGTTTCTTTCCCTCCGGCGTCGACGGGACCGGGAATCCGCTGGTGGCCGTCCTATGCTGGAAGGCCTTGACCACCAGGGAATTCGGCAGGGGGTGCGCCTGCAAGAACTCGACGTTCTCGTCCAGGACCCGGTACATGCTGTCGAGCCTGGACGAAACGGAGTGTGCCGCCAAAGGTTTCTTCCACGTCGCCCTCGCCGTGGTCATCATGGAGGGGAGCATGGTTATGTGGACCGGCCGCACAGCACGCCTGTCGAGCTTCGCGGTCATCTGATCCTCACCCTCCAACGGCGGTTGGTCGACCTTCAGGTTGAGGGCGGTGCCGAGCCTCGTGAGCATGGCGGTCAGTGAGCGCTGGTCCTCACCACGCGGTGGGTCCACTGAGCCGATGGCCTGTTCCGGCGTGCGCTCGGCGTCTCCCTCATCTCCCTCAGCTGGACTCATCGGAGGACGAGGGAGGCAGTCTTTCGTCCACGTCCGGACCGCGCCAGTACGGCCTGGGCGGGCCGGCGGGATGGGCGTCCACCGCATCAACGTCCGGACCACACCATGACGGGTTGGGTGGGCCGGCGGAGCGGGCACTCGACCCACGGGAGGTCGGTGGGGCCGCGGCAGAGCCGGGATGCCCGGGGCTTGCGGTGGTCGGAACCGGAGCCGCAGAGGCCGCAGGCGTGGAGGTCTGGAACCTGGTCGCAAACGACGCCATGACCTGGAACATCTCTCGGACGAGGGCCATCTGAGACGCGTCCGAGTCCGCTGGCGGTGGAGCTCCGGTGGCCGGCGGGATGGTGGCCCACGAAACGGTGGGAGCCGAAACGGTGGCCGGCGTCGGTGTCGGCGAAACGGTCGTCGGAACGGTGACGACCGCCTCGTCCGTCGGCGTCCTGGGCCGTGGAGAGACGGAGGCCTGCCTCGGCGAAGAATTTCTGCCCCGAGGAGGAGAGGAGAGCACCTGAAGTGGGCGAGCTGGAGCCCCAGCCCTGCGCCCTTTCTCAGGTGACCCGGAAGACGACCGTCCTCCCCAGATGGAGGATCCCGGAGAAGGACATCGGGCAGTCGAGAACGGCGGCGAAGGCCCGGGAGAGGCGGGTGTGCGCGGAGTGGGGGGAAGCGACCGTCTCTTCTCCGACCCACGCTTGCGCTTCTTCTCACCGTTCTTGTCCTTCTTCTTCTTCTTCCTCATCGGAAGCACGGAGGAAGAGGCCGGCGGTGGTTGAGCGGCAGCGGCGGCCGTGGAGGCGGACGCGGCGGGAGCCAGAGCGAGCTCCATCAGGTGAGCCTTGAGGCGATTGCTTCGGTTCTGCACCGCGAGGCGCGTAAACTTTTTGCAATGCGGGCAAGACTGGCTCTGATGCGACTCTCCCAAACAAAAAAGGCACAGGCTGTGTCCGTCGGAAGCCGGAAACTTCTTAAGGCAAGCCGTGCACTGTTTAAACGCTGCAGCCATCAACCGCGGAAAAAAAAATTCTTCCAGTGGAAGTTTCTGGAGACAAGTACCCCGAAGGGCCGACCAGCCGCCACCCCCTTGAGGGGGGAGACGGTGATCGATGCGAAAAATTGGCTACTGAATCCACTCAAGAGAAGAGACAGAGCCGGGGTGGCGATCTTGCCCGGAGGACAAGATCACCGAGAAAAATTGTTAAGATTTGCCAAAAAGACTTTCCCTCAGAAGGGCGAAAAAATTGAGGAAGCTCTCAACGATCGTCCTGCTGCTACGGCGGAAAGAAGAGAACTGAGGTAAAATGGCGCGCGGGCGCCTCAGGGTGGGCGGTACGGTGGGCGGTCTTACCGCCAAAACTTTTGACCAATAGCTTTTCAAGCCTCCGATCGGCCGTTCTGCGCAGGCGCATAACCCATGAGTGTGGATTCACAAACTATACGAAGGAGAACTATGCTTTCAACAACTTCAAGCTCTCACTGGGACCCTTTCCTCCCCATTTTTATCCTTTCATGCTTAGTTTCCTTACCCAACAATTATGATGGCACTTTCAACATAATCCACAGTAGGATGAATAACAAAAAATGGTTGCAAATAATGACCCACCCACTGAAGGTCAGTCTTCTATAACGTCCTCTCCCAACTTGACAGGCTGCAGAACATCAACCCCATCACCCACAGATGATGGAAAGATGCTATCATACCTGTAAGATTCCAAACTGGGAAAAGCTGATGCACAACACAGATTCAGCCGAGGTTCCTTTTTGCTTACCAATCACTTTCCCTCATTCTACAGTTTACCCGGAAGACTTACTCTTGTTAAAAAGCAAATGGCAGTTTGTGAGAAGTGGCCAACTAATCTCAGTTTGTACCAGAATGGAAACCCATTCTTACTATTTTGTGCAAACAGTGAAAAAGTTGTTATTTAAAAAATTTGAAGTAGCCTAGACTGATTTCAGGACAACTGGAAAAATATTTTATAAATCTACAAATCAGGAAGTTAAGTGAAAGGAGGAAGGAGAAAGAACAGCCAGAGCCTTTAATTCACTAAGCAAACAGCTTAAGATCCGACTTGATCAATTTGTTTTGTGTTTGATTACAAAAACAATTATGTGAATGTGACTGTTTGCTAGGAAGAAAGGGAAGCTGAAGGACAAAGCACGCTTCAGCTGTAGTGAAATGAAGGCTGCTGCTGTCCCTTTTTACTTCTTAAAGTTACTTTGCTTTTGTCTGCATTTTGTTTGCATGTCTTGATGTATGCCATTTTCTCTAGAATATCTAAAACATGGCCACTCTATATGTTAAATGTAAGCCATTTGTCCCCAATCTGGTGCTTTTCATGACTGCCTATACTGCTACTCAACATAAGCAAAGGATGAGGTTGAAAAAACTCTAGGATAGGGATTCTCAACCTGTGGCCCGCAGCACCATTTCACGTGGCGCCACACCGCCTCCACCACACCACCAGGAAGTGGTGGAGGAAAGGCAAAATGGCCATCCGGCCCCCGAAGCTGTCTGAGGGAGTGTGTCCTGGCCCCTGGCTTTAAAAGGTTGAGCAAAATTTTCAAGCTCTTTGTTATGCACAAACTTGGGGAAGGTAGATACAACCATTTGAAGTTTCTAATTCTTTAAATATTAATCATAGGGGTGCGTGGATTTTTTTCCTGCAGGGAGCATTTTGTTTTTTTAACCATGTACTATATATAACCTTACCAAAAAACAACTCCAAAAATACCAGTGGGATTGTCTTTCTCAGGACCAAGAACAATTTCAGGGGAGAATGATGCTTGACTGAACCATAGTGAGTGAAAAAGTTTGTCAAAATAGGAAAACTACTTTTCAGTTAACACAATCTTGACTGAGTACAACGGACACTAAGAAATAAAAGCACATCTACTTACTATATGCTTACAAGCTTTAAAATCACATGTGGCTTGGCCCACAATGAATTTCAAACTGTTACAGTGATACCTTGCTTTAAGAGCATAATGCGTTCGACGGGATTGCTCTTTAAGCGAAACACCATTGTAAGCGGCCAATTGTGACTTCTGGCGGGAGGGATTGCAATCCCCGATTTAGTTGTTAAGCGAGTTTTTAGTTGGTTTTAGTTGTTAAGCAAGGCAACCATTCAGAGAAAGTTCTGCTCTTTAAGTGAGTTAGTCTCTAAGCAAGGCGCTCTTTATGCGAGGTTTTACTGTATATTGCTTTGTACTGGTTATGTTATGACTTTGGCACCAGAGTAGCTATTGTATTATTTCTATATTAGCCTAGTTATGCAGTGAGATCATGTTGAGATGCCCTCCTTTGTTTGGCCTGGTATCACAGACAGGACAGGTAACTACTAGGCTAAGATTTTTGGGGTAGTAGTACTTCAGTTATTGCAATGGCATCTTCATTCTTCTCCAGCTGTAAGTTACATGACAAGATTTCAGCCATCATCTTATAATATACCGTATTTATTCGAGTATAACGCGCACTCGTGTATAACGCGCACCCCTAATTTTCCATGAAATCTCGGTATAAAATTTTTTTCACACCACGCATTGAAATTGACATAAGAAACGTGCCTACCCTTGCCGGCTCTTGAGTCGCGTGGCGCGGGAGCGCGGGTGGCTGGCGGTAGCGCCTCCCCCAGAGGGTTCCCGTACCGTTCCAGTGGGGCAGCGGCGGGTGGAGCTCCTGGGCGCTAGACGACAATTGGGGAGGAGGGCCGCAGCGTGCTCCGTGCCTACCCGGTGCCGGCTTCAGTCGCGCGGCCCGGGAGCGCGGGTGGCTGGCGTTAGCGCCTCCCCCTTACCGTTCCGGCGGGTGCGTGCAGGTGAGCGGCGGCGGCAGCGGGACCTGGGCGCCTGCCGCCGCCTGGGAGGAGGGCCGCGGCGTGCTCCGTGCCTACCCGGCGCCGGCTTCAGTCGCGCGGCCCGGGAGCGCGGGTGGCTGGCGTTAGCGCCTCCCCCTTACCGTTCCGGCGGGTGCGTGCAGGTGAGCGGCGGCGGCAGCGGGACCTGGGCGCCTGCCGCCGCCTGGGAGGAGGGCCGCGGCGCGCTCCGTGCCTACCCGGCGCCGGCTTCAGTCGCGCGGCCCGGGAGCGCGGGTGGCTGGCGTTAGCGCCTCCCCCTTACCGTTCCGGCGGGTGCGTGCAGGTGAGCGGCGGCGGCAGGCGCCTAGGTCCCGCTGCCGCCGCCGCTCACCTGCACGCACCCGCCGGAACGGTAAGGGGGAGGCGCTAACGCCAGCCACCCGCGCTCCCGGGCCGCGCGACTGAAGCCGGCGCCGGGTAGGCACGGAGCGCGCCGCGGCCCTCCTCCCAGGCGGCGGCAGGCACCCAGGTCCCGCTGCCGCCGCCGCTCACCTGCACGCACCCGCCGGAACGGTAAGGGGGAGGCGCTAACGCCAGCCACCCGCGCTCCCGGGCGTGCAGGTGAGCGGCGGCGGCAGCGGGACCTGGGCGCCTGCCGCCGCCTGGGAGGAGGGCCGCGGCGTGCTCCGTGCCTACCCGGCGCCGGCTTCAGTCGCGCGGCCCGGGAGCGTGGGTGGCTGGCGTTAGCGCCTCCCCCTTACCGTTCCGGCGGGTGCGTGCAGGTGAGCGGCGGCGGCAGCGTGACCTGGGCGCCTGCCGCCACCTGGGAGGAGGGCCGCGGCGTGCTCCGTGCCTACCCTTGAGGCTCGTTTAAAAGAGGCGCGCACCCAGTCCTCGTGTATAACGCGCACCCAAACTTTGAGTCCTTTTTTGGGTATAAAATTTTGCGCGTTATACTCGAATAAATACGGTAAAAAGATGGCTGAAATTTTACTCTGTACCTTTCACATAGGGCCACTGAAGTGCACATAGTCGTTCCCTAATAAAATACCCTGTCAAAATAGTAAAACATACTGTCATTGCCCACCTAAATTGCCTATTAGATCTTCTCAAGGCAGGAATATGAAAAGTTTCCTTTTCTGATTGAGTCTTACTTGAGCAATAAGGCTTTCCTCAACAATTCTGAGTGTCCTTATCCTTGTTTTTCCCCTTTCATCTTGATTTCAGGCTTGTTCTTCAGTTCTGACTTATTCTTCAGTCCTCATTACTTGCTCTGCCCCTCTGGCCTTTTGGTGTACTCCAGGGGTAACCTGAACAAATTTAGATTTACCTTACATCTCTAATGGATTAGGTTCCTGAAATACTAAAGAGGAACCTCTTTATGTGAGGTTTTACTGTATAAAGATTCCTACCAGGCCTCTGCTGCAGAGGTATAATGTCACATTTTAAAGAATAGATTATTTTCACATACCAAGCTGGCTCTGGTATGCAGACAGGCACGCTGATCCAAAACAAGCTTTGTTTTCATCATAAGCTTTACAAGGGTTTTTGTAGAGCTAACTGATCTTAATTGCCCATTCAAAAAGATGAAGCTGAACGCCAAATAACTGCATTATAGAACAGATAAATACAGTATGTTGTTGCTTACAAAGCTATTTTTCACCTAGTATGAAATTTGTTACAGAACAGAGAAGCCTACATGGGATGACAAATGGCACAATCATTCCTGTTAAGATACCAAGTCTCAGCATTTTGAACCTATGGCTTCACTTCTGCCACTACCAGGGCAGCCAAGTTTGCAGCTTGACTTGCCTCATCACCAAGTACTAAATCTTCTCTGTAATCTTCAACTGTCTAGACCAGATGTGAATCTGCCAAAATGAAGTCACACTTTGGAGAATTCATTTTGTAGTTTCTTTTGCCTGACCTAGTGTGAGAAAGACTAGCCAGCACAGTTACCTTTGCCCCAGGTATGTCTGATTGTGATTCAAAAACACCACAATCTTCAAGGAGTCTCTTTCTGTGTACCCCCACCCCGATGATTTGAAAGGATTCGGTGTCAGTTGACTATGTACACTAATCTCATCAGCTGGATATGCACCACTGAGCTCCACTGTAATGCACAGCTGTAAGACTGAAGTAAGAGCTCCGTGGTGCATATCCAACCGATGAGATTATTGTACATAGTCAGCAATGACACTACATCCTTTCAAATCATCAGGAATTGCACAACAGGCATGCATTTCTTGGCAGACAATGGAAACAGTTTCCTCAAATTAAGAAATTTGAAAACGGCTGGAACTACGTTATAAAAATGCTTGCCAAGAAAATGTTTTTTTAAAAATGACTTTTCAACACATTTGGGGTACACAGAAAGAGCCTCCTCAAAGAGTGTGGTATTTTTGAACCACAATCAGTCACACCCTGGGGTAACGGCCACCTTGTGCTGGCTAATATTTTTCACATTATGTCAGGCGAAAGGAACTGCAAAATGAACTCACCAAAAGGTGCCTCCATTTTGGCAGTTTCATGTCTGGCCTAGACATAGAAAAACAACAGTTTTAGGGAATTTCCAAATCGGTGAACTATCACACTAGCAATAAGCCTGCAATGTGCTGTTACTCAGTCCTTCTGCTTATTCATTGATTCTCTATGGTCAGAAAAATTGATGGGAAAAACACAGGATGCTTGCTAAAGTTATCCAAAGCACCATAAAACTGTGACAGGTTTATTGCAACAGTCTCATTTATAACCACTCTTTGATTTGCACCAATTTCAATCTGGTTTCCAATGTGATTTAATTATAAAAATATTCTTGGTCTTCCCAACAGGTAACACTAGGGACTGCACAGGAGAACTCCTACTCTGCTATATTCTTGAATCTCTCCTGAACCATTCTTATTGCCTTACTGGGTAATACTGGAGGCCATAATACTATAATGGCTTTGGTCCTTTTGACACCCCATAAGGTTTATGTTGGATTTCTGTTCCTCCTTATGGGCAGTCTTCTCAGACTCACACCTTATTCTTTATTACTTTTGGTCATTTATATCCACATACAGGCAGATTGCAACTCCCACCCTTTGCTGCTGGTACAGCCCACATTCAGGATGCATGAGTTGCCATTCAGTAACAAACTATATTACATTTCAGAAATGTGACTAGATAAATGGTGCCAAGATTATTGTCCCTTGATATATTACATATGTGACCCCCTCCTTTTTTTTTGGGGGGGGGAGTTCAGAATGCTCATACCCATTAGGCATGTATGAAAAATTGAGACTAAAGGAAACAACCAAGACATCACTACTTACCTGGAAAAACTGCCCTCCATTTTCAATCTGGCAAACCTTTGCTTTTGAATTTTACTGAGTATGTATCTGTAGCTTACTGTAAGTAGTTTCACATTCTGAAAATGTAAAAAGTATTGAAACACACTTTTATGTTTGGATTAATATCAACTAGTTAGTTGAACTTTACGATTTGCTTTTGCATGTACAGTAATACCCCACATAATGCTAAAACTTGGTTCCACGAGTCTTAGCGTTATCTGATTTTTAACGTTATGCGATACATTTTATCGTACACCGTTAAAAAAAGCCAGCTTCCTTTGGGGGAAGCTGGGGGCGAGTGCGCCAGCCCGCTTTCCCCAAAACCAAGCCGGGGATCAGACACTGTGATTCCCAGCTTCGTTTGGGGAAATGTGCCAGCCCGCTTCCCCCCCAAACCAAGCCGGGCATCAGACGCTTTGATTCCCAGCTTCGTTTGGGGAAACTGAGAGCGCGCGGAGGGCTCTCATCCCAAGGAAACCGGCAATCTGACACTTGGCCCTACAGAGGACCCCTTCCCCACCCCCACCCCCCAGCAAGAGGCCCTCCGTAGATCTCTGCCCCAAAGCCGGCAGGGTTGGTCTCCAGCCCTGCAGGCTTTGGGGCAGAGATCAACGTCGGAGAATTTGAGGAAAACTTTTTCATCACACATTATCTTAATGTTGTGCGGTGCACAAGTGTTCATCAAATTCCCCGACGTTATCCGATGCATTCGTTATCCGAGGTATTACTGTATTTAAGTTTTAAAATATATAGTACAGCTCTATACTTATATTACTTTGTGATATAACTGCTGCATTCCCTTGGTTGTTAAATGACAAAAACCTGGAAGGCCACAATATCTTAAAGTCACTAACAGCAGATAACCTCTCCAGATTTTCACCTATGGATGATGGAGAAACCAAGGATAACCAGTAATGCCAGTTCTTTATTGGATAAGGAAATTTAAGGTTTAAACCAGATTAAGTTTAAAGTGGTATGGAAAGTAGTCAGATCAAAAATAAGAGTGCATGATAAATGTAGCTAGAAATGTCCATTTTAAAGTTAATTCACCAGCTACATCCCTCTATCTGGAGCAAGCACACCATGGGCCTTTATCCATGCACAAGATATACTAAATATAAACTATTCTAAGACAATCTACCTGAGGCTGCCTTTGATGAAAGTTCAGAAGCTTTAATTGGAACAGAATGCGCCTCATCAGCTCCTTGGGGAACATTATGCTACTTCTGTCGTTTCCACTGCCAGCCAATATTTTGGACTCAGTTTATTACTTTTAAAGACCAAAATGCCTTCTAACTGGCTTGTCCAAAGGATTGCACACACCAATATAACCTGCTTAAGGACTGTGACTTATAGTGTAGTTGACATAACATCAATGAAAACAAATGGGTAAACTTTTAATTACACAGCTCTTCACCTAAGGTCTCTAAACAGAAGGGGGGGGGAGATTGGATTGGAGGATCAACAGTCATTTTTCCAAATCCCATTTCTTTCCCACAATCTCTCTGCATAAACCATCTCCATATCATATTAGGCTTTTGATGGAAGACCTCCTTCTTCTCACTCCAAAGACGTTAGCAATTGTTAAAACAAAAAGCTAAAATACTTGAAATTCAAATCATTCCTGACCTATCTTCTCACTAAGATGCTACTCCTGCTCTAATTAGTAGGCAACATGGCAACCTCCAAAAGTTTTGGACTTCAAGCCACAGCTAGTATGGCCATCAGTCAGGGATTCCTGAGGCTGAAGTGAAAACCACTGCAAGACGCCAGGCTGCTTACCCATGAATCTCTCCTCATTCCACTTGGAATACAGAAAATACCGCTCACTTGTCCTATAAGAGCTATAATTGTTACCTTTATAGTCTATTTTTCTTCTAATGAGGTCAAGACAGCATTAACGCTCCCCTTCCTTTCCTACTTTATCCTCACAACTCTAATGTGACATGAAATTGGATTGCTCACATTGTAGTCCAACATTCTCAACTAGTATGCAATTATTTTGTTCATAGGACAAACGATGAAAAGGCCTCTACCATCATCTCCACCTGTGAAATGTCATGGGCTTCTTGCTAGTAAATTGGTTAGTATTACTTTCAACAAGCATTATTCTTTATTTGCATTAGACAACTTCTCTGATTCTTTAATTTGACCAGTTATGACTCCTACTACAGCTTAATATTGATGCCCAAAGGGAGATGACCCTTGCAAGTATCCTATGTGAATGAAAATCAATTATCACTAGGTTGCTCTGCTCTAGGGCTTCATTTTTCACCATTTGCCTCAGGCATGGCAAACAAAATGATGAAACGACACTTCCTCCTGACTTCATCTACTTACATGAATACCCCAATCTAGGGCAGAACTCATCTGATCTTACACTAGCAAACACACCCTTTTCTAAGAGACCATCAAAACCTATCATGGTTAAGTATACTTAAAACTGGACTAGGTTTAAATTTAGCTAGAATAGCTGGGCTGAGGAAACAGAAAACAAGACAAGACTTGTTTCCACTCAACAGTCTCTGCAGGCTTTTTATACTACTTAAGAATTGGATACAACAAACTGCAGGTTCGGGCAAAGCAGGGTCCTTAAAAACTAAAAAATCTCATGCAATTCATCAATTTTGTAACTATATAGAGACAACAGTACAAAAAGGCTATAGATGTCAGGGGTTGCTGTTCAAACACATCTGCAAGGTACTAGCTCAAAAAATCCTGGTGTATGTTGTTGAGCTGATTACAAAAGTAACTTCCGTAATGGCAGGAAGCCTATTAATATCACTGCACGTTTCCTGAGGCTGGGCTTGTTTTCACAGCCACAGAAGTACAAAAGTATCTACACGACTGTTTTGCCAATATTAAAGGAGATTTAGGGTATGCCTCTCACCATACTGGTTCCATCAGCCACATCACTTGACCGAGGGCTCCTCCTCCACTATTGCAGGACCAAGATCCTCCTCTTGCCCAGTTGTAAGCTTCTGAGGCATCACAAAAGAGAAATAGGGGTCTAGTCACAAGGACTTTACTCCTATCTCAAGGCTGCTGAAAGAGAGGACTATCTTTTCTAGGAACCAACTTGGCATTGAAAGAAAAGCTCATGATTTGATGCACTTAGCCATAGTTTACATGCCATCCCCCCTACCTAAGGTACACTGAGATACCAGTTCTATTGCTATACTGTACTTAATAGAACTCAAGTAATGTTTGTATCCCAGATTCTGAGTTTGTGTACTACATTCTTGTTTAACAGACCATGCAGCTTAGCAAATGAATACCCAATCTGCACAGGACTGTTCCCTCCAAGAAGTTCTCAAATGCCTTTCAAATTGCATTTTCCACATGCCCTTTGGGAAAAATCAGATTAGAGGCTGAAACGCAAAGCACAACAATAGGCATTTCTGTCAGCTGCCTCTGTGGACTGGATGCCTTGGGAGCTTGTGTAATCTGTCTGAAAGCCTCTCCTTAATGAATAACCAAACATGGACCCCCAACCCCCCAACACTTTTTATTCAGTTGCACTGCAGGTGAGAGCATATATTTCTAAAGAATGTGTTTCAAGATTGGGTTTATGACCATAAACCAGTGTTTCCCAACTTTTGGTTTTTGGACTTCAATTCCCAGAAACCTAAGTCAATTTCCTAAAGCACTGATCAGCCAACATACTACTTAGGCTTCTGGGAATTGAAGTCCACCACTTCCCCCATAATTTATGTTATATTCAAGCACCAGAGGACAGGCTAACTGCATCTTTCATTAGGTCTAACTATTCTCAGCTGCCTAGCAATTGGCCACCCAAGTTATGCCATGTCATTTGACTAAAACCATGAACTACGTTGTTGAAAATCAGTAACTCAACTTACTTTCCCCTATGCTTGAGGTACATTTCTTGATGTTTTAATGAACTGTTCTTCATTTTATCCTGTTCTGATCAGCTCCCCTGTTAAGATGATTCTAGGAACAAAAAACTGAACCATGTAGTGCTCAGTGAGCTAGGACACCTGACTGCACAGCAAAGAGATGCTTCCTAGAAGAAGAGCTATCCTGTGGATCTATGGGCAACCCATACAGACCCAGGGGACACCCCAAGTGGCAGCACTGAATACTTTACACTTAGAAAACCATCAGATAGGGCATTATCTGAGGGTTGAAATCCATTGAAATCAACTTGACAGAATGAAATTAATAGAGGGTGCTGGTTAAAGCTATAAGAGAGGGGTGCCCAAACTATGGTCTGTGGGCCAGATCCAGCCCATGGTACCTAATAATCCGGCCCTCACTGCCCCCGGAAGTAAAATGTGCCTGCATATGTGCAAAATACTGCAGCAAAGCAGCTGCCACAAATGCATTTATGACAGCCGTGGGTGCATTTACAACAGCGTTTTGCGCATTTTACTTCCGCTTCCAGTGGGAGGAACCACGTGACCGGCCCACAGCTTGAAAAGTATTGGCACCCCTGCTGTAAGACCTTACTATATTTGAGTAAACTTTAGATTACACCCCTAGAGCGAAACCAACATCACCCTGTAGCAAAGTAGTTAGGAGACTATTAGTATACAATTTCATGCTGAGAAATGTCAGAAGAGCTTGAAAACCACTGCTTTAAAGAACAAATACTATGCTCGGAACAAATCAGATCTTGATTCATAAAACCTAGAAACCCTGGATGGACAGCATTGTAATTGCAAGAGAAAAAAGGTAACTTGCCCAATCTTTAGATCAACTGTAAGGGATTATTTGGCCCTTCTTTTCATTCAAACTGCAGCAGGATGAAATGTACCTACTGAGTAGCTGTTTTAGTCAATGGCATAAAACTGGCATACATGCAAGCCCATTAGTAGACTCTGGAGTTAAATGACAGGATGGTGATGTGGGGGCAGGTTTGGTTAAGTCTACAAAAGCAAGGGCAAATAGTTACTGCTAAAACCTGGTAAAATCACTTCCTGTGCAGCAATACCACCAGCTTGGCAGCCACATTTTGTACCCACTGAAGTCTCCGTACCAGCCTCATGGCTACCCACACATAGAGAGAATTACAGTAGCCAAGGCTGGATATTACCAATCTATAGGTTAATGCTGTCAAGGAGTGAGCAGAGCTGGGCTATGCACTACAGATGAAAAAATGCAGAGTTGACTGAAGCCAACACCTGATTTTCAGTGTCAAGAAGCGGTCGAGTTGCACACCCAATTACATATTTTTTTCTCGTGGGAGAACAATGCCCCCCAACTTGAGTGAACCTTTTTAACCTGAGACTTCTATTAGCATCACCTCTGTCTTATCCAGATTCAGCCCATTATTCAGCATCCACCCCATGACTGCCTCAAGGCATTCCTCCACCTTCTGGACAGTATCCACTGCTGAGGTAAAGAAGATAGAGATGAGTATCACCAGCGTACTGGTGAAAGCAGACTACAAATCTCCTGATGACCTTTCTCAGCCATCTCACATAGATCAGCATCAAGGAGATTGTCACCACCACCCCCGGTATCCCATACTGTTGGACCCAAGGGTCAGACAAGTCCCCCTCCCCAAGTTGTAGTCTCTGGACACCCCTCTTTGGGAAGGGCTGGAGCCAGGCCCACTACATATCCTGGAAAACCTGTCCAGGAGATATCAAAGGCTGCTGAGAGTTCCTTGGCCTCTCTTACAAGTTTATTCAGCAGGATGACCCACACTGTCTCGGTCCTATGTTGAGAGCTGTACCCAGATTGAAGTGGGTCAAGGTATTCAGTATCCTCCAGAAGCATCCTCAACTGGTCTACCACCACTCTTTCTATCACCTTGGCCATAAAATGGATATTAGCAACAGAGCATTAGGTTATTAAAATTGTCCCATTGCTATATTGTTTTTCCAACAAGATGGGTTGGAGGATCGTCTCCTTCAGTCAGAATTCCCTCACTGAGAGAGCAATTACAAATCTCTCTGACCCACCCTGACACCCCATCATTGGCTGCCTTTACGATCCATGAAGGTCAAGAATCCAGGTAAATAGTAGTGGCCTTATAACAGTGATGGCGAACCTTGGCACTCCAGCTGTTCTTGGACTTCAATTCCCAGAGGCCCTGATCAGCAGGAGTGCTGATTTGGGCTTCTGGGGATTGAAGTCCAAGAACAGCTGGAGTGCCAAGGTTCGCCATCATGGCCTTATAATCAGCAAGTGTCCTGGAGGGCTCCTGACATGTTACAGGCTGAAACTGATTTTATGTGGTTAAGCTTACTAAATTTTAACTGTGAACTTGACAGTCAAACAAGAGCCTTCAGTTTAAATCAGCAGTGTGGAATATATGGCACTCCGGATGCTCCCAACCTGCAATTTCTGTAAACTCTACCTAACACAGACAAAGATGAACAAGCAAAGGAGTTGCAATCCAAAATTTGGCAGGCTCCATGCCCTGTATAACGTAAACTGTGACATGCATTTCTCCAATAGAATAGCAAACAAGGCCTTCACAAAATAAATGAACTCTATTCCTAGTCTCCCACCAAAAGTCCATAGGCTTCCAAAATGCAACAGCTGCCTCCAATCTACCTTATCCTATCATAGATAAAACCCTTCATATAACTCAGTCATACACATTTACTCAAATATCTGCCACTCTAGTTCAGAGCTTTACAAACAAGATCAGCAACTTTTTGTAGCATGATCTTTCTCTTCAGCATTACCTCCAACTAGGTATCTTCTGTAATATTTCACTCAATTTCCCTTCTCCCCAGACCCCCTCCACCCAAAACTACTTTGAATGGTAAACCACTTCTCTTGCCAAAACAACTCTGGAAATTGCTGCTGTGAAATCAGAATTGACTTGAGGCCTATTCTTCATATGGCCTTTCTTGGCCCTGCTGCCCATTTTATACTTTCTGCCTCCATCTGTGCCAGTTCGTAGACTTGCTAGCCATAGCAACCATTTAGAAAGCCTGAGATTTTCTCCTAAGACTAGCACTGCAAGAAACAAAGGCAAGCCTCATTCCAACAACCTCAAAGTGAAGAACAAGCCTTGAATTCATATTTGTCCCATGCTGTCGGTGCACTGGTCTAGAGGGAGACATTTGAGCAACTGCAAAAACAATGAGACTTTTGTGTCATACTACCAACTCTGATCAGGAGAAGGTGGCAATGTTATGTGGGCTTGCTTCCTCACATGTTCCAAGCACCAATAAACACAATCAAAGCAAATTTCTACCACCAACTAGCTCTAGGTTGAAAGTAACTGGGAATTATAGTTTTTATACATGTAAAATCTTCCAACTTACAGGGTATATTTAGAAGCTGTAAGAGTAACCAATAGGAACAAAGCTCCAAGGGATTCTGAAGTGACAGAAGTATCATGACAAAACTTACTCCCAGACATAGTTTCAGTTAAGCTGAAAGGCATTCTTAAAGACCTCCCAATAGAACTTCCATGCTAATTTATTCATCTGATAATACATAAATTTTTAAACAATCACATGGACTCATTCCATGTCACAAAAAATTTACATGGCTTAAATAATGTATAGGTGATGCATAAACAAGACTAACTAGTCTCAGGAGGAAGTCAAGTTAGTAGACTGCAAAACATGCCTCCCATAGATACAAATGGCTCACACAAAAATATTTCAGAATCCTAAAATAGTTATAGAAAGAAAGCTAAAGATTACAAATCCATCTATACTACTGTTAGACACTTGTAAGGAAATTAATGGCAAACTAATTAGGTACCATAAAATTGCAAAAAATAATGAAGTCCTTGCTATACAAAGTTTAGAAACAAAAGAGGGTAGTGTGAGTACCAAAGCATACTAACAGTGGAGATGATAGACTTGGAAGCCATATATCTTGTGAAAGATAGCAAAATATGGTCCATCTCAGAAATCTAGAATAAACACTTTCAAAATATCAATTACAATCCTTTGACAACTATAACAGAAAGTCCTAAACAAAAAAAGTTTAGTGACACCCACTATTCTGCAGGCTCGTCTAGCTACAAAAAATGACAACTCCTCCAAATGTATTTAAATGGAGTGAATTTAACACTCCTGTACTCAAATGGTGAGATTTGATAAATGTACTGTATTTGGTTACAAGAAAATGTTTGTGACACTGTGCTTCTCAAGGAACTCACCCTACAAACTTCCCTTTATTCTAAATGCCTGTACATAATTTCTCTAGATTACAAAATAACATTTGCTTCTTACTACTTTTCTCTTTCCTAAGTCATCCCCTGTAAAGAGCACAACAAATAATTTTATAACAATTAATTTTTAATTTAAAAATTAATTGTCAAATTTATATACCGCCCACTCGGCCAAAGCTGGCTCAGGGCAGTTCACAATGACAATTTAAAAACATGTTCAAAACTACCCACCCCCTAAAACAAGGGGTGCAGGATTAAATTAAATTTATAACAATTATCTAAACTTTACTAAAACTATATTATGTGATAAATATGGTAAATGCCTTGCTAAATACCAAATATGAGTATTGTTTCATTGTGACCATCATTAAAATTTATGCTGAAAATTTGACTTGCAAACCTATTTAACTCAAGCTCATTATTGCAAACTGAGAACCTTGGACCCAAGTAAGAGAAGGAAATTTACTTTAAAAACTGGGCTTAACCCTCAGCTATAATTTAAGATTAATATACCACAATCAACTGGTCACAGTAATTGAAAAATATGGCTGTTTGTGTTTATCTAAAACAGCACTGTTGTAGTAACTGAAATAATAGTCCAACCATTCCTCTAGTAAGGTTTAAGACAACAATCTAATATTGAACATTAACATTCAAGAAGGAAATAAACTATTTTTCAATTATTTACAAGACCATGTCTATTAGCTATTTTCCTAACCCTTCATAATCAATGCTAATGCTAATAATTGATTTATGTACTGCTTTACTCGTCGTGAGACAACTCAAAGCGGTTTAACAAGAGGATAGCATATAAATGACAATACATAAATAATAAATATGCAAAAATTATATACTAGCCTACGGTTAAACATGTTAATAAATGTTCACTGCTACTTTATCTAATGAAAAGGTCTGACTGTTTAAGAAGATGGCAAGTCCCTGTTGGGAAGCCTGGGAATTTAGAAAGGTATTAACTCCCCGCCCGCGCCCCCCAAGCAGGCCGCTTCCTTGCTGAAGCAAATTCAGTCAATGTACATCTCTGAAACTCAGAATGGAGGATTCAGTGACCCAACCTCCTTCTTGCATATCAACAATACTAAGCCACACTTTCCCTGCAAAGGGTACATATGGCAACAAATACATCAAACATTTTTAACAAGGATCTTCTTCTTGAGTTGCATCCTGAAGACGGCTATATTTTTCACCTCCTGGTCAAGCGCATAAAACCATGGTCTCAGGCTGGCCTCCCTATAAATTACATGTGAATAAAAACCAAGCTGGCCGATTCTCTCCTTCCAGCCCCAAGCTTAACTGGGTTTACTACCGCCCGCCCGCCCAAGGGACTTGGGAGGGCTTTGCTGCCTTAACCCACAAACGCAATCCCTTCAGAGGTTGGGGGCCGACTGTGTCCGTCCAGACTCCAATTCCCCTTCCCTTCCGCCAGGGGTGTCAAGAGGCGGCATCATCATCATCATCATCATCATCATCATCCCCCTCCCTCCCTGGGGTGGAAAAGAGCGAGACCTAATTCCCTCAAAGTTAAACTGTAGCTGCTTGAAGGCAGACGACAGGGGGAGGGGAGGGTTTCCCAAAGCAGTCAACGCCCTACGCGGTATTAAAAATAATAATAATACTGTATTCAGAACAGCTGCTACACGCTAACTTGAGAGGGGGTGCATAGGCGGGAAGGAAAAGGCAAGCAACGCAACAACGGCTTTCAACGGCACAAAAAGGGGCTCTCCTCGCGCCCACCTCTCCTCTCCTCATTAGGTCGGCAGCCAAGCCACACACACAAGAATGCAACGCGGTCACATGACCTCCGGCGGACGTGCGGCTCCCCTCCCTCTCCAGGGAGGCAGGGCGCCATCTTGTAACTGACGCAGTTACAAGAACAGACCCAATTCCAACTGCCAGGCCGTCCCCCACCACCCCACGTTGCCCCCCACCATGGAAGTAAACCAGGTTCAAAGAGGCCTCCCGTCGGCCTGCCTCTTCGCCCCGTCAAACGCAGCCGCCCTTCTTTCTCTCTCTCTCTCAGCCTCCCTCCCCCTCACCCCGCCGCTGCCATCATGGCGTCCGTTTTCTCCCTTTGCACCAGCCGAGCCGCCCCTGAGAGCTCTCTCCTCGGCCCAGCCCAGCCCTGCCCAACAGCTGCGCGTCTTCTCCTACTGCAGGATGATGTCAGCGCGGGCCAATCAGAGCACGGATACGCGGCGCACCCCGAGAGCGGATTGGCTCTCTCGCCAGCCACCCCGCCTCCCGCCTCCGTGGGCGCTCCACGGTTCGCTGCGGAGAAAACGGCCACGGCAGAAAAGAAGGAGATGAGGGGGAGGGAAACTAAGAGGAGCCCGCACAGGACAACCACACCCGAGCACCCCCGACTCGAAAGACGCCAGTCGCCATTGAGTGCTGCCACACAGGCAGAGCCCCCACACCAAGCGTCCTAGAAAGAGAAGAGAAAACACACGCCGGGGTTAGACAAAGGAAAGCCCAGATAAAGAATTAAATACAACACACACGGTCACCACCATGGTTACAAGACATTTAATCTCCCTCCCTTTCTCACCCCTCTGCATACTCAGTGCCCCATTAGAGCCGCCGCCTTTGGGTCCCGTTGAGCCCTTTTCCACCTCAGCTTCTTCCCGCTACGTCCAGGGCAAGGGCGTGTTTTACCCGCGCGTTGCAACCCTAGCCTGGCCGGCCCTAAACCTCCTCCTGCTTCTCGACTGTCTCGTCTCCATCAAGGCAGAGAAAGCGCTGCCAGCCCGGCTTTTATCCGGTGCCCTGAGTTTGCGCACTGACTGAAGGAGGCTCACTCAGCCCCTGGTGGGCGTCGGATGAAACTATGGAGGAAACCCCAGCCAGCTAGCTTGCCGCCCCTCCCTCAACTCGGTTCTCGCTGGAAAGGGTTCGCCGTCTGGCGGGCGAAGTCCGTGCGCACTCGCAGGGAAGAGGGGAAGCGGCCCTGGGTGGGGAATGGAGGACGTCGGCGCGGGCGGGAGAGGGGAAGAGCGAAAAGCAGGAGCATACATAATTTTCAAACTGGTCTAAGAAAAAAAGAGAGGCAGAAATGACTCAGGCGGAAAAATTATCTTCCCCTTCTTAATGGGCAAGAGCGCCGGGCACGAATCGCACAATGCCACTGCCTCAGTTTGCTTTTTGAACCCTTCTTTCTCTCTGCGCCCAGGCGCCCCTTAATCTTCAAAAATATAAGCGATCGCCTGCTGGGAAGAAGTTGTGGGCGTACGAGACACTCAGGCACCCTTCAGGAACACCCGAGGCCAGGAGTCACTTATTATTATCCTTAGGTTAAAAACCGATAAGATTTCAAATTAACAAGCCGTGCGCTTGTTTCACGGGAGATGCGGCCGATTCTCCTAATCTTTTTGCACAAGTATCGGTTTAAAATCCTAAACACAGCGGAGAATGCTCCCCAGCAAATGAAACTTTGGAGTAAACCTATTAAGGATCTCAAAAGCTGGAGGGAGGGGAGGGGTAGTGTTTTTTTTTTTAATAAATTTGACTTTTTTCATAAAAGCGCTCTGGTGTCCCACAAGAAAATTTTAGGCACAGAATGATAACCATGCAAGTGAGCCTTTTCCCGGTCCGTTGATTAAGCCGGTTTCGGCGGCTTTGTGGTTCGGAGTAGCGTCAGTTCTTTGGGGAATTAGGCAACCAAGGTTTTCTCATCCTTTCTCCGCCACTACATTTTTCCAGCCCGTCACACAGCATCCGCCGAGGACTACTTCGCCCTTACTCCTCCCCCGTCGTCTGTGAGGAGGGCGAAAGAGAGGCACACATCACGGCACCACACCAACCCAAACAACTGCTCCACCGCCACCCCAAGCCGGGCCCCTCCGCTCCGCCAAGAACCACTAGTCCTGGAAAGCACCACCACCCCCCTCTTTTTGCTCCGGTTCTCTAATCTAATCACACTTCCCCGCGAACCCTTGCTCCATTTTGCTTTTTTTGCAAAATGCACCCGGAGAGTGATCGCGGGGGTTTTGTGTTTTGTTTTGTTTTTTTTTCTTCTTGCAAGGGCGCAAACCATACTCAGCCCACAAGCAAAATGGCCGCTGTTTGGCTTCGCCTTGGTAACCTGCCCCTGCCAGGCGGCCCGGGTGAACCCCGTGCATTGGGAGGAAGGGAGGGGGCGGGGGAGAGCCGGCGCCATTTTCCCAGAGAGAGAGAGGCAGAGGTAGTGACATAGGCGGGAGCGTAGGCGGCTGCGAGGAGGGGAGACGCGGGGAGCAAGAGAGAGAGAGCAGCAGTGGCGGCCGCGGCAGGCAGCAGTGGCGGTTTAGGGGCTTGTGCAGAAGAAGAAGAAGAGGAGGAGGTCCTGAGGCGAAGGCGCTTCTTCTTCTTTCCTCCCGGCGGGGCTCCGTGCAGCGACCAGGCTTCGGGCTTCCTGAGAGTCCCCCTCCCCGCCTTTCCCTCCCCCCCCCCACAGGCTGCTGAGGGCTGCGTCCTGCTCAGACCAGGCACATCCGCAGTGGGACGGTTGCATTGTTTTGGTCGGGGGTAAGAGAGAGGGACTCAGTTGAGCGGGTGCTGCTGCCTGGCCTGCGACCATTACAGGTGAGTCTCCCGCCCCCTCCTTCGCATTATTTCGGGGGGTTGTCATGCCTTTGGGGGGGGGGAAATGAGCGCCTGAGGGGAAAGTAGTGGGGGGCCTTCCCCCTTCCTGAAGTGTGTGTGTGTGTGTATCTCCCCGTTGTCTCCTCCCTTTCCATTTCCAAACAGTGGATGATGCTCTTTTGCTGGGGTGGGGGTGGGGTGTCTTTGCTTCGTCGGATTTGAAAGGGGGGGGGGGTTGGCTTTACAAAAAGAAAAGGGAGTCTCTGTATCTTGTGAATATGGCGCGTTATTGTAACTGGCGGAACTGAGGAGGTTTGTGTGTGTGTGTGTGTGTGTGTGTGTGTGTGTGTGTGTGGAGGTCCCCCCCCCCAGTTATGCCAGCCTTCGACTTAATCTGGAAGAAAAAAAAACCTCCAGGACATTGTGACCCGTTGAAACTATTTGTTTTTGGTCTGATTCCCAGGACGTATGTGGTTTTCAATATATCTACCTACCTTATTTTTATATTTATGTGTGTGTGTGTGTGAGAGAGAGAGAGAGAGAAAGAAAATGCGCGTTGTGGAGATAAATTCCGGGCTTTTTACTCCGTACATATATTGCTGTTTCTTGGTACTAATAGGGCTTGTTATGGGCCTAATCCTTCACACACACACACCCCTCATTTGCCTCCTGTCTTCTAATTTCTCTGCGCTGGGGTGTGTGTGTGTGTAATACACACACACACACCTCATTTGCCAACTCACACACACCTCATTTGCCTCCTGTCTTCTAATTTCTCTGCGCTGGGGTGTGTGTGTGTGTAATACACACACACACACCTCATTTGCCAACTCACACACACACACACCTCATTTGCCTCCTGTCTTCTAATTTCTCTGCGCTTGTGTGTGTGTGTGTGTGTGTGTGTGTAATAAACACACACACACACACCTCATTTGCCAACACACACACACACCTCATTTGCCTCCTGTCTTCTAATTTCTCTGCGCTTGTGTGTGTGTGTGTGTGTGTGTGTAATAAACACACACACACACACACACACCTCATTTGCCAACTCACACACACCTCATTTGCCTCCTGTCTTCTAATTTCTCTGCGCTTGTGTGTGTGTGTGTGTGTGTGTAATAAACACACACACACACCTCATTTGCCAACACACACACACACACACACACACACCTCATTTGCCTCCTGTCTTCTAATTTCTCTGCACTGGTGTGTGTGTGTGTGTAAAATACAGACCAACGGCGAACTGCCCTGAAGACTTTGTGTAAGCAGTTGAAAAGGGGGTGGTGGCAGGTGTGTGGTGGGGGATTAATCTCAGATCCCCATCTTTGAAACTGATAGTACGCGGTTATATTTATCATCCCCTGCGCTTGGGCTCACACCTCCCATCCGCGTTTGCATCCTTGAAAGCGACTGAAATAAAAACACTTACCTTGAAAATAGTTGGTGGAATAGACTTAATTGCTGCAGGCGTGGGGGAGAGAAGAAACAAACAGCCCCACTAGCTAGTAGTAAATAGGGTTGAAGAAACCATATAGCCACATTCGAAAGGTCCTGGGGCTTCTCAGTACTCTATCGCCGAGGAATGTGTGCTGAATAAAAGTGAAATCGTTTCACCAGTTAATACAGATCACTCGTTAACGCTCAACATCCAACCGTGAAGTGTCTGAATTGAGGTGTTTTCTCTTCGGTTCATTTACAATTACGTTAAAAGGGGATTAATACCAGAAAGCCTCCTTTTATGAAAACATACGTAAGAGAAATAGAAGCAATGTCTGGGGATGCAGATGATCTACAAAGATTGCTGGACGGCATACATAACACTTTAAAACTTTCTCCTGATAAAAAGTGGAGTAAAAAAAACCTGTAATTTCCCTCTTTTGTCCTTTAGAGATTCTAAAAATGGCGGCCCCAGGCTGATGTTGTGGTAATCTAATCAGCTTGGGTCCTCCACACCCCATGCAGTGCATTTGTCTGCAGCACATTATAGGCTTAATATGCTTAAATAAAAAAGACTGCCATTTTCAAACCATGAACAAAACATGCCTGTCTTTATTAAGATTAAAATACTGTGTTTCCAGTGATTAATTTTATTGGGGGTTTTTTTTCCCTATGAAAAGGAAATCAAGGAGACCAGTCTTCCTAGGGGAGGGGAGCGATGACAGACTCCTGTAGTAGCTGTGGTTGTGTGTGTATGTTTGAAATGAGTTCATATGCATGCTATATTAATCTTTTCACTTTTGTTTTTAAAATGGTGGACAAGTTCCTCTCTGCCTTTGCACTGAATTAGTGCTGTGATGCCCGTATAAAACAATACTAAATGTGTGTGCGTGTGTGTGTGTGTGTGTGTGTGTGTGTGTAAAGGTTATTCTGAACACCATATTTGATTTGAAGTTATGATCAGGCTGTTTAAACAATTTCTACTCTGAATAGTCTATTCCTATTGGAGAAATATCTCCATAGTGCCTTCTTGCCTCCAAGGAATTATACAAACATATTCAAAACTTGTCTCTTCCCCTTCCTTTGGGGTTTTAAGGATTATAAAATTTGTATGTAACTTTTCTGCAAGATTGCCCCCCCCCCCCAATACATGTTCTCTGTGTTTTCTTTTAAAGAAACAGTATTTAAGGTGGTAATTGCTCTTGATGAAAACATACTGATTTTTAAAAAAGGGCAGTTATATTTAAATTAAGAATAAATTTCTAGTATTCCAAATACAGTTGAGAGCAACATGCTAGTATAATGTGTGTACGTGTTTTCTGTTTCTTTTATATGATTTTTCAGTTCAGATATTTTGAGGTGCAAGGTTATACCTTAGGATGTTATTGAAATTCCTCTGCATTTTAAAAGTTTAAAGAAGTATTACTTTAACAATAGAACTCCCTCCCCCAACAACTGACAATGTTCATTTACATATGTTAACTTTCACTGTCTTACATAATTGACAGCCTGTTTCTTAGGCATGTGACAAGGAAAAAAAGTATGTATTACCAGGCTGTCATTTATGCATTCAGTATGTTGTGAGGCCTAGATGGCTTCTGCCTGGTATAGTGTAATAGTTACCCAGGAATACTAATGAATTATTATCACATCAACATTTATGTATTCTTTAACATAGTCTGGTATACTTTGATCAACAGGGTTATATACGTGTTTTGGATTATATAGAATTTTTTTCCTGCACAAATATTCATCTTTACTTGTGGATAGTATATTCATAATACTCATCCAGTTTTATGTATCCCCTAAAACAAGCTGTTTTGCTATACTACTTACGTAGGTAACATTTAGATATTTGTTTTAAACAAATGAGGTTCCAATATGACATTGACCTCTTGGGATACCTGATTATTGCTAATTCTGTGATTTATTAACCATTTATTGAAGAAGGCTATTAGATTTTATGAGCAACCAGAACCCACTTGTCAGTATGATCTTTTCTTATAAAATTGAAGCCATCTTAAAGCCTTTGTTCAACATTGTTCCTAACAATGAGTGCTGCATCCCAACTTGTGTAGTTTGGTCTACAGTTTGGCAGTTTATTCATCTAATAATATAAGTCTTCATGTATTTATTCTGAAATGAATTTTACTTTATTTACTGAGTTCATAAGATCACAGCTTAAAATACAATTTAGTTCACATCTCCTTGGAAATAAGACTCACTGAATTCAATGGACACATACTTTTAGGAAAATATTTTAGGATTACAACCTACGTGATACTTAGGCTACAAATCTAAGTCTTTTGGGATTAAAATGTAGCTTTTAGTAGTTCCAAAACATAGAACCTTATTCACTTCTGACTCTCCTATTCAGTGGTTGGATAGGAATCTCTTCTTTTCAGAGGATATATCCAGAGGAGAGCTTGGTTATTATGGTGATGTCTAGCATCTCATAAAAGTAATAATTTAAATCTTTCAAGATAAAAAAGGGATATGAAATGCAGACATGCATGGAATTTACAATATCTAATGTTGTGACAGTCTAGGACTTGTAAGATCTGGGTTCAAATCCCCATTTTGCCACAAAAACACTCAGCAAGGATAGAATTAGTAAATGTCCACTAACCTTGAAAGCCTTCTTAGGTTTGTTATGTTCTGACTTGACAGCATGTAACATAATGGAGTTCAAGAGTGCCGTAATAGTATCCTATGTATGTAAAAATGCAAAGTTAAAGTATAAAACAAGAAAGTTTATTGATGTATACTGAAGTGTAGCAAAAGTTGTTTGACAGTGTTCAATTTAGTTAAAATCTGGATAAAATATAATTCTCTTAGAAGTGTTAGATTTGGAAATGAGCTATTCTCTAAATTGTACTATGTTAAGGTCATGGTAATAGACTTGGATTAAGTATTAGAGGACTTGTATAGATTTCCATATATGGACATTCATTAATATCTTAAACTTGCAGAGCAGTTCTGTGCATGTTTACTTAGAAGTAAGCCATATGATGCTCAGTGAGATGTCCCAGACAAGTGGCTATAAATTGTGGCTATAGATTTTTATGTTTAGGTGTTTTTGGTTTTCCTTTGTTTACATAAGATGTTCCATTTTCCCAGTGGGGCAGTGGAAGAGAGGAGAACAAGGTTTACCAGAAAATAAAATCTCATACATAGGTACATTTCCCATTTGTAATATTTTATAAAGTACAATTATTATTTCATTTCAGCTGTGATTGAAAAATTATTTGATATAGTAAATCAGAAAAAAAATTGTGGGAAATCTAGAAACATTCAAGGGGTAACCTTTGGTTAGTTTACAAAATATATCTTTGGTATTACATTTATTTTGATAAGTATAAAACAGTAAGGTAAGGATAAAGGATTCCCTTGCTCAAAAACCAGTCGTGTCTGACTAGGGGGCAGTGCTCATCTTTGTTAACAGCCAAAGAGGCAGCGCTATCAGTATCTGCAGACTTTTCTGTGACAGGCATGACTAGATGCCAGAGTACACAAAACGCTGTTACCTTTCCTGCTGAAGCGGTACCTATTTATCTGCTTTCAATTACTTGGTTTCAAGCTACTAGATTGGCAGGAGCTGGAACAGATGATGGGACCTCACTCCATTGTGCAGCACTTGAGTCTCAAACCGCTGACCTGCCAAACTCCCGGCCATCAAGCTCAGCATCTTAACCCTAAGCCACCAGTAGGGCATCATAAAATAGAATAAATTGAATACGTCCAGAGTTTATTTCTTTGTTTTCTTTATATGGCCTCTAGATTTATATGGCAGAAGATATAGCAGAATATACTGACAGAAATGGGTTATTTTTGATAGACAAGTGAGAGTTCCAATTCTAGGTTGTTAGACAAAGGCCATAATGTACCGTAAATATTATACACCCTCCCCAATACTTGCTGATGAAACTGAAAAAACTGGGACCAAAACTGGGCGGAATACAAATTGAATAAATTGAACTGAACTGAACAATAGGGATATGTGTGAAAAACATACAAGGCTTTATGCATGTGTGTAACTTGAGTTCTGAGTGTGAAAATACATTATTACAGTGTTCAAGTAGTTAGAGGTGCCCTGATCCTTAGTTCTAGAAGTGTGCCAATCTTGAGATTATTATTTTGCATCTAGTTAACCTCAGTATTCCAACAAAAAGCAGGGTATGAATTTGACATCTGCCTACTCTTCCATTAGAAGAGATGTAAAAGACTTGAGTTCATACCACATTTCATAAATTCTTATACATAGAAACCAGACCAGTTATACAAATGTGATGAGCTGTCTCTTTCCAGCCTAGCCTCCACTGAGTTGTCATATAGGAGGTTTTTTTGTTATACAGTATTAGTATTAACTCTGGACACGTAATTCCTCCATTCTCCATCTGCTTGCCATAAATTATTATAATAGTAGTAAAATATTTGTAAATATACTAACATCCTTTGATTAAGTGGCCTTTTGTTTTTACCATTGTGGGACTCAGATTCTTTGATGGCATGATTAGTGAGACATAAGACACCAAAATTTGAGACTTTCTGAACTAAACCATATGGTTGATTGACCAAAAGGTTTAACTCCATAAATTAATGAGTAATCTGCGAATGGAAGTTTGCTCTATAAGCAAAATAGGCTATTTGGATCTAACCTGTGTATTAAAAATGATTCTAATATTGTCATTTCTCAAGCTTTTCACCAGGTTGGTAGGACTGCTGGCAGCAAGTAGAATTCTGTACAAGTTCAATAGATACAAAATAATTTGGATTGTTATATATTACTATAAATCAGTGTAATATAACATTACTCCTTGAGCATTGTTTCCTAAGCGTGTGCTGTAAATGCTATATTTTAATTTGTCATGCGATACAGGGCACTTATATCTTAAGTAAATAGCATGTCTTGTTCTGTGTTAATTGAAAAGTGAACAGTGAAAGATGAACAGTGGATTGTACACTACGGCTGAAACATTGCACAACTCCACAGGTTGTAAATGGTGATGATGTCATCTCACAACATTAATGTTTATTTTAATTGTTTTAAAACTTCTTATCCCTTTATATTCTGAAGCTCTGTAGGGATCCTTTTTCCTTGATAAAGCCTTTGGGAGTGTGGGGAAGGAGGCCTTTATTATTCTAAAATCAACATTGGATCAGCGCTGAGCACAATATTATAAAGCAGGGGTCCTCCACCTTTTAAAGCCGTGGGCTGGTTCATGCCCCATCAGACTGTTGAGGGGCCGGAGTGGTGGTCCTGCCCCTGCTGGCAGCAGGGGGTAGTGGTGTGGGCTCGGGGTGGTACCACCACCGGTGACCACCCCAAGCCATCCACCCCCCACACTGCTTCCCTGCTTGGAGGAGCTAGGTGAAGGAGGGGTCCAGGCTGTCCTTGCTCATGCTTGGCCAGAATGGCCCCCGGGAAAGACTTCGGCAGCTGCTTGGAAAGACGTGCTCGGCCAGAGCAGCTCCTGGGAAAGATGCAGGCAGCCACGTGTGTCTGCCAGGAAAGACATGCTCGGCCAGAGCAGCCCCCGGGAAAGACATGCTCGGCCAGAACGGCCCCCAGGAAAGATGTGGGCATCTGCTGCCGCCGCCACCTTAACCCTTGTGCCTTTGGCTTGGCTTGGCGTATCCCTAACATTGCTCTGTAGCAGGGTGAATGTTGTCATCAGCTCTGCTATGGAGCACCGTTAGGGACATGCCAAGCCAAGCAGAGGGGACAAGGATTGAGGTGGCGGCGGCAGCTGGAGCAAGGACGCAGGCCAGATCCTGCAACTTGTAGGTTGAAGATCCCTGTTATAAAGCCACCTCCCCAACCCAGGGCTGCCAAAAGTAGCCCATGGGAAACAGATCCCTGGGAGCCTTTGAAGCTGAAAGGGGGATAGGAAGTTTTAGATTATATTGAAATAAAGATTAATTGCACCAGGTGGTGATGTCATTATATTTGCAACAGAGTGGTACCAAGCAGATTTCAGCCATTGTTTGCAATTAGGATTTCTTTCACTGCCTGTAATCTGAAAGGATAGGAATTTGTGTTTATCTCTTTGAAATGTGAGTACCGGTAGTTCATATTTTTGCTTTTATCTGGATTTAGTTCTAACTTTGTGTGCATCTTTCATATTGGTGCTAAAATCTAGCAGCGAGCAGAGGTTGTACATAAGATACATTATTTATAAGGCACCCATAACATAACTTGAAGTGGTATGATGAAGGGGCATTATGCTCTGAGTCTTGTACTGGAGTTTAGGAAGATTATTTCTTTTCTTGTGCTTTAAATTGTGGCATTAGTTTCTTTCCATTTGAATTGTAATGAAATAATGGAAATTTTTTTGCAGGTGTGGTCGTGAACATTAAGTAGGATATAGGCTCAAATGTGCACATGAAGCTTCAGTTTTATTTGATTTAGACCATAATATTCTGGAATTATGTTTTCAATCATGAGTTATGATTCTGAGGACTTGCATAATACCACAGATGAAGCTCTTCAGTGGCTTTCAAACCTGGACATGGAACTCTAGCCTAGCTAGGAACTTGAGATGGACAATTTGTGCAACATTAATGTAGACAACTGAAGCTCATCATACAATAAATAAATAACATTCTGAGGTGTTTTTTTCTGGATAGCGAAGGTATGTGTAGGTATGAAACCAATAGAAATATAAAATAAAATAAAAAGACGGTTATTAACTTGGTGGAGGAAAGTTCATTTATGCATGTTGTATAGTTGAAAGAAACTGTTCTAAATATGCTTCTATTTTAAATCGTAATAGCTTTTTAAGTAGTGCATCTTTTTGGAACATTAAAACCCCATGGACAATGCCATCTCTCTTTCTCTTCCTTCGTGGATGGCATTTCTTTATTAGAGGAAGGAGCCTTCTCAAAATGTTCAATGTCAATTCTTAGGAGTTGCTGCTATCCCATCACTTGCACTACATGTAGGTGTAGCATTTTCTCTCAGTCGTTTCCTTGGAGGTTGGATTCTTCTTTAAAAGTTACAGCCAAACAGCACAACCTTGGTTGGTGTGTTTGAAGTTGTTTTGCTAGTCTCTGGAAGACTTCAGGCATGATATGATACTCTGTTCCGATCCAGAAAAAATAACTTCTCGGAAGTTATTTAGAAAGTAGTGTCAAGAGCCCAATATTCTCATTTTTTTTTAAAAAAAATTGACAAATGTGGTTTTATCTTGGGACTTTTTATTGTGCAAATAATATTGGGAAGATATGTCCTCTTACTTTAATAGATTAGCCTTTGTTTTTTGCATCTGACTTTCTAGAAAGCCCAAATTGAGTCCAGGGACAGGGTGGGAGTAGTGTCACAGGAAAATGGATAGTAACGGGGTAATCAGTATGATTTGAAGTTGATAGATATGGAGAGTAATTCTTCTCACACTAGGTCAGGCAAAAGGAACTACAGAATGAACTCACCAAAAGGTTCCTTCAGTTTAGCAGTTTCATGTCTGGCTTAGACGTGGAAGAAGAAGGAAGAGGAGGAGATACTAATATTTCCTCTCCTTCCAAATAAATGCTGGTGCTTTTGGGAAATCAGATTCTGGCCCAGACCCCTGTACGTACATATGAAAGAATACAACCCAGGTCTGTGTTGCTCTGGCAGGTCCACAAACTTTCTACTTTGAAGACAAATGGCGGTTACTTTCCAACTGACAGCTGCTATTACTTTAAATACTCCAACAGTGTTCTAGAAGTAGAATGGAGCTTAATTGTATTGAAGTGCTTTCCCTGCTTTCATTATTTAGAAAAGAAGTGTGTCACTTGGTTTTTTAAATTGTTCATTGGGATCAGTGGTAGTATTACTGCGAAGGCTAAACAAAATATTTGTGATCATTTTCGGAGTATTGCATTGATTATTATTTTTTTGCAGCCCACCTGTGAAACCTACATAGGAAATGGTTCTGTCTTGTGACTTGATAATCATTCTCATTAGCTTTTACTACTGTACATATAAGAAATTAAATTTTTCAAAGTTTGACTATTTTTTTCTGTGTTTGTCCTTCTGACTCCTCACATTTGTTGCTTTATTGTGTTCTAGGAGGAACTGTGAAGGAGTGAGTGTTCTGTTTATGTAGGGCTCTTAGCACAGGAAGGTTCTATATTATTGTGGGAGAATATGGAAGTGTTGTTGTTGCAACCCAAGTAAAGATACATAAAGGTGTGCAGGCAAGAAAGTCACTTAAAGGGAGGTAACAGGCTGATATAAAATACTATTTGAATCCAGTGTTTTACGCTGTAGGTTGGCATATAGGTTACAAGCTAGGAAAAGTGCTGGTTGGATTTCTGCTGTACTACAGTGCCACTACTAGACTGTGTTACTGCAGCTTTCAACCCAGCAAGGATTAGATGGCATGAAGCCAGTTGGGCCCTATCTGGCCTTATAAAGCTACTGAACAATTTTCCCCAGCAAAGTTTAATATTTATCTCAGTAACATGCATTATATAGAATCCTTAGTTACGAGTAGATATCTGTAAGTGCACACCTACTGTACGTTATACTCCAGAATGAGAAGAACATTGTCAATCCCATATCCTGTAGATATCAAGGTAAGAAACATTTTAAATATTAAAAAACAATGCATAAGTGAGTTAATGTTCCCCTCAGATGTCATGAAAAGAAACTTAAGTATGATTTTATGTAATACTCAAAATGGATTCTTATTTAATAAATATGTAAAACAGACATATTAAGTAAATATCAATTTAATGTTTGGCAGTGGAAATCTCTGTAACAGATTCTATACAGTAAAACCCCTACGTACTCAAAAAGTCTGTTCCATAGGCTTTTGTTTAAATCAGTTTTTTATGTAACTCGAAGCAAACCCATAGGAAAAATGAAACTTTTCTGTAAATCGAAGCAAACCCATAGGGAAAATGATTTTTTTTATGTAACTCAATGCAATCTCAAAGGAAATCATGTCACATAAATTTATGTAAATTGGGACATTTATGTAAATTGGGACATGGTTTTAGCACAAAATCATTATGTAAGTTGAATTTTATGTAACTCGGGGCATTTGTAAGTTGGAGTTTTACTGTACTTCTATACTTTTATTAATCATTTGAAATTTTCAAAAGTAATAGGTGAATTAATGATCAGTGGAAGGAGTTGTAAAGATCTGTTTATTGTTTTGTGTTGCCATATAAGATAAAAACTGCAGGGTTGATTATCTCAACTTCTTTCTTTTATGTGGTATTTTTATTATTCTAACACTTCTGATTCTGTTTTTAATTTAAGTGATAGAAATGTATTTTTGAACTCTCCTTTTTACAAGAAAAATGCTAAGAGTCTCACTTTGCCCTGAAATTTAAACAAAATTAAAATGAAGAACATTTGATCAATGGAATTAATTTGGATTAGTATCCTGACCTTGGTTCTGTAAGTAAACAGTATTCTATGTTGAGAAGTTTAGTTTTTCCACTCATTGCTGTCATAGGTTCATGCGTGTTGATTTAGAAGATTGGCTCACCATTCTGTCAAAATTTGGGATTCTCTTCTCAATAGCTCAGCTGTTCAGCGAAAAGGATATCCCTGTTGCAATGTAAGATAGTAGGATTTATATGCAGCTGCTCCTAATTATCTATTTTTGATACTGTGTTGTACCCGTTGAACGGCATCAATCATAGACTATAATATGGAAAGATGTGATTTGTTTTTAAATTTTCTTAGGAACTCTGGAATTGAGAAGACCAGTGAATGGTGGACAGCCTATTTTGAAATATGTTTGGCTAGAATCCATGATTACTTATCATCTGCCGTTCTGAGTTGCAAAAGTGTGTTAAGTCCATTTTACACTGTCTTCACAATTTATATGGGAGCGTGAATCCCAAAAAGAACTGTCTGTGTTCTGGGATAAATTAAGGATTTCCTATAGAATGTACCCCAGAATCCTCTGTAACACTTTCCTCTTTGGCAGATATATAGAAATTCCTAGGCAGACAGATAGAAACAGAAAGGCTTTCTGGGAGCAAAAATCTGAAAAACAGTGGAACAATGAAAGTTAGTTGTTGCTTTCTTTGTACATTTGATAGTGTGCTTATAGACTTAAGTATTAGTAGTTCTTTGTCAGTATAAAAATAGATGCCTATTAATTTATTTTGGGAATGAATATGATCTTGGGCTTCTTCCATGTCTATGCTAGATATGAAACTGCCAAAACGAAGCCACCTTTTGGTGAAATCATTCTGTAGTTCCTTTTGCCTGACCCAGTGTGAGAAAGATTAGCTGGCACAAGGTTACCATTGTGATCTTGGTCTAAAGATAGTCTAACACAGTCTAACACAGGAGTTTTCAACCTTTTTAAGTCGGGGGCTGGGTCACGCTCCCTCACACAGCTTCGGGGACCGGATGGCCATTTTGCCCTTCCTCCACCACATGGCACTTCCTGGTGTGGTGGTCACGTGAAATGGCGCCATGGGCTGCATCCGGCCCACGGGCCACAGGTTGAGAATCCCTGGTCTAACACAAGACCTTATCCAGCTTATTTGGTTAGACCTGAAACCATGAACTTTACTAGGTCAATGCATAAGGGAACTTGTTATGAGTTAGCTTTAATTAGAGTTGGCAGACAATATGAAGGACCTCCTTGTGATCTGTACTCAAGCTTACTGGGCCAGATCTAGAATAATGCTAAGCCAAAGATTGTCATTCTATACATGAAATATATGCTTTTATTTTTCAGTCTGATAACTTACATGGTGGACAGTGGGGGAATGTTGTTGGTGTGATATATCTTGACTTCAGCAAAGCCTTTGACAAAGTGCCCCATGAGATTCTGATTAGCAGGCTAACAGAGTGTGACCTGGATAGCACAAGTGTCAGGTGGATATACAGTTGGTTACAGAATCGGACTCAGAGTGCTTTTTAATGACTCCTTCTCAAGCTGGGAAGAGGTAACAAGTGGAGTACCACAAGGCTTGGTTCTGGGCCCAGTGCTCTTCAACATTTTCATAAATGACTTGGATGAGGGAGTGCAGAGAATAGAGAATTTGCAGAAGACACAAAACTGAGTGGAATACCCAATACAGTACTTTGGTAACAGGAGCAGAATTCAAAAAGATCTTGATAGGCTTGAACACTGGGCTGAAACCAACAGAATGAAATTTAACAGGGATAATTGCAAAGCTTTACACTGCCGGGGAGGACAACGACGACGACTGACAGATGAACACTTACAAGATGGGGGATACTTGTCTCAGTAATAATACAAGTGAGAAGAATCTTGGAATTGTAGATCACTTGCTAAGTATGAGTAACTATGATGTGGCTGCAAAAAAAGCCAAGGCTGTTTCAAGCTGCATTAACAGAAGGATAATCTCCAAAACCTGTGAAGGTACTATTCCCTCTCTTTTCAACATTAGTTAGGCCACATCTAGAGTACTGTGTCTGGACACCACACTTTAAGAAGGATGCCAACAAAATGGAACAAGTTCAGAGAAGAGCGACAAGAATGATGAAGGGACTTCTGGAAACCAAACCCTACAAAGAAAGACCGAAAGAACTGGGCCTGTTTAGCCTTGAGAAAAGGAGACAGGGTGATATGATAACACTCTTCAAATACTTTAAAGATAGTCATAAAGTGGTGTGTGATCTGTTCTAAGTCATTCCAGAGTGTAGGACACATAATAATGGCCTCAAACTACAGGAAATCAGATATAGACTGAATATCCGGGGAAAGGGGGCTCTGAATGGTTAGAGCAGTACAATGGTAGAACCAACTACCTCGAGAGGTGGTGAGAGTTCCAATACTGGAAGCATTTAAGAGAGAGTTGGACAACCATCTGTCAGATCTGTTTTGATTTGGATTCCTGCATTGAGCAGGCGGTTGGACTTGATGGCCTAAATGGCCTCTTCCAACTCATTCTAGAAGATAAACTTCAGAGTGGTTACTTAGCATTGTTTCCTTAATGTGGAGAATTCTGGCTTGTTTCAGCTATGATCTCTTTAAACTGGGGATGGATGATCTTGGTCAGACAGTGAATCAAATTCCAATTTGGCCAGCGATCCAAGGGTTTCACCCCATCTACCCAAAAGTATTTCTCCTCCCCCATAGAAAGGAAGTCCAGTCTGCCACTGAGGAACAATAACACAGTGACATGGCTCTCAGTTACTCTTCTGGCTTATGTTCAGCTTTTGTGTACTTAACCTATCTAGTTTATACTTATTTAACTGTTTTATATTGTTACTGGCCAAAAAAAATATGTAAAATAAAAGAATTTTTTTTACCTCATTTGAATTAACTGATTCAGGAAATGTTGAGTTGGGTTGAATACTTCTGAGTTAATTTACCTCCTGGTTTCCAACTGCAAATTAACTCAGATGTACTCAGTCTGATTGAAGACTTCCTGGGTTAGTTAGGTCAAATCAAATGGGAAAAAAGCTGAAAGGTAAAGGTTTCCCTTGCTCGAAAGCCAGTCGTATCCGACTCTAGGGGTCAGTGCTCATCTCTGTTTCAAAGCCGAAGAACCAGCACTGTCTGCTTCTGCAGATGTTTCCGTGGTCATGTGGCAGGCATGACTAGACACTGGAGCACACGGAACGCTGTTACCTTCCCACCAAAGTGGTCCCTATTTATCTACAGTAGACCCTCACATAACGATGTTACTTGGTTCCCCAAGTAGCGTCATTATGCAGAAAACATTGTGCAGTTTCCTATGGGAGATCTCCCGCAGAACGACAAAAAACCATCGTTATTTGCACAACAATGTTTTTTTTTTGTCATTGTGCAGGAGATCACGTGGGGTGCGTCAGCGTTGTTAATCAAAAATAACGTTATTTGAATGCGCCGTTAATCGGGGGTTCTCTGTACTTGCAATTTCTTGCTTTCAAACTGCTAGTTTGGCAGGAGCTAGGACAAAGATGGGAGCTCATTCCGTCCTGCAGTACTCGGGAATCGAACTGCTGACCTTCCACCTCCCAGTCAGCATCTTAGCCACTTGAGCCACTGTAGTCCCTTCAAATAGGAAAAAAGCTGAAAAGCTTTTTTAGCATTTACCTCTTGCTTTCACCTTTTATTCTATCAAATGGAAAAAAGCTAAAAATAAGAGGTAAATGCTAAACAAGTGTAAACAAGGGGGCTATGTATGAAATAGCTACTGGAAAAGCAGCTAGTGGCTGTGGCACTTTTTGTGTGTGCAACATTACTGTACAGTTTTTAAAAAGTGGTTACTGGGTGACTACAAAAAAAATTTGCATGTAGCCTTGGGATTCTCAAAGCCCTTTTGGCTTAAAACAAATCAGAATCAAAGTCTTACTTATGATTATGTTTTTTTACCCACAGTTGTGTAAACAAGCCAGTTTCAAGAGCTGTGATATACGGAGGAAATCCAGTCACTTGCTCCTTCAGTTTTCTTATGAATCACAACTGGAAAATGTTGTTTAATAACAAATTAGATTTTTCCCCCTGAAAATGACAGGTAAAATAGAAGTAGGAAAATGAGATAATGGGAAAACAGAAAAGAATATTGGTGGTTGGCATCAGATGAAATGTGGTTCTCATGCTATGTAGAAAGTTATGCAGGGTTTGACTCTTCTCCCTCTATTTCAGAAGTGCTCTGAATTGTTGCACTAGGAGCCCTGGTGGTGCAGTGGTTAAACTGCTGTACTCCACTTAAAGATTGTAAGTTCGATCCTGGCCAGGTCTAAAGGTTGACTCAGCCTTCCATCTTTATGAGGTCTGTAAAATGAGTACCCAGCATGTTGGGGGCAAAATGCTAATTAACTTGTGAACCACCTAGAGAGTGCACTAAGCACTATGGAGCGGTATAGAAGTGCAATTGCTTTGCTTTGCTTAAATTACATAGATAATGAGAAAAAGAGGCTTTGTTTGCATAACAGTTATTAAAATCATAGTTTTTATGATCAGGAATGAATTGCAATTAGCCACCCTACCCCTCACCCATACTTGAGCTGAAGAGATTAAAGGTTGTAAAACCGGTTTGTTTTAAACAAAGCCAGTTTAAGCTAGAATCAAACTTGTTTTCAGATTTTAAACTAAATTTGGTTAGAAAGAAACATATTTCTCTAAATATATATGTAATAGATAATGTATGTTATTACAGTCAAGTTGATTTGAAACCCTAGGAGTGTCCAAGGTATGTAAAATATTTAAGAAATGATATTGCCGCCCAGTGGGTCCTCTTGCCAAGGTGGGAATTTGCACCAGGTGTCATGAATCCTATTAAAGCCCTACCTATTACAATGTCATAGCTCTCATAATGATTACTGCAGCTTGCTTTAAAGTGTTAAAGGACAAGCTACTTCTCTCTTGCTTGCAGAGGAGGAGGAGGAGAGTGAACATGTGAGGCTGTGGTTTATAGCTGCCTAAATTTGGCCACAGTTTCTAGTTTTCCAAGCCATGGTTCAAAGGACTGTATGAGGCCCCTGTAATTATATGGTCACTTATTTCTTTACAGTAGCATAACATCTTAGTTTAGTTGAAATCTAGATTGTTGTCATTTTGGACTCAATAAACCTTTGTTTGAGAAACCCTACCAAACAAAGATTAGAAATCATTGTTTGAAAGCTCTAGTTACTGTATATTTTAGCTCAGGAGTTCTCAACCTTTTAAAATCGGGGGCCGGGTCACACTCCCTCAGACAGCTTCGGGGGGCCGGAAGGCCACATTGCCCTTCCTCCACCACATGGCACTTCCTGTTGTAGTGGAAGTGTGTGTGTGTGTGGGGGGGGGCATATGAAATGGTGCCGCGGGCTGCAGGTTGAGAATCCCTGTTTTAGCTGAATACATGTCTAATTACATATTTCATGGGAAATGGTATGTATATATATTTGAACAATGTAAAAGAATAATTGCTTTGGCATAATATGTAATTTTCTCATAAATAAATATGAATCATGGTTTTAGAAATAACTAGCATAGGTTGCCCGGCGTTGCCGGGCTGTTATAAATTGTGTTTTGTTTTGTTTTTTGTTTTTTTGGGGGGTGAGTTAAAAATCAACAGAGAATGCTATAAATTTTTTATTTTATTTATTTAACATATGTTTGTTATTTGTGTAAACTTTTGATTTATTGTTATTTTTTTGACTTGTTTTTACTCTTGTGGCATCTAGGTAGGGCTGTTGTATTTTTGACTTGTTTTTAATATTTCAGCCTGCAGGTGGGGCTGTTGGTTTTGGTTGCGTTTCATGTGTTTTTTCTCACCCGGCCTCTAGGTGGGGCTTCTTCAGGTAAGTAGTCTTTGTTTCTTCATTTCTGTTCCGGAGTCGTGGAGGGAGGACGTGCTGGTGAGTTCTTTGGGTTTTTTAAATTTGTTTTTGTTTTTTTGGTGTTGGACTGGTGGGTGTTTCTGTTTTTTCTTTTATGTTTTTTTTTGGGGGGGTTAGATTGTTTAATTGTTTTGTTTATTTGTGGTTGGTTTTTATGTTTCTGATTTCTTTTGTGATTATTTGTTTAATTTGTGGTATTTTTGTTGTTTGAGTTTAGGTATTTTTGTGTTGTAGTTAGATGTTTTTTCTGTGCTTTCATGGTATTTTGGGTGGTTTTGTTTGTGGATTTTGTTTATTGTTTTGTTGGTTAATGTGCTTGTTTAATTATTTATTTGTGTTTTATTATTTTTGATGTTTGGCGTTTTGGGTAAATGTTTGTTTTTGTTGTTAGTGTGTACTTTTGCGTGAAGAACGGGCTGCCTGTTGGTTCCTCTTTTCCCCATTGCTGCTTCGAATCTTGGTTTTGATGCAGCAATGGGGAAAAGGAGGAGCCGGCAGTCAGCCCGTTCTCCCCCTGGTAAGGTTTGTTAGGTAGGTCGGGGGAGAAGGAGGCAGAGAAGAGCTATCTGCCTGACGATGGTTCTCTCCTCTCTGTCTCCTTTCTCTCCTGGCTTACCTAACCGGTGACCGGCAGGCAGCGATCCGTAAGGGGTGGTGCTCTTCCTTGCGGATTTCTGGCTGCTGCTTTTGTATTACCTCTACCGCTGTTTCGTGTTAGTTCTCGAAACAGTGGTGTTGGAAGTACAAACGCAGCAGCCAGTCATTCGCCAGGGAGGGTGCTTTCCCTGACAAACTGCTGTCTGCTGCTGCTGTTTTTTTTCCACCCCAGCTCAACTTTCCTTGAGGCTGGTGGTGGACTTGCCGTGTCTTCGGCAGGGTAGCGTGGAGGAGACGGAGTCCCTCTTCTCCCCGTTGCTCCGGGAAAGAAGGCCGGCGGGTGTCTCACGGTGGATTTTTGACGCTTGTTTGTTTTGCGAGGCTGTGAGGCGCTGTGTCTGCCTGCTGTGGACTTGCGCTCCTGTTGCGGGATGCCTGCATTTTTTAATTTTATTTTTTGCACGCCGGCTTTCTCAGCATTCTGCACGCTCACGGCGCGTAGGACGCTGGGACTTGGAGTTTTGTGCTTTTTGTTTGCATTCGTGCAGCGTTTTTTTTCCTGCGGCTCGATTTTAATTGGCCGCACCGTGTTTCCCAACATTCTTTTTGCTCATGCCTCTCAGCCTGATTGGCTGAGGTGCGGCGCGGCACACAGGACGTTGGGAAGTGAAGTTCTTTTCCTTTTTTCGTGTTCGTGGGGCTCTTGCCCCTGTGGCACCTTTGGCAACCCTGCAGTAACCTCCGGGCTGGGTTCAGGTGAGTGCAGGAGGCTCGGTACGGGATAGGATGGACAGGTGCAGAAACATATAGCAAGTTCCAACGGTTAACCCTTGGATTTATAGGTATAGATAAAACAAAACAAGTTTCTTGGTGTTGGGAACAGGAATTTGTTGTTGTTGTTGTTTTATAATGCCTGAAGTTGATGGATCTTAGAGCTTGGAGACTGATTTCAGAAGATTCAATGAAGATTGTTGTTCAATATTTTTTTAAAACTATTGGTTAGTATTGAATGGCATAGATGACAAATCTCACAAATGGGAAGTTTGTGACTAGAAATTGTACTGCAACTCTTTCCTTCTGCGATTCCCTGTTTTGCAGTATTCAACGCTGGGACGCTGGGTAGTTTGCAGGCCTCATTGCCAAAATATGTTTTGGATGTGGCTCTGTATCCTCTTATTGCTTCCAGACTGCATTTTTCTCACTCGATTGCCTCTCTTTACCTTTCATCCATATCCTGCGCTGCCTAATACAAAGGAGCCTGTGTCTGCTGCTTTGCCTTGCAGCCTCATACTACCTCTGCCATAGAAGTCCATCTGTAAATTTAGTTCAAGACCTACTTTTTAATATAGTGATATGTAGTAAATATCAGTATTGTTTTAATTTACTATTTCCTTGTTTGAAGTGTTTAAGTTGACTGAGAGTGTGACAGGATGAAAACTTGTTATTAATAGTTGTGTAGACTAGTTTTAACCTTTTAGAGCTGTTTGACATCAACAATATGGTTATGAAATGCATGTTGCTTTCAGGTAATAAAGATGAGTTACTCCAGTTGCTTGAACAACTTCATCCAGACATTAGTCATGAATGGATCACCATCAAACTGGAAAGAGGTATCTAGTAAGATTCCTTAGGGATTAGAGCTTAAAGCAGCACAGGTTGTCTTTGTTAGTGGCCCATAACCCTTCACAAATGGATTGGAAATGGACTGGATTTAGAAAATTCTCGTAATGGCCACAATAAAACCAATGATTTATAGTGCTGTTTCAGACTGCATTTACAGGAGTCTGCTGAGAGTGATTGTTCAGCAAGCCCATAGTTTCAATTGATGTGAATCAAGATTTGGCATTCTGAATGTCTTGAGGTGGGCCAGGGATATGTTTTTGATTCTTTGGTATGATTAAGAGTTTCAAGAAACTCAGCACCTAGTTAGCAAAGATTTATTGTTTTTCAACTGAATATTAGACACAAATACAGTAATAAGAAATTATTCATTGTCCTTTCTACAGACATGCAGTAGGGCCCTTCTTCATAGAAAGCAGAGACTATTTGTCAGGCAGTTGTCAAGCTCACTGCTCATTCTGCCAGTATAATATTGATACATGAATGAAGGCATAGTTTTTGTAGTATGCAATTGATATATTAAGGTACAAAATGTATGCTAAAGATTACTACACTGTTACAGAAGAATTTCTTAGCATAATGATTTCCAATAAGAAGTTGTATATGTGAACTCACTATTTTGAGTAACGAAACAACTTATTTCTTAAGTAGTATTTTGGTTGACCAAACATCATTGCCCTCAAGCAAGATTCTACTTAAATAGTAAAACCCCGGGTTACAACCGCCTTGGTTTAAGTTTGCTGCGGTTTACAACGGCAAATCCTATGGAAATGTCGTCCCGGTTTACAAGTTTTTAATGTATTTTTTTCCCAGTTTACAACGATCAATTCAGGACCATTTTTTAATTTTTCAATGCATCCCTATGGATGTTTCTGTTTACATTTTTTTCGGTTTACAATGGAGGCTGTTGGAACGGACCTTCGTCATAAACCGGGGTTTTACTGTAATTGTAGCAATTTTGCTCAGATGTTGTACTCATACTGGATCATTGGATATTGATACAAAAAACCAAAATCATGTTATCCATTTGTAATGGGATGCTGCAATATTTATTTTACTACCGGGTCATTAAAAACCTTCGGTCAGATTCATATTTTTATACTTCTATCATACTTAAAGTAGACCCATTAAAATTACTGAGAATTAATTTAGTAATGACAAATGTATCTTACTAATTTCTGTAGGTCTTGTCTTAGCATAAACAAGTTTATAAAAATATAGCTTTGTTTTAATACATGTATATATCCAAAATAACTCTTCTTCAGATCATCTCTATTTAGAATACCAACATTTTCTATTCTGCATTTTTGTGACAGATGTGTCAGTTTCATTCCTTCTGAGGCAGTCAGAGCAGATGGTAAGCAATGAAATAGTTCAGACATATTAGGTGTGTTATTTCTATCCTATTCCATACCTATCTTAGAATTGGAGAATGTTGTCTAAGCTGGGTGGTGGATTCAGTGAATGTCATGGGATAATCCTTTGCTCTAAATTTGAAAGGCTTATTAACAGAAAATCAAGTCAAAGAAACACTTTATCTACATGAAATTCAAAGCATCTTATATGTGTCACAGTTGTAGTTAAATGTACTGAAGAATTGTAACAACTTTATCTAGAATAGCTATATCTTAAAAGGTAGCTCTGGTTATAAAGGCTTTAGAAAAGGAGTCACATACAGACTATGTTTGCAGTAGGTTGATTTATATAAATTGTTTTCAGGCTCCTCCCAAAAACAGGTGGTTTGTTTCACACAGGAAACTGCCTGAGGGCATGAATGTATGTAAAACACTGCTGAAGAGAAATACTTATACAGTATGTTGTACATGGGGAGGAGGGGACTAGTAGTGAAGTTTAGACATACAACAAACTTGTTAAGCTATAAATAACTTGAATAAATTGCCCTGAAAATACAGTTTAGGTTCTTGTGATATTGTTAAAAACAACTTCCCATTATATTATGAGCTATGGACTGGAATTGGCACTACGAAATTGAATCTTAGGAAAATGAAGTTCTTATACCAACACAGTATGGAGAAGAACTGGTAGCTTCATGCCTATATAAGTGTACTCAGTGCCCTTCAAAATGTACCATCAAAGATTTGATGTTAGCTGCCCTGGATATTCTGGATGTTGCCTATTATTGGGTGAAAAAATATCTGATATATTTATTAATTATGCAGTGGTGCTTCTGATATAATCAATGAAGAAAGAAATAAGTATGAGCATTATAGATAGAGTGCATCTAGCTGAAATGTAACTAACTTTACATTGATGTCCTAGAACTAAATACAAAACCCTAAATGCTAGGAGTTTTAAAAGATTGCATATTGTTTCAAAGGAGCATAAGAAGCAGTATTTAGAATAAAGTTGTATAGCTTTCCCCAAAGGAGTTGTTGAAGTGGCATTTTCGTTGAATGAAGCCTGTATTAGGCTTATACTGAGGCAATCTTGGCTTTCAGTCTAAATCAGAGAAGGGCAGTATTAGTGGGGCCCAGAGCCATTTCCCACAATTTCTGGCATTGCGACAACTGCAGTCCAAAGGATGTGCGACCAAAGTAGAAGTGCTTGTTCGGAGAGGTTTCTTCTTCTTTTTTTTTTTTTTAGATTTTCAAAATAAATGGCCTTGGGTGGCAAAGTTCACAGGGAAGGGTTACGCATGCCAGAACAACCTCAGGTGAAAGGAAAGGTAGATCACTGAGTACTCTGGAGAAGTCTGGAAATATTGCAGACTGCTAATCTTAGGTCATAAAGTAGCTACTCTCATTTTAAATCACCTGAACAGTTTTTCTATTTGTACTGTATTTACTTGCTGGAGAGATACCCAGTCCTGTTTTTTTGTAAGTTAGTCACACATGTCTAAATGAACACTGTTTGCAACATCTCACCTGTTTTTGCTTTCTGTTGTCATACTGTATGCAAGGTTGTTAACCAGAAATAAATGTTTATTTTAAATTACTGAAAATTTGGAAATATATAGAGTAAATATATAGAGTTTATTCATCTCATATACTGAAACTGCCAGCCTAAGCATGCTTATTAAGCAGCACCAAACATAGTGGCTTTTTCTTTGGGCAAACCTGCTTAAGTTTACATTGTGAAATTTAGTAATTTTGTTTTTATATGAAGAGGAAGGAAAAGTTAATTTTAATGTGCTGTTTAGAAATAACTAATATTTCTCTGTTTGTTTGTTAAACAGAGTTTGTGGATGCACTTAGATGTTTGCAATGAGCACTGTGGCTGGCATGCCCCAGTGTTTTGGATACCAATGCACAGAACTCCATAGTAATCGAATTTATCAGAAACGAACGTCATGAGCATAGTGGTCCCATTGGGAGTTGACACAGCAGAAACTTCATATTTGGAAATGGCTGCAGGCTCAGAGTAAGTATTGTAAGATAACTGCAAGTTTGCCACATTTGTTCGATTTCATTCTCCACTTTATTTATTTTTGTACTGTATATTGTGAAGTTTTAGTTGGCTCACTTCTGCCTGTGGTAGTCAGGATGAATGTTTGCTGAACATTATCAAGACATGATATATTTAAATTATAGTTCTAAGGTGATATCTTTTAGGATTTCTTAAGTGAATACTTCTGTTTCAGCATGGAATGAAGCCCATTTGATCCTTGGGTGGGGGGAATGCGTTATTTTACATATATTAATTGTGGATACCCAAATGTAGTACAGTATTTATTGCACTTTGACAGCTAGAGTGAACCTTAATTAACATGACCTGTTTTTTTTCTAGTGAATATTGTTTAGTGAAGTTCAGAATGTTGCTTAAAAAATAGCCAAGAGTATCTATATCTTCTGCATTGCCTTCATTGGGCTTTCACAAAAATGTATTTAAAAATAAAAGTTAATCTCTAGTACTCTGCTTATACTGCCACTAGATGTCATTAATGAAACTTACAATAGTTTCAGATTTAGCTAACAGCATATGGGCCGACTCCTACATGTCATATGTGTTCACAGAAACAAACAGCTATTGCTGATATGAGTGTATTTCTGCCTTGCAATCATTTTTATGTTGTGGTGTTGTATTTCACAGCATTGTTGTCTTTGTTTGTCAAACTGATATAGTGTTCACTTGATAGCTCACACACCTATAGTAGTTTTAAATGAGTATCATAACTTGACATCCTTGTGGAGACTCATAGTTTTCTTCTAAACCTTTTGACCTGTATATTGATACTTTGTTCTTTTCTGGTGAAATATATGAAATCTATATATTAGTGTAAGAATAAAGTGCAAGAATATCTAAATGCAGCATCTTTTGTCATTCTATTTGTTTTCCAGACCTGAATCTGTAGAAGCTAGCCCTGTGGTAGTTGAGAAGTCAAACAGTTATCCACACCAGCTATATAACAACAGCTCTCATCATTCACATGGTTATATTGGTTTGCCTTATGCAGTAAGTTTTGCTTTATAAGAATTTCATTTATAGTTCTTTAGTAATTAAAATATGAAGTTTGTCTTCTTTAGTTAACTTTCTCTGGCTGGTTATAGAAAGATTTCATTGAAACAGCCAATATAATAGAAAGATTAGTTTACCTTTCTCCTGGTTCCAAAATGTAAAGTCGAAATTCTTTTTTTTAGAGTTTTTTCTTGTTGCCTTTGTTGAGTAAGTCCCCCCCCCAAAAAAAAAAAAAAAAAAAAAATTTGAGGCTAAAATGTCTTCAGATAGTACTGGTTTGCTTGGCTCAGTTTTTATGTTTTTAGAGTACAGTATTTTACCAAAGAGGATGTATTACAGTACTCTTAAACAGCACCTATTTGGGATAGTAAAAGTAACTACTGTATATAAAAAGGAGACACCTGATCGTCAAAGAGAATAATGTATGTATAAGTATTGAAGGATTTGTGGATCCATCATTGCTACCTGTATTTTGAATTGGTGCTTTAAAATGGAATGTATGTACTTTGCGTCAGCACTCCTTGTAAAATTCAGCTCAGATAAATATTTCTGTTCTGTTGTGTCATGATTGAAGAACATGAGTATGTATAGTAGGGCCTTGACTAGCATTATGCTTAATGATGCCTGACAGGTTGGATGTACATTTTAGCGATAAATAGATGCTTCTTTCATCAATACAGATGAGAAGTGAATATAAAAAACCAAGTAAGTGTACTGACCTACCCCAACGGGGCATGGTCGCAGCAGAGAGTCTATTAAAGGAGAGTCCAAATAGCAAAGTCCAAAGAGCAAGCCAAGGTCTGGTTACTGGTAGTTCAAGCAAGCGTCTAGTCCAAAGGATGTCCAGGGGCGGAGTCAGGGTTGGCAGAGAAGTCAGGGTCACAGCAGGTAGTTTAGGCAGACAATCACAAGAGGTATCCGAAGTCAAGCAGGGCGTCGGTCTTTGCACTGAAGAATTGTACCAACACTGGAATGCTTCAACAAGCTTGCTTAAAAGCCTCCCAGCTAATCGCTATCAGCTGGAAGCCTTCTCTGGTAACTAGCTCTAGCTTGCTTGTGTCGCAGGTATAGCTTCTTTCTGAATCTTTCCTTGACTGAGGACTGATCACTGTCAGAGTCAGAATTCTGATCTGACAGGTCTTCTGCCTGGGGAAACAGAGTTGAGCCAGAAGCAGGCTGAGATTCCTGGTTTAGGACATTCTCAGGTTCGGGTGCAGGCAGAACTGGGCCGGGCATAGGAAGTGCCTCCTGAGAGGTTATCTTCGGAATCTGATGAGGACTGGATCACAACAGTAAGCAGGAGAAATTTGGAGAAAATACCTATGCTAATTAATAGTGGGTAATGAGTAAAATGGAAATGAAAATACTATTATTATCTGCTTTACACTTACAATCTTCTTAATCAGTAGCTACACCAAGCTGAAAGTATACACCAAAATCCTTCAGGTAATAGAACCAGTTGTAGTAAAGCTCTTCAGTAATCACATAAATAATCTTGTAGGTTTTCTGGGACTGGTTTTATGCTCTACACCTTAAACCAAGCTGCTCCACTTAGAATCTTGCATAATGTGTTGATACAGTATGCATTATCAGATGTCTCAGTGGGAAAAAAGTTTTGAAAAAGTTATGTCATCTAAAAAGTGCCACTGCATTTCTGTGCAAAAAAACCAACACCATGAAGGGAGTACTTAAATTGACTCCACAAAAAACGTTTCAGAAACATATGTCAGTCTCCAGGCTTTGGACATAATCCAGCAACTGAGGTTTCTCATCTGGCCCTTGGGTGATTTCTAACGAAGACCAATATCTGAAGGCAAAATGAGAAAAATGTCTGTTACTTCTTTTGAGTGATGGAAGAACAGTAGGGTTTCCTTCTGTGTTTGCAGAGTGAAGGGCAGGTGCTCTGTTGGTACTATGTTCTCCACTGTAGACTAAAGCATTCGGGCTGGCCTTTCAGCTGAAATGAAAGGTCAGAACCTTGCAACCAATATCATTCAACTCATGGAGAGCTGAGGAAAGTAGTCCCCCACGTCTCACCCAACAAAGGTTACCTAGCCCCAGTATATGCTGAAATAGAAAATTTAAATGTTTTTATATACATTTCCCTCCCAGGATCATAACTATGGAGCTCGCCCTCCTCCAACACCTCCAGCTTCTCCTCCTCCATCCGTTCTTATAAGCAAGAATGAAGTAGGCATATATACTGCTCCAAATTTTGATGAGACCTCCAGTGCTACTACTATCAGCACATCTGAGGATGGAAGTTACGGAACTGATATAACCAGGTGCATTTGTGGATTTACACATGATGATGGATATATGATCTGCTGTGACAAATGCAGGTAGAGTAATCCTAAATATACACAGATTCTTAAATATTTTACTATGCACTTTTGGGTCCTTAATTAATCAGAGCCAGTTTCCTCCCTTACTATCAGTTTTCAGGCCAGTCACAGGTGTTATGGGGCATTGTATAAACATGGAAGAAATCAAAGCCGTTGTCATTTTTTCATTGTAGTAGTTTCTGTTTTGTCTTCAGGACAGACAGGGAAGGTGGCAGGTCAGCCAGGCCAGTAAAGATTGTGCAAATGGGGTATTTTATAAAGATTACACCTCAGAGTTCATTGTTGCAGAAAGATAAGAGGGAGGTTGTTGCAATTACTGGGATTCTTGAACCAGCAAGAATGGAAAGACACGTGTCATTTGAATGCAATGCAGTGTAGAGAGAGAAGAGATCTTAATCAGCTTGGTTCTCCCTCTAAAGCACCAGCCTTTTATTGATCATTTCACAGAGAATTTAACACACACAAAGGAGAATCAAAAGTCCCCCTCCCTTCACCTGAGCGCCAGGTGAGGAGCTAGATTGTGACTTGAACAGCTTTGAATGGATCCTCAAGGCTCAGATTAATGTCATTGGTATAGTGGTGGAGTTCCATGTTGCTCAAGATGCAGCATTGCATTATTTTAAGTTATAAGCACAGTTGCACAGGAAACCCTGGAGATACTACAGTAGCAATAACAATAGCAATTACACTTATATATCACCCGTTAGTCTGGGCACTTCACTAGGTAATTAGCATTTTTGCCACCCCCACAAACTCAGTAGTCATTTTGCCGACCTTGGAAGGATAGGAGTCGGAGTCAACCTTGTCCTCTGTCAGGATTGAACTCACAACATCAGCAGTTTTTGGCTTCAGTACAGTGGTTTAACCACTGCACTACCAGGGCAACAGTATGAGTATTGCTGGTGGTTTTCTTTGGAACTGTGTTTTTAAAGATTGCAAAACGGCATTTTGAATTCAATGGCAGTGCAAGGTGTGCCTTGTGAGTTTTGTTGGAGAAACTGCTATTCAAAGAAACATGTTATGTGCTGCTTACTTGCATATCTTAAATGTTTTCTGTAGTTATGAATTAAGTAGCGTGCTTCTTTTTTAATTTTCCCATAGTTCCAGGTGGAGCCTTTTCAGTAGTAGCAGGTTTTGCGGAATTAGTGGATTTCAATGCGTAATAGAATGAAGTTTGGACAAATATCGTACTGTATAGCACTAATTAGAGAAACTTGAAGCTATTTTATAAATTTTAATACTTCATGAAAGTAATATGTTCTTGGTTTTCTTTTTTAATTTAGTGTTTGGCAGCACATTGATTGCATGGGGATTGACAGACAGCATATTCCTGATACATATCTCTGTGAACGTTGTCAGCCTAGGTGAGTAGTAGATAGTTAATACAAAATTGTTATTGCCTTATAGTTTGAAACTTATCTAGAATGTTCACATTATATGCAGTTTGTTTTCACAATATTTTGTATTTGTAATACTGATTTTTTTTAAAATCGTGTCAAAAGCACACAAAGGTGCTTTCTGGGTTGAAAGGGTTTTTACTGGAGGAACTCCACTCAGGGAATGCCTGAATGAGGCTCCTTTCATGTCCCCAAGATCTTTTCCCACGGAAGTGATCCCTGTTTATCTACTTGCAATTTCTTGCTTTCGAACTGCTAGGTTGACAGGAGCTAGGACAGAGACAGGCACTGAAAATTATTTTTTCTTACTATTACAACAATGGTTGGTTTCTTTGTCATTAACAAAAAATGAATCCCTCAGAAATATGCATTTGACAATTATTAAATGAAAACCTTGATGAAAGTATATACCAACATTTGTGACCATCTGGAAAAATATATCCTGATTTGTTAATAAATCATGCTATATATCATTATCATTAAAGTTACATGAAATTAGTCAGAATAGATTTAATAAATTGAAAGCTCAGTTGTCACAGTGCAAATGGTGCACAGAGCTTTTGCATGTGGATCATTTCAACTGTGCATACAAAAGTTTTCAAGATGAAACAGTACATCTTCCAACAGTTTTGCTCATGCGCTAATCACCTGTCTCAGAACACTACAATTCTATGGGAAGCCGTTAGACTAGCCCCATCCTACTGCGCATAACCATGCGCCCAACAACCTCCCCCCTCAATTATAACCAGCTAACATGCAAGCATGACAGAGGGGAGGTAGAGTGGGTTGTGTGACTTCACAGTAGACCACTTGAAGAACAAAAATTACAAGTAAGTAACCTGTTTTTCTTCTTTGTGGTCACTATGAATCACACAAATCAAATCTCAGCATAAAAACATTTTCCAGCTGCTATTGTTAGAATTAGGACAATTGGCAATCTACTGGCATTTCACAGTATCTCATGTGAGGTGTAGCTTTTATCCCTAGCTCTCATTTATTTGCTGTTGACACAGAAAAGACTTGCAGTCATTGGGTAGTATGGGAAGTTAGTCAACTGATTTTTCCAGTTCACGTTGTTTAGAGGAAGATTGAAAAACAGCTGCAATGTCTGTTTAGGAACAGGGTTTGATTAAGGTAGCCATCCCATTGGTATCTGGCCAGATTATCCCGCTATGGTAATAGAGTAGTCCATACTGCCAGCGACTCAACACCGAGTGTCAGGCGGCAGTCAACTAACCTAATCTGTGTAGAAAATTACACACGATTAAGGGCTGAAATCCAGTAATAAACTTCAGCTAGCACAGGCCCAAGAAATCAGAAGAACTTACATATATATTGACTCGGCATGTCCACACTGATTCATTGGGTGCATTCAAATTGTGACTTAATACTATATTTCATCCAGTATTTTTTTAATTACAGTACTTCATGAATATATTTTATTATGTGATTTTAGCTAAAGATGTCAGCTTTCTGAAACAGAAATGCTGGAGCAGCATAGGGCAGTGCTGGCAAACCTATGGCACACGTGCCAGAGGTGGCACTCAGAGCCCTCTCTGTGGGCACCCATGCAGTCACCCCAGCATAGAGTTCATCCCACCCCTCTGCCTAGCAGCTCAATGGGAGTGCTTCCTCCCTCCCCCCAGCACAGAGTTCACCCACCCCTCTGCCCACCAGCCCAATGGGAACGCTCCCTCCCTCCCCCCCCGGCACAGAGTTCACTCTGCCCACCAGCCCAATGGGAGTGTTTCCATCCTCCCCTGTTGCTATGTTGGCACTTTGTGATAAATAAGTGGGTTTTGGGTTGCAGTTTGGGCACTCAGTCTCAAAAAGGTTTGCCATCACTAGCATAGGGGGTTCATGTGGGATCATCTCCAGCTATATACTGATATTGGTTATATCACTGTTTTGGTTTAGCCTTTGTATCAAGAGTAACGTTTTTTGTCAGAATTTATGTGGTAAACGGAATAAAATGTAGAAATAGTCATATATATTTTAATTATTTACTCCATTTAACATGCAGGATTAATGTACTGGCTTTTGAGATTCAAATATAATGCTTGTTTTCAGCTTCATCTCTTTTCCTTTTTTAAAACAGGGCTTTAGATAAAGAAAGAGCAATGCTGCTGCAGCGTAGAAAAAGGGAAAATATGTCAGGTAAATGACAAACTTCATTAAGTTTAAGACTTGATCATTGGTACTTCTTAAATAAAGTGACGCAATGCTCTGTAAATTTTTAAATTTAACATTTTATCATTTTCTAGTTACTAATTTTTCAGGTAGATGGAATGCAATTTTTCTGGATGGTTGTACAGTTTGCTCTTCCTCCCTAACATATTCACAGGGAATATTTTTGGACCCGTGGATAACTCATCCCATGGTCATTGGGCTTGCCCTCTACTGGTAAATGAGTATAATGTAACGTTTTTGTTCTGTAATTGTAGAATACAAGTGTATGCAGAATTCTATTTTAAAAAACAGCTTCTGTTGACAGTATTAATCCAAATGAAAAATCATTGTGCAAGTATTTCAAATTAACCAAACTAACATACATACATATATATGAGGATCAAAGTTCAAGTGTCTTCTCAATAATAAATTGTAGAAAGCCATGCATCAGTCAGGGATATATTATGGACATGTTGAAAGTAACAATCCTATTTTTATTAAGAGGCCAATTGAGGATCTTTATGAAGTGGCTACAGTGCTTCTGAACTGATAGAGATAGTTGTCTGCTAATGGGTAATACCTGCAATGTTTTGAGGCTCTAGTATGCTTGTGGACAATTACTGTTGACAGTGGCAGAGGTGGAATCTTTTAGGGGCTCATCATCACCTATAGAAAACTTTATTTCCACAGAAACTTTGCTGCTGATGGTACATAATAGGGCCTTTCAGGGCAGCTTTTGATCTTCAGGATGTAAATACCTCATGAACCTCATGTGTATAGTGAGTTGGAGTAAATGTTTAGTCCATCCCGATGGGAATCAATGAGAGAGAAGATTTTTCAAGGACCTCTGCATCTTGCCAAAGTCCATGAGAGGATGAGTCCCAATGACCATTACATTATACATTGGCAGCCTCTCATGTTCACCTTTTGTAAGTTTCAAACACCCTTTGGATTTCAACAGCAGGACACTTTTACAATTCAGAAAAGAAACTTGTATGTAGGGAGAACGGTACTAACTGCTTCTGGTTTGGGGTCTTTTACTCCCAAAACTTGTCTTGGGAAGTTCTGGCTGAATTTTTATGGGGCTGAAAGTTCTCAGATTCCTAAAGTCCCATTTCTGCATAATATCTTTGACACACAATATCTAATGATATGGCTACCAAGTTGGTCACTGAAAGCAGGAAAGGGTACAGAGAAGGACCACCAAAATAATCAGGAGGTTTGAAGTGCAAGCATATTTGAGAGTAAGCAAAACAACAGCAAAAATAAAAAATGTTGTGGCACCTTAAAGACTAACTCCTGTATTTAAATGTGATCTTTTGTGGATCAAGTCCATTTTATCTATAACATGCACACAGCATTAGAGTCTAGGATCACACAGTGACACTGAAGTTGGGAGAGGTTCAGGATAAACAGGAGGAGGTTATTCTCCAGATGTAGCACTCGCCACTCTTGGTATTGAAAGGTGATTGGACAAATTCAAGGAGAACAAGGTTGTCAGTGGCCATTAGGCTTGAGAGGTGTATGCTACACCCCAGATTTGAAACAGCATGTCTGTGAGTACTGTTTGCAAGGAAGCTGTTGAACTACTGTCTTCCTTCCCTGGCTTTCCATAAGCAACTGGTTGGTTACTGAGAGGAGTAGGAACCTGGGCTAGGAGAGACTTTGATTTAATGAAGCAGAAATTACTTTTTAGCAAATTAAGCTATGATGCAACACTAAATATTAGGTCTACATTCTACATGCATTGGAAAGGGAAACAGGTGCCAAATCAAGTTGTTTTTGGCTTATGGTACTTTAGTTTTCACTAATTGTTTTACAGCTGGAATATTTTCCTGTTGTTTTTATTTTTGTTTGCAGTAGATCAATTGTTATACCCTATGGTTTGCATGATCAGGTTTCAGGTATTCCTAAAAGATGAAGTTAAAGGATATTTTGAATCACAGTCATTTTGAATGAGGACTGTCAGTGAGCTCAGGTATCTTGTGACAGCCTGATCATGGAAAGATAGGTCTCTGTAGCTTACTGTAAATCAAAGTGGCCTCCATACCTGAAAGTGGATACTAAATGAGAAATTACATACTGTATATAGTACAGTACTAATATCCACATTTTTAGGGCATGCTATTAATTTTACTTAACACTTGACCTGATAAACCAAATGGATACCAACCTGATAAGCTGCCTGTTAGGTAAACAAGCTCTAAATCTAAGAGATAATGCTCAGAGCTGTACTTTGCACACATGAAGGTGACCAGTGCTTGTGGGCAGGCTATTCTATTCAGCTTCTTCTGTCACAAATATTTAATCATTAGTGACTTCTTCTGGTATGGTTTTACTGTGCTGCTTGAAAAACATCTTGTGGCTATACAATTTTGCTGACTGGCTCAGTGATTAAGAAGCTCACCTTGTTAGCTGGAAGGTCGGCAGTTCAAGACCCGAGTACTGCATGACGGAATGAGTGCCTGTCTCTGTCCCAGCTCCAGCCAACCTAACAGTTGGAAAGCAAGAAATTGCAAGTAGATAAATAGGGACCACTTCCGTGGGAAAAGATCTTGGGGACATGAAAGGAGCCTCATTTGGGCGTTCCCTGAGTGGAGTTCCTCCAGTAAAATCCTTTCAACCCAGGAAGCACCTTTGTGTGCTTCTGACATGATTTTTTTTTAAAATCAATTTGCATTGGATTCTGTTAATGGTAATTGCATGCCATCAAGTCATTTCTGAGTCATGTTGACCCTTTTCAGGCTTTTCTTGTGAGGGCATTCTGGAACTGTGCATCTTGCCCCAAGCCACAGATGCTGGCTCTACTCCTTGGAGGCACAGTGGGGAATCATACTTCCAAAGTCCAGCTGCACAGCTGGGTACCTTACTCACTGAGCTATACATTCAGCTGGATTCTGTTACTACTGCATTAGAATACTTGTCACAGTTCTTGTAAGTGAAGAGTGCCATTCATTGAAGAGATATTTCAGTACTGAAGGAAAGATTGTAAGATGTACTTTGTTGCTTCTTTCCTATACTTAAAGATGGAGATACTAGTGCAACAGAAAGCGGAGATGAAGTTCCTGTAGAACTGTATACTGCTTTTCAGCATACACCAACAACAATCACTCTAACTGCTACACGAGTCACTAAGGTCACAGAAAAGAAACGGAAAAAAAGTGGGGAGAAAGAACAAAACATCACAAAGTGTAAAAAGGTAATTCCATCCAACACTTGCTTTCTCATTATGCTTTTGAAGCTTTGTCTAGCTGATCTTTAGAAGTGTAGCAATGAAGGACTTTTATGAACAAAGTTATATTCAGGATTTGGATATGGGGGGGCGGTATCTTAGGGATGGTCTCCTGCTGATTAGAAATAAAAGAACGGGGCAGAAACTAGCTGAGAGTAATGTGATAATAACATTACCGTAAATCATATACATAGACGTTTCTGACCCACTAGTAAAGAAACAAGGTAGAGTCAAAGATTCAGGCAAAGAAAGTTAAGGGTAAGATGGGACTCTGCATTCTACTTTCATAGCTTCATTGCCACGTGTTTCCAACAATTTGACTGCTATCTTAGAGTTTGTGGTAATAACAAAACTTCTGTACAAAACAGGTCTATTAATATGGCTGCACTGCTAATTAAAATGCATACAAATGAACTAAAAATTGAGCTCATTTTCACAGCACCACAGAAAAAAATCTGACTTTATAAGATGTACAGGTGAAACTTGGAAAATTAGAATACCGTGCAAATGTTCATTCAGTTCAGTAATGCAACTTAAAAGGTGAAACAAATATATGAGATAGACTCATTACATGCAAAGCGAGATAGTTCAAGCCTTACTTTGTTATAATATTGATGCTTATGGCTTACAGCTTATGAAAACCCCAACCCCCCCAATCTCATGTACCCCATAATCATCACAATTATAACGAATTAAGGCATGACATCTCTTGCTTTGAATGTAGTGAGTCTATCTCATATATTTGTTTCACCTTTTAAGTGAAATGAATGAACATTTGCACGATATTCTAATTTTCCGAGTTTCACCTGTATATATGTTCTCAAATGGACTATTCTCTGTGTGTTATTTCAGGAAATAAATGTTCTAAAATCAAACAGTCATGCATATTTACTTTTTAAATTTTATTTCAGGCTTTTCGGGAAGGTTCTAGAAAATCTTCAAGAGTGAAGGTAAAACAATTTATTGCAGTATTCAAATATATATATATATATATATATATATATATATATATATATATATATATATATATATATATATATATATATATATATATATATATATATATATATATATATATATATATATATATATATATATATATATATATATATATATATATATATATATATATATATATATATATAAACTGTTTAATTTTATTTGTTAAAAAAATCACTTAGTGCCCACTTTTTGGTTACGACAGTGAATTCCCAAAAATCAAGAAGGCTGGTTCACAAATGTTTGCAGTGCTGTTATGGTGAGAAGGTAACTGGAAGCGACACTTAGGTAACCCCAAAGATTAAATATCATTTGAAACAGAAAGGTAGTAGATCGGTAAAGAAAGAGTGTATTGGGCTTTCAAATGAAGAGGATTCCAGAGTGGAGAAAGAAATTCCTCCTTCCAGTGAATTGTTGTCAGCACAGGACAGGAACCTTCTGTTCAGGACTTTAATGAGCAGGTATATCATATACTGTATGGGAAAGGCAATCCTCTCTAAGTGGTTCATGTAGATGTTACATGGAGGCAAGAGATTAGAATCCCGTGAGAGGTCATTAGGCAGGGACTTGGAGTATCCTGGTACCATCTTATAGACTGCTCTAAGAAAAACTAGAACCACAGTAAAAGAGTGACATAACCCTCATTCTGCCTGGAGAGTCCAGAGCTGATGGAACATTTACCATGGTGAGAATGGCAAGTAGAACAGGAGGAACCTTTAATGGCTATGGCTGCCTTCATTCACGGTTAAGGCTCCAACTGGAAACACAGATTATTATTAAAACACAAAGAGGGCTGTTCTTAGTTAACATCATTTGTGAGATAACAATTTATTTCTATCCCAATTCTTTGGCAGCTTGGGAAGAGAGAGAGAGAGAAATGTGAGTCAGAAAATATCAGAAAACTGACAACAAATCTTTTAAAATTTGTACCTTAATTGTTTCTCAATCTGAAATTTGTATACCTCATACCAAATTACAGGTAGTATGAACAATTGGCAGGACTTTATTGATATATAAACCTGGCTCAGATACTATAATACATGTGAATATCAAGATGTGAGTAGGGGCGACTGGGCTCCTTTTTGTCATGTTTTAGCTTGCCCTTCAGTATATGCAGATAAAAGGGAAATCCTCTGACTTGTGGGACTTCCCATGTGAGCTGGAGCCACAGCATGGAAATCAAATCTTGAATTTAATGTGTTAAAAATTATTGTTTGGGGGTTGATAAGAGGACAAGCCATCAGATACATCTACAAATAGTGTTTTGAAAATAGCAATTTTAACATTACTTTTACCCAACAACCGTCTTCTTTCCCCTTCCTCAGAACAAGAAGAAATGGAAGGCCGCGTATTGTTATAGTGAGTGCAGCAGTAGAGGAAGGAAGTGCATTGTTAAGTGGAAAGCATCCTCTTCTGTTATCTCTTGTATTGACAAAAGAATCCAGAGTTCTGACTCCAAGCAGATGGTGAAATTCTGCCACTCTGTTGCTTCTGTGACCTAACAACACGTGATATACATGTTATACAACCAAAATAAAGTCAAAATTGACTTATGGGTTTTGTTGTTGCATGAGTTTGGGAAGGAGGTATCAATAAGGTTGGACAGTACAGTATAGGAGTTATTTTCTAGTACCATTTTGATGGGAAAGGCAGTCGGCTCCTGAGGTTGCTAGCCTTTGGAATCCATAGATCCAGGCAATACATCCACAGGTTTGATGATTTCTTTCCTCATCTTCTAAATGCCTAATCAATGGAAGGAAGCTGACAAATGCCACGTATCTACTATTGATTATCATCTAAATATTAATTATCCATTGAAGAGAGTGAGGCTCTAGTTGACTTACCTATGCAGAAGTACAGTACAGTATTATTCTATACTACATCTATAGAGTCTTAGTCTTACTTATTAGGACTGCTTCAGTGAATTCTACAATCACATAAATGTCTGTATTGTGGGCCTGAACGTTATTACCTGAAGTTCTTCCCATGTTGCAAAACCTTGTGGGCCTGAAAAAACTGACCAGAGCAGTAGAATTATTTGCTGACTATTCTGTATACTGCATCCAGTTGTCAGCTAGAACTGTATCCTCAGCTGTCGAGTCCCAAAGAGAGCTGTGGTTGAAACACTGAGATAAGGGTGAACAATCTAATGCCATTCTTCACTGGCTCCTTCCCAAGGGCTAAGATGTTTGTGGAACCACTTATGTGACCATAATTTGGTGTGTGCCTAAGGATAAGAATATCTTTTGCCTCAGAAAAGGGCAGCATCAAATCAAAGAGAAACAAATGTTCTGTTTTCCCTCCTTAAGGTCTCTCTCTTTTTTTGGGTGGGGGAGGGCGGGGGACAGAGCAGGCGTTCCACTGATCTGAAAGATCTAGTGGTAAAAGAAAAGGGCAGGGAAAGCAGCCATTCAGATTTGTAGCAACAATAGGAACTTATATAGGTTTTTGGGGCTGTCATGTTTGACCCTACTTTCAAATTCTTGTTTGACCCTAGGGATAAAGTTTCCAAGATCCATTCTCCAAGAATGGGGGAAAACATCTCAAGATCCTTTCAGCCCTTCAACACCTTTTGGACATTAGTATCATAGAACCAGTCTTCCTCCCAGCCTTGGGGAAAGATTTTCAAGTATATTTGCCATTGTCATCATTGTGTCTAAGAAGAATGAAGATTTTAGGGCTATTCTTGGCTTACAGCTGGTAGATGTTTGTGTGAATACAGTGGAGATAGATGCTCAGATCACCACATAGGCAGTTCTTGACTTGTATCTACCCGACAGAGGCCTGTTTTAGCAATCCTGCTTCTACCTTTTAAAGAGGTTTCTTCACTTATCTTACTGCAGGAATAACATTCAGTAATGATTCAGTCTTTGGCCTATCATCAGACCTCAGTGTATTCATCAAGAATCCTGGCCTCCCTGGTTGATCACCTGTGCATAATGTCTGTTGCTAATGTCTTTGATGCTGTGACTGACTTTTCCTGTTTTTAAATCTTGTGTTGTTTGCAATGTGATCAGAAGAAACCTCCGAGTCTGCTCTTGGCAGATAGAACTTTGTCAATAGTGGAACAACTCAAACCAGCTTCTTACCTAAGAGACCCTAACTGATTTTTAAGTACCCTCAGCACAAGCCTCTCACAATGGAGGGGACACATTCCCTGAAGGAGAAGACATAGTGGTTCAGGGCTAAGGATTACAGACCTTAATTAGTTAATGGGTTGGTGTTTCAGGCTGCTTGTATAGTCTTTTTTTTTTTTACATTCTCATTAACCATTCTGGGCATTCTCATTAACCATTCATCTTAGGATGAGGAATGAGGCAGCAAAGATCCATACCGAAAAGCAAGGCAGGAACTTCTGAAAGACAGTAGGATTGGAAAGCCATAAGATGCATGTTTCAGTAGTATATGGGTAGAGCAATATAGATGTCCAAACAGACACATTTTTAACCTTTAATGAGAATCATCCCGATGGGGAGGATGAGTGCCAGATTCCTGATCTTCTGTGGAGTTTTCCTCCCATCCCCACTTTTATCCAGATATTACAGAACCTTAAGGCCAGTGTCTAGTTCATTGTTTCCCAAACCTTTGATTTTTGGACTTCAATTCCCAGAAGCCTAAGTCAATTCCACAAAACACTGATCAGCCAATGTACTGACTTAGGCTTCTGGAAATTGACACACACACATACACGGTGGGCCATGGGCCCCACATTGGGAACCATTGGTCTAGTTAGAAGCTCTTGGGGCCTTGGCAACCTTGGTTCTTTGATTTCAAGGTACAGTACTTTGCATCTCTGGCCTTAACAGTTACATTAGCCTAGTTTCTCCTCAATGAACAGCATTTCTTTTGTTTCTGTCCCATCCGTTGCTGGTTGCCTCCAACTTTAAAGAGTGATTAATTTTTTATAAAATACATTCTTGATTAGGTGATCCTTTTCCCTTGTGACATCTGGTATATATAAACCATGCCTGGAAGTTCTACCCCTTGTCTGAAGAAGTGGACTTCATCCACGAAAGCTAACAGTAAAATATAGTAGTTAGTCTTTAAAGTGCTGCAGTGTTTTTATTTTTTTGTTTTTGTTTTCTGATATACATTCTTGATCTTACTTTCAATTTTAATTAAAAAGGTCCCTTCTGTCATGACATAAGCTAATTTAGTGTTAGTCCTGAATTCTGAAATAAGAATTGTAGCCCTGTCTTGTTGGGTCCACTTGCTGAGTTCTTTATAGTAAGTGCAACTTACTGTTGTAATGTTATGTTTATTAACTTTGTTTCAGGGCTCAGCTCCAGAAATTGATCCTTCTGATAGTTCAAACTTTGGATGGGAAACTAAAATCAAGGCATGGATGGACCGTTACGAAGAAGCAAACAACAACCAGTACAGTGAAGGTGTTCAGAGAGAGGCACAAAGAATTGCTTTGAAATTAGGAAATGGAGATGACAAAAAAGAAGTAATCACCAGCAACTCAGCTTTCAAACCTCCAGTAGAGGTAATTTAACTTATAGTGAATGAAACATTCAGATTTCATAACAGAATGAGAACCATACACTTCCCTGAGTAGAAATGTAGTTCACTACTTTGAAAGTCATAGATTCCTCTTTTCTTGAAGATATTTTGACTTTTTTAATGCAAAAATTTCCTTTTCGATTTACTTTCTAAATGACTCAATATTTAATGAAGAATAGATTACAGTCATGAGCCTCCTCCCAAAAAAAATCTGTTTAATTTTAAGAAATAATTACTTAATGGACAAATGTTAAGCAGCATTATTGCATTTTATATTTAAACAGTATTAACTGTTGCCAGTAGTCTGAATTATTATGTCTGCAAATTAAATCAAAGCCCCCATGTTTCAATACAAACTAAGGACAAAGGCGTAGCATTCCCTCTGTTCTTGCTAAGGTCCGGCCTCGATTTAGAGGAAACTTTTCATTTTATTTATTTATATATATATATATATATGGATTTGAAGGCTGTCCTGTACATAAGACAGAACCATACAGTGCTAAATTTGTTCCAGCAGACATGTCGTATACTTATCAGATAACATTTATTTGATCCTAGTCAGTTCATGACTCACTGCCAACTGTTTCATTGGTGGCGGTGGTTGATTTTTTTGACAAATGGAAAGAGCTTCCCTTGGAATTGCTAATTTCATGTAAACAGTAGAAAATACATTTATTTTTGCTGTTACCAAATGGGTAACTGTTGTTATGTGTTGTTTTCTATGTCTTGGGAAACGGTTTAATGCCTATGTTGCCTCAAAATCAAATTTACATTCTCTTCCACTGTTAACTTCAGTGGAACTTGCATTCTGATGCAGTTGTCCCAGTTACTGTTCTCAACCCAATTTTTATGTAACTATTAAAACATTCCAACATGAATTTATATATCTAGTTATAGAACGCAACAGATTATATGTATAAAAAATTTGCCAGAAGAAGTTATTGATTAAATGTTGATGGCAAAGATCATGTGGTATTCTTGCAGAAGTGAATAATGTGTATGCCACAGGTCTTTTAGTCAGTCGTAAAAGCTGATAAATGGGGCTGTGCATATTGGTGCCCTAGATAGTCTGGTTGTTTCCAAGGGCAATATATTCAGAGGAACAGGAAATAATAAAATGCTCTTAGATGCAATATCATTTGAATAGCTTTCATTCTCCCATGATGCCATAATTCCTGCTAGGATCACTTTTGGCCAAACCATCCCTTGTGTGCTTCTAGAAAGACCTGTTTTAGATCTAAGAAGATTAACAATTAAAAATGCATTATCTTTTAAAAATCTGTTTGAGATACAAATCAAATAAAATGGAAAATGAAAAAAATCTTTCTTTGAAACACCTAGGAATTCCAGAGAAACATTGCAGTACAACTATATGTTTCTTAGGAGACAAGATTTTGTCATGCTAGGTAGAAGTATATATAGTAAGATGATTCGGTAGCAATTTGTTATCCTTCTGAACATTTTGTGCCATATTTTCCTTAGTTAAAGATTCACACGAAAGTAGAAAGCAGAATGTATAACATGCTTCAGTAGAGATTTACAAAAACAAATAAAGTAGTATGCATGCAGTCTTGTAGTAACAAATTATATTGCTAACCTTAATAGTGCTTCTTCCAAGAGACGTAGAGAATATGGTAAAACTATTAAGCATTGTTACATGTTGCAGTTAATTCCACAGTTAGCCTGTTTCAACAATGCTTTATTTTTGCCTTAAGCACACTATAGAGAAAATGGCATGTGTGGAAAATTCCAATACACTTAAATAATGTCACATCATCATAATGTATAGTTCTATTCAGCTTATGTTTATAGTTTATCATTGGCACCTCTTAAGACACAGATAAAAGTTCCGATTCTTTACCAAAGCTGTTAACATTGTACCATTGAAGTGCAAAATTAATCCGTTTTCAAAGATGTTGCGCAATATTTCCTCCAGGGTAAGCAAGTTCTCTTTGTCAATCAATTAAAAGGCAAGAACAGACAGCAAAAATTCACCATCAACTTCCTGTCATGCAGTCTATGGAAGGGATCTGCAAGCTATTTGGTAAATTTAATGTTGGTATAGAGAGAGAGAGAGAGAGACTAAACGTAAAGGAAAGTAACCTGCTCCAACCTTGTAATAAGAAGCATCTTTGCTTCTTTCCCTCTAGCATCAGCATTGGCGCACGTGACGCACTCCTTGGAGGAATGTCCCTGCTTGCAGAGACCTTCGCCTAGATATAGGCCAATTCTCTTTTGATGAGAAGTGACACAATTACAAGAGGTGTGAGTTCCTTAGTTGTTGTGTCAGAGTACAGTAAGATTTTGCATAGAAAGGCATATTCCCACCCAAAATGCACAAAGTTTCATTTCCCTAGAAATCAGCATGTTGACATTTCGTTGGAATGTCTTTTATTTGGCATCTGTCCTTTTGCTCTTGCTAGCAAATTGGAAAAAGGACTGCATATTTCATGTCTGGTCAGTCCTCCCCCAGCTCCAGTTTCAACCTTTTTAATCAATGGTGTGAAACTCCCTGATAGACTTTGTTTTCAGTTTGGAGAGTTTATATTCTTGAAGTTGTTATTTCCAAAATGTAAGTTTAAGATGTATACATAAATGTACTACTGAATTATAGTAGTTTGCCTTTTCAGGAATAAAGCCAATAGCTTTTAAAAAGCAAGATCACCACCTAAAATTTCCAAGTTGTTCTCCAAAGTCATATGTAAGATATAATTATATATCTTAATAATAATAATAATGCAACCAATTTAATTAGATTTCTTACATTCTTTTCCTCCTCTAGAGCTATGTTCAAAAAAATAAGAAAATCTTAAAAGCTGCCAAAGACTTGCCTCCAGATGCACTTATTATTGAATACCGAGGAAAGTTCATGCTGAGAGAACAATTTGAAGCTAATGGATATTTCTTTAAGAGGTATTTTTCTGTAAAATCTTGTTTTAATTTGCCTACAGTTTCATAGATAAACTCTTTTTTCATCTAAGCCAAATGCTTCTCTAAAGAGATACATTTTCAAAAGTGACTTGAAAGGGAAAGGTCAGATGTATTTCCTGAGGCAAGATGTTCCAATAGGAGGGGCCACTACTGAGAAGGCTCGCTTCCTAGTCAATGTCTTCTGAATCTCCTTCAGAGGGGGAAACCACTTCAGAAGAGACACTCCAGCAAGTAATATGGTCCCATATGGTATAGGGCTTTATATTTGAGTACCCACACTTTGAACCTTGCACTGCAGCAAATGAGTAACCAGCTCAAGCCAAGCAGGATCAGGGTGATGTGACCTAACCTCCTTGCACCTGTGATCCATCTGGCTGCTGCATTTTAGACCTGCTGGAGGTTTGTAATAGGTTCAGAGGAAGCCCTACATCAAAAGCCTTTACAGTAGTCAGTTTCTGAGACTAGACGTGCATGGGCCAAAGTCGTGAGGGACCTGCAGTCAAGATAGGGACACAACTGGGCAATCTGCCGAAGCTGGAAAAAGGTAAATTAAACCACAACACACCTTTTGTTCCATGGTCAGCAAATCACATCCAAGATACATACAAAATCTTAGAAAATGAAGCTAAGCTCATCTAACATAGGAGAGCAACCCACTAGGCAGGAAGGTGGAAGAATAGCACTCTTTATTTGCTTTAAGTCAGGGATTCTCAACCTGTGGTCCGCAGGCTAGATGCGGCCTGTGGCACCATTCCATGTGGCCCCACCACCACCTCCACTACACTTGGAAGTGCCATGTGGTGGAGGAAGGGCAAAATGGCCATCTGGCCCCAGAAGCTGTCAGAGAGAGCATGACCCAGGCCCTGGCTTTAAAAGGTTGAGAACTGCTTTAAGTCATCTGGATTTATTTTTCCTATTTGGGTTCCTTTTCCTGCAACTACCTTTGGTAAGTGGTAGCTTGCTGGCTTATACTCTACTTTGTGGCAGTAATACTGATCATTATGGTCAAAAGTCTTGAACACTGAAAAATAATTTTTTTGTAAATAGAGAAATATGACTTGGGAGCTCTGTTTTACTGTTTATTCTTCAACATTTTGGTTTTTTTTACTAGTTTTTTTAAATATAATAGTCTCAGTTCATATTAAATGGTGAAAGAAAATCATTTTTACTTGTTCATACAGTAATAGTTCCTCGATGTGCACAGCTTTTCGGAACCCCAGTACATGGGAAAACATGGGATGCAAACAAACAAATTAGCCTGAGACTTTCAAGAGGACTATGCAAATACAATGGTAAATTCAGTGGTAGCCATCTCAGTATAGCAGACTAGTGGGCTAGGAAAGCCAGCATGTGCAGAGCATCAGACCCATGCTTATTCAGTTTCATTGTAGAAACTCTTAATATCATGTCTATTGCTACACAGCTGCATGTCTGGGTGAAGTTGCACTCCCTCTGAAAGATCAAGTCTGTGTTCTGGGTGTTGTGCTAGATCTGGCTGTCACATTGAAGAAGCAAAGATCTGCTATTACCATTTTAGGCAGCTCACCCAGCCATTGCTGAACAAGAAGGCTCTAATTATTATGTAATTTGTTCTTTTGATTTGTGCTTTGTATATTATTATGTTGTACACTACCCAGAGTAGTTTTGTACTAGATGGGTGGTATAGAAATCAAATCAATAAACAGACAAACAAAAACTCTTAAGAGGAAACACATCACACGGGTCAACAGCAAGTCTGACCAAAGGCAATTCTTTTGTAATCCCAAGTATGGCAGTAAGTCCTCTAGTAATGGAAAACTCTCCTGAGTCAGGCTCATTGTTTTTTATTGTTTCTTATGCTTATGTTATGAAACCACACAAAAGGATGTTTACAGAAGACTTTCTAAAAGATCTTGTTAGCATGTAACAGAAGTTAATTTTCTCCAGCAGAATCTCTAGTCATGGCTCCAAAGATGGCAGAGAAGACCCAAAACCTAAGACTGGGTGGAACATAATATCTATACAGCACATGTCGCTTGGTTAAATAGGGACAGTTCTTTCAGAACATAAGAACATATAATCTTAAAATAGCAGAGGAAAGAAGGAACGCAAAAGGTAAAGACGAAAGAGAAAAATTCAATCAATTGAATACAGATTTTCAAAGAAAAGCAAGGAGAGATAAGGAAACCTTAAATGAACAGTGCAAAGCAGTAGAGGAAAACAACAGAAGGGGAAGGACTAGAGATCTTTTCAAAAAAAAATGGGGAAATTAAGGGAACGTTTAAAGCAAAAATGACCAGGATAAGGGACAAAAATGGCAGGGATTTAGCAGAAGAGATTAAGAAAAGATGGCAAGAGTACACAGAAAAACTCTACAAAAAGGACCTCAACACCCTTGACAATCACAGTGACAAGAACTTTGAACTTGAGCCGGACATCCTGGAGAGTAAAGTCAGGAGGGTCCTAAAAAGTACTGCCATTAACAAAGCTAGTGGAGATGATGGTATCTCAGTTGAATTATTCAGAGCCCTAAAAGATGATGGAATTAAAGTATTGCATTCTGTATGCCAGGAGATTTGAAAAACACAACAATGGCCACAAGATTGGAAAAGGTCATTGTACTTTCCAATCCCAAAAAAAGGACAATGCCAAAGAATTCTCAAATTATTAAACAGTTGCGCTCATCCCACACTCTAGCAAGGTCATGCTCAAGATAATACAGGGAAGGCTTCAGCAGCACATGGATAGAGAACTAACAGAGGTGCAGGCTGGGTTCCGAAGAGGTAGAGGAACTAGAGACCAAATTGCCAACGTACGTTGGATCATGGAGAAAACAAAGGAATACCAGAAACAAGTCTACTTCTGTTTGATCGACTACTCCAAGGCTTTTCATTGTGTGGGCCACAATAAAATGTGACAAGTAAATAAAGAAACGGGAATATCAGAACACCTTATATGTCTCATGAGAAATCTGTACATGAGTCAAGAAGCAACAGTTAGGACAGGATATGGATTGACGGAGTGGTTTGGAATAGGAAACGAAGTAAGACAAGGTTGCATTTTGTCACCCTGCTTATTTAACTTATATACAGAGCACATAATGCGCAATGCAGGGCTGGATGAATCACAAGTTGGAATTAAAACTGCTGGGAGAAACATCAACAATTTAAGATATGCAGATGATACTACCCTGATGGCAGAAAGTGAAGAAGACCTAAAGAAGCTCTTGATTGGGCTGAAAAGAGAGTGCAAAATCTGGTTTGAGACTCAACATTAAGAAAACCAAGATAATGGCAACAGGGCCCTATCAGTCCCTGGAAAATAAATGGGGAAGAAGTAGTAGCAGTGACAGACTTTACATTTTTAGGATCCAAGATCACTGCAGATAAAGAAAAAAGTCAGCTAACTAATGTAATAATTTTTTGAAGTTTTCAACACATTCTAAACTTTTGGGGGAAATACACTTATTTGAATGTAAAGCATTGTGATTTTTTAAATTGTTGCTGTTTTAGGCCATATCCCTTTGTTCTGTTCTATTCTAAATTCCATGGGCTAGAAATGTGTGTGGATGCAAGAACCTTTGGAAATGAAGCTCGGTTTGTCAGACGTTCTTGTACACCTAATGCTGAGGTAGGTATAGATTTTAGAATATTTCCTTTGTAAAGCTTTCAGGTGTATTATGTGCAAGTGAGCTATGTATATTTATTTCCCAGTTAAAAATAATAGCTCGGTGAATTGTAACAAATCAGACAGTATATCCAGTCCCAGCATTCAGAAACATATTGGACAGAATCCTATTGCATAACTTTGTGCTAGTGTAAATTGGATCAGGGTGTCAGAAATAATAGATTTAAATTAATGTAAAGTGTCCTTGCTCCCATTTCAACTTTGAAGGCTTTTTAAGTTCCCCTTTTCCTTTGTGAAGCCTACATGAGCATTTGGACAAGAGAAGCGGAAGAACAATATAAAAATAAATTTTAAAAAAATGCTATAAGATGGCTGCTGCCAGAACCAAAGTTTCTGGTGGTGATCTGACTCTGCTATGCAGCAATTAAAAGTTCGCTGTCCCCATTCCCCAAACTCCCATAGAGTTTGTCAAATCCAAGAAAGCCAAACCGGAGGATAGGAAGTTTTAAATTAAATTAAATTAACTATTTCTGGCACCCTGATCCAATTTATGCTGGCAGAACTGTGCCAACAGGAATTCCCCCCGTTATCACAGAAAAATTGTGAAAGGGCACAGGTTTTAATTCCTAAATATTCATTGATATTGCACTTGAGTCATTTATTTGAGTGAATAATTAACTTAAAATATTGATGTATGTTAAACTAAGGGGGTACAATCTTTAGACTTTCCTTCTAAATACATATTCACATGGAAAGTGTATGTAACCTTTGTTGTTGGGTATGAGAATAGAAAGGAGTACATGTAACTTATTACTGATTCTGTGGCTAATGGCCAATTTTAAAAAATCAGCCAAAGTAAATCATTAAGCAAATATTGTTCTGGCCCCTTTTGCTGGTTATGTGAAATTAAGGGGATATTTTGGATTGAAAAAAAAGGAAATAAAGGGCCACAACCTCTTTCATCTTTTTAGAATGCCACATGTTTGTCAACTATAAATGGGTTGTATTTGTTTTAGATTACCTAAGTAAATCAATAATTATTTGCTTTTTCTTGATGTGGACCTTCTTCCAGTAATAATAACTGGATAAAATCTATTTACTTTTTACCTTAAAGAAGCGTTTTAAAAAGATGTGTTTAAATATGTTATTTACCTCCATTTAGGTTAGACACACTATTGAAGGTGGAACTATTCATCTTTATATTTTTTCCACACAAAACATTCCCAAGGGAACAGAAATAACCATTGCATTTGATTTTGATTATGGAAATTGGTAAGTAATGTCCTCTATGAGACAATGTTTTCAAACATGCTATTGAAATATTCACAATCAGTCAAGTGATTTTCATGTATTTATATATTTGTTAAATGTCTTAGATTGTCACTGAAAAATAGTAACCATGAAAAATCTTTTTCAAAGGTGTTTGAGTTGATTTATTTGATTTGTATGCCGCCCACTCAGCATACGCCGACTCAGGGCGGCTCACAAAAATCACAACATACCAAGCATCTCTTGTTGCTGTGGCACAATAAAATGTAACAATGCAATAAAATATAACAAAACAATAAAATGTAACAGTGCAATAAAACGTAAAAGACCTACACATACATTGACAACTGTGGCAAAGGGACCATCATCTCCTGAATCAGCCGCTGGCCTTCCCCAGCTGTTCCTCCTTCCTCAGGCCAGGTGGGTGAGGGTCCAGGGTCCAGCAGCATGCAGTTTTTAATCAGGCACTGGCCCTCCCCAGCTGTTCCTCCTTCCTCAGGCCGGGTGGATGAGGGTGTTATTAAGAATCTGTTGTTGCTGTGGCACAAAATCTCCTATGAATTGCAACATCTGTAACGCCGAGCGCTGCATCTCCTCCCCCCTCTGGCCACGCCATCGCCGGAGGTGGATAAAGGGCCACCGGGGCTCCGAGGTGGCCGAAGATGTCATTGAGGATGTTGAGCCCTGGGCTCCGTCGAGGATGTTGAGCCCCAGGCTCCGTCGAAAATGTTGAACCTCGGGGCTCCATTAAGGATGTTGAGCACTGGGCTCCGTCAAGGTCGTTGAGCCGCTCTGACCTCTGGGCCTCTCTAACTTTCAGTTGCGGTACTGTTGGAGAGGCCGTCGTACTTTGTATTGTGTTATGATGTGTGCTTTTGTGGGATGAATATCTTATAATTGTTGTTTGCATTGTATATTGTATTTTTATTGTTGGATATATATTGCATTATTTTTCTGTAAACCACCCTGAGTCGAGCTTCCCTGAGTGGGCGGCATATAAATGGGAAAATTAAATTAAAATTAAATTAAATCTGGCTAGTGCTTATTTCTGTAAAAAGTACTACATAAGAGTTTCCTTTTCAAGAAACATGCAAGCCAAAAGTGGACCCTAAATGTCATATCACAAACTAACATTGAAGTTTCCTTCAGCTGCATGACTAACACGGGGCCATAGGTAGTGATAGTACAAGTATGAAGCCCTTTTTGGCATGTGGAACTAATTACACAGTATTTCTTGAATTTATACCATGGTTGTTGGCAGGCCTGCCAGATTGAACAATTTATTTGATAACTTGGTTGATACTTGAAACATCAGTTTGTTTTATGGGTTTGCAGTCCTGTTCAGTTTTGTGGAATTTAGTACAAAGTAAATGTATGTAGGACCATAAACTGGCTGCCAGTTTGCTTCCAGGTGCAATTCAAGGTGCTGGTTTTGACCTTTAAAGCCCTTCATGGTAGTGGTCCAGGATATCTAAGAGACCGCATTGCCCCAAGGTTTTTGACCCGTCCTACGAGGGCAGGCCGTAGGGGTTCTCTGGTGGTCCCATCAGCAAGAGTGGCACACCTCGCTGGGACCAAGAGGAGAGCTTTCTCAATATCTGCCCCGGCCCTTTGGAATGTCCTACCACCAGAATTGCGCCTCCAGGTAGAGTTGCCCCCCTTCATGAAGGCTTTAAAAACATGGCTCTGCCAGTAGGTGTGGGGGGCATCTGGCATCACATCCCACCCCTGCTGGCTCATCTAGCCCTGTCTGCTGTTTTTAATGAGGGGTCAGGTTTTTATAGACATTTTATTTTATATAATTTATTTATTTATAATTCAAATTTCTATGCCGCCCAATCAGGCGAACCCAACTCAGGGCGGCTCATAACATTTTAAATTTTTAGCATTGGTTTTCTTGTATGAAATGTTTTAACCGATGTGAGCCGCCTTGAGTCTCTGAGGTGAGAAAGGCGGCCTACAAGTACAAAAATAAAATAAATGTGCAAAGAATGTTACACGAACAGTGAAAATCTAGTGATTACAATAGCAGGTTTTTCACATTTAATTCTATTATCATTTTTTTAAAGCAAATACAAAGTCGATTGTGCTTGCCTCAAAGAAAATCCTGAATGCCCAGTTCTTAAGCAAGCTTCTGAGCCTACTGAAAACATAAATACAGGATATGAAACTAGAAGAAAAAAGGGCAAAAAAGAGAGAGATGCTTCAAAAGAGAAGGAAAGTCAAAACCAAAACATCACCTTGGATTGTGAAGGAGTAGCCGCCAAAACAAAGTTTACAGACAACAGACAGAGAAAGCTTTCTCCCCTTAGGCTGTCGATCTCAAATAATCAGGTATTGTACCATATTCTGTAGTTTAAAAACAGACTTGTCTCTCTCTACCTGCTTTTAAAGAGCTACTGCACTGCATCCCAGTATACTTAGATCTGTGATGGCAGACCTTGGCACTCCAGCTGTTCTTGAACTTCAATTCTCGGAAGCCCATGTCTCTTTGAATCCACACAGATGGGTTCATTGCACGTACCCGCAGTAAACCCATTCTTGTGGATTCAAAGAGACTTGGGTTTCTGAGAATTGAAGTTCAAGAACAGCTCGAGTACCAAGGTTTGCCATCACTGACTTAGATTAAGGTGTGCAGCTCCATGAGTTGACCTGTATGTATCTCTATTGATGTTCTCTGGCTACAGGGAGTTGCTGGCCAGAGAGGGATGGGGTTCATTATTTAATTCTGCAAAATTTGTTTCTACCTCATCTAATCAGTTGTCTTTGTTGAATCATATCAGTATATATAAAACATTACATATGAGTATTTTTGCAGATCACTGATGTAGGAACATCATGCTGTGCCTAAAAGTTCTAGAACTATGATGGTGAACCTTGGCACTCCAGATGTTCTTGGACTTCAATTCTCAGAATGGATTTACTGCGGTTCATCCGGCCCGCGCTGCCCTCGTCGCTCCCAGAAGCAGAAGTAAAACGACCCCGTATGGGGGAATGGGTTAACCCAGAAGAGTCTTAATCGTATAGGGGCGTTTTACTTCCGCTTCCGGGAGCGACAAGGGCAGCACAGGCCAGATGAATCACAGTAAACCCATTCGTGTGGATTCACAGGGTGCTTGGGCTTCTGGGAATTGAAGTCCAAGAACATCTGGAGTGCCAAGGTTCGCCATCATGGTTCTAGAATCATGCTCCAGCAATTTGTTGCTAATCATAAAACCTGATACCATACATTTCTAAAGGATAAAAATTCATATATTTGTGCAAAGTATTTTAATATACATTATTTTAGTTTATTTACATTATCTTGATAAATAGGAATTTTTCTTAATCTTTTGATTCAGAAGATGTGAAGCACATGATTATCAAGTAGTTACAGTTCAGTATTGTATAAAGATTATATTAGAAGCAGTCCTGCATGGAGATTTGCAGCTATAAAATACTAGATAGATTACCGTGCCATTGGGAATAGGAGCTGACAATGAAATGGAATCCAGTGTTCCCTTCAGTAGTGCAAGTGTCTTTTATATGCGATTACGCATCCACTGCTGTTTAAATGGCTGAAGATAACAGAGGGGGGGGGGGGCTAATATTAATGCACTGGTTATGGTGGTGTCTGGAGAAGAAGATGTTAAATAACTAAATAATACAGTAAAACCCCGGATAACGACTGAATCGGATAACACTAAAATCAGATAACGACGTAAAGTTTTGAAAAAATTGTTGCACCAGATAACACCATTTTGGTGTTATCCGATGCATCGTGTTTGATCTCCTACCTTTTCACGCTGTTTAGGGACAAAAAAATCACCATCGTCGGGTGCAAGTTTCCGTCTCCCCTGCAGCCTCTGGGAGGATTGGAGGACCTTTTTTGCGCTATTCCTGAATGCAACCAAAAAACAAAATGGCGGCTGCAACTGTTTTCAGTTGTTGTGCGGCCCAGGGATGTCCTGGGAAGGTGGGAATAGCGCGAAAAGTTCCTCCAACCCTCCCAGAGGCTGCAGGAGAGGTGGAGAGCTGGAAACATGCACCCGGTGATGGTGATTTTTTTTTTTTGTCCCCAAACAGCGTGAAAAGGTTGTGGAGTCAAAGGTTGGGAGTTCAATTTCCCATTGTGTCTCCAGGGAGAAGAGCCAGCTTGTGTAATCATTGGCAAAGTGTACAGTCTCATGATCCCGCCAGAAAAAGGAATGGTAAATCACGTCTGTGTATTCTCTACCTAGAAAATCCTAGAAGGGGTTGCCATTAGTCAGATGGCATACAAATCCAGTTCCAGGAAACAAGTCCTTATCTCCACCGGTTCAAATGGTTCCTCCCTATAATTGTTCCACCCTACTGTAAGAAATATATTTGGGGGGGGGGGTCCATCAGAAGCTCCCGAGAATGGCATTTCTTCAAAAGAAAGTCCCCCCTCACCCACCCACCAACCCAAAATATTCTAATACGAATTGAGAATGGGCTTCCAGCCTCTTGCTCTTTAGTTTTGGGGGTTTGATGTAGCCTACAAAAAAGCCTTGTGGGGAAAGTGTTTCCCATCCCAAGCTAAATTAGCAGGAATGAAAACTTTCCTCTGTCTCACCGGCAAGAACATTTTATATCCTTTGCAAATGAAACATGTTTTGATTTACAATGTCAGAGTTATTAAAAGTTTTCATTTCTGGATGATTTAATCAGGATGTTGACCTCTTTATGTTGGATGCTGAACCTCAGAGGACTTGAATGCTACTCCCCAGCCCTACTGGAACCCCAAGCCGCCCCACAAATAATTTTTTAAAATTCAAAATGGTAAAAAAAAAACCCTAAGAATATTTTGCACTCCTAGGATTCACTGTATAAAATTGGATTTATTTATTTATTTATTTATTTTAAAGCTGTGTTTTGGCTATTGGAGGATACAAGGGCATTTTTATAAGAGAAACAGGTTGGGGTCATGGGAGCAGGCAGAACCATGTGCAAGTTAGGAGTGAATGTGTGTGACCTCCATTTCTGGAGATTATCCAACCTTCATTAGTTTTTCCCGTTGGTGGGTCAAGCTAATTAAGAGCAAACAAGATACTTGATACTATGATGTACGTATAAATCACGTTAAACCAGAATTATTCCAAATCCTGGCTTTAGTGAGTTAATGTTGCCAGTGAATATGTGGGTTTGAGGCAGCATTGCTTGTAATTAATTGTCTTAGATGGGTACATGTGGATTGTCTATAAGGCATTGTTTGCTTTGTCCCTTATCTTCCAGTGCACAGCATGTGGTTCCTACAGACACTGATTTGCACACGTTGTGTGTCGATTGCACTGTTGTTTAAGGATGTATATGTATGCAGGAATAAAAAGTGTTGTCTTATTTCTTTCCCTATGGTGATACAATAATTTTTCTTTGGTGGCTTTCACACAGAGTCTCTGTATCTTTAATGCATCTCTGATCCTTCTTGCATTTTAAATTTAAATGCTTCTGATTAAAATACTTCAGGGAGCATAAAAATGGGGCACTAGAGGTTGGAGCTGTAGTGAGGGAATTTGGATCCAAATACACACTGCTACTAATTCTGAATCTACAACATAAGCCGAGGCCTGGCAAAAATGTGATCTCATGGGGGTACCATTTTCTTTCTTTATCTATCTTTAAGCCTATATTTTGGAAACTCGCACAGCATTTACATAATTTAAACAAAGGTTATTTTATATTGTTCTGTACAAACTTAAAATAATGCTTGTGCCAGTTGTATCTACAAGACTGAAGACTTGCTTGTTTCTCAAAGTAATATTTTTCACATCGTTTCCTAGGTAGATAAAGTTTAATTAGCATCATTTTTTGGCCTTTTGGCTAATATCAATACAGAATATAATATTTAACTGTGATTTGTGATTTGTGTTTTATCTTTTCTCAATAGAAAAGTTTATACATGTGTTAAACCCTATATACATATATGGAAGTAAGCTCAGATGAATTCAGTAAAATTTACTCATTAGTAGACATGCATAGGATTGCAGTTTTACAGAAGTCTAAAGAAAGCAGCACTTCTGAAAAGTTGGATAACTGATTGGCAACACTGTATAAATGTTTTTACTTTCCAAATGGTATGGTAAAAGTAACTTTCATGAAATAAAATATTCTTCCATATTTAGAGGAAAATTCTCCAAAAAGACATAATGTAGTTTAGGTTCCTTGTTTCTATGTTACCTTTTGTTTTGTTTTTAAAAAATGCTTAATAGATGAACATTCAACATACTGGATATTTGTTTTGTGTGACTGTACAGTAAAACCCCGGTTTACGACCTAGGTCCATTCCGACAGCCTTCATCGTAAACCAGAAAAATCGTAAACCGAAGCATGTTTTCCCATAGGAATGCATTGAAAAATAAACAATGGTCCTGAACCTCCGAAAAATAATAGAAAAATTTTTTAAAAAGCAGAAAACACAGTAAAATGGAATGGAAAACAAAGCTAAGCTCCCTCCCTTTCCACCTCTTGAGAAATCCACTTCCAGGACCACTTTGCTGGGCTCTCTTCGGAGCTGATTTTTTATTTTCAAGGCCTATTTATCACATTTCCGTCAGCGCCATCTATTGGCCAGCCCTGGTAATTGCAGGAAAATTCCCCAACCAACAGCTGAAGGGGTGGGGTGGGATTTCCATCACTTTCTGGTTGTGAGGAGAGTTTCTACCAGAGCCAAAAAGTGCCGAAAAATGTCAAAAGCAGAGCGGAAATGCTCCAAACACCCTCCCACCGCAGCGGTAAGTGATGAGTCGTGACTTCTGGCAGTGGGGGCAGGCACTGTTTTAGAGTTTAAGATGGCGCAGGGCTGCCATTTTAAAGTTTAAAATGGCTGGTGGTCTAATTCCCGGCCATAAGGCGAGAAAACATAATAAAACAAGACATCATTTCCACTGGATTTCCCATCCTAAGCCGCGGCAAACGTAAGCCAGGGCAGTCGGGAACTGGGGTTTTACTGTATTAGCTTGCATCTGTTCCGTCAAAACATAGATATGACGCGGAAAAGATGCTTTGGCCAGTGAGTAGGAATTCCTAGAACATATTGGTTAATTTGGTAGCTACTCTTACAGCAGGGACTAAAGCCTTCTTACAGTGCAATCCTGTGGCTGTCTCCTCTGAAGTAAGTCATATTGAATTCAGTGGGACTTACTCCCAGGTAAGTGTATAGGATTGCATTCATAGTATTTAGAATTCCCTGGGTCATAGCAACAGCAGCAGCAGTAGAGCTTCTGTAAAGCAGTCATTTCCATCTTTCAGGAGCCAGATATTATTGATGATATAGAAGAAAAAACTCCTATTAGCAGTGAAGTAGAAATGGAGTCAGAGGAGCAGATTGCAGAAAGGAAAAGGAAGATGGTAAGTTGGGAAGCTAGTAGCTGCTTAAGCTGTCACTAAAGTTTAGTGGCAGCTGCTCTTCCCATGCTAATCATTGCTGCCTCTTTTAGGTATCTAGCATTTGAGAAAATTTAAAATCTGCTCCTTGATACATGTTAATTGTATCTAAAATTTGCTGCATGAATGAAAGCGAGTGAGTGAATGTGCTCTTTTTTGGCTTGATTCTTAACTTCTTAACATTGGGTGTTTGCTCCTTGATACGTGTGTTTACTTTCTTGGGAGTTGGTTTATGAAATATTTTGTGTTTCTACTGTATTGTTGCAGTTCCAAAGAAAACACTTTCTGTATCTTGATCTTTAGGGATTGCATTTTATCTTGATTGGCTAGCTGTAAAATAAAAGACCTCAATGTTTTCATAGTTGTTTATTAATATACAGTAATGCCTCGCATAACAAATGCTTTGTATAATGAAAAAATTGAATAACGAAGCATTCATTAGGCAATGGCGATACCGCACATAATGCGGTAAAAATAATTCATTATGCGGGGTTTTTGGTAACCAGAGTATACCCGGTCAATGGGAACCCCGGATAACGAACATTTTTTGTTCATTATCCGGGGCATCTCCCATTCGCTTTGCATAATGAAAAAATCTGCATAGCGAAGAGCTCCATGGAATAGAGTTTGTTCGTTATGCAGGGCTCTACTGTACTTCTAAAGGCCAAGCCAGGGAATCCTCGTTTCTGTAAGGACAGGTAGTATCAAAATATATATAAACCAGATATTTTGATGTGTAATTATAAAATATGAACAATGTAGCAATAGCAATTATACTTATATACCCACCCCCATAGTGCTTAGTGCACTCTGGGCGGTTATGCTTATTTTGATGTAAAATATGGGACTTAAAGCAATGGCTTAAGCACAACAGAAGGATCAGGAGAAACATCAAACATTTATGGAAATCCACAATGGCGGGGCATCAGAAGTAATGCGATGCCAGAAAAGGAACAGTGCACCAGACGTTTGGGCAAATTGTTAAAAACTTTCATAACTTAAAAGGATTAACTGGGATGTGAAAGCTGCTTGATACCCTCTTTGCCTGCTAAATCTTTTAATTCAGTTCCTTACTTACACTGTATATACCAGTGATGGTGGACCTTGGCCCTCCAGCTGTTATTGAACTTCAGTTCCCAGAAGCTCTGATGGGCAGGAATGCTGACTTGGGCTTCTGGTAACTGAAGTCCAAGAACACCTAGAGTGCCAAGGTTCACCATCATGGGTATATACAGTTCCAAATTGTATTGTTAATTCCCCCACCCCCACCCCCAGTATTCATCTGCAACCTTCTTTCCCTCAGAATTGGTTCCCCATAGGCCTGGTTCCTTGTGCTTTTCTCACATCTTACGTAAAGGCTATTCCATCCATCGATCCTTGATAACTGAAATATCCAACTCTCCCTATATTTCTTACCTACAGTCTACCTGATTCTGTCTTATCTGACTTGTGCCCCCCCCCCTTTCCCTGAATCTTTTGGACTTCAGAAGGCCAGAGATCTGTTTTTCCACCCATACTTTTTGTTCCCCACTGCTGTCCCCTTTCCTGAAGAGAAGTCTTGCCATGCGGGTTTTTCAATCTTTGACAAGTTCCAAGACTTATTGTGCTTTCCTTTTGCAGTTGCCTTATAATCCATTGTCTTGCTGAAGTTGCACAAGACTGCTCTTTTCAAAGTAAAGTCCACTTCTAAAGCAACCTTCAATTAACCTGAAACAACTCTATTTTGCTTGTTTGATAGTAATTTAAAAAGTAAATCACCCAGGATGCTCTGACAAACACCTACATTCATTAATTTCCCGTTCTTGTGCCATGCCTAAGGCTGAAACCTTTGTCCTTCCTTTAGGAGTATTCATTTGCTGTAAGTGGCTTATGATGGCTGTTGCTATAACTTCATATTTCTACCTGTTCAAAAAATGTTGGTAAATTCTGTTCCTGTGCGGTAATAATAATAATTTTGTGTCAGAAATTATTCTGGTTTGAAAGGATTTTTACTGGAGAAACTCCACTCGGGACGCCTGAATGAGGCTCCTTTCATGTCTCCAAGAGCTGGGACAGAGATGGGTGCTCAATCCATCATACAGTACCCAGGTCTTGAACTGCCGACTTGCCAGCCTTCCAGCTAACAAGGCGAGCTTCTTAACCAATGAGCCACCGCAGCCCCCTGTGTGGTGATCAAGTTTTAGTTTCTCTTTAAACTGTATATATGATACATGTTATCTTCAGCATTAGTTTCACATTTCTTATGTTAATCTTCAGAGTGCTTTTCTTTATGTCCTCTCCATCTTTGCACCTCTTTCCCACCTTTATCATTGCTGCCTTTGCTCTGCATATCACCATCTGTTCCAGTTCCCTTGTGTGTCTGATTCTTCCCTAGTTCTCTTCATTCTTCAATAGACCTTTCTGTACTGGGAGTAGAGCCCCTATTTTAAAAAAAAAAACCTTCTTCCAGAAAGATGTCTAGCCTTTTCAATCTCCTTTTATTTTCAGTTTTGCTTTCATATAATTTATCCATAATCTAATACTCACTGAAAGCCAGGCAGGTGAGACAGCATTGACAGTTGTGTTTTTCTCTGGTCTATTTTTTTTAAAACTTGGTGGGAGGAAAGTATATGAGAAGAGACTCTTCACTTGGTAAAAGGTATGAGGAGCGTAGAAGGAAGTTGCCTGTGATATAAAGCCTTTTATCAAAAAATAGGTGGGTGGGTTGAAGGAGGTAGGTTTGTTAAAATCCTGGAATAGCTAGCTTTTAAGTTCTTTTACTCACAGTATTTCCCAATGTGGGGCCCACACCCTACAGGGAGACTTCAATTCCCAGAAGCCTAAGTCAGTACATTGGCTGATGAGTGCTTTGGGGAAATGACTTAGGCTTCTGGAAATTTAAGTCCAAAAAATTAAAAGTTGGGAAACACTGCTTTACTACCTTGCTGTTCTCAAGTCCCTGATTTTATGTTTCTAAGTACAGGTATAATTAAATAATGAAGACTTTCTAGCTTCAGTGTAAAAAAAGTAGCAGGAGAGACAAGTAGCTTTTAAGACTAGGCTGTCATACGACATTTGGGGGCAGCACCTCAAGCATTTCAGAGCAAACATAGATAACATAAATTTTTTTAAAAAAACAGATTTGCTTAGAATTGCTGTGAAGGTTTTTTTCCTCATTTTCCTGCAGGAAGAAAAGTCATTTTTACAGTGGGTTGTTCTTTCCGTTGGCCTTCATAAATGGGAGCTGTTAGCCAGTTATCTGATTTCCTGGGCCCTTCTAGTGGTGAGGGTAACCCAGGACTTCAGCCTAGTTTCTGCCTTAAGAGAAAGCCTGTTCTCTTTCCTCCTTAGAACATAAGAACAGCCCATCCAGTCCAGCATTCTGTCTTGCACAGTGGCTCACCATTTGCTTCAGGGTATTCCCAAGCAGATGCCTTCACCTGCTTAGGATTCCCTGGAAATGGCACTGAGAGATATCCTGCCTATCTCTCCAACCCGGAGGTTGTCCTTAGGTATCCATAATTATAGCCATTGATACCCTTGTCCTCCCATGAACTTTCTCTTTTGCTGCCTTCAGCCCTGCACATCTTCTTGCACTCTACTCTTCTGTACACCCTGCTTTCTCCCACCATGTCGAACCAGGAGGACAGCTCAGATCTTTCAGCACACGTGCTGATATTTGCAAGGTATAAAATGACTGTGCCCAATCCAGAACTTAAGGCTCCTGTTCAAGGAGGAATGGGAAATAGTACTTCTTGTTCCTGGCACCAGAACGGGGCACATTGAGTGGACCTACTCAGTGTCAGTTCCAAAGCCCCTGAGAGATTTAGGGAGAAACCTTGCTTAGGCACTTGTGGGGGTGACACTGTTTATTCTGCCCCTCCATTCAGTTGTTGAATGGCATGTTTTATATCCAGAGTTCTGCTCCTGAGCAAAAATTGTTGCAGCGATAGAGGTTGCAGCTCCCAGCCATTCCCCAATCACCACATAGCTCTGTGGGAGACGAGATAGATCCCAAGGGTGAAATGCCTCCCCTCCCAGGACTTCAAGCAGGAGACAAGGCCTTGTGCCACTTTGGGGATCTGGCCTATACAATGACTGCAACTTCTAAAAGTCATAGGAGATATCCATCAAAGTAAGGTTTTGTGCCCCTTAGATATGAGGGAAAAGCTTCAGAAGGTCATATCTTAGAGTACCCAACAAAAGCAGGTGTTCCAGTGAAGCCACCAAAGCTCTTGTGGATGATGCTAATGAACACAGACTGCATGCCATGGGTGTAGTTTCAGACACTCCCACTGAGGTGGTTGTCCGTTACTTCCAAAAAGACTTTGCTCTGCAGAGTCTGAGAACTGTTCTGGTTTGCACATATGTGCTGTAATCATTCAACAATATATGTCATCAGCACTACTGCAGGGCAAGTGTTTTCTTCACCTGCAAAAGATCCAGATTATAGTTGAAGCAAGTCTCAAAGGTTAGGGTTCCATCTAGTGTCCCAGATGTCTTGGGGCAGAAGGAAGTGAACTACAATATAGATTGACACAAACTGCAAATCACCAAGTTAGTTCTTCTGAACTTCTCATACAATTCATGGCTAAGAACCTCTGAAGTACACAGAAAATCTAACTGCCAAAGTTTACAATACTCAGGACCCTGTTCTCTAACAGAGGAAACATATTCCCTACTAACCTGGGCAAAGACCCATCGCCTCTTTCAGAACACACTCAGGCATACTGAATATCAAAGCAGGTTGGTTGAGTTGCCAAGACATGGATCATACTGAGTGGATCTGTCGTGTTCACCAAATCACCTCAGCCACAAAAGTGCTGGTATTGAATCTTTTTGAGTCTCCAGTGAACCGCAAGGTGAGCAGATTCTTCAAGTATTGGACAGTAGGGACAGCAATAATAATTGCTTTCATTGCACTGGGGTCTCCAGATTTACTATATACCTTTCCACCATAGTCTTAGTAGGAAGGGTTCTTCACGAGTAAAGGCAGAAGAACCAAGAGTGAGTCTAATAGCACCCTCTTGGCCAACTCTAGAATTGGCTTGATGCAGACTGAGGCCATATACCATCCAGATCTGGAATGGAGCAAGTGATATTCTGAACAATGGTTGCTGCCATGCTAGGTTCTTGTAGTGAATCTACCTACAGGGTCTATGCAGAGTCATGGAATGAAACAGAACGCAAGCAAACACCATCATTTTAGATTTCCTACAGAAAAACATGGATTGAAATTTCTACCAATATCCTGAAGAAACTAGGAGTAGCCCTGGTGACCGTTTTGCCTATCAACAACAATAGCTCACTTTACCTCTACAAGGGAGAACATCTGAACAATGTTTTCTTCTACCAGGCCTGAACTCTGCATGATTAAGAATCAGCTAGACATGCCTTCTATTTTGAAAGTCAATTCCATGTGCCACAGAGCCTACAATTTTGTTCTACCTTCTTTTTGTCTGAAATCCTCCACCTTGCTGAAAAAGAAATTGTGAATCTTAAGAGATAAGGGCAACCATAAACATTTACTTGAAGAAGCACAAAGAATTCAAATTTTTGGATGCTGTATTCTCATTTCAAGCTAGAAAGAGGAGAGGAAAGATTACCAAACAGATATTAGCTAGAAGGGTCAAGGCATGCATAGTACTATATTACTGTGCTTTGGGCAGATCTGTCCTGGGAAGCATTCTACCTGGGAATGCACATTATGTCCATTGCATTTGGCACCGGGACGTCACTCCTCAACAGCTACAGGATTTTTTGCCTGGTCTACTAAGTGTCATTCAGTAGGTGTCGTAGGTTGGACCATTTCACAAGATCATCTCAGCAGTGAAAAAAGCAAACTCAATGCTAGGGATCATTAGGAAGAGTATAGATAATATGTCAGCAAGTGTCATTTTGCCTCTTTATAAATCTATGGTGAGGCCCCATCTGGAATACTGTGTACAGTTCTGGTCGCCATACCTCCAGAAGGATATTATGGAGCTGGAAAAAGTGCAGAGGAGGGCAACCAGAATAATTTGGGGACTGGAACACCTTCCTTATCATCTGAGGCTGCAACGGTTGGGCCTCTTCACTCTTGAACAACGACGTCTAAGAGGTGACCTGATTGAAGTTTATAAAATCATGCACGGTGTGGTCAAAGTACATAAGGAAAAACTGTTTTCCCTATCGCACAACACTAGAACTAGGGGGCACTCCATGAAACTTTTGGGTACTAGTTCTCAAACAAATAAGAGAAAGTACTTTTTCACCCAGAGGATCACTGGTCTATGGAACTCCCTGCCAGAAGAAGTGGTGACAGCTGTCAGTCTTGACAGCTTTAAGAAAGGATTAGACAAGTTCATGGAGGACAAGGGTATCAAAGGCTATAATTATGGATACTTAAGGACAACCTCCGGGTTGGAGAGATAGGCAGGATATCTCTCAATACCATTTCCAGGGAATCCTAAGCAGGTGATGGCATCTGCTTGGGAATACCCTGATATAAGCAAGATACAAATCCGTTTGTGGCGTATCAAATAATTGCAATCTTCAAAAAGTATTCAATGTATAACAATCCAAGTGAATCTTCTTGGAATAAAATAAAATCAAACTGACTCAGATCGAGTGTAATTGTCTTTTTATAATAACTCTTAGTGTTGTACAAACTTAATTCTCCATATAAATGACGTCAAGACGAAATGAAATTGAGTGTAAGCAAGTATAACTCAAAACAGATATAGTCTCTATTCAAAAACCAATATTCTTAGTATCGTGGGGAATACCCTGAAGCAAATGGTGAGCCACTGTGTGAGACAAAATGCTGGACTGGATGGGCTGTGGCCTGTTCCAGCAAGGCTGTTCTTATGTTCTTATCTGTGGGAAGAAGATTGTTCAACAGTTGATTTCAAAGTAGGGAATCTTGCCTTTGATTCCTGGGCTCTTCCAGTTAGCTGACAGCAATAGTTTCCACCTTGGGACTGCTAGCTTTGATAAGTCCCTCTAAGAATGTCATTGCACCTCATATGAAATATTTCTTTTCTATGGGGAAGAAATATGTTCTCTACCCATCAGTAATTCATGCTGGTGGTAAAAATATTGTGGGCTAGAAAAAGTAAGAAAAGTTAAATCCGAGAAAGGAAAGGGGAGATATGGTGAAAGATCTAACTCAGGAGTGCTCAAATTTTTCAGGCCATGGGCTGGTCACGTTCAGTGGGCCGATCACGTGGTTCCTCCCACTGAAAGCGGAAGTAGAACGCTCCTTGCAAACTTTTGCAACAGGATGAGATAGATTTTAAGCTGCCATTTTCTCTGCTTAAACCCAGGGTGCCCAAACTACGGCCATGGGCTGTAGTTTGGGCACCCCTGGTCTAACTCAGAAGCAGTAGCTGGAGGAAGAGCCCCCATCTTCCCCTCACCTAAACGATCTTGGCCTGCTCACCTTCACAGACTGACAGGATTTCAGAGTCTGACTGGTGATAGCAGAGCTTATATGTTTCATTATCACTGGTAATATTTGCAGTTGACAGTTCTCGGGTGTTCAGTTAATTCATTTAATACAAAGAATGCATGCTGGATCCTTTTGGAAATTGTTATCTGATAACCTGTTTCTTCAGTATGATGCTAAAGAGGAATTACATTCTGTAGTGCGAAGCTGTTGCCTTAAGTAGAAGATTTGTGTTATGGAATCACAAATCTTTGTTTTATGGATAAAAAGCTATGAAAATTGTATTTCCATTAACAGTGGCATGAATGTTATGAATTCTGTTTTCTTTTATATATAATGTACTTATGGACCAGGGAGAAGGAGAAAAATTGGAAAGGAATAACAAAAATAGTCCTGGAAAGAAATGTTAAAACCAGAGCCATTATTATTCCATCCAGCCCTAGAAAAATGAGCTGAGGTGTTTGTTTGTTTTGGTGGCCTGGCTACAAGAATACAGAAAAGAGAATCCTGAAAGGCCGAGTGGATCACATACAGTCTCTCTGTATGTCTCTCTGAGATGCTCCTCCTGCTGCCTTTTGTCTGGCTGGCTTGGCAAGAGAAGTGTTTGTGCTTTGACCAGATGTGTTCTCTCAGAAGACAGTGCTGACAAGTATAAACAAGGTGAAGGAGCACATCTCTTGCAAAGTAGCCAGCAGAAGAATTTATGATGTTAAGGAAGCTCACCTTTGAGGCTCCATTCATTTGCAACAAGAAGCAGGAGTTGTTTATTGGAACATGGAAGACTTTATGGCTGGTCCAACTTCCATAAAGCCAGTTGACGTAGTTTGGTTTTCTATCAGGATAAAATTATTTTAAATATTTCTGCGAAAATCTTGTTGTGCAAGATGGAAGTGATACCAGAGGAGGGCATGGTGCATGATAATTGTGCCATGAATTGTGCAGTCAGATTGCTTAGTGTAGACTGACTGGGTGGTACTCAGTTATGCATCCATAACATTACACGAGTTTTACTAGGATGTCGGCTTTTGGCTAAAGTAAATACGCTGCTGGATCCTGTGCATGGCCCCAAGTTACAATGAAAATTTTGTTTCATTCATAATGGCATAATTAATAGCTTCTCTCCCAGAGATGTGCACCACTATGTCTCATTACTTCAACAGTTATTTACTTTAGTTTATCACTTCAATTCACATTGTAGTCTTGAATAATGAAAGCATAATCAGCTAGCCTGAAAACTCATTAGAATTAGACCACTCTATGCAAGGATGATGGGGCACACAGTGTCTGTTAGAGCAACCCACTCCTGGCCTCTAGTTTAAGCATTCAAATAGAATTCTTGCAAAGTATTGTTCATTTTAAGAGGTGATGAAGAAAAGTGTTTCAAAAATGTTAGCAGATGGAGTATTATAATGCTTTGCCCAGAAGAACTGCTTAAACATAATAACATTTCCAAGAGTTTGATGAAGTAATGAAGAACTGAAACACTAACAAAAAGCAGCCAGCACCCTAAAATGTTATCTAGCTTCATACACTGCCTTTTTACTAGTTTGGAGAGTACTTTTCAGCAGAATTTTATTGCAGTGTAAGTTACATGGACCACTTCCCTAATGCCAGTTAGTAGTTTAGTATTTTTGAATTAATTTGTTTACCTCATACATCGCCAGTGGAGCTTAGGTTCTTCTTCACGGTCCCTGTGAAACCACACTAATGGATTAACTGTGCATGTGCAGTGATGTTCGGAATCTTCCAGAGCTTTCTCGGAGTCATCAGACTCCACCTTCATGCCTAGCTGAAGCGATCCCGCCCAAAATTCTCCTTCAGTTCTTTTCTTGCCACCACAAAGTTCGGTGGAGCTTTGGTTTTTCTATCTTCCTTGTATGTATAAACTCTTAATGTTGCACATCACCCAGAGTGGGAAATTCACCCGGATGAGTGGTATAGAAATGTAATAAACAAACAAACTTGTATTTAAATTTTAGTGAACATTCCTCTCTCTTTTATGGAATTAATTTTTAAATATGATTAGTTGTGCCTGTACAAGTAAATTCCCATCTCAGCGAATTCTTGGCAAGTACATTTGTAATTATTTTTATTTCAAATTCAAAACAGGCATTCCTGAGTATCTAACACTGGTATTACAGTGATGGCCATGGCTTTGTAATTTGTTTTGCTGAATTTGAATTTTACCAAAACAATTTTAACATTAAAATGTTTTATGTACTTAATGTAATTGTCTCTTGAGTGTGACTTGTTTTAAAATGTTACTAAATTCCTCAGACCAGGGAAGAACGGAAAATGGAAGCCATCCTTCAAGCTTTTGCCAGATTAGAAAAAAGAGAAAAAAGAAGAGAGCAAGCTTTGGAAAGAATCAGTACAGCTAAAACAGAAATTAAATCAGAATGCAGGGACACACCGATCATCAATGACACAGAATTTGTTCAGGTATTTGCATGTGCTTTTATTACATTATAGCTGGCTTGACAGTAATTTTCCTGAATTGTCTTTTGTCTTCTCTAATATTGGCAAGCTAATTTGGTAGTGTTGAAATGACATAATATCTGGATCTAAGTTTATTGAGCAGTTTTATTCCATTTCATGAAGTTTCATGTTGGCCCAAAGGAGAAGACTTTTCAACGCTTCTTCTGACAACCTTTCAAAATTTCATGCCATTAAATATATTTATGTCCTTAAGAGATGCTGATATGGTAACAGCAGTTGCTAAAATGTTGATATTGGATATGAATAATACGTACAGAAATTTAGACATATTCAAATTGTTATGATCTTATAATATTGTACCAGGAACCAGCAAAAGATGAAACTGCCACTAAGCCAACCCCTGCCAAAGTCAACAGAACAAAGCAGAGAAAAAGTTTCTCTCGGAGCAGAACTCATATTGGACAGCAGCGGAGACGGCATAGAACTGTTAGCATGTGTTCAGATATTCAACCATCTTCTCCAGATGTGGAAGTTAGTTCACAGCACAACGAGCCTGAAAATGCTGCACTTTCAGCTGAGCCTGAAATAGAGACGGCGGTTGCTGAAATAGTTCCTGAACCAGAAGCCCCAGCACTTAATAAATGCCCTACTAAATACCCTAAAACAAAAAAGGTATGCACATTTCTAAATTGAATTGTTTCTTTTCTGATGCTAGATATAAGGGCGAAATATGGTTGTTACCTGTTCTGATTTGGGTTGGAAAGAAAGATGTGATACCAGACAGAAATGGTTTCCCCACCATAAAGAAATATCTCTTCTAAAAAAAACAACAACTCACTGATAGATGGATGTCATAGTCCTTTATATCATGAATTTTTCTTTCGTGTCTAGGTCAGACTTTAAACTGCCAAAACGAAGCCACCTTTTGGTGAATTCATTCTGTAGTTCCTTTGTCTGACCTAGTGTGAGAAACATTAGCCAGCACAACAAGATTGCCATTGCCCAGGGTATGCCAGATTCTGATTCAAAAATCCCAGTCTTCGAGGAGGCTCTTTCCATGTACCCCATCAGATGGATAAAATAATCACAATATACAAAGAGTCAGCCATGTTGAGGTCTTGCATATTAAAGTGCTCAAGTTAAGATCTAACTTGCTGTCTTTGAAAGCTGAAGCAGTTACCATAGCCAGTTTGCTTGAATGCCCAATGGGGCTTAAGAGCAGGGGAAGCTGCCTTGTAGTGCAGTAGAGCAGTTGTTAAGGCCAACCTCCAGCAACTCTCCTTAGGACCTAACAAAACTCTGCTTTCTCTCTTTCTCTGTCGTATGCCTTCAGCTGTGGTACGCATCTCAGTCCAGGTCACAGTTCCCTTTCATTCAGGAAGTAAGTCCCTAGAAGTTTCAGATTCTTTTATCTAAGGAAGAGTTGGATATGAATAGTAGGAATATACAAGCCTCCTATTTCTTCTTTGCCTCATTATATTGCATGGGGAAAACAGAGCAAGATCTCATGATAATGACCTAAGTGTTTAGGACAAGGGTGCCCAAACTTTTCGGGTTTGGGCTGGTCACATGGTTCAAGGGTGCCCAAACTACAGCCCAGGGGCAGGATCTGGCCCCCGGACCATAGTTTGGGCACCCTTAGTTTAGGAGTTTCACTGCAGGAGATCATTCAGAGGGCCTGGACCAACAGTACTGAGGGCTCTAAAGATCAGTATCAGCACACTGAACCAAAACAAATTGGAAACCAGTGACCGAGATGATAAACTGTACCAGAGCTGTGGCTCCTTTACACGCTGTACTTTACACCAACCTGAATATGCTATTTTGATTTCTCTCCTTTTCTGTTCAGCACTTGGTGGATGAGTGGTTAAGTGAGAAGAATGAGAAGACAGGCAAACCAATGGACAGCCTTTCAGAAAGGCCTCTGCGTATAACGACAGATCCTGAGGTTTTGGCTACACAGCTGAATTCTTTACCAGGTCTCACTTACAGCCCACATGTCTATACTACTCCAAAGCACTATATTCGTTTTACATCACCGTTCCTTTCTGAAAAACGGCGGAGAAAAGAACCTGTGGAGAATATTGTTGGCTCCTGCAAGAAGGTAATGTGTCCTCTGATTTATCTTCTTCTGAAAGGTAACAATACATAATACAGTACAGAAATTTGTTGAGGTTTCTTGGTTAATTTAATTTAATTGTTAAATTTATATACCGCCCACTCGACCAAGGCCGACTCAGGGCGGTTCACAGTCACAATTAAAAACATGTTAAAAACAATTAAAACTACCCAGCCCCCTAAAACAGGGGTGGAAGAACCGAAGGCACCATGGGGGAAGGAATTTCTTCTATATCAGCCACCCAGTGGAGGTTACCCTTCCACCTGTACCCCACACTTGGCCCGCTAGCCAGGTTTTAAGTTCTTTCCCGAAAGCTGCAATTCCGTCTGGAGACGTAGCTCTGTTGGCAGGAGGTTCCAGAGGGCCGGCGCAGACACGGAGAAGGCCCTCCTGCTTGTGCCAGAGAGGCGAGCCCCTCTGGTTGATGGAACAATTAGGGAGCCCCTCTGGTCTGCTCTGGTTGGACGGACAGACATCCTTAGGGCAATGCAGTCTCTTAGGTATCCTGGCCCATTACCATATAGGGCTTTAAAGGTTAAAACCAACACCTTGAATTGCACCCGGAGGCAAACTGGCAACCAGTGCAGCTCCCGAAGCAGTGGCGAAGTGCAGTCATAATGCCCACACCCCATCACCACCTGGACCAGCTGTAGCCTCCGAATGGTCGTCAAGGGCAGCCCCATGTAGAGCGCATTGCAATAATCTAGTCTGGAGGTGACCTGAGCATCAGGTTGACTGATGGAAGGTGACAGATGGCTGCTACTGGCAGCAGCATAAACTTTGATGTCATTTCAGCACAAGGTGAAGATATTTTTTTAAAGAATCATGTCAATATTAATGCACCTTTTTTCTCTGTTCTTGAATGTTATGCTGCATTGTATTGTATTACAGTAAAACCCTGAGTTACAACTGCCTCAGTTTAAGTTTGCTGAGCTTTGCAATGACAAATCCTATGGAAATGATGCCCAGTTTACAAATTTTTAATGTATTTGTTTCGGTTTACAACGATCAATTCAGGGCCATTTTTTTATTTTTCCATGCATCCCTATGGATGTTTTAGGTTACACTTTTTTCGGGTTACAACGGCAGCTGTTGGAATGGACCTCCGTCATAACCCGGGGTTTTACTGTATAGTTATTAAGTTTTAACTTTTCGTAGTACAGTGGTACATCATACAACTATTTTAATCCGTTCCACGGGGCTCGTTGTACGAAACAATTGCTATACGATGCATGCATCGTATAGCGATTTTCCCTATGGGATGTATTGTACAACAATTTTTTTTCCCGCTAAGTGGTTTTTCCCATTGAAAAAGTGTACGGTTTTATTCCATAGGGAAAATTGTTATGCGGGACGCCATTTCCCCCCAAAACCTAATTGTTATCCGATTTTGTTTCTACACGGGCCGATTGTTGTATGAGGTTCCACTACATGGTGAATGCTACCTTCAATACACAGCTTGTAAGTGTTGTCACAAAGTCAGGGAATAAATTTTCAACATGAGTAGAAATGATTTTAATTATTTTTCAAAATATATTTTGCAGCGTTGGTTAAAGCAAGCTCTGGATGAAGAAAACTCAACAGCTGGGGATAATTTTAGTTCACCATTTCTGGAAAGGTCTAGAAGTCCTGCAATCAATGGCGACAGCAGAAGCCCTTTACTATTGAACGACAGCTGTTCTTTACCAGGTGAAGTTACTATTTTGCGTATCATACAAACTCGTCCTCTATAACGGCTTCATCTTCAGGTTTTCAGTGATATTGAAAAGCATTGTTTTAAAATAGTCAACTGGGAAACTACAGCTTTTCATATTCTCCGCTTGGTTTTGTCCTTAGTGTTAGCAGCAGCTTCGTGGCTATGATAAGTATGTATGCTTTGCTTTAAAATCTTAATGCCAGAATATCCTTTACTTCGTGTAACCAGAGTTAAAAATTGAATTCTGAAACACACTACTGTTCTCCATGATCGGCAAATAATAGCTTTGAAGTCAAATCTGTATACTGTACTTATCTCTATGGATCTTTTTTAAAAAAATCTTAAGGTAATAGTTTTACCTGATTTTATTGTTGTGGGCTTTTTAGATTATGTACGCCACCCTGAGTCGGGTTTGCCTAAGTGGGCTGTGAACAAGTTGAAAAATTAAATTAAATAGTTCATTGACATGCCTTGATAATGTTTTCTGTTAAAATCTTAAAGTGTCAGTAAACAAGTGCTAGCTTGATTTTTTTCTTGCCTATCCTGTTTTACTGTGCAGATCTTACCACACCACTGAAAAAAAGAAGATTGTATCAGCTGTTGGATTCGGCCTATTCAGAAACCTCCACACCAACTCCTTCTCCATATGCCACACCAACCCATGCTGATCTTTCCGCTTCAGATCCATTGTTGTTTGCTACTCCTCCGAGAATGAAGGCAGAAGATGAAAATTGCAGAAATGGTTATAAGCCCATTTACTCACCTGTTACTCCAGTGATCCCATGCGTCCACGGAAATTCAATGCACTTTGAGGTGAGGCTTCGCCTATAGCATGTGCTTCCCAGATCAGTACAGTGTCAAGTAAATCTTTTAACATTTGATTTAATGAGCTCCCTGTCAGAAGTGGCTGCAAGAGTGGGAAATACGCCAGGAATGGCAAACTCATATTTATTTATTTACGTTATGTTATGTTAACACTTGTATGCCTTTTAAAGATACCTTTGAAAGGAATTAGTCAGATGAAGTGTTTAGAAAGCCTTCTTTGTCTGTGAGTGGGGGCCACCCAGTAGTTCGAATGATTCCCATCTGCCTCTCAACCAAGGCATGATGAATTGTCAGAAGAAAAGAATTCATTTGCACTGTGCAAGCTTGGCTCCTCTTCCCCCAGAGTTTGCCCAGATCAGGCTCCTTTCTTTATTCCATTTCTTACGGACTTGTTCTTCTTCGTGGTCCCTGTGAATCCACTTGCCCCACAGGTGGTGCTTCAATTCACAGAAGCCCAAATCAGTACATTGGCTCATCAGTGCTTTGGGGAATTGACTTAGGTTTCTGGGGATTGAAGTCCAAACATTATAGGTTGGGAAACACTGGCTTAGAGCATCTGTCACTGCTTCATCGATGGCTAGTGCATCCATGCTTTTTGAGGATTTTATTAATATTTCTAATAATACTGTAGATGCTAAAGCTTTTCTGAAAATCTTAGTCCAGTTATTCAAGTCCTATGCCTCTATTGCTGATGCTATACGAGATAGCTTTACCTGTGAAGTTATGTCATTAACATCAGAATGGCAGGAACATTTGGCTAAAATATCGACATACAGATGCTTTATCTTGTTCAAAAAGGCCATGCTGATTGTGACTAAAAACAAGATTATTGATCATCTTGGTTTTAGTCACAAAGTCAATCTAAATATGTCTTTTCCTCCTTTCAATCTTTTCAAAGGGTGTCAAGGCCCAGAAATCTCAGTAATTTCAGACATCGATGGTGACACACACACAGTTCTGCATATTTACATAAAGTTATTAGGGAAAAATCAGCTGTGCGATATGAATGAGTTCCTTTCTTCTGAGAGTTAGTTAATCCTGCCTTATCTGGGTAGCAGAGGGGAATAATCCAAACTAATACTTTGTCACAGACCAGAATGAGCCAACATGGTAAGTAACTAGTGCGCAGATCAGTGGCTGCCATTCACAGATGGTGGCCATGTGATCCCTCTGGAATAGTCCTTGGAGAATAAGATGCCTGGTTGATCTTATAGAAAACTGGATACAACTTGGCTAGGCTACTCTTACATTCCTAGGCAGCATGAACTACGAAATATATATATATATATATATATAAAAACAATATGTATGTTTCTGCTTTCCTGGTTTTGTGGTAATTTAAGTCCAGGAACACCTGGAGTGCCAAGGTTGGCCATCACAGATATAGGGAGTTGTGGAATTGGTTAAAATTCCATCCCTCACATTCAAAGTGGGGGAGCAGTTGAAAACATCACAAAGTATCTTTGTGATGATTAAAATACTGAAGACATTCACTGCTGCAATATAACTATGTGGTCTGTTGAAATCTGGTTCACTGCCACTATGAATCTTCCTCTGCAACACTGATGTGTTAATCAGAAAACCCTGGATTTTAAAATCATGGCTTGCCATGGCAACCATAACATATGCTGCTGCAGATACATGAAGCTGATTGGTTTGGGACTAAAATTCTTCTGTCCATATAAACAGTGTATGAACAGATTGGTATAAAATTGGTTTTTGTAGATGCTTTTGGAAGTTGTCTGCATAGTTTTAAGCCATTAGTATATAATGTAATTGAATGTGGGGACAGCATGACTATCAAATCAAATTACAATCATTTTTTCATTTGTGTTTTATTAAAGCTCAGCAGCATAACAAATTGCTTTCTTAATTTTACCATTCTTAATATTTTGTTTTTTTTCCAGAATATTTCTTCCCCCGATAGTTCCCCAGAGGTTAAGAGGCGAACATATAACCAGGAGGTAAGGACAGTAAATTGTGAATAGGTTTTTGTTTGACTTGTTTTGCTAATCTTTTTTTTTTAGCTCTGAAGAAAAGTTGGCATTAATTATTTGGGCAAAGACTGTAGTGTGAAAAGCATGGCCAGTTCAGTCCCTGGCATATCCAGGAGAGGCAAAAAAAAAAAAAAACACAACAACAACCCTCAGTTGAAGCCAATGGGAACAATTGCTGTTATCTGTCAACAGAGTAGCACAGGCAAACCTCAGTGTTTCCAGTATGAAATACTGTAGTTTAATCAGGAGTTCCTCCTTTAAAAATCTGGTTGGTACAGAGTTTTAAAAAACCCAAACCACTTAGTATCAGTTACTCAGCTTTATAGTGAAATAATACTACATTTACATAGTCTTATTAAATTTCTGCCACAAAAATATTCCTTGCTTCATTGAAATAATTATGTTGCAAGAAAACTGCAAGTCATATTCTCAAGATAGTCAAATAACTCTGGTCCGTTATTTCTTTTTCAAAGCTGGAAAAAATATTAATAAATCTCATATTATGATTTGTATAATAATTGAATCCATTAATATATGGATCTTTTTCACCTTGTGTCCCAAACCTGTGTCATCTAGATATCCAATTATCTTGTGGGCTTTATTTGCTATCTTAAATCCTATAATTCCTATTATTTTGGTAGTATTGTACTGTATTTGAATCTAGTTGCTTTCGACAAATGGGATATCTATTGGATATATGTGACATTGTGCTAAAAGCATAAATCACTAAAATGTAGATGACTTGTTAGATATTTCTTAATTTTTGACTTGTGCAATTACTAATATCACCCCAAATTTTCAGTTAAATTGATGCATGGACTACAGCAGCATTTCACAATGAGCCCTAGTTTATGTTAGCCATGCCTTGTTGCTTTAGCCATTTGTCCTGAAGATGATCAGACAAACCAAACACATATCTCATTTCTGTCCTATTTTGACTCCTGTTTTAGCATGGAAAGACAGAGTTCTGGATCCAAATGTAATAACAAGCTATGATTTTAATAACTTCAATTTGTAAAGCAGTAACAATTTTACTTCTGATTGTGGCTTGAGTCTAGCTCACAAACCATGGTTTTTTGAGTCAAATTCAGTGCCAGAATTCAATTGAATGCAATTTGGTTTCATTTTACATACAAATCCATCTGTGGTGTCATTTCCCTTTTTCTTAAACATTGTTATATTTTATTCTTCATATAGGGATATGATCAGTCACCGTCAGCAATGCTGACACTCAACCCTTTCAGAAATTCCAATCTTACAGAAATGTGCCTGCAGGAAATAAAGACTATTGGCTATTCTAGTCCAAGGAATAGGACAGATAGCAGCAGGCAGTGCTCTGGAGAAAAGGAAGCCCCCTCAGACCTCCAGCTGGGACTTGAAGCAATTGAGCAAAGTGCACTGCATACGACCATGGATGCCCCCTGCCATGAGAGGACTGATGCAAACAGCCAACTGGAAACGGCGCACTGTGGTCATGGAACTGTTTATCCCACGTGGGTCAAGAGCCCTGACAGAACAGGTGTAAATTTCTCAATGAATTCTAATTTGAGAGACTTAACACCTTCACACCAGCTGGAGGTAGGAGGTGGATTCCGAATCAGTGAGTCAAAGTGCCTAATTCCAGATGATGCTCGAGGCATGTTCATGGAAACACCGGTTTTTTGCACTTCTGAAGATGGACTAGCAGCTGGCTTTGGAAGGGCTGTCAGCAGTGACAACTTGATGGATGGGAACTGCACACCCCAGAATCCTCCACAAAAGAAAAAGGTCATGACCTTTATGAACTGGTATAATGTACCTGTTGTGCAATTTTCTTCTGTAATCACATACTGCAATGTGGAAGGCAAATGGAAGGCCACTGCATTATACAGTGGAACCTCGGTTAACGTAATTAATGCATTCTCCGGGACGTTTCTTACAGCAAAAATTACTTTAACTGAATTTCCCATAGGAATGCATTGAATGCAGTTTCCCATATGAATGCATTGAAAACCAATTAATCCGTTTCTCCAAAAAATCCGTAAACTGAGCCACTACTTTCTATGGATTTATTTTTGTTATGAGATTTTTATATTAACCGAGCCGTTTGTTAATCGAGGTTCCACTGTATTGTTTGCAGGACAATCTTCATGGCTGATTGCCGTGATGACAGGCAATATTCGGAATCAGATATGGCACGCGAAGAAGAGTCACATACTTCAAAAAAAATTTGTTCTTCCCTCTTGTAAGCTTTGAAATGGATTAGAACCATTTCTTAAAAGGCATTAGAAAATAAACTCAAGACTTAGAAGAGATTTGATTATAGGTGGCCCTAAGTCAAGTTTTCAAAACTGGTATCTTGAGCAAATGTACAGGTTTAGGATGCAGTTCTAGGCACATACACCTTTGAAATAATCCCTTTTGAACATAAGGAGACTTGGCTTCCGAGTCAACTCTGTATTCAGCCAGGCCTTCTCCCAATTAAATGGATTGGAGCTGTGGTTCCCCACAGTGGGACAATTTAATTTTTAAGGGGAGCAATTCGAGAATGAATTATTAACAGTGAATGGCCTTTTAGACTTCCTCCATGTGAATACGAGTTCACTTTTTGAATAAGAATTATATGTCACAGAGAAAGAAGGCATCAGGATTTTAGAGATGCTTAGGTGGAGCATGGCCAAAATAAAAGGTTGGGAACCACTGGATTAGAGCAACGTTATGTTAATACTGTATCAGTGTACATGCACACTTTACACAGGTTGTACTTCTCTTTGCCTAGAACAGATGTGGATCTGAGACACTGTCTTGCTATAAAGTAAAAGAGATCCTGAATAGGAAATTAGTAAATGTGTGCCAGACGTGTAAAGACAGACAATCAACTTGCATCTTAGATTCCTATTTGTGAAATTGCTTATGATGTTAACTCTCTCAGTTGTTGCACATTGCCATTTCTTCTAATGCAGGACAATTGGTAGGGAGCTTCCCAAAATCCTTTTTGAAGATTGCCCCTTTTCAATTAATGTGCAGTTAGGTTGGGGCAAAAGGGTTTTTACTTGTAGAAGGCATCTTCAGAGCTCATGCAGTGGTAGTTAAATACTTGTGTTACAGAACGTTTTTCTAACTTGGCAGTATCTCAGTATTTTATCCTAAAATTCTGATCATTTTTCATGCTGGTGTGTGTGTGCGTGCGTGCGTGTGTGAGAGACATTCATTCTAATTCACAGCCCCTGGCAGATTAGGGAAGGTTGAGTTGCAGGTCTGTCTGAAGTGGGGAAAGCATTGTATGAGAGGGGGGGGGGGTCAAGTTATTTGCAATTTGCGAAAGTGGTAGCTTAAGAACTGTCACAGTATCTCTATCTTTAGTAGCACCAAAGTCACTGAAATATTTGTCAAACAGTGGCAGCTGCTGCCCCATCTGGTTCTTTATTCAAAATTTGGTCCACTTCATTTTTTTTAGCAATGGAATGTGGAACACATATGGAATGTGGAACACATACAGTGGAACCTCGGTTAGCATTCTCCAGGACATTTCTTACAGCGAAAATGACTTTAACCAAATTTTCCCTAAGAATGCATTGAATGCAATTTCCCATAGGAACATATCAAAAATCAAAATACGTTAACCGAAACACGGTTTCCTATAGGAATGCATTGAAAACCAATTAATCCGTTCCGGGGGAAAATCCGAAAAACCAAGCCACTATTTTCTATGGATTTCCTTTTGTTATGCAATTTTTATGTTAACCGAGCCGTTTGTTAACCGAGGTTCCACTGGATCTAAGAATGGCTGAAATGTTTGAGTTAGAAAAAGAGCATTCTGGTTTTTCCCACACACAGGTGTCACTTCTGGAATACCGTAAAAGGCAGCGAGAAGCCAGAAAAAGCGGCTCCAAAACGGAAGGCTTCCCCCATCTCAGCGTATCCCCCCATGCTGCTGGCGCAGGAAGCCACACTGGGGCCATGGACGGTTACAGCAGCATTGAAAATGGGGAACCCATGGAGAGGGAGCAGGCAGCCAGCGTCCCTTTGCCTTTGCCAGCCACCGAGTCTAGTGCCGCTACGGAAGAGCCCGAAAATTCCTCTCCATCAAAAGAGGCTTCGGGTGAAAAGAATGACCCGGAGGTTCAATGGTAAGCCTGTTTGGAAAAGAGGGGTGAAATGTAGCAATGGAGACATTTGGATGCAGTGCAAATATTGCAGGTGTCTAGACCCGTGATGGTGAACCTTGGCACTCCAGATGTTCTTGGACTTCAATTCCCAGAAGCCCAAGCACCCCATGAATCCACACAAATAGGTTTACTGTGATTCATCCAGCCCACATTGCTCTCGTCGCTCCCGGAAGCGGATGTAAAATGCACCCGTATGGTTAAGACTCTTCTGGGTTAACCCTTCCTCTGTACGGGCACATTTTACTTCCGCTTCCATTTTACTTCCATTTCATGTGGGCCCCCCATTCCTCCAAGGGCATTCGAGAAACAAAAGCCACCCTTTGAAGCTGTTTGGACGAAATGGCTGGCCCAATCGTGCAGGCAGGGCAAAATGGTTGTCCGGCCCTCGAAGCTGACTGAGAGAGTGTGACCCAGCCCCTGGCTTGAAAAGGTTGGGAACCCTGCTCTAGAGGGTATTGCAAGTTTTAGTTCCCTCTTAAAGGTGTTGTGGGCTGCTTTTTTCCAAAACTAGAAGCCATTTAAGAGCAGCACAGAAATATTTTTAAAATGAAACAATTGCTCCTTAGTTGCTGCACATGCAGGAGAACTTCGTCAGTTAAAATTTTAAGGGAACATATTTTTGGAGGAACAAGAGGGTAGGAGCGGTCATGGAACACACACACACACACCCCCAAGGCCTCTGGAGGTTGTCCGTCACTGCTTTGTAGGAAGTAAAATTCTTAGAAATTTGGATTCAGATTTTTGAATAGTGCTGAATGCTTCAGTCCAGAATAAGAGAGAGCTTTGTTAACATCCTTAGCCCCTTCAAACTAATTCAAATATATTTCATGCAGATGCATATGAAACGTCAACTTATGATACATACAGTGATACCTCATACAACGTCCAAACTTGGTTTCACAAGTTTGGACTTTATACGGATTTGGACTTTGTATGAGGCATGCAAAATCCTAGCTGTGATGCCTCATACAATGTCCAAATCCTTGCTGCGATGCCTCATATAACGTCGTTTCCATAGAGTTACATTGTACTGTAACAGCACAGACTTCAGGGCAAAGTCAAGGAAACAGACAGGAAACTGACAGAACTTTAAGAAATCATTGTCTAAAGGCTAAAAACATTACAAAAACATGTCAAACAACCCTGATTGTCCAAGAACCCGAAGAATGGTGCAAAAATCCCAGGAGTGCTTCTAAAAATTCTGACGAAAAAATCCAAAATCATGCTCAAAACCACTCCTAAACACTCTTCGCCTCATGCAAAACCCACAAGAGCAATGCACGCATTTGTCCTGCCTTTTATACTGCCCAGACACAATGTAACCTGGGAAAAACCCCAATGCCTCATACAAAGTTGCACAACTTTGTATGAGGTAACTTTTTCAGGGAATTAGGCGATGTATGAATCTGATGTTGTATGAAGCAGACTTTGTATGAGGTATTACTGTATATGCATTTGGAGAAATGTTGGTGTTGCTTATATACATTGGCACTACAATTTCTAATCACGTATGTGTATGTATAGTAGTGATGTATCTGTTGACGTAAAGCAGATTAACTAAGTGACTCACCAATCCCAGTCTCTCAAGTGTTTTCCAAGGAGAATGCAGACTTTATTTCACTGTAGAACTGGATTAGAGAAAAATCTACCTTCCCCTTCTCATGACAAGTTTCCAAATAGCTGTTGTTTGAAACTGAAGCTCATACTGCTTTTTTAAAAATTTGAGGTGGTTTTTTATTTTATAGTTCTGCAACAATCCCAAAATCTTGGTCTATACACCGGTTCTGGTTCATTGAAAAATTTTGTGGAGCAATATTCAGAATTCATTTGCTTTCGAGCAATTTGAGTATTAGATCAGATGTATGGATATAAGTTTTAAATTACATTGTCAGTGCGACGCTTTAGCAGAAGTAGAAGTCTCAGTATTTTACAGCTTCTCCGTCAGAATTCATGATGCTAAAGCAAACTCTTGTCAATTCCCCTGGAGCTGGACTTGTTTAGCGTTGTTTGCTGACGACACTAAATTATACAGGGTAGTGAAAACTGTGAGAGATTGTGAAGAGCTCCAGAGGGATCTCTTGACACTGGGGGAGTGGGCAAAACAGTGGCAAATGAGCTTCAACATCAGTAAGTGCAGAGTGATGCATGTTGGGGCAAAAAACCCCAATTACATTTATAAACTGATGGGGTCTGAACTCTCTGCGACAAACCAGGAAAGGGACCTTGGTGTCCTGGTGGACAGCTCAATGAAGGTGTCAACCCAGTGTGCCTCAGCAGTGAAAAAAGCAAACTCAATGTTAGGGATCATTAGGAAGGGTATAGAAAATAAGTCAGCAAGTGTCATTTTGCCTCTTTATAAATCTATGGTGAGGCCCCATCTGGAATATTGTGTACAGTTCTGGTCGCCATACCTCCAGAAGGATATTATGGAGCTGGAAAAAGTGCAGAGGAGGGCAACCAGAATGATTAGGGGACTGGAACACCTTCCTTACCATCTGAGGCTGCAACGGTTGGGCCTTTTCACTCTTGAACGACGGCGTCTAAGAGGTGACCTGATTGAAGTTTATAAAATCATGCACGGTGTGGACAAAGTAGATAAGGAAAAACTGTTTTCCCTATCGCACAACACTAGAACTAGGGGACACTCCATGAAACTTTTGGGTACTAGTTCTCAAACAAATAAGAGAAAGTACTTTTTCACCCAGAGGATTACTGGTCTATGGAACTCCCTGCCAGAAGAAGTGGTGACAGCTGTCAGTCTTGACAGCTTTAAGAAAGGATTAGACAAGTTCATGGAGGACAAGGCTATCAATGGCTATAATTATGGCTACCTAAGGACAACCTCCGGGTTGGAGAGATAGGCAGGATATCTCTCAATGCCATTTCCAGGGGATCCTAAGCAGGTGAGGGCATCTCCTTGGGAATACCCTGAAGGAAATGGTGAGCCACTGTGTGAAACAGAATGCTGGACTGGATGGGCTGTGGCCTGTTCTTATGTTCTTATGTTTAATCCTGTTCCCTTACATCAGGGGTGCCATATGGGCACGTTTACTTTCACTTCCAGGAGCGACGAGGGCTTCATGGGCCGGATGAATTGGTGTCGGGGCCAGATTTGGGCCCCAGGCCATAGTGACCGGCTCCCTGAACATGGCCAGCTAGCAGCCCGAAAAGTTTGGGCACCCCTTCCCTACATATTCCTGTCATGTCAGAGTAGTTAGTATTGAATACATTAAAGGTTTTTTAAAAACTTAACAAAACTCTTACAGCTGATCCAAATGTTTTCAGTGTAATACCAGCTCAGATCACAGATTATATTGTGCATGTAGCTCAATTTGCTGTTTATTAGTATTTACAGCAGTGTAGTATGAAAAGAGCAAGTTCATGTGTCATGTCTCTTGTTTTAAAGGACCGCATCAACATCAGTGGAGCAAGTGAGGGAGCGAAGTTACCAGCGAGCTTTGCTTCTTAGTGACCATCGGAAAGACAAGGACTCTGGTAAGAGACCACTTGGTCCCTCCAACTCCCAGCCGTTCTATACTTGAATTTGGTCTCTGGTACATCAAGCTTCTGATGATTTCAAACTATGAAAATGCAATCCATTCCACAATACGCTGCCCATAAACCTACTATTGTCATTGTTATTGCAGATCCTGATTCTGAAAATCCTGAACCCGTAAGTGAATGTCCGTCCCCAGAACCTTCCACAAAGGCTTGCAAGAGTCCTTTAAAAGTGAACAAGGTACAGTATAAATAAGTGTGCACATACCTGCAGCCTGACCCTCCTACATCGTTTCTGGTCGTGATAAACTAAAATAGATATTTTAAACCAGGGGTGCCCACACTTTTCGGGCTGTGGACCGGTCACATGGTCCACGGGGCCAGTCACTGTGGGCCACATCCAGCCCCCAAAATCAATTTATCTGGCCCACAAAGCCCTTGTTGCTCCCAGAAGCGGAAGTAAAATGCGCCCATACGGGCATGTTTTACTTACGCTTCCGGGAGCAACAAGGGCTTCGTGGGCCGGATGAATTAGCATCAGGGCTGGATCTGGCCCACAGGCCATAGTTTAGGCAGCCCTGTTTTAAACATTGATAGAATTCAGGAGCACCTCCGTCCCAGCGAACAGAGGCAGAGTAACCAAATGGGTGGAGCAATCAGGGTGCGCTGCTTTGTCTTGGTGCCGGATGGCTGCTCTTGGAAACAGAAGGCTAGAGAAAGACCTTCATGATCCACCAAATCATTTCCCATATTGTTAGGGCTAATGACATCTCTGACGGAGTTATAATCCGTCATGTGTTGAACTCTTTAATTTGTCAATGGCCATTTTAAGGGCAGAAGAGCTTTGTTTAAATGTCATCTAGAAAGCCAAACCGGCAGTGATATTTTTATCCAGTTAGATCGTTCACACTTGAAGAGAAACTTCAGCTCTGTATAACTTGCGCAGAAATAATGCAAATGCAAGGGCAGGTGAAATCTTTTATTAGCTCACTAAAAATCCCACCAGCGGTTTCCCATCCCTTTCTTCCGGAGGTGTCCTGCAACTGTGCAGTTTCTTCCAAGGTGCAACAGCCTGGCTTTTTCTTTGGAGGCGCTTGTGTATTCTCTTCCTAGGAAAACCAGGAAAGGGTTGCCATCAGTCAGCATTGACCTAGCATACACTTACTATTATTTTAAACCACAGAGGAATGTTTCTGAATCGTTTAGATATATTTGTCTTAAACACAATGGAGTCCAAATGTTTTTGTGTTGGAATATGGCTTCAGAGTGTCTTCCTTTTGTTCTCAGAAGTAAGAGTGTTGCAGTGACCCTGGGTAACCACATTATTTGGACAGGCCTTTTGTGCTATTTGAGGTAAAAATCATTTTTAACATTACTCAACATACAGTAATAACACTAGCTCATTGGTTGCACAGCTCAAGTGAAATATTCAAAAAACTACAAAACTTTTGATCTGAAGCCAAAGTTCCTACTCAGAAAAGCTGGGAGTAGGGTTAATGAGGTCCTACAATATAAATATTGATAGTACAAATAATATGATAGATTTGATACATACACCACTGTTCTTCATGGAAGATCAGGACTGCTCGCACATGAGTACTGGTATGTTTCAACCTGGAATGATGATTTATTTTCACAAGCAGCTCAGCATTAAGAAACCATGTAGCATTTGGTATTTTTATACTGCTGCTGGGCTACTTACGCCACTTCATGAATCCTTTGGCTTTTAACAAGAAAAAGCTTCGAAACAAGCCTATATATCAGGGGTTTGCAACCGATCGCCCGTGGGCCGGATCAAGCCTGCGGCGCCAAATAATCTGGACCCCGACCTCGCTCCAGCCGCTGGCAGAATCGGCCATGGACTCATTTACGGCCATCGTAAATGTGTTTACGACAGTCAAAATTGAGTCAGTGGCCATCGTAATCACGTTTACTACAGCCGCAGACATGTTTTACGGTGGGGGAACCACCAGTCCGGCCCGCTCAGCTGTCTGAGGGAGCGTGGTCCTGGCCCCCGGCTGAAAAATGTTGAGAACCCCTGCTATATATTTTATAAGGAAAAACATTCTTTGTGGCCAGTTATGGCATAGAAGGCACCTGTACATACTATCTTCGCTGTAGAACATGGATCTGCTCTACTGGGCTAAAGAATATCTACTGACTGTTGGGTTTTGTTTTGTTTTGTTTTGTTTTTTAATATGTAGACTTCTTTATCAAGTCCTGTAGTTCCTGCTCAGTCACTTGGGAAAACACCCACCAAACAGGATTCCCAGTGGGAGACAACCGTGGAAACGCCAGAGACTGAGAACACGACTCACACAAAATCTGACCAGCAGCAGAAGCCGTTGACAACTAATGCCGAAGCACTTTCAAAACCCCATCAAGCCCAGCCCCCCCACGGGCGGAGTACGGCAGAGCAACCTTCACAGAAGCCTCCTTCTGCACTGCCTAAGTTGCATTGTCCCCCTTCCCCTCTTGTAGAAAATCCCCCCAAACCCTCGACGCCACACACCCCTGGGCAGCACGGCTACCTTTCACCCAAGCCTCCGTCACAACAGTTAGGCTCTCCATACAGACCTCATCATCCGCCGTCGCCTCAAGTGGGAACCCCTCAGAGAGACTCCCATAGAGGTTTCTATGTGTCAACACAGAACCTTCAAGGCAGTACACAACAACAGCAGCAGCAACAGCCACAACAGCAGCCGCCACCTCCACAGCCACCTAGTGGGACATTGTTCTCCCAAACATCCTCGGTTGCTTACAATCAGTTTCACCAACAAAATTTGAATTCCACTGCTCCTCCCCCTCCCCCACCTCCACCCCCTTCTTCAACTTACTACCAAAACCAGCAGCCCCCCTCAGGAAACTTTCAAAATTATAATCAATTAAAAAGTAGCATCCCACCTCAACAAACTGTCTTTCCCTCTGGACCAAATCCAACCCTTGCTGGGGCAACAGGCCAGCAAGCCGTTTCAGGACACCATGTGACCAGTGGGCATTTCCTGCCATCTCAGACTCCCAGTCTCCACCACCAGACGCCAGCCATTGGGGCTCCTCCTCCTCCACCGCCTCCACCACCGCCTCCTGCTCCAGGACCCCATCTTGTGCAGCAGCCAACGACCCATCAGCCGCAGCATGCCGTGGCCCACGTGGTAGGTCCTGTGCATGCTGTGGCCGTGGCCCCAGGGCCACACCTCCATTCTCAGACTGCTGGTCATCACCTGCCACCGCCACCACCTCCTCCTGGCCCTCTTCCTCACCACCATCCTACTCATCCCACTGCTGGTCACCAAGGGTTGCAAGCACAACACCAGCACGTAGTCAACTCAGCGCCGCCCCCGCCGCCGCCCCCACCACCACCCCCTTCCAGTGTGTTAAGCTCTGGGCACCACAGCGCCTCCGCCCAAGGATTGCACCATCCCTCTCATCAAGGGGGGGCCCTTTTCACTTCAAGTGCTCACTCGGCCGTCTCTGCCTACCCACCCCAGCCCCCCCATCCTACCCCTTTGGGACCCAGCCCTCAGCATCAACCCGCTGCAACTGGACCACACTGTCCCCTCCCAGGCCAGGGTCCTCATCTTCAGCCTCAAGGACCAAACAGTATTCCAACGCCAACAGCGTCAGGGTTCTGTCCGCATCCTGGCTCCGTATCCCTCCCTCATGGCGTGCAAGGACCTCAGCAGGCATCTCCAGTGCCTGGGCAAATACCCCCCATTCACAGAGCACAGGTGCCGCCGACTTTTCAAAACAATTACCATGGGTCAGGGTGGCATTAAAATCGACCCTTTCGCTTCTAAACATTTTAAAAATGTTCTGTAAAAACTGTATATTTCATATGTACCTGTTCAAGGTACTTTTTAAAGCTTGTACATGATTCTTTGTATAAAAAGCAAACACCAGTGCGCGCGCTTGCTCATTGTATCCCCCCCCCCCATTTTTGCTTTTAAAAATTCCTGAAACTGTGCTGTTGAGCCAGTATTAGGCATTTTTATTTTCTATGTGAACATTCCAGCTGTTTGTTCTGGCAGTAGATTTGATGCTGCACAACTTTAAATTTTATTGTTGCAGTTAAATTCATTTAGTGAATGTTTTCTATATTTACTTTTTTATACATATGTAAGTAAAATACACAGCTAAGTGATGGCACTAACAGGTTTTTCATCTGTCAACAGTTTTGTGTGCATATAGATAGTCAATGCAATACAGATTTTTATAGTTTGGTGTGGACATGGCTATTTTATTTTGAGTTATTTGCAGACATGTAATTTAATGTATAGATTGTTTCTAACGTCTCTGACAAGTGCTGTAAATACTGTTTTTTGCGTGTAAAACTGCTTAACGCTTCTCATTTGATATAGTATTGTACATACAAGTCTTTTGCAAAAGCGTGTGATCTTTGTGGAAGTAGTACAGTATATGAACTTTAATTTTTTTAAATATACTGTCACATTGCAGCACTGGTTGGGCATTTTAATTCATGTTAATAAATCACAATTATGTCAGTTTTAACAACATGTCCTGCTAACTTGCTGTTTTAAGAAAAATAATACTGAGATGAATGTTGGCATTCCTTGGAATGTTGTAACTATTAAGTAGTGACTAGGATTGTAGCGTGCAAGTCACCATTTGTATCTCCGTGGCAGTACAGAATCAGGGTCAAGCAAACCCACACAACATCTTCCTGCTACTGCTGGTGCTCTTGGTTTCTGTTTTAAAAAAACTAACCAAACATGAACTGTGGTATGTGAAAAAATACCAGTTGTAGATTGCAGTATTGCCATACTTGATTCAAAGTGAAATAGAAAATGTGGCTGGTCATAGAGGGCTTTTGCATCTAATGAAACACAGTGTGGTGGAGGGCAGCTGAAAATTATGATGGGATGACTTGGTGTCTTTACCTGAAGAACCTCTAAGTAGTTGGTCATCCTTCATGATACAACATTGCTGTCAACCAGGTTGGGAAGGTCTAAAGAAGTTAAATTGATTTCCAATTCTGTGTGGAATGCTGTGAGGAGGAAGGTGGCTTCTAATATTGCCTCTTCTTCCAAAATGTTAAGCACAAAGTCCATACAACAAGTATATCCTTATTTTAGATGTCATAGGTCCGTGATGGAGAACCTTAACACTCCAGATGTTCTTGGACTTCAATTCCCAGAAACCCAAGACCCCTGTGAATCCACACGAATGGGTTTACTGCGATTCATCCGGCCCATGATGAGGGCAGCGTGGGCTGGATGAATCGCAGTAAACCCATTCGTGTGGATTCCCAGGGGCCTTGGGCTTCTGGGAATTGAAGTCCAAGAACATCGAGTGCCAAGGTTCTCCATCACGGTCATAGGTATACTGAGATCCTCTTGTGCTTCAACTGCTGTTAGAATTGCTTTGTAATAGAGTAGAAACATGCCATCTATATGAGGTGGGACTAATATGCTTGGACTGACCCCAAACCTGTTTTACCAATAGATGAACGTAAGAATTTAATATGCACATTTTACATTAGGCAATAACAGCAGGAAAAATATCTTATGCTGCAGCCACTAGCAAACTCCCCCACCCAAAAAGAATGGAGAAATAAGCTTGGCCAAGAACATAGTAGGCACAAGTCATAGACATGTCAGAATCACAACATAATAATCAGATAAATCGCCTTCATGAAGAACCTGTATGAATTCCATTTTTCTTGTAAGCCTACTGCACACCTTATAATTTTCACGTGGTAGAACAATTTGATTTAATTAACATAGCATGGAACTTCATTTGTTTGACTGTATACATAACCAATTTTGCTTCTACCACTGACAATGATTTCATGTACAGTAAAACCTCGTATAAAGAGCGCCTTGCTTAGAGACTACCTCGCTTAAAGAGCAGAATTTTCTCTGAATGGTCGCCTCGCTCAACCAAAAACTTGCTTAACAACTAAATCGGGGTTCACTATCCCCCCACCCCCCGCCAGAAGTCTCAACTGGTCACTTACAATAGTGTTTCGCTTAAAGAGCAAACTTAAAGAGCACTTCCGTGGCACACATTATGCTCTTTAAGCGAGGTACCACTATTTATTTGCCTCTTCTAAATAACTTGGCATAGCAATAATAATAATAATGCAGTATTTTCTCAAGCCTAAGAACCTACGTTTGGTGTAGTAAGTCTGCAACAGGTAGGTAGTCAACAAGGCCAAAGATGAGATTTGCCAACAGCCTGAGAATTGCAGTTACCAAGGGGAGGGTAATTGCCCAAAAGGCTGAGTTGTGTGTTTGGGGGATATTAAATAATACAGTGGTCAAGTATGGTAAAAGTTGCTGCAATTGGGTTTGTTAACTGAAAAGATAATTCAACTGTAAAACAAAAGTGTTTCTTTTAGCAGAGGGAGTCTCCTGATACTCTGTCTAGTGGCTAAAAAATTAAATGGGGGTATGCAGGGCCAGGGGAGGGTCAAAAAAACTTGACAAAATTGCTCTCTATGTAGAATGGGACTTTTTTACTTTCCCCAAAAAATGTTAGATTTGGTGTAGGGATGCTGGAATTGCATGGGTTGAACCTGTCCCGGCCCAGTTCCAAAAGAATCATTTAAAATTTGCACTTTTGAGACCAAAGGGGGTTTGAAGAAAAAATATGCACTTTTTTCTTGCAATAGAGCTGCGCTTCTATTGAACACCAGCAGGTGGCGCAGCAATAGCAAAGGAAGACGGCAAAAAATGCACCATTTTATTGCTGCCTCTGTTGAAGTCGCGGCAGCAACAGCTTGCGGAATGAGCTCCCGTCTTTCTCCCTAGCAGTTCGAAGGCAAGAAATTGAAAGTAGATAAATAGGGACCACTTCGGGAAGAAGGTAAGCAGCGTTCCGTGCGCTCCAGTGTCTAGTCATGCCTGCCATATGGCCACAGAATACGTCTGCAGAAGCGGATAATGTTGGCTCTTCGACTTTGAAACAGATGAGCACTGAACCCTAGAGTTGGATACGATGGGCTTCCGAGCAAGGGAAACCTTTACTTTTACACATGGCAGTCCCAGTTTGGGAGGATAGGATTATGGTAACCCTAATTTGGTGGGTAGTGCTCCTGGAGGGTTGGATGCTACTCATAGGCTGCCATTTCAATATGGTAATGTTTATCTTTTAAGCTTTCTTTTCCATTAACACTAATGAACCCTGGTCTATGAATTCATATATGGAGCATGCCTTTTCATACTGGCAGGAATAAATAATCTAGCTCACAAAAAGGAGTTCATTACAAAGTGTAAAAGTCATACCCCCAAATGATTTTTCCACATGATTAGAGCTTGTTTAGATGTAACTACGCAGAACATGTCTTAACAGAGTAGTGACTATAAATTACATCCAGCATTTTCTTTTCCATGTACAGATTTTTAAAGCACATTCCCCCCGGGGGTTGTAGCACACAACTAATTTTTGAGGGCTGCGTGGGAACAAAGAACTAGTGTTCCCTTAATGGTAGGCACAGCCCTATTCATGGACCTACGTCTAATTGTGAAAGACATCTGTGCAGTCCCCATGGCCCAGTCGTGTCAACAGAACCCTTTGGTATGATACAGAAAGAGCTGTAGTTACAAAAGGAGTGAGAAGTAGCAGGTGGAAGTGGCTACAACAGAGAGACAATATACAGTACAGGTGAAACTTGGTAAAATTAGAATATTGCGCAAATGTTCATTCATTTCCCTTAAAAGGTGAAAGAAATATGAGATAGACTCACTACATGCAAAGCGAGATATGTCATGCCTTAATTCATTATAATTGTGATGATCATGGCGTACAGCGTACATGTGATGATTATGGGGTACATGAGATTGGGGGTTGGGGTTTTCATAAGCTGTAAGCCATAAGCATCAATATATAACTAAGTAAGGCTTGAACTATCTCGCTTTGCATGTAATGAGTCTATCTCATATATTTGTTTCACCTTTTAAGTTGCATTACTGGATTTAATGAACATTTGCACGATATTCGAATTTTCCGAGTTTCAACCTTACAGCGATGCTCAATGTATTTTCCTCAAAGTAAATAACAGCATTAACATTCAAGGCTTCCATCTCACTGGTTTTCCAGACAACAGCCTCTTTTTGTGCAACTACATGCAATCATCAATTATTATCTTACAAACGTGTACACTGCTTAGTCGAAAGCTAATGCTGTGAACGAGGACCACCACGCAGTTACTGACCTTGAGGCTGAGCCTCAAAAAAAGAAAGGATGCCTGAAGGAATGTCTTTGTTGGCTTCTGTAACTCTTATTTCTAAAAGTGCCATAGTGATTATCAGGCACAAAGAATGTACTTGTGGGATAATGAACTTTTTAAATGTTGATCTGTCTATATTTGAAGCCTAAAGCACGTTCACTCCCTAGGTGGCAAACGTCCCCAGCCACTGCGTACTTTGGAAGTTGGTACAGATTTGAAGAGAGCAATTATCGCCCTTCTACAACAGAACAGCCCTTCCAGGGGAAGTGGCCAGACACACACACACACCCTCCCTCAAGTGCGTCATGATGACAGCAGGCACAGCTTCACTAAAGAATATGGAGATGCAACTGTAGGACCCTGGACGACAGTTTTCAGTGTCTCAAATGAAGGACAAAGAAACATATTGATTACGGAATTTGGAGGGCCAGTTTTGGTGATAAAGATATAAAATTAGAGTTAATTTTATCCTATTTAACATGTATAGTCCTCAGAAGATTGCTAGTCTAAAATAATATAAACTATCATGTAAAACTTTTTAAAGGCCTTCTGTAACAATGGGCAAACTTGGTATTTTGTGGCATGTATACAGTCCCCATTGTGAAGAATTCATGTGCATCATTTGCACCAATGAACACCCCAAAATTTACACTTTTCTTTAACTTCATGCAGTGGCTGAATTAAACCAAGACAGGCTTTATAGAATGCTACCCTTTCTTCTTAGTACATCGTACCACAAGGCTGCTCTGAATCCCCCCCCCCAAACTCTATACTTGAAAACAGAGTACAAAATGTTTATGATGCATATGTTATTGAAGTATTTTTCTAATTCTAACAATTGTGGTAAATCCTTTGTAGTCAACACTACTGAAACATTACAGGGACCAATTCTGGAAAAAAACAATCACTTTAATTAAGACAACTGCAAGCACCTCAAACAATTGGTTATTGTTACAACACGGGGGTTTGTCTCACAATTTGGGTATTGCGAAGGCATGTGAAGAAATTTAAAATGGACAAAGTCAAGAAAAAGTGGCACCATAATTAAAGTGTAAAACCAGAAATAAATGTACATTCATTCCACTGACTTCTAAAAGAGGCTAAAATACACCTCCATATTATACATTCTAAAATCAGTATTGCCTATGAGTTCTCTTTTGGAATCTACATAGTTTTTTTATTTTTGTTTTTATATGAAAACACTTAAAATTTTGTGTGCAACTTACAAAGGAATATTAGTTCCTCAATATGTCAATTTATGGGGGGGGGGGGGGAGAGAGAATTTAGTGCAATTTGTTTTAGAAACATGTAAAGCTATGTATGGAAGGTGCATGATCTTTTGTTGCAAAGAAACTTTTGCATCAGTTCTGTTTTTCCTTCTGTGGAGCATCTTTTCCATCAATGGTTAATAACTATGCACAAAGAATCCTTCCCAGGCTGTCTTTAAATCCTTAAGCCTAGCACACCAACCATACTTAAGAAGCAGCAGGTGCCCCTTTACCATTACTTCAACCTCAAAAATGCCATCTCACAAAGCATCTAAAATATATATTTTATACTCTGAATGCTTAGTCTTCTTTAAAGTGCCTGTTGGAGAATTAAATGTTCTAGATCAGAGCCATTTTCTCCAAATCCAATCTGGGCACTGGTACAGCACAGAAGGTTTGTGCTGCAACTCCTGAGGCAGTCTGGAATTCTCTACGTGTAATTTGTATGCTACAAGTTCTCGCAGTTCAATAGCTTTACTCTGAAACGTGTCCCCATCCCATTTTTAATGGAAATAACCATTTACAGGGCGCATTTACATATACTATTTTACAAGAACAATGTCCCTTTGCCCAAAGATAGAATTGTACATTTTCTCAATTCTGACTTGATAAGGTCTCACACTTGTAAATTATAGAATACTCAGCTAAAATATTTTCCATAAATAGTTACAAAACCTGCTGAAACACAAAGAGGGGGAATAAAGGATGTTTTGCTCAAAAAGTTGATGTCTGAATGCCACACAACACAAGAATCAATGCTTCAAGACACATTAGTGTTTTCTGCAGAGTCAGTAAAAACTACTAGCTGAAGACAAAATGACTATTCCTCCTCCCAAAAACACAGTGCACAAAAAGCAAAATGTCAAACAGTACCTCAAAGCAAAATAAGAGTCTGGGGTTGAAGCCAGCTCAAATATGATCCTGTTAAGAGAATTTATGACAGTCACCATTTAAGTCTGATGTACGGGGGGGGGGGGGGAATGGGTGCTGGCCTGACATTAATATCTGGAGATTTTGCTAAGAATTCAGCCAAGGGTGCCGAAGGCATTCACCAGCCGAGGCTCGTTTTTCTGGAACCATTTCTAGCATTGGAATCAGGAAATCTGTAAACTCTGCCGCGTCCTCCTGAGGCCAACCATACTTCTCCACGAGAACATCAAAGAGGCTCCAAGGTTTCAGTTTGGTAATGTGTCGAAGTTCCCCTGCGTTTAAGTTAAGAAACATAATTAGAGCTAGAATAGGACTTATCTGTTGCTTTTAGTCTTTCAATGAAGTAGAACAGCTGTGACTCAGTCTTTCTCATAAAAATAGCATTTTCCATGGCATTTGTATTCAGCACCAAATATAAATTTGTTTTAATAGATATATTCATCTGAGCTTTTTAGCCAATTTTCTATATGAAGGATAGAAAAGGATAAAAATATTAATAACAGTACATTTCCCCCCTTAATACATACACAACACATTCCATGCCTACTGGCTGTCTTGTTTGTTTTTTTGTTTTGTTTTTTAATACCTTATATAGAAAACAGTCATTCTTTGTGAAAGTTAAACTGGTGAATGTTAAACTGTTGTGCAAGAAATTACAACTAGTAAGATACAGAAAGCCTACGTATGAGAACATTATAGTATACAAATATAAAAAAAAGTTATTTCGAGTACACTTAGATGCCTGCGGAGAACATCCAGTCATACAAATAATCTATCATCACTGAATCTTAACCTATAAAGAAGAGATGTAAGGTACGTGTCCGGGAAAGGCTCCCACACCCCTGGAGCCTATCCTGTAATGCTTCGTACACACCTACCTAATGCCACTGAGATCAGCCCTGCAAGGGTCCAGAGGCCGATAGTGGGGCCTGCGCCCCACAAAATGGGAAAAGGCTGCAACCATGTTCAGGCCCACGGGGAAACCACCCACACCCGGCCACAGCAGCGGTGAAAGGCACTCAGGACACTAAGTAGAGCGGGGGGGGGCCACAAACACCCCTGTAGCTCAACCAACAACCCCACCCCCACCCCAAGACCGCCCGGGACAAAGTCCGGGTACCCTTGCTAGTAAAGTAATATAAATCTCAGTACATCTGTGAAAATAATTCTTCTTTGTGGTCTCTGTAACTCACACTGATGGGTTTCTATACCTGTATGAGTACCCCATCAGAAGCTTCCAGAACTTTTTTTTTTTGGGGGGGGGAGAGAGAGAGAGTCATGCAGCTAATAATCTCTAATCTTGGGAAACTTCTTGGGCCACTGATTTTGACACCCTATACCAGTGGTGGCGAACCTATGGCATGTGTGCCAGAGGTGGCACTTGGAACACTCTCTGTTGGCACCCATGCAGTCACCCCAGCACAGAGTTTGCTCTGCCCTTCTGGCCAGCAGCCCAATGGGAGTGCATCCTCCCTCCCCCCAGCACAGAGTTTACCCTGCCCCTCTACCCAGCAGCCCAATGGAAGTGTTTCCTTCTTCCCCTGTTGCTGTGTTGGCACTTTGCAATAAATAAGTGGGTTTTGGGTTGCAGTTTGGGCACTTGGTCTTTAAAAGGTTCACCATCACTGCCCTATGCTCGTAATGCATTGGTTACTGTACTGTTAAGGCAGCAATCCTACACATACTTATCTGGGAATATGGACTACTGGACCCAGTAGTGCTTACATGTGAGAGGATGCACGTAGGTTTGCAATGTAAGCTGCATTTAGATCTTCTCACTGTACTTCTAGGTACAGTTTATGGGACAACAAAAGACTGCCAGTAGCACTACTACTATGTTCCAACTATGCATGCAAAAATATTTCAAGAAATCGTGATTAGGCTGATAAAAAGCCACAAGGTGGCAATGTAACACCAGAATACTGTCCCTCAAGGAGTTTGCTTCTTCAATCAGTTCAGATCCCTGTAATTTTTTCTCTTAGAAACACTCACACACACTACTGAGGTAGCTGTTTTGAGAAAATAAGGAGCCTGTAAAAACATACGTATTATTTCTCATTGTTCACATGTTTTGGCTTTATCATCTTTTAACATCAATTTTACTCAAATCCCCAAGCCTTAGTTCTAAGGTGAAAAAAAGTCTCTCCACAAACTCTATTTTCTTCAGCTGAGCTTATTCTTAATGCAGGTATATTCAGAAGTAGACACCTCAGTCTTTTTTATAAAGACAGGACAGATCACTGTAGCATCAGCATAGTAGCATCCGTGGAGGATGTAAAGACTGTTAAGAACAGAAGAAAAAGGAATGGAGGGGGGAGCCCAGAAGAGGAACTCGGTTTAGCTGCTGACCGTTCCAAAACAGAAAAAGCCCCCTTCCATCTTCTTAGGATAGTAGACCATATAGCTTCTATATTTAGAGCAGGGGTACCCAAACTACGGCCCGTGGGCTGGATCTGGCCCCTGTTGCTAATTAATCCAACCTGCACAACCCTTATCGCTCCCTAAAGCAGAAGTAAAACGCGCCCATATAGGCGCATTTTACTTCCGCTTCTGGGAGCTACGAGGATGGCATGGGCCAGATGAATTGGTGTTGGGGCCAGATCCAGCCCACAGGCTATAATTTGGGCACTGCTGAGCCATGTGACCAGCCCAAGGTCCAAAAAGTATGAGCACCCTTGGTTTAGAGCCTCTAGTGTCTCTCCCCCCCCCTTGCTTTTGATTATGAGACTCAGAAAAGTGCCACTCATTTGACTATTCAAATCAAGATTAAAGAAAGGCAAACTGGATTTTTAAAATATTTTCTTTGTTTTAGTGCTTCCATAAAAATATAGGTCTCTTTTATTGGTTTCAAATGGATTAAACTGAACATGAGCAGATACATAGCATTTCACATCTGTAAAGTGCTTAATTTCACTGTTAGCGGCTGAAATCTAGTAGGAAGTTACAACTAGAGTTAGCCCACTGAATCAGCTGGGATTTGGTGAGTCAATTCCATTGACTGAATTGGCCTACTCTTGTTGTAACTTACTATTGGACTTTTGTCATTACAAAAGGCTCGAAATTGTGTGCTTCTAATACAACACACATAACTTTCAAAAATAAAATTCTTTATTCTTGAAAAATAGAAAGTTCCGAGGTATACATCTTGTTTAGTATGTTCTTAAAACCATGACTCTTCATTACCAATTTAAAAGTGTTGAGTGTCTTCTGGAAAGAGCTATAGTTTAAATTACGGTGCCAGAAACACTGTTACCTTTTTTGGTGAAAAACTCCTTGGAATATTTCCCCACCATAGCGTATTTTCGAGGGATTTTCCCCAGCAGTTCAATGATCAATGCTATGTGATCTGCATTGGAGAACATTTCCAGCAAAACAGAAACATACAACAGTTTAATCAACACATTGCATGCACACACTTATATTGGCCCGGCACAGACAGAAATAGAGTGCTTCTTATTGATTTTTTTAAAAAAATGCTGTTACAGGGGTATGAGAGATATTTATTCAATTGTGAGTTGATTTTGAAAAATGACTCATTTCACAAAAAGAAACAACTCAAGAAATGACTGAACTGTTTGCAAAGTGAAACAAACAGTCCTTCGCGATTCTTTTCACAGTTGTTTTGCAAGTCAACATTGCCTCCATCATCATCCTGGGAAACATATTTCAGTGAAAATGTCAAAACCAGTGATGGCCACTCCACTTCTGTCTGCATCACGGTGCCCTTCAAAGAGAAGAGGTACTACCTCTGCGATTGAAGAATTCCCGAGAGTATTTTCCAGATAGAGCAAAGTGCCTTGGGATATTGCCTAGCAGCTCTATGATGTGTGCTATATGGTCTATGAAGGAGAGAAAAGAGGGCAATAGGAATGGGAAGGGCAGGGAGAGAGGACAGGGAAAGAAAATGAAATTAGTTTTAAAAATTCAAAGAAAGTTCCGAACACAACAATGTTTGCAGAAAACCCATGCAGAGGTTTCCAGGATCAGCAGAATTCTGGTATCATTAGTGTCATTTAGGAATGGAAACAAAATGTGGATGCCCGTGTTATTACAGTTGATACTGCAAAGGATGTTGCAAACAAACAAGCATGGGGAATGAATAGGTACACAGATGGGAGGAGGAGTTAATTCTGGCTGTTTGCTTTTCTTTTTAGTAATCTGCAGTCACACGCAGAATGAATGTCAGCATTCTAAATATTCAGTCTGGTGTGTCAAAAGATGCATATTCCACACTGTGTCACGTTGTGTTTCAGAATGCTGAAGTGTTTCAGAGTTTCCACACAGAGATATGCAGCTCTTACAGGAGAGGACAGGAGACTGGCCTTTCAAGGCTTAGGGCAGAAGAAGAAGAAGAAGAGGGTGTCTGGAAAAAGGAGAGAGAGCCCACCTACTGCTACCGATGATGCTTTAAAGTTCTGAAGAGGGAAAAATGTTATGTTTATATACTCAAATTAAATTGTTTTCATCAATAGTCAACTCCCAAAAAATGACATGCTTTTTCTCAATCCTCTGCAAGTAGACAGAACAAATTAATAGGTATACATTAAAAAGGTACATACCCTCATCTCTGGAATAATCTTCGCCGGAATGTGGTTCAAACAAATAATCACCAGTGGCTAACTCAAATGCCTAGAATAAAAGGAGAAATTTATGGGCAATTTATCAAATGTTATCATACTTTCAAAAGAGCACAGACCCTGCCAGACCTGGAAGAAATTATTTAAACAAGCAAAGGCTTTAAAGTGTACATCAGGGGTGCCCAAACGAATGCTGCAAAAATCCCAGGAATGCTTCTAAAAATTCTGATGAAAAAATTCAAAAAAAATCCAAAATTGCGCTCAAAACCATTCCTAAACACTCTTTGCCTTGTGCAAAACCCACAAGAGCAATGCACGCTTGTGTCCTGCCTTTTATACTGCCCAGGCACAATGCAACCTGGGAAAAACCCCAATGCCTCATACAAAGTCGCAGCGACTTTGTATGAGGCAACTTATTTCAAGGAATTAGGCAGTGTTGTATGAATTCAATGTTGTATGAAGCGGACTTTGTATGAGGTATTACTGTACTAGTAAGCAACCTGTTCTTTCTCATCATGGTCTCTGTGAATCACACACATATAAGCAATTAGAAAGCTCACTTACTGTAGAAAAAATGTCATGCCACCACGGAGGATAGCAATGCCCTTCCAAAAGACATTGGAGACCACTGGTTGTGGGGAGACCGATCTACCAAATAATGGTTTCAAAGGAGCTGTCAGTTTTGAAAACTGTAGGAATACTAATGAATGGCTTTGTTTCTATGTCAATAACTGCATTGTTTCAGTGACTGGCTGTTCAGGAATGGACTCTTGTCAGTTTTGAAATCAAGGTTGATATCTTCATCTTCATCACAGGTGGTGGTGATACTGATCGAGACACTGATCTCTGGCAACATCAAAGAAGTGAAGCAGAGTCTTTAACAATGTGGCTCCACTTTCATCATGCAACCATCGAGGAGAAGTTCATTCATAACCTCCCAAAAAAGGTCAAGGATAGAAAAATGATGGATCAAAACCATATTCTGGCTAATACTGAGGAGCCATAGACTATTCTCTACAGCAGTGGTGGCAAACCTTGGCACTCCAGCTGTTCTTGAACTTCAATTCCCAGAAGCCTTGATCAGCAGGAGTGCTGACTTGGGCTTCTGGGAAATGAACAGCTGGAGTGCAGAGGTTCGCCATCACTGTTCTATGGTAACTATTTGGAGTCAATAACCATGACACCTGGATCTCCTCAGAGTCGGAGATTTAGACTGACATTCTGATTGACCTGATGGGTATCTCAATAGAGATCTTGACTTTGATTGTGATTGCCTTTGGTGCCAATTGCAAGACAAGGTACACTATTGAGAGGTTGATGGTAATGACGCCTTTAACACTTGTCACACCAACCCACCTGATAAGTGAGGTTTGACAAAAGGAGGTAACCCCACTAGTTTCCTTCTGACACCGATCTCAGACAAATCTTCATTGTCAAGATTCAAAGGAATTGGGGATCAATTAGTTGAAGAAGCCCAATGTGGTAGAGTGGTACTTCTTGACTGAAGCTCAGCCTCCTTAGCTTTATATCAAACCAACAGCTTGTGTTGTTTATCAATCTTTATGTGCTTTTTAGGTTTGTCCTTCTTATCTATAACAGATTTCTTTCCTTTTGCTGAGTCAACATCAAAGCAGCCTTGGGCACCGTCAAAGCTAGTATCAAGGCCAAAGCAGGTTCCAAAGCAGACACTCTTAAGTCTGAGATTGGAAGAACCACATTTTTTGATGGCTCCATTATTATTTTTTAAGTGATGAAGAAAGTTTCTGTGCTGCTTGTGAGAACATTGACAGCTGAGGACTATCTGTGGATTTTGTGAAATTCTCCCAAAGACAGGACTGCCATTTCATAAGGTAATTTTTCAAGACCAGATGCTGCTTGCACAGTGGGCTGAGGAGCAATGAGGGAGAACCATTTGAGTGTGTCTGATCATGCGCAGTAGCTCTGTGTGAGGAGAAACACTTCTCTTTAGACTTTAGAAGGTTCCAAGGCTGCTTTCTGCACAGCCACAGAACTCATATATATGATTCATGGAGACAACAGCAAAAGAATATCACATATGCTACCTTCTCCTTTACATAAAAATCTACACAGAAAATGAGTTATGCAGAAAAGTAAATGCAATCGTGTTTAACTAGCTACTGATATTTACAGAACTGTAGAATCATTGAACTGGAAGAAATTCGAAGGATACATGAATCCAAACCCTTGTCAAAGCAAGGCATTTACAGGTAGCTATCTAAACTGTTTTGAAACCTCCAAGGAAGAAGGGCCTACTCTCGCCCCATCCAAGGCAGTTCATTCCACTATCAAATAGATCTTGCTATCAAGTAATTCTTCCTAAAACCTCATTCCCAGTAATTTGAATCCATTACTTTGGATTCCACACTCTGGAGCTACAGAAAACAAACATGCTCTACTTTCCATGTGACAACTCTTCAAATCTTTGAAGTGGCTATCCTGTCGCCTTCCTGTAATTTGTTCTGCAGGCTAAGAATACCCAGCTGCCTCAATTGTTCCTCATAAGGTCTGTTTCCCATCTTGATCATTTTAACATGAACAAATTCCAGCTTGTCAAAATCCCCAAACTAAATACAATATTTCAGGTGAGGTCCGATTGAAGCAGAATAGAGTAGTACTATTAACTACCTTGGATCTGGACATCATGCTTTTGTAGATGCAACTGTTTACAGCTTTTGCTTTTCTGCAAATAACAATGCATTATACTGAAAATACTCTTCTAAATTTATACTTAATTATTTTATACAATTATGATGGGCTGAGAAGAGAGACGATCAGAAGACCAACACATGAAATAAATTGCAAGAGGTGCCATGGCAGCGACTGAAATCACAAGGCACATATTCAATACACTATGTTAGCTGCAACTATTCAACACTTAAGCAAACCTGTAACAATTGCTAAGCAGGGATTTTCAGAGTTCAAGGACTTCCAGCCCTAGAATTCACCTAGGAATTCCCCAAGTAGAATTCTGGGTCTAGGAAAGGAGAAACTAAAAGGAAAAGAGCAGCTTTCAACCGCCATATAGTGTTGTGAAAGAGCTGTGTAGCAGAAGAGAACCACCTCTTAGGCACACTACTGTTCTGTGGGTCTTGTTGTAGTTCAGTGAGAATCTGTCCTCTTATAGAAAATAAGAGGTAGCAAGACAATCCTACCTAAAGTTTTACATCTTATTGATTCATTGCACTTATACTGTATCTCATCCTTCCTTCAATGATCTCAAAATGACATACAGTACATAAACATCCTGTATTCATTTTCTCTTTATACTTTATGAAGTATGTCAGTCTGAGAGAGAATGACATGTACCAAGGTCATCCAGAGAGTTTGGTGGCACTTGCCCATCAACAAGACACTGAACAAAACTAGACGAGACTTTTGGCCTGCTGTCAGGGCTCTTACAATCTCGGCCTTTGTTCCTAAATAGAGCCTGCATGCCTGGGGGCAGTGTATCTCAGCACATTACTCAGGTGCCAAGAATTGGGGGATAGAAGAGGATCAGCATTATTGGATGCAAGCTTGACAAGTTCACTCCTGTGTGGCCTCACTAAAACCTCAGTAAATATTTTCTCCTTTAAGGCGCCACAGGACTCCACTGCTGCAATATAGTAGCACAGCTACCTCTCTGGAAATTAGTCAAAAATAAAACAAGCCTCTTGTACAGTATTTGACTGGGTTTGCTATAAGAAGAACTGGGCAGACTTCAGATTTGTCGAATCTGCCTTGTGAAAGTCTTTGGGAGACCTTAGGGCAAGGTTTCTCAAACTGCAGCTCGTGGGCCAGATGTGGTCCATGGCACCATTTCATATGCCCCTCCCCACTGTCTCCACCACACCAGGAAGTGCCATGTGGTGGAGGAAGGTCAAAATGGCCATCTGCCCCCCCACCCCCCGAAGCTGTCTAAGGGAGCGTAACCCAGACCCTGGCTTAAAAAGGTTGAGAACTCCTGCCTGAAGAGAAGGAGTGGGTAGCATATTTAAAAATCACTGCTGCCAACTCTGGTGATGGCAATCTGGCAGTGATTTTTGACATTTAATGGCTTCACCCCTTTGACTTGAGGTTTCCAAAGACTTCCAAAAGCAAAAGGGAGTCCAAGGAAGCCTCGGAACCAAGCATGGGGGTAGGAAGCTTTCAACTAAAGTAAGTGAAATGTTTCTGGTGTACAATGCAAGTTGCACTAACTGTAAAGTTATGCAAGAGGATTTTGCCCATTGTGTCCTGGAGCAGATATTATGCTGCTCATCATCCTAACCATAGATTTAGGTCAGGTGCAAGAAATGGCAACAAAGGACTCCTTTGTTCTAGTAAGGTAGCAATTTCAGGCTACAGTATGAGACCTGATCTATTACTCTTCTTTTTTTAATTAAATACTATATGTAAAGCACAATTATGACTACACTAATTACAGTGCATGCAGGCTGGTGTCCAACACATGTTTTTTGACTACAACTTACACAAACTCTAGCTAACGGAGCCATTATGGGAGTTGTTGTCCAAAACAAAAAACAGGCATCAGATGACTTTTCATAGCCACAGAATTACAGGATATAGAATATGTGAAGTGGTCCCAATTTCTCGATTTAAAATAAGGGGGGGGGGAGAATTATGGGCATTACTGCCAAATGTGTATGGAGAGAGAAGAATCCGCTTACAGTGAATACAACCCCTACCTTTTAATTAGATATAAATAGCTTCTCTGTTTGTTCACTATATCAACTGTTTCTGAAAACTATCTTAAAAAAATATCTTGCTGGGAAAATTCAGTTTTCTAACGTCATTTCCAAGGCTAATTCTTGCAATAATTTCTTGGCACTTCCAGCTCCCAGGAATCTGTGTAATGGTATCCTAGTAAATACAGTCATAAAGACATGTGCTCCATCTTAGATGCTTATCAGACCTGAATCCACTATTTAACTGCAACTACCCTTTGTCTCTTCATTCTATAGGACTACCCTCGCCACAGGCAGAATACAATGGAATACATGATACAATAAGTTCTCTAATACTGCATGTCTCAGTTGCTTTGAAATTGCTTTTAAAATGTAGAGCCATGGTTCTCCACAAGGGGGCGATTTGATTTATTAAGGGGGACAATTGAAAACTTGTCTAGACTAAGTTAATGGCCTTTTAGGCTTCCTCCATGTGAATAGTTTACTTTTTTGAATAATAAGAATTATATGTCACAAGGGGAGGGGCATCAGGATTTTAGAGTTGCTTAAGCTAAAGCATGGCCAAAACAAAAACAAAAAAAGGTTTTGTTGTTGTTGTTCAGTCGCACAGTCGATTCTGACTCTTTGCGACCCTATGGACCATTGTCCTCCAGGCACCTCCGTCCTCCACCATCCTCCTCAACCTACCCAGCTCTGTGCCCATTGTGTCTACAATACCATCTAGCCATCTCATCTTTGGCCGCCGTCTTCTTCTTTTGCCCTCTACCTTTCTCAGCATCAAAGCTTTCTCAAGCGAATCCTCCCTTCTCATTTGATGTCCAAAGTACTTCAGCTTCTGGGAACCACTAATCTAGAGTCATCATAAATTATACAGTGAGAGTTTGATGGGGAAGCTGGGATCATTACAAGCACTTGCCCTGGCTCTGATCCAGAAAATCTGAATAAAGACCAGCAAATGGATCAGGGTCATCGTTCTCAGCAGGGGAACTAGCTAAAATACTGGCAACTGTGGCAGATTCTATACAACGTGGATTTCCGGCTGGTGTAATGGCATACCATCCAGAGCTTGCTCTTCCTAATAAGCAAAACACAGCTTGATAAAATAATAGAAACCCAGTCAATGGCAAGGTTGTTTCAGTGGAGTTTTTGACAGGTTCAACCACAATTATGCTTTACATAAAGTACTACTCCCCAATATGAGAATGAAGAAAGACTGGTTATTTCTGCTTTGGCCATTCACACAGACTATTTATGACAAGGTAACAACAGAATATTCAAATCCAAATTCATACACACAGGTCCTCTGACTACTAACAATCTTTTAACATGAAAGCACAGACAGTTCAGTTAATCTTTGTTCTTCAGTGTAATAGTCTATTTATTGCCCTACATATCTTCCGCTATTGTGGCCTCACAAATCATAAATAAAAGTTTCAGGGATGCTGCACAGATTATGTACCTCTGAAAGAGTTTAACCCGGGGCAGACAACACCTCTGCATTGCTGCAGACCAAGTGCTTTGCAAACTGTCTGAACAATACTGCCTACTCTATGGTTTCTGTGAAATTTAATGTCAGCAAATTTCATGGTAAATCACTTCACCATGAAATCATTTCATGGTGAGAAGAAAGGTTTGGGAGATTAAAGACAGACAATCCTACTCTCAAAACTCAAGAGTCAGGATGAGGACTGCAATTATTCCATGTTCAATTCACAGACCCTATTTTTGTTATGAGGCTTTGCCTCTTTAAAATATTTTGTTTGTAACAGGATATACAAATGAATAATAATATGAAAAAAGCTACACAGGATATACAAATGAATAATAATATGAAAAAAGCTACACAGAAAAGAAGTTATAATTTACAAAATAAAATAAAAACAGCAGCTTCAAAACTCTATCTCAAAATGTAAGGCTGTATGCATTATTATTCATCACCATGTACTTAATACAGTACCAGCCCAGAATACTGTTGCATAGCTCTACATGGGCAGAAAGCGGAGCACAACTAAACCTATTAGTCAAAAAAATGAGTGGGATTTTATGAAACAATGCTTCATTATTCCCACAAAACCTGCCAAAAGATCCAGAACAGATAATATTTCAAAAGTTTTAGTGGTTATTTTAGAAGCCTCATTGAAAAGATCCCCTCAAAATTAAAGGAAAAATCTCACAATCCCATAACAGGGAGGAAAATAAGCCCCACAATTTATCCAGCATGTCTTGCCCACATGCCCTTCCAGTTATGTCTCACACTATCCATGTTACCAAATAGTAGATAAACTAATAAATTGCAAATTGTGAATCCTGTATACCATTTTTAGACTAACTGTTTAAAATTACTCTTTATACAATGTGTTAGTATTCTTCAAAGACATCAGTACAAATTTAGCAGAAAAAGATAATTAGAAAATAATATTTAAAAAAACTAGGGAGAATTAACACCACTGGAAAATCTTGAATTTACCTTGGGCAACTCAAATATAGCAACAAATCCACCCGTAAAATTGCCCCATTACACTGCACATTACAAAGCATACAAAAATCACAAAGATCTATATGTGCAGAACGGTAGACGAGTTGTAGATAAAACATTCTGATTAAATGCAGTTATAGTTAAAGAATGCTATTACATAACTTGTAACTGAATACAACTAACTTCATGATCTTATTGCATTTCTGTACATTATAATTTAACAAACAAAAATGAAGGAGATTAAAGAGAGGTACTCAGATGTTCAAAGAAAAATATTAAAAATATATAACTAAGCCAGGGGTGGGTGGGCAACTTTGATAGGACAATGAAGCATCTCCCACCTCCTTCTGGGCTTTCCATAGGTTATGCCAGGTAATTATGGCAAAATTCGGTGAATGGAGGTCATTTCCACTTTCTTGGTCTAACACAGGATATGGGGAAGGGAAGGGATTATTTTACAAAAGAACTGTAACTCCAGTGACTTCTAGAGGTGTGATTCACTCTTAGAAAAAGCTCAGGGAACCAGAGGGAGGAATCTGACAGCCACAAACATGGCTTTGGAATCACATGCATTCTATGGACCACATAATTTCTACCCATGTGCTAGGCATGGTGGAAGCATCAAAGCCTCAGAACATCAGGAATCTGGAATACACAACTGTAATCACCCAACACAAACACCATTACACCTACTAATTTAACAACATTGACTAGAAATCCAAATAATCTCACTGTGTTTGTGATTCAGTATAAATTTCTTCTTACCATGCATGCTGTGCTCCAGATATCAGCAGGTGTGCTGTAACCTGCTCCTATTAAAACCTCTATTGATCTATATTGTCGTGTCTGGATGTCTTCTGTGAAATGCTTATGCTAAAAATGGAAAAGAAAGTATTAAAAAGAAAGCACTAGGATAAAGGAACTGCATCAAACCCATAAAACAATGGCCAGAATACTGTTAGCATTCACGTACAGTTTGTGTAACTTGCCAAGGTTAATTGCAGCTAACTGTCAAGAAGAAGGGCATACATTAGTCATGTGCTTGGTCACACACTGAATTAAGCAACTGAGATGTGCTCCAGCATCTTGTCAATTTGTCACAATTAGCCACAGTAAACTACACAAACATTACATGGACACCAATAGGATGCCAGTCATTAAAATCTGTTATACTTACCACCCAGCATGCATTTCCCAAGTCAGCAATTTTAACTCTAATTTTATCTGCATTTCTTGGATCAAGTGGATTCACCAGTAGGTCAGCTGCACGGGTTTTTGCTACTATAAGCAAAGAAGTAACATAGTTAATACACATGTCCTATCATCCAGTATTTCCATCAAAATATAAAGTGATCTTTTATCATATTAACTGAGAACAGCCCCAATTCCTATGAATTTACTGTATAAATTTATTTTAAAACTTGACATATATTGCAATGTTGTAGTAGTAGTAGTTCCTTCTCATGCATTGTGGCACCTGTTTCCGCCACTACAATATATCGGGCAACTTGCAATACCAGTACAAAATGTCTTTAACAGTTTACACTGCTTATAGAAGTTAGCAACGTAATATGATATGACATGAAATATTGCTTTGAAAATGGAGAAAAGCCTATATAATTTAGAACAAAAATGTAATTACAATACTATATTCTGTCAATGTATATTTGGTCAGTATCTTACATGTTCTCCCCACCCCCCTCTCCCAATACGTATTTGCACACAAAGTAAACCACACACAGCATATAACAGAAATTTTATTTATTTAAAATTAGACAAGCATTAATCACAAATTCAACGATCCTGTTAAGCTCATGGTCACATAACATTTGCATCAATCAACACCACCACCCCAACACACACACACACACACACACACACACACACACACACACACACACACACACACAGAACATAAGCCAGTCTAGCTGCCAGGTTACTACAAGACATAGCATACCACATCAACGGTCAAACAATTAGCATAATGGTAAAAATGAAGATCCTCATACTTCCTTACACTACAGAATGAAAACTGTCAAGCCAAAAAAAAAAACACACCCATTACAAAACACACACAAAACAAAAAGCTGGTTTAAAATCTGAAATTTAGAGGTTCAAAACTCTTGCCTTCAGAAAAGAATCAGCTAATCTTTTTTGTGATTAAACAGTCTGATTAATCATTATTTCCTTGCTTTGCTAAAAAACAACAACAAACCACACATTATAGTCCTGGCAGGATCATGAGATCACAAGGCAAAACTAGAAAGTGAAAGAAGGGAGATGAACAGCACCTTCTCCTTTCATTCATATAGCAAAAAATAAAATAAAAATAATTCCAGAAATCTGTATCAGTCTATATGAGTATTCAAGTAAATTTACTTTTGTAAAAGACCATTCCCCTTCCATTGCCCTACTGGGTACAGCCTCATTTTCCTCTCCAAACCCCAGCCACCTAAATTACAGGCATTTTAGGGCAAGTATCAATGTATTCATCCTCTTTTCTTAGTCTGCTCTTCATTTGTACAACTATTTTTCTGTATTTTGTTTAAAGTTTCAGAAATCGGTTTCAGGATCTCAGCATATGTACAACATTTTTTCCTTAAGCCCAGTGTTAAGGCTGCGACAATGCCATCTATCTATTTTCTCTCGATTTTGTTCACAGTCATCAGAATAAACCAGTTCTTGATATACTGCTCAAAACAATTCACTAATGAGTTCCAGCTAACATCTTGTAGGATCATTAGCTTAAGTTCCACATATTTTTCTTAGTGCTGCGGCAGCAAAACAATTGTCACCGAAGTTATTTAGTAATTTCAACAACATTAGACTTCACTTCTGGAACCCTGAAATCTTTGGTTAGGTAATGCAGCAAATGAGCACTGCAACCACATACTTTACATTCCCTTCCTGTTTTGTTTTGTTTTTTAAATTTCTTCCCATGTTGGATACATTGACTGTGACCAAAATGTGTACTAGACATCTGAATTTTTCTTTGTTATTATAGCTTTTGCTTCCACGTCTTGTAAGTATCCTGCTATGAGCACATTTCTTGATGTTTCTGCAACTGTTTCTGCAAGGAAGACTTTGTTGTTGTTGTTGTTATACAAGCAAACGCAACAGGATCATTATAGACACTAATCCACCCAGCAAGACTTGGGTTATTTTATCCTCTAGGGCTGTTGCACTTTATCTAGCAGTTTCCTTGCAACATTTATTCTGCTGGGTAGACTGTATCCTGGTCACAACAAATGAACCATATTAATAAAGGGTGGCTTTTCAATCAGATAAAGGAATTTGTCACATAAACAAACTGGGCAATTTTTCCATCAATTAACTCTTTTTCTGATCTATTGCTTGTTATCACAAACTTATCCATGGTAATTCCTGGATGCTTGGCTTTTTCTTTTAGGTGATATACTGAGGATTTGTGATGTATAAGATGTGACTGAAATACTATCCAAATGGATAATCCTGAAACTGTAGAGGATGGTGACCTTGAAGATGAATAGTTTCCAAAATCCTTTATGTTGATGACGTATTCCCCTAAACACAAAAGTTAATGCTTGCTGTTATTTTATTATTTATACCATTTCTACTTATTTAGTATTAATTATTTATTCAGTCTCACTCAGTACTTCCCAAAGAGGGAATATTTGCTTGTTTCAACTTTTCATAATAAATATATCAAAATGACAGTAGCATGCAATAGTAATAGCAACAAGTATAATTTTGCTAAAACATGACAGTCCCTAAAGGCAGTCTTTAAGAAACATGATGAAATCAAAAATTTTACCAACCTGAAGAACCTGTCTGTTCAAATATGCTTCTTTTATTGTCTTCATCACAACCCTTCTCTTGATGTTGTTTCATTCAAGCCATCTGACCTTGCATTTCTTTGTTGCAGTGTTTGCATTTTGCACACGTCTGCTTTATCCATAAGTAGAGGAACTTCATCAAAATATCCCCAAACTGGGTTTCTTTTATAGCCTGCTGCCATTATAGGTTTTCTCTTCCAGGGAAAGAATAATATGTAAACCTCCAGCTACACACACAAAAATTCAAAGACTTGTGGAGCATTCTGTTCAAAAGGTTTCATTTTAACTGCATGTTCCTCCCTCCTCACACTTCGCTTCTTGTGCAGATCTATTCCACTCCCAACAATCTTCTTCATTGATTTTTTTAAAACTAGTACTTTAGGGGTATGAGGTGATTCGGTGTACACAGATTTGCAGAGGAACAATGGGATTAAGGCATTTTTCTCAACTCTGTATGCTTAATTTTATAACATTACTGTTGTGAAGAAGAGACATGTGGATCTCTGCAGACACAAAGTCACAACCAAGCATGTATGATAATATCTTCTAGATAGAAAAACTGTCCAAACTATTACAGAAACCTCTAAAAGAGCATGACATTATACAGTGGAACCTCGGTTAACAAATTCAATGTGTTCTCCGGGACCATAGGAATGCAATGAAAACCAAAATTTGTTAACTGAAACGTGTTTTTTTCCCATAGGAATGCATGGAAAAGCAATTAATCAGTTCCAAAAGACCTCCAGCTACACGCACAAAAATCCAAAGACTTGTGGAGCAACCGAGCCACTATTTTCTATGGATTTCCTTTTGTTATGTGATTTTTGTGTTAACCGAGCCATTTGTTAAGCGAGGTTCCATTGTACAGGTATATGGATTACTGGAATCTATTTACCAAAAATTGTAAACATTGTCTGTCCTCACGAAATTAAAGCTTAATCCTTATTTTATAATGAATAACCTTAAATAGAAAAATATATTTAGATAATAGTTTTTCTCAAAAAGCATTTTTAAAAAATCCAATTTTAAATTTAAACATCTGAATTAAATTTTAAAATCTGATATATTTTTAGAAATGTTTTAAAAGTCATTGATTTTCATCCACCTTGACTTAAATGTTTTTAAATTGTTTAATGGATTTTAATTAGTAGTCTAGTTTAATTTCTTTTTAATCAGTAATCTATTTTGTTTTTAGTTTTACCTATTTTAATGTAAAGGAAAGAGCTTCCTCAAAGATTGTGGTATTCTTGAACCACAATCGGGCGTACACTGGAAACAGCAACCTTGTGTTGCCGGCTAATCTTTCTCACACTAATTCAAAGGAAGGGTACTGCAGAATGAACCCACCAAAAGGTTGCTCATTTTGGCCGTTTCATTTTGGCCTAGATACAGAAGCAAGAAAGAAAATGTAAATAGGAGACAATGGCCTACAAATGATACAAATACATACATTTGGGGAGATATCCATATAGTATTCTTCTATCCTTCCAATCCCAACAGCCTTTTCCAGTTTGTTTGTTTGTTTGTTTATTTATTTATGAATGAATGAAGCCTAGTACAGTAAGACTTTGCATAAAGAACGCCTCGCTTAGAGACTAACTCGCTTAAAGAGCAGAATTTTCTCTCAATGGTTGCCTCGCTTAACAACTAAATCGGAGTTTGCAATCCCACCACCACCACCAGAAGTCACAATTGGTCGCTTACAATGGTGTTTCGCTTAAAAAGCAAATTCACTTAAAGAGCAATCCTGTGGAACGCATTATGCTCTTTAAGTGAGGTACCACTGTATATTTATAAGTGATCTTTTGTTGTTCAGTCGCACAGTCGATTCCGACCCTTTGCGACCCTATGGACCATCGTTCTCCAGGCACCTCTGTCCTCCACCATCCCCCTCAGTCCTCCCAGTTCTGTGCCCATTGTGTCTACAATACCATCTATCCATCTCATCCTTGGCCTCCCCCTTCTTCTTTTGCCCTCCACCTTTCCCAACATCAATGCCTTCTCAAGTGAATCCTCCCTTCTCATTTGATGCCCAAAGTATTTTAGCCTCATCTTTACTATTTGACCTTCCAATGAGCAGTCAGTGTTGATTTCTTCTAAGATTGACCTATTTGTTCTCCTCGCTGTCCAGGGTACCCTCAAAACTCTCCTCCAGCACCACATCTCAAAGGCATCTATTCTTCTGCGTTCAGCTTTCCTAATTGTCCAGCTCTCACATCCGTACATTACCACTGGGAATACCATTGCTTTGACTATTCTAATTTTTGTTTCCAAGGTGATGTCTCTGCTTTTCACCATGTTCCCCAGGTTTTTCATGGCTTGTCTCCCAAGAATCAGTCGCCTTTTTATTTCATGGCTGCAATCTCCATCTGCAGTGATCTTAGATCCTAAGAATGTAAAATCTGTCACTGCTTCTACTTCTTCCCCATCTATTCTCCAGGAACTGATCGGGCCAGTTGCCATTATCTGGCCCGATCAGTTCCTGGAGAATAGATGGGGATCTTACACAAGTAAATTTCAATTATGTTTTCTATTACTCAGAGCTGTATTTATTATGTTTCTTCAAACAATATGGCGAAATATGTTACAGCTTCCTAAACTACCATTATTACAGCAATACCTATAATTTCCAAAGAGATTCCTTCTATCATTAAAGTCCCTACCATCTCAGAAGTTAAACTAAGGACTAAAAAGCCAATGAAATATGTTGAAAATCAAACTCTTACCTGAACTCCCTACAGGAATGCTCATTTAGGATTAGTTGGTCTGAGTATTCAGGGATACATTATTTATTTATCTGCAGCAATCAATTACAGGGAGATCAGTAGACAAATATCCATCTTTGTCTTTAATGGTAGATACAAATAGGATTCTATCACAAAAAATGTCATGGCTCTTCTTGGTCGCCTTGTTAAAAATAACCAGAACGGTGGTTCTAATTACTGGCTACACCTGAATATTAAAAATGGGATCTTGTCCATTCAATATCAACTTGTCCATTCAATATGTATTATGGTATTATTGCTTATTACTGAGCTGAGCTCCAATGTAGTTGTTGAGCCCGGCTCGCATTAAGAGTTGTGTAAGGTCGTTGAGCCTTGGGCTCCGCCCCTCCCCCGCTCCTTTGGATTATTATTTTTCCTGATTATATCTTGTAACATTGTAAACTGTTATTATGTTTTTTATTTGTTTATTTTTATTTAATTGTTTATATTGTGTTTATGCTTGATATGTTGTTATTGTCCTGTATTGCATAATGAACTGTATTGTGTCGTATTTCCCCTTTTCCCTCCCCTTTCCCTTTCCCCTACTTATGTTTAGTAGCTGAGGGATCATGTAACCGTTTTGTTATGTTAGAACTTAAATGTTATTGCATATTTTATTGTTTCACTGCTGTATTGTAATATTGTATCATTTGTAATTTTGTATATTGTATTTGATTTAACTGTTGTAAGCCGCCCTGAGTCGGCCCTGGTCGAGTAGGGCGGGGTATAAATCGAATAAATGAAATGAAATGAAATGAAATATCAAACATCAAGGGTAAGGCTCCCCTTTGCTGGAAACTGTAGGTCAAATAAAAAGACTGCAGATTAAAAACATGGGCTTGCCTTTGTCCAGAATTTTGGCACTGGAGTCAAGGCTTCTGATGTTCTGTAGGAGTGGGGAAAGATAAATGTTTATTTTTCCCATTTAAAAACTCAATTGAATTAAATATTCTACTTAAATTTCAACAGAAATGTATGACCAGCCTACTCCTAGAGCAGTGGTGGTGAACCTATGGCATGTGTGCCAGAGGTGGCACTTGGAGCCCCCTCTGTGGGCACCTGTGTAGTCACCCCAGCAGAGTTCACGCCGCCCCTTTGCCCAGCAGCCCAATGGGAGCGCTTCCTCCCTCCCCCAGCACAGAGTCGTCCCTCCTGCCCCTCTGCCCAGCAGCCCAATGAGAGTGTTTCCTTCCTCCCTTGTTGCTGTGTTGGCACTTTGTGATAAATAAGTGGGTTTTAGGTTACAGTTTGGGCACTCGGTCTCTAAAAGATTTGCCATCACTGTCCTAGAGTATCTGTTGTGCTGCAGTGCTGGACATTTTACCTAACCTTCTCCTGGGATCATTCATCCTGCTTTTCAGTGTATCATACCTTTTTTTGAAGCATGCCTTTCTGCTGATCTTCAAATATAATTAAGGGCTCTGACATCCACCTGAACAGAAGTGCTCACTCTACAGGGATTCTAAATGTTCTGTGGGTACAGCTTGCTTTTTGTGTTTTCAATAATTTTACACTGGTCAAACTTCGCAGGACATTTGAATGAAAATAAGAAGCTTAGAGCGCAACCACACAGATTACCTTGAGGTAGATGAGAAAGTTCGGTTTCACTTACCAGTGATAACTTTCGTTCTTCGAGTATATAGTTTGTGAATACACACTATTGGGTTATGCGCCTGTGCAGAACGCTGATCGGAGGCTTAAAAAGCTATTGGTTAAAGGTTTTGGCGGTAAGACCGCCCACCGTACCGCCCACCCTGAGGAGCCAGTCCGCCATTTTATCTCAGTTCCATACTTAAGCCAAGCACAGGATAAACCAATTGATCTCATCCGTGCAGCTCAAGAGGGGAGGCAGGGTGGGTAGTGTGTATTCAAAAACTATATACTCGAAGAACGAAAGTTATCACTGGTAAGTGAAACCAAACTTTCTCGTTCGTATAGTTTGTGAATCCCCACTATTGGGAGATTAGCAAGCTCACACTCACTTGGTCGGTGGGCAGTCGGATGAGATGATCCCACGATGAATATGATGGTCAGGTAGGGTGAACTGTCAAGGGCGATGAGCCCGGAGCCCCCTAGTGAGGACGACACGGCCAAGTCTGGCGTCCGCAGTGGCTCTGGTGTCCACCCTGTAATGTTGGACAAATGTAGAAGGTCTGGACCAGGTGGCAGCCTTACAGATGTCCTCAAGGGGTGTGCCCTCCAAAAAGGCAGTGGGTGTGGCAACCGCCCTCGTAGAATGCGCCCTGACATGCGGCGGAGGTGGCAGTGAGGCCGACTCGTAGGCCAGGTAAATGGTAGACATGATCCATTTGGAGAACCTCTGGGCAGAGATGGGTTCACCCTTGGACTTTCCTCCATAGGCCACAAAGAGACGCTGTGACTTCCTGAACTCCCTTGTCCTGCTGGTGTAGAACAATAAAGCTCTTTTCACATCCAGCGTGTGCCAAGTCCTTTCTTGGGCGTTGGTGGGGTTCGGGAAGAAGGTTGGTAACGAGATAGTCTGCGCCATATGAAACTCGGAGACCACCTTAGGAAGGAAGGTGATATCTGTGTGAAGCACCACGCGGTCATTGAAAAACTGGAGAAACGGTGCATCTGCCCGCAGAGCAACCAGTTCACCAGCCCGTCGAGCAGATGTGATAGCCACCAGAAAAGCCATCTTCCACGTGAGGAGACGAACATCCGCAGTAGCCATAGGCTCGAAAGGAGTCCTGGTGAGCGCGTTGAGAACGGCAGACAAGGACCATTGTGCTGTTGGAGTCCTGACTGGCGGGAAGGCGTTCCGCAGTCCCTTGAGGAAACGCTTCACCGTATGGTCGCGAAAGGCACCAGAGGCAGGTGAACCAGCCGGGCAATGAGCCACCACCACTGCGAGATGGACCCGGATGGAAGTGATACTAAGGCCAGACTCCGCCAAATGGAGGAGGTAGGCCATGACGTCCTGTAGTCCCACCTGTGGGGGGGACGTCTGCCGGGATGCCAGGAAAGCACAAAAGCGTCTGTATTTGGATGCATAAGACTTCCTTGTGGAAGGGCGCCGTGCTAACTCCAGGATCCTGGACAGTCTGGGGTTATCCTCCACGCGGTGAGGTGGAGGCTGGGTAGGTCCGAATGGTGGAGCCGGCCGTGTTCCATCTGGAGAAGTGTTGGCGATTTCGGCAGTATGCGATACTGCGACGACATGCGTAACAGTAGCGGAAACCAGGGCTGGCGAGGCCATGCTGGAGCCACGAGGATCGCGTTGGCCCGGTGTTGGTGCATCCTGATGAGGACCTTCTGGACCAGAGGAAACGGAGGAAAGGCATAGAGGTAGTCCTGATCCCACCGTTTCATGAAGGCATCGCCCTGGGAGTTCAGTCCGATGCCTGCCCTGGAACAGTACCTGTGGCATTTCCTGTTGGACTCCGACGCAAAGAGGTCGATGCTCGGAGTCCCCCAGGCCCTGCAAAGGGACCGAAATACCTCGTCGTCCAGTTCCCATTCGTGGGTCGTCGAGGTGAGACGGCTGAGGTGGTCGGCCAAGACATTCAGCTTGCCCTGAATGTGCACTCCAATCGGAAAGATGTGTCTTTCCAGGCACCACTCCCAGAGTTGCACTGCAAGGTAAAGTAGGATGGTGGACCGCGTTCCTCCCTGTTTGTTCAGGTACGCCACTGCCGTGGTATTGTCCGAGGCCACTTGGACCACATTGCCGGTGAGTAGGGCCTCGAAGGAACATAGGGCCTTCCAAACGGCCAACAGCTCCAAATAGTTGATATGGTGCACCATCTCGTGAGGCGACCAAACATTGTTGACCCCCAGCCGAGGTTGCTTGCGTCGGTCAACACCTGCAATGAAGGTTGCGGGGGGTAAAAACTCTTCCCCATGGCCACATTGGGTGGCATGGTCCACCACAGTAACTGGTCCATCAGCTCTGGAGACGGAGTCAGCCGTTTGGACTGGTTCTCCCTGAGGGAGTCGAATTCGTGGAGGAGCCATGACTGCAGGGACCGGAACTTCAACTTGGCGTGAGGAATTACCGCTGTCGTTGAGGCCATGAGGCCTAGAAGTCTCTGTGCCTTTTTCGCCCAGATGAACGGTTTGGTCCGGAAGTCGCTCACCCCATGTGCAATGTCCTGCAAGCGTTTCTGGGGGGCGAAGGCTCTGGTAACAAGCGAGTCGAGTACCGCTCCAATGTACTCGACGCGCTGAGAGGGAATCAACTTCGATTTGGCGAAGTTGATCCTGAGGCCAAGACTCTCCATGAGGTGAACCGTGAATTGTGTGTCCCGAATGGATGACGAGCTGGTGGGGGAGACAATCAGCCAGTCGTCGATGTACGGGAAGACCCTGATCCCCCGCTGACGGAGGAAGGCAGCCACCGGAGCCATGCACTTGGTGAAGACCCTCAGTGCCGTGGCCAGACTGAACGGTAGACACCGGTACTGGTACACAGAATTGCCGATGCGGAAGCGGAGGAACCGCCTGTGATCCTCGAGGATGGAGACATGGAAGTAAGCGTCCTTGAGGTCTATGACTGTGAACCAGTCCCCTTTGTTGATGAGGGGGAGGACGGTCTGCAGGGTCACCATCCGGAACTTCCTGGTGTGGATGCACTTGTTCAGGCGGCGCAGGTCCAGAATTGGGCGAAGTCCTCCATCCTTCTTCTGAACCACGAAGTACCTCGAGTAGAAGCCGTTGTCCCAGTCGGACGGTGTTACCCGCTCGATGGTTCCCTTGGACAGAAGAGTTAATATTTCTTCCTCCAAATGGGGGGACGAGGTGGTGAAACGATGTCTTCCTACCTGAGGCACTCGTACGAACTCGGTGGCGTAACCAGCGGATAAGATCTTTAAGACCCACCGGTCGTCCGTGATGCCTGACCACACCTGGAGGAAGTTCCGGAGGGGAAGGTATGGGATGTGGAGCGAGAGAGACTTGGCCATCGCAGTTTCAAACCCGGGACTTGGATTTCGCGTCGGAACGCTTTCCCTGTCCATAAGGCTGGTAGCGAGGCTTGTGTTGGTGCCGCTGCTTGGAGAACCCGGGCCTGGGATGGTCAGTCAAGCCACCCTGTTGCTGTGGGTTCCCCCGATGCCGGTGCGTAAAGGGTTGGAACCGCGGTTTGGCAGGCTGAGTCGGCGTGGTGAGCCCCAGGAACTTAGCCATCGAATTTGTCTGTCGCAGTTCGTTCAGTACCTTATCGGTGTCCTGACCGAACAGGCCTTGCCCATCAAACGGGAACTCCTCGATGAGCTTTTTCATGGCATCATCGAGAGAGGTGCCCCTGAGCCAGGCATGACGACGCAGTAAAATGACAGAAGACATGTCCTTGGCCGCGTAATCGTTAATGTGCCTGGCCGTCTTCATCTGCTGCTCTGCCAGAAAGTCTCCTTCTGCCGCCAGCGCGTCGAATCCTTTCTGTGCATCGGCTGGCAGTTTAGCAGCAAGGACCTTCACTTGCTCCCAGAGGTGGGACTGATAGAGGCCCATGGCGGCCGAGTAATTAGCGGCTCGTAGGAAGAGGGAACCGGTGGCGTAAAACTTACGGCCCACCGCGTCCAGCTTCTTCCCTTCCGGAGTCGAAGGTACCGGAAAACCGCTAACGGTCGTTTTATGCTGGAAGGCCTTGACCACCAACGAGTTCTGCAAGGGGTGCGCCTGGAGAAACTCAACGTTGTCGTCCAAGACTCTATACATTCCGTCGAGCCTGGACGAAACGGAGTGCGACGACACCGGCTTCTTCCATGTTGCCTTCGCTGACGTCAACATGGATGGAAGCATGGTGATGTGGACCGGTCGAATCGCCTTTTTGTCCAACTTGGCGGTCATTTGGTCCTCGCCCTCCAGTGGCGGCTGGTCCACCTTCAGGTTAAGAGCGGTCCCCAAACGAGTCAGCATTGCCGTGAGGGAGCGTTGATCCTCACCACGCAGTGGGTCAATCGCGCCGATAGCCTGGTCCGGCGTCTTGTCGGCGTCGACATCCCCCTTGTCCTCCTCCGAAGACGCGCTGGAATCATCGGAGGACGAGGGAGGAATCCTGGTATCCACGTCGAGACCGCGCCAGTACGGCCTGGGCCGGTCGACGGGTTGGGAGCTCACCGCATCGACGTCTGGACCACACCAAGACGATATGGGTGGGCCAGCGGAGCGAACGCTCGACCCTCGAGAGGTCGGCGGAGCAACAGCAGGACCAACATCCCTGGGGCTTGCGGTGGTCGGCACCGGAGCCGCAGAGGCCGCAGGCATGGAGGCCTTGAACTGTTGGGCAAAGGATTTTGCCATAGCCTCGAACATCCCCTTAAAGAAGTCCACCTGGGATGCATCCACCGCCGATGGTTGGGATGAAACGGTGGCCGGCGAAACGGTGGTCGGAATGATCGGAGACGAAACAGTGGCCGGAATGGTGGTTGCCGGTTCGTCTATTGTTGGAGTCCTAGGCCTCGGGGAGACAGAAGCCTGCCTCGTGGGTGGACGGCCCCTCTCACGAGGCGGAGAAGAGAGTACCTGCAGTGGGCGAGCTGGAGCCCCAGCCCTGCGACCTTTTGCAGGAGACCCCGAAGAGGACCGTCCGCCCCATATCGAAGATCCGGGTGAAGGACATCTCGCGACCGAAAAGGGAGGCGAGGGCCCCGGAGAAACCGGAGGGCGAGGCGTAGGAGGGAGAGATCGCCTTTTCTCCGAGCCATGTTTCTTCTTCTTCTCCCCATTTTTATCCTTCTTTTTCTTCTTTCTGATGGAGAGAGTGGAAGAAGGAGGAGGAAGCGGTAGAGGCCGAGAGGGCTGAGAGGCACCGGCAGAGGTGGAAGCAGCCGCGGCGGGAGCCAAAGCGAGCTCCATAAGGTGCACTTTCAACCGGTTGCTCCGGTTTTCGACTGCAAGTCGAGTAAAGTTCTTACAGTGAGCGTAGGATTGGCTCTGGTGAGATTCTCCCAGGCAAAAAAAGACAGAGGCTATGCCCGTCGGAGGCAGGGAACTTCTTGAGGCAAGCAGAACACTGCTTGAAGGCAGCAGCCATCAAAAAATTCTTCCGACGGAAGGTTCGAGAAGGCGAGCACCCCGAAGGGCAGGCCAGCCGCCACCCCCTTGAGGGGGGAAACGGTGACCGGAGCGAGTAGGTAACTGAGTCCACCAGAAGGAAGAAACAGCACCGGGGTGGCAATCCTGCCCAAAGGACAAGATCGCTGAAAAAAATTGTTAAGTTCGTCAAAGACTTTCCCTCAGAAAAGACAAAAAAATTGAGGAAGCTCTCAACGATCGTCCTGCTGCTAAGGCGGAAAGAAAAGAACTGAGGTAAAATGGCGGACTGGCGCCTCAGGGTGGGTGGTACGGTGGGCGGTCTTACCGCCAAAACTTTTAACCAATAGCTTTTTAAGCCTCCGATCAGCGTTCTGCGCAGGCGCATAACCCAATAGTGGGGATTCACAAACTATACGAAGGAGAACTATTGTATATTGCACCCTGGCCAAATCAGTTACAACCAGTGGTGGGAACCAAAAAAAATTGCTGCCACACTGTGGATGTGGCCAGGGGGATAGCCCTGTGTTGCACCCAAATTAGGACTACTTTATTTCAAAATTTGGATGGACGGGGCCAGCCAGAATTTCTGCTACCGGTTCTGGTGAACTGGTGTGAACCTGCTGATGCCCACCACTGGTTACATCCCTCCTCTATTTCACACAGCCCCCTTCCCACCCCTCTCCCTGTCACCATCTTCTCCCCGCCCCTTTCACTGGCCCTGTCTAGCTGTAAATACTGCCAATGCATCCATTAATCTTAATTTTTCATAACACATACAAGTTTTCATAACACACATACCACCCTATAGAATTTTAATCTCTAGTCTATAGCCTAAAAATAGATATTCAAATTCCTTTGGTTAAAAAAAAACCTTTGCAGGTGACACAGCACTGATCTGAAACACTGTTGGGCTAAGAAAAAACATGGTCAGTTATATGATGATATTTACTGACCCTCCCATCTCCCCTTCTCTCATTCTTTTCCCTTCAAACACTTTATTCCTCTTCCCTTATCCCAACATTGCTCGGACACCATTCAGTGTTGCTAGCTTAAGAGAGGAAGGTTGGCTGGAGTGGTAGGGGATAACTTCCTCCTCCTCCATAGGTGAGTAGCTTCCTCTTGCCACTTTTGATCCCTACAATCTCATTAGATACAAAGGTAGATGTGTGGCAAAGTATGTGTGAACACACTATTGAAGCAACTGCATATTCAAGGGCTTTGTCTCTGAACAGTCCTAACAGCCCTAGTCATCCAGTGATCTGTCACAGTGGTGAACTAGGAAATCAACATTTCAAGAAAAAAGTATTCTCAGAAAACATAGGAGGATGTAGAACAGTGTTCCCCAACTTTTGGTTTTTAGACTTCAATTCCCAGAAGCCTAAGTCAATTCCCCAAAGCACTGATCAACCAATGTACTGGGAATTGAATTCCCCCTGTGGCACATTGGGAACCACTGATGTAGACGCTAAGGATATGAACCTGAAGGAAGTAATTCTGAACTATCATATTCTGCCCCCTTTTCAATGTTATCAGGATACCACCAATTCCTCGCAACCCAAAGGATCAATACAGGTGGAGCGCATAAGCTAGAAAGTGAAATAACACAATGCAAGTGGAGATGCCACAAAAAAGGTTCTGTTGGCTGAACAAATGTACCAAATAGTCAAGGAAACAGATTGTGTCTGTTGACAACTAGCTTTGTGTTGCTTAGAGAGAAGAAAATACATCAGAATTAACAATGAAAACTGCACTGTACAATTTCCAATAAAGCTGCATTCTTAGAAAAGGCAAATTCAAGATTTTCATTTAAGTGTGTATCCTTGTAGTTAAAATGGTTGTGAAGTGGAACTACAGATCACTTATTAGTTCACTCATGTAACAGAAGCATTAATGCAAACTCATCTTTAGAAAAGAAGACAGTACACATCCTATATGCAATAAACGCACTAAATACATATGTATACCCACACAACTGTAGTATCATGGGAAATAACACTTCTTGCCTGATGTACCTTCACATCATAAGGTTGCAATATAAAGACCTACTTCAGCTGTGTTTAAGAGTTGTGGAACCATTGAGATATTTATATTTACATTTGAACAGAAAATATCATAGAAGATCCCCCTATAATGTTACAAAATGGCTTCTTAATGCAACTCAGTTTTAGATGTAACTTGCCCCTTGGGAAAGTACAGTTCAAGAGGTACCTGCCCAAAAGCATTTCAGATGCAGCGGACTGATCACACAATTTACTGGTTCCCAGCAATAACACAGCAATGCTGTGCTGATAAGTAAACTGCCCACATTTTAAAAAACAAGGAATCATGTGCATCTGAAAGTCTAACAATTTGTATCTGGCACGTAAGTGGTCAAGGTGTGCAGCCCAATTTCTTCAGAAGCTGTTTCCGAAAATGAGTAAGAACAGATGCATAATGCTAATTTTAACCATCCATGCATCACATGCAAACAAACAAACAAACAAAAAAAACCAACACTACGCTGTCTTAAAAACCCAAATACTATCATGTGTATAAGCATGTATTTTCTTCTTCTCATTTTACAGTAAGGTTGTATCTGCTAAGTTGAGGGTTATATAGATTTAAAAGATCCAAAAGGACAATATACTGAAAATACCTTTACCGAGTCTAATTAACCTTACTGACTATTGCCTAATAGAATGTAATCAGCAATATACTAAGTAAAATAAACGCTTACTTTTTGGCAAGTCTCCAGTACTAGATGCTGAAACTGTTCTGCTCCTGTCATGTGATGGAATGCTTTCCTCTCGTTCAGTTACAGTTGAGTCTTCCGAAACAGCAGAACCACAAGCTATAGAATCTAAAGCTCCAGAAAATACAGAAGCTGAGAACTCAGAAAACTGTGACTCAACAATTTTATGACGTCCATTTGGTAATTCACCATTAAATTGTTCATAGGAGCAACTATACGTGTAATCAATTTTTGCATTTGGTTCATCCAGATTATATTGCTCAGCATTTGGGCAGTCATCCTCTTCTTCCTCTTCCTCTTCTATCTGGTCTTCCAATAAGAAAGGACCATTCATAACATGACCGTTTGTTTTGGGGGACTCTATCCAAGCAGGATCTGTAGACTGAGAGTTGACAAGTTCTTGTTCAACGTCATCATCTTTCTCTGTGTTTTCTTTTTCTGTGTCTTCTTTTTCATCTTGATCTTCTGATAGATAGATAGATAGATAGATAGATAGATAGATAGATAGATAGATAGATAGATAGATAGATAGATAGATAGATAGATAGATAGATAGATAGATAGATAGATAGATAGATAGATAGATAGATAGATAGATAGAAAGAAAGAAAGAAAGAAAATAAATAAATAAATGAACATAAAATAAAAAGTTCTACTGGGATAATGTCCCATCATCAATAGTAATGTAATGTTATTATGGCTGAACGACTCCTTGTAACTTGAGCATTTCCCTTTCTTTTCAGTTTTGTAGGCTATATTTCCATCACTATTTTAACTAACCACGATTAGTTTTTACTCATGTTTAGAAGTAGTTTGCAAATTCTGACTTAATACCCCAATGGAACTTTATCTCCTCTAACCCTACAATGTGTCCAGTTCTGGATGATCTTCCATTATTCAGGTGAGGATCTTGAGGGCGTGCTATGGGAAGGGGGAGTAAATCTTCCTCCTTGATCTACTAAACTGCTTTTGTTAGTGAACTGACTCCTGGCCCATATATATAACTCCTTCTGAAACCCATGGTTTCATAGTTCTTTTGCTCTGGCCAACCCCTTTATAGAAGCAATTCTAAATTAGGAAGAGTACCTGTACATACTGTACAGTAATACCCCAGATAACGCTAAAACTTGGTTCCACAAGTCTTAGCGTTATCTGGTTTTTAACGTTGTACGATACATTAATTGCACAACCTTTAAAAAACAGCCCGGTTCCCTTTCTGAAGAGGAAAGGGAACTGGGGATCGATCCGCCTCCCTCTTTGGAAAGGGCAGTGGAGATACTATGCATGGAATCCCCACTGCATGGAATCCCCACTGTCCTTTCCAAAGAGACAGGCAGATCGAGCCAAGGCCCAAGTCCGTCAGGGCTGCTCTCCACCTGAGAAGTGCCTTCCTGGGGGAGACCAGCCCTGCCGGCTTTGGGACAGAGACCTCCGAGGTGCCCTCGCTGTTTCGAGGCTTGGCTCGAAACAGCAAGGGCACCACTGGAGATCCAAACCCCAAAGCCCGGAAGGCTGGTCTCCGCCGGGGAAGGCGCTTCCCAAGCAGAGAGAAGCCCTGCCGGCTTTGGGGCTTGGATCTCCTCTCGCCTGCCCCTTAACATTGTGCGGTGCAAAAGTGTTCCTCAAATTCCCCGATGTTATACGATTTTAGCGTTGTCTGATGCATTTGTTATCCGAGGTATTACTGTTTTTGTAATAATTTCTCTCGACAGTATATCTTATAGAGCAGTGGTTCCCAACCTTTTTTTGGCCATACCCCACCTAAGCATCTCTAAAATCCTGACCCCCTTGTGACATATAATTCTTATTATTCAATACGTGAACTGCTATTCACATGGAGGAATCCTAAAAGGCCAGTAAATCATTCTCGAATTGTCCCCCTTAAAAATCAGAATGCGCCTGAGTGGGAACCACAGTTCTAAAGCAAAATAATCAACACTCACCATCCTCATTCCCAGGCTCTTCATCTGCTACCTCCTCTAACTCAACAGTTTTTAGCTTGACTTCTGAATAGTATTCATCCTCTTGTTCATTAGATGGTACCGTAGAGGTTATATTTTCTTCTGTTTTTTTTCTCTCTGCTTCTCGCTCCAATTCTTCTATTTCCTGCAAACGCTTTTCTAGTAATTCAGCCTGCCTTTTTTGCTTTTTTTTCAGTTTCTTCTTTTTGTTTTTAGATATCTTTCCAATCTACAACATTTAATAGAGGCAATTACCATTTACTGCTCGTAAATATCCAACGTGAAGATTAGGTTATTCTTTTAACAGACTAACATTTACCAATAAAAAATTCTTACTAATATTACTGTAGAATTGTTTTTATAAAAACTGAAACTCAGCAGAAAATTCTAAAGATGAAGTTGCCTTAATAGCAATAGCAATTAGACTTATATACCACCACATAGCACTTAGTGCAATCTCTGGGCAGTTCACAAGTTCATTAGCATTTTGACCCCAACATGCTGGGTACTCATTTTACCGACCTCAGAAGGATGGAAGTCTGAGTCAAGCTTGAGCCCCGGTCAGGATCAAACTCACAAGGTTTTATCTTCAGTACAGCAGTTTAACCACTGTGCCACCAGGGCTCTTAAGCCATAGTTACTTTTCAACATGACATAATTGGATAATGAAAGGGAGACCATTCTTTCTTAATATATAAAAATACTTATACAGTATACTTAAGTAGAATCATATAAGTTTTGGAAATTAAGTTTTTTATGTTAATAGTATATGAACAGGTGGTTTGATGTTAGCAGAAAAACGAAAGTAATGTAATGATCATATTTTTAAAATGTTGTATATTATCAGGTTTGCACTTATTACACCTAAAACTTCCTATTAACTGCATACACTTACTTTTCATTTACATATTTAGAATGTACCATCCAAACTACGACCAATGTTTGTAATCTTTGTAAATACAAATTAAATAAAATCTAAAGGGAAAATATAATGTGAGATAAATTGTAAGCAAAAGTGCAATTTTTTTTACAAAAGCTACATCAAGTTTTCATATGAAATTTTAAATATAAACAACTTAACTTTCAAACATACAAAAGGGAAAAATACATATTCCACTAAGAATGTAGAATACTTACAGGCTTCTGCTGTGGAGCTGTACTCACTAAAATGCAAACACCAAAACAAATGTAAAGTCACATTCACAAAGTGTTAAGTGACACTTTCTATACTATATTCAAAGCTTGTAAAGAAAATGTATTAATACGGAGACTGAAATTTAAACAGAACATTTTTATATAACTCCCTGAAGCTAAACACCTTAAGGGGAAATAAAAATATGGCAACTACACAATTTACCAGAAGTATGAAATAGTGCTTAAGTTTCTGATACTACTACCCAGTTAGGTGTGATAGATATAATCAATCAGCTATGCATGTTTTTAAACATTTTAATCATTAAAAAAGCTCTCCATAAAGGTTAAAATAAAAACTGGAAAATATAAATATTGTGGAAACTTATTAATTTATACACTAGAAAGTTGTCCAGTTCCCACATAATTCCCACATAAAAACCAAGAGCTAAATGGCAGCAACTCTCACTTTAAAGAACCATGGAAAGCAACCTTCCAGTTGTTGCTCCAAACAAGAACAGACTTATGGAATAAATTATAATTGTAAATTCAACACACTGAAGTCCCATTGGCTGAACACCTGTTGCCATAAGTAACACCATATGTCTAATTTCCATAGCAACACTGGTTTGTTTGTTTTTTAATTAAACAATTCCAAATTCTCTTCCAAAATACAGTGGACCCTCGATTAACGACGCGTTCGAATAGCGTCATTTTCGATTAACGACACTACTATGCTCCCAATGTGATTGTTCGAAAAACGAACTTATTCGAATAACGGCGGTACTTTTTCCAGTCGTTATTCAAATAACGATGTCGCTATTCGATTAACAATGGTATTTTTACTGTCGTTATTCGAATAACGACGTTTTTGCCATTATTCGAATAACGTTATTCCAATAGCAATGCTACTTGGGGAACCAAGTAACGTTGTTATCCGAGGGTCCACTGTACCTGAAGCTCCCATGGAATCCCTTTAATCATTGAAAAGCTAGGGGACCATGGAATGGAAGAGAGAAGTCTTCAATTACGAAAATTCACTTTCACTGGGATGACTATAGCGCCACTGGTGATTTTGATGATTAAACGCTTCTCTGTCTCATTCCACTGCCTCCAATAGCTTCCCTAGAATGAAAAAAATACATCGGAGCCTTGAAACCTTTGGGGAATAAATTGGAAATGTTTGCTTTCTGAAAACTGAAGGCATCTCATGGAACAGAATTTCAACCACTGATTTATTGGATCTATTCTAGGTTGCTCTTGCTCGAAAGCCAATCGCATCTGACTCTAGGCATCAGTGCTCATCTCTGCTTATAGCCAGAGCCAGTGCTGTCTGTGTCTGCAGATGTTTCCATGGACATGTGGCAGGCATGACTAGACCGGAGTGCACGGAACACAGCGACTAAAAACTAAATTTAGCCCAGAAAAACCAACCAATCATAGCTAATTATTGGAAGCTTTTGTTTTGTAAGGTGTGTTGGACATCACAATTTGAATGTTACAGCGTATCTTTTCCTAGTTAGTTTCATAAGGACAGCTATGTTTCTCCTGCAGTAAAACAACAAATCCTGTGAAAACTTAAAGAGAAACAAGCTTTATTGTATATAAAATTTCATTTACTGCAGCCACTCCAGCACATGTATATGTATGCTGCAATATATATCTTCTATGTACATGTGGAGAAAGTTACTGGGAGAAAAATCCCCATATCCATTTGCAATGGCTCCAATGCAGTATACAAACCACAAATATGGTGACCAGAATCCTTCTGGAAATTTGCGCTAATAACAGTGCATAAATCAAAGTGATGAATTGCTACTAATAAACAGAGTTGTCATTTGTTCTCCTGGTTGTATGCTACACTGTACAACTGAATTGTAATCAGAAATATAAACAGAAGCTCACCGGCAATCAGAAATTCACCATAGTGACATATACTATTATACTTACACCAGTGTAAACAATTAGAAAACAATGTTTTAAATAATGCTACCGATGATAAATACTGCTTTATATAACTGAAACCAAAGGCTTTAATTAAGCTTTCACTGTATGCTAGAAATGTAATCATGTATGAAATAGAAGTGCACTCCTCAGATGGCTTTCCAATATTAAAATGAATACTATTCATAATAAAATATTTAAATGCTCAAATTAACCATGTCTAAATTTATTTTGCCCATTAACTAATTCAATGTTCTAGCAGGCAATAATGTAATCTGGTTCTATCTACTGAACACACAAATCTATTACTCTACCTGCTGAGCCAGAAGGAGGAGGTGCACCAGCCTTCTGCCACTCTGTAGCTTCTGCAGCCATCCTACGGACATAGGTATCATCCACGCACATCAAGATGTTTTCTGGTTTGATATCCGTATGGATGATCTTACACTTGCTATGAAGATAATCTAAACCCTGCAGTACCTGATTATGAAGTAATCAAAAGGACAATTTTAATACAATGGAATTTTTTCCCCACTGATTAGACTTCAAACTCAAAATATCACTAATGAAACATTTATCAGAACTGGGCTTTCCAACTTTTAGCACAAAAATGCCTTCTCTTGCAGACATACTAAAACTTACAGAAAGACAGTACAGTGGTACCTCGCTTAAAGAGCATAATGCGCTCCATGGGATTGCTCTTTAAGCGATTTGCTCTTTAAGCGAGTTTGCTCTTTAAGCAAAACACCATTGTAAGTGACCAATTGTGACTTCTGGCGGGAGAGATTGCGATCCCCGATTTAGTTGTTAAGTGAATTTTTGGTAGGTTTTAGTTGTTAAGGGAGGCGATCATTCAGAGAAAATTCTGCACTTTAAGCAAGTTAGTCTCTAAGCGAGGTGCTCTTTATGCGAGGTCTTACTGTACAATCGATTACTATGTATAACAGTATACATATAAGATACAATTTATTTCTTCAGAAAGTTTTAGGCCAAACACTCAGTAAATCAAGAAACAACATTATCAACAAAATAATAACAACAAAAATTAATTATGCAAACAACGAATAATTTTAAACACTGGCAACTATAGATGGTGGACCAATTAAGATGGCCTACTGCTGAGATGGTCCCAAGTGAGTGGTAGACTATGGAAATAGCTAGGGCAATTGACACTATCACTCTTACAAGTAAACTCTCCGCTGTAGTGCTGGATCACAGGAAACAGAACGAAACAGGAAGGGTAGAGATTAAAGTGTGACTGGATGACAACTCAGGATAAGTCAGACAGTAAAGATGTATTCAACCTGGAAAGGTACTCACGGGGACAAAAACTGTTAAGAAAGCCTAAGCATCTGTTATTCCTGAGTACACTTATAACTGACCAGTGACAAGACATCTACAAACTCTTAAATATAAACAATAGGAAACACAGAGTATAAAAGCACTAGTAGAAATAAAGCATCTCAGCAGATTAACCCCAACAGTATTATCTGGTTTCTGCTTTTCTAGAAAAAATGCATTATCATCTTACCTGTTGTATTATACTTTTCACACAATGGATAGGAAGGCCCTGATAGTTTGATTTAATTATCCATTTTAAAAGATGATGTCCAAGGACCTCAAAAACCATGCAGACATCTGAGATGTAATTAAGGATAAATAGCAAGTAATTTCATTCATTTCTAATAAACCCGTTAAGATCACAATACTGGAAAACAATTCATAATTTAACTAAGAATGTAGTGAATACTACTGAGGAATGCATAAAGACTGGTACAGAAGCCACACAAAATAGGCTTGACTAAGATTGCACATTCTCCTGTTCTAGCCCCCACCAATTTCTCCAGTCCTCTTTTTCTAAACCAAAATTTAAGAGTGTTACTTAAGTACAACTTCCAAAATCCCCCAGTAAGTATGACCACAGTCATCCTGGCTGGAGAACCCTGGAAGTTTTATCTAATAAAGTAACTTTCTGATCATTACTCTGAATGCTACAAAACGTGAATGAGAAAGGAAGGCTTGATCCCAAATTAGGCCTTGTCAAAATTGGGATTAAAAATGAAAACTGGAAAATAAAGACTTCAAAAAATAGGAAAATAATGAAATAGAAGAGGAAATGTTTGTTGTACGTTAGCACATTTGAAAGCCTTTAGATTTCCAGCATAAGCAGCTGAACAGCCAACACATTTAAATTTATTTGTTTTCAAAGTCCTCGACAAGGGATTGCTGAATGCAATAAACATTTTCTCACATTTGCCTGTCAAAACTTGACATGGTGATCATCTTGTTGGGCAGGTATGTATGTACACGGCCCACTACTGTGCACAAATATATCAATCAGTTATATTTAAGGAACATTAAAAAGGAACAGTAATTAAGTTCACATTCATCTGGAATTTAAATAAAAAAACACTGCTTCATTTAAATAAAAAACACTAATATCAGACCAGCATATACCTGACCATTAACAGGAATCTTGTTGCATAACAATGTAGGTGCAACTTTATGTTGTACTTGCAGAAACTGCATAATGGCTAAGGTGGGAGTGCAATTCTTGAAGCACTTCTGCTGGTGCACTGCATTATTCATTGTGCTAAAGATGTGTGACCAATTGCATCACCACATGGTACAATCTCTTGTTGCTGTACCACTCAGCACAATTATGTCAGCATAACTTTACATTACACCAGCATGAATAACACTGGTCAATGTATCTTGCAATAATACTTTACATCTAATTTTAATATGGTAGGAATATATTATTTTGCTAGTGTTGAAACTACCAACACTAAGCAATATTTATCATTCAATGGAAAAAAATACCCACTCCAAAAACAGATATATGCCCATACTTTATACAGGTCCAATACATTATTTAGAAAGTAATATTTGTTGATATTTTAAAGCTATTTATGAGATTTTAAAATATCTGAAACATGGAAATTACTGTTTATTTCTAATTGCAGCAAAACAGAACTCATGAGATGCTGAATTAACAGCCAACTCTACTTACAACAAATAATTTCTTAGTTCAATTAAAAAACTCATAGAAAAATTATTTAGGATCAGAACAAAACTTCTCAGAAATATAATATTGTCAGAGAAATCAAATTATCTTAGAGGACATATGCTCAGATTACAATATGAAGTTCAAACACTATTTCTAAAGAGCAGTACAGTATACAGATTATTATCAATAGAGTGCTGGGCCAACTACACCTCAACTGTCACTCCATAAATACTTGCTCATTACTTAGATAACATTCAGACTTGAAAGAAAATCCTTTTACTGAACGTACAATAAAAGTTGGGAGAAATTTGATCTCCTCTTACCAATTGCTGAACAATAGGTTTAACTAGCTTGATTCTTTACTGGCGCCATTGTGTGTGGTTTTTGGGGCACCGTTATTGTTTATTGTTCTTGCCCATAATTTTTTCTGTTTGCTTTATCGTTTATGTTTAATTTTATATTGTTACTTGTAAAAATATTTTAATTTGTTGTACGCCACCCAGAGTGGGAGAATATCCCAGATGAGCAGGATATAAATATAATAAATAAAATAATAATAATAATACCAAAGAAATGTACTATTAAAAAAGAAATATCTTACAAAAGCAACCATAAAGCACTTCTGAAAAATATATAGCCTTCTAGTATTTCACGATATCTCATTCTGAATTTCCATATACAGTGGAACCTCATACATCAATCGCCCCATATAGCAACAAAATCACATAACAATTAGGGGTTGTTGGTTTGTTTGTTTGGTTTTGTTGTTGTTGTTGTTATTGTTTTTTGGGGGGGAGATGGCGTCCCACATAACAATCTTTCCTATGGAAAAAATTGTACAACAATTATTCAATGGGAAAAAACCACTTAGCAAAAAAAAAAAAGCCACTGTACAATGCATCCCATAGGGGAAAACACTATACGGTGCATGCATTGTATAGCAATTGTTTCATACAACGAGCCCCGTGGAACGGATTGAAATCATTGTATGAGATACCATTGTACAGATGTATCTCAGTGGTGCCCATCTGCCAGCAGGACATATATTGGGACCTGAACAGTTGACTTCTTTTAACGCCATTGTGTGCTCTTCAGTTCAGCACTTAGTTATTATGCCACCTATCAATTGTTACTATTAAGGATAAATAAATTTATTGGCCCATTTTTACTCTGAAAAACACAATCAAAATGAAATATTAGACAATGAGAAAAGAGACAAAAGAAAAAGATACGTATTCCATTCATTCCAGAAATTTTAAAGTCATCAATTAGCTGAACAACCATGTCTTTATTTGGATCATTAGGGTCACTTTCACGGACCTAAAAACAAAGACAGACAGAAAGAGCCACTTGAGCAGATTTCCCCTCCAGAAAGAATCAGCAATCTAATATTTTAAACATTTATTTTAAGAACCAATTGTTCTCATAATGTCCACAAGAATCACAACATAACCTACATGTTTAAACAATCACCTTAACAGTCCCCAACCAGCTTCCTGCTCAGTATTTACTTATGTAGATTTCCATCTGTGGAAACTAATGCAGTGATCCGAAGAAATGTGGGCTGTCATGGGCCTTGTCAAGTGACTGACACTTTATCAGACTGCTGTGGCAGCTTTCCCAGCTGCATGTACAAATATTAAACATGAGTGGCAGTTACAATACTTACACATTTAAGTAACTTTATTTCATCCAAGGCTGTCTCTGTATAGTGTTGTGCGCTTTTCACAACTTTCATTGCTACAAACCGTTTTCCCCTTTAAAAAAATGAATAAACCTATCAGAAGCAATAAGAGCCAAAAAAAATCCAATAAAATGATATAAATGATATGAGGCAGGTGAAAAAATGCATCTGGTTTCAAAATAATGCAGATTCTACAAATACTTGTCATCTCATAAAAAAGTTTGGTAACTAGATGCAGGTAATTGAAAGACATCTTTCATTTTTAATTAAAAATATCTTCTAATAACGGGATTCAAGGCAGAGTTTTTAGGACTCAACTCAAAACTGCAACAACCTTATAGCTGTAAACACACTGATTATTTATCAAAGGGAATAAATTCTGAGTTCAACTTGTCTTAAGTATAGCTTATAAAATGCAAGCACAGACTAGACAGACTAGAAACCCCAACCAGATTCTAATTGATTGGTTTCTTTATTTCAAATAAATCAATGAAGTGCCATTTGTTTATATTCATTAGAAATATGCAAAAGTATATTATATCTTACTGCATATCCCAGCATAGCCAGACAGTAGAAAAATGTCCCCATCCTAATTTCCTGATGACATGATACCGGCCATTGAAAAGATCTCCAATTTTCACTGGATGATAGCCTCCTTTCAAACAGGGGGGAAAAATAAAACACATAACATTAGAAAATTTTTATTTACATAAATTAAATTATTTTAGTAACTCCAACTAAGAAAAGACTAAGTCAGCAGACTGTCAGGTAGACATCCTCCTCTAAAGGTAAAGGTTTCCCTTGCTCGAAAGCCAGTCGTATCCGACTCTAGGGTGCAGTGCTCATCTCTGTTTCTAAGCCGAAGAGCCAGCGCTGTCTGCTTCTGCAGACATTTCCGTGGTCATGTGGCAGGCATGACTAGACACCGGAGCGCACGGGACGCTGTTACCTTCCCACCGAAGTGGTCCCTATTTATCTACTTGCAATTTCTTGCTTTCGAACTGCTAGGTTGGCAGGAGCTGGGATGAAGACGGGAGCTCATTTCCATCCTGCAGTACTCGGGAATCGAACTGCTGACCTTCCGCTTCCCAGTCAGCGTCTCTCCTCTAGCACCTTCATAATGAATTTGTTATGAACACAAAGTATCTTATGTCAAATGTTCTCAAAAATTAACAATTTACAAAAGAAATACCACTTTTACAAAATTATTTTATGGATCAACTAGAATTCAAGACCATTATTCTGAAATGGGTTTTAATTATGAGGAGTTTGGGGGATGATCTATTATATATAAAAGACTTAAGTTGTTCAGTTAAGACTCTTCTTTCTTGAACAGTCCTTACAAAAGTCCATGTAAGACAACAGCAGAAATTATATTGCTTGAAAATCCCATAATACACTCTTCCTTCTGCAATAAGCAATGGCCGTAACCACCATCAGGACAATGGCAAGTAGTTGCAGTTTTAGCAATTAGTTGCAAAATGAAAAGAGATTGCCAACAGTTACCTAAAGCAGAAAAACTGTCACAAATTGCAAAGAAAAAAAAGTGATAGTCACTGCTACTTCTGCATGGGCACAGATAAAACACATCCTGCAGAGACATTAGATAAATTGGTATTAATATAACAGAACAAGAGTTCAATCACACTCTTTCCTTCCTATATAACAATATAGGCCCTCTGAGACCTCTTTCCTGGTCCGGCACTTGCCGCGGGGAAGCGAAAACACCTGGGCTCCCAGCACGACGAGGACTTAAAGCCGGCCGCTGCCTCACCTGGGCCCTCTTCCCCGGTCCGGCACTTGCCGCAGGGGAGCAATAACACCTGGGCTCCCGGCACAGCGAGGACTTAGACGGGTCCTGCCGCCGCCTCGCCTGAGCCCTCTTCCCCGGTCCGGAATTTGCTGCGAGGGTTTCTTTCTTTCTTGATCCAACACAGACTTGCAGCACCGCCTTGTTGCCTCACCCTGTCGATGCTGCTGAGGACTTGGAGCTGGGCTCCGACGTGGTCGTTGAGCCCGGACCTTGTTAAGGCCCATTTAAGGTTGTTGAGCATTGGGCTCTGACACACCCCCCCCCCCCCTTGGATCATTGTGCTTTTTCTGATTTGTAATTTGTAATCTGTTATTGTAATCGTATTGTACATTCTTATTGCATTTATATTGTATTTTTTCTCCTATTGTATTTTTGTACTGGTTATATTGTATTTGTACTTAATATGTTGTAATGCCGCCCTGAGTCGGCCTTGTGCTGAATAGGGCGGGGTATAAATCCTATAAACATAAACAAACAAACATAATGACATGCTGACAAATAAGCTCTGACTTATGGCAATCCTTTCAAACATTTTCTAGCTCAAGAGTACTCAGAAATAGTTTATCATCCCCTTCTTCTTGGAAGCATTCTTGTACTGTACCATATAGCCTGCCCACAGCTACAAAAGCTGATTGTCCTTCTCCAAGGCACAGTGGAGAATCCAACTTCTGCCTGCTGTAACTCAATGAACTACCCAGCCTACTCTAACTCTATTGACTACCATTATATATAATAAATTTGGCTTAAAAACCCCTATTTTAGGATAATTCAAATGCAACTTTCAAGTGAGAAATACAGAAATAAAAAAAGAATGGGGATAAGAACTTCAACAAATGAAGATCAGCAAAATATTATTCCCTGCCCCTTATAATATGTTTGTGTTAGTACCCCTTAGGCTGTAAACCTGTATTTACTTTACCTGAGATAAGCACAAACTGAATGGACCTTAATTCAAGTATACCTATGCAGGATTGTCCCATTAGAAACTCCACTACGGATATCCTCTAACAATCTTCTGATTGCACCAGATCTACGCACAGCTTTCTAGTTTACCTCGGTATATTTAGAAAAGATTGATATGGTACATCGAGGAATAGCCTGAACAGACTTTTCTTCCTTTGGAATGGCTTCTGTATGATTAAATTAACAATGCAGTGCAATGGTTCAGTGCACTCTCTCCCTCGTGTGTGCACACAATTTCGTAACGTGTAGTCAGAATCCTACTGTGTTTGCACAGCATAAAACCAACACTACATCACTTCTGGCTGGCTGTCATGAGTTTAGAGCCATCCAGGTCGCACACTTGGTTGTGGACCCAGACGCAATCAAAAGATTATAAACAGTTGTGCAAGTTTATTCACTTATATGGTCTTCTCAGTGGAATTGCGGTTACTGAATTAGGCTAGAATGATAGTGTAGAATCTAGAATACTTACTAATCTATATAACCATGTATTTCTCCAAAGCACAGGTTTCCTAAACCTCTAGCACATTATCCAAGGTTATTGTTAACCTCAGTTAACAAATGGCTCGGTTAACATAAAAATCATATAACAAAAGGAAATCCATAGAAAATAGTGGCTCTGTTTACAGAATTCTTTTCGGAACAGATTAATTGGTTTTCAATGCATTCCTATGGGAAACTGCATTTCGGTTAATGTATTTTGGTTTTCAATGCATTCCTATGGGAAATACGGTTAAAGTATTTTTGCTGTAAGAAATGTCCTGGAGAACACATTAATTACGTTAACCAAGATTCCACTGTATTTCATTTTTAAAAACTTGTTTTATCTGCTGGTAGATCTTTTCAAGTACAAATATATATATTCTTACATGTTATATAATACAACACAACTTACTCTGGGAACAACTGTTTTGCTCTTCAAAATATTTCTTAAGTTTATATTCTAAGCAAAAAGAACCACAACACCAATAAGGAAACTTAAAACTCTTGTGTCTCTTTAAATATGACAAGGAATGTAAAATAAAACTCTACCAAGGTCACAAAGAGCTGTTGTACAATTCAATACTATACAGCAAATAATGAAATGTTTCATACAATGACTGAATGATCTTGTAAAAGAAAAAGAAACCCAGACTTTATGTTACCGGGAATTTCCTGATTGTACATTGTACTGGTACTTAGTGAGGGTTATAAATTCTTTTCCTTTTTTGTGTGAACTGGATGAGCTACATCTCTATAGTATATAAGAGATGGACCAAAACAGCGAAGTGTTTTATTCCATCATTACTTAGTGAAGTAATTTTAGTAGCAAAAGACCATACCTGTGATGCTAAAGTGTGAGCAACAGCCTGAGTTTTTATATGGGGAGATATATAAGTGTAATTACTATTGCTACTAATGAATATAGACCCTAGACCAGAGGTGATGAACCTTGGCACTCCAGCTGTCCTTGAACTTCAATTCCCAGAAGCCCTGATCAACACGGCTTGGCCTTCTGAGAACTGAAGTCCAAGAACACCTGGAGTGCCAGGGTTTGCCATCACGGCCCTAGACTCAGGCCCATAAGCAGCAATGAACTATCTCAACCCAGTTGTCAAAAATCTTTCCAATACTCCTTAATTACAAATTTATGAGAAAAGGACAAGATTTGATTAGGAACCAAGTTATCTATCAAATGTCAGATTATTAACTGACAGAGTCTGAAACCCGAATTCAGAACGTGCCTCTCTTGGGTATTTAACAAGAGGACTACTGCTTGCCTTTTCTTTCTTAGGCCACTTTTCAGAAAGGGTGAGTACTACCAATCAGTTTTCATAAGCCGTAAGCATCAATACTATAACAAAGTAAGGCTTGAACTATCTCGCTTCACATATAATGAGTCTATCTCATATATTTGTTTCACTTTTTAAGTTGCATTGCTGAACTGAATGAACATTTTGCATGATATTCTAATTTTCCGAGTTTCATCTGTATATTAAGTGGCCAGATCATAAATTAATATTATCAAAAACATATCATATACACAAACCTTTGCAATAATCTGCAGGATCTTCTTGCTCTTCATCATCAGATCCCAGAATCTCCTCCTCTGGTTCTGGTGGTGCTGGCTCTGGCAGAGGTGGTGGTGGTGGAGGAGGAGGAGGTGGTGGTGGTGGTGGTACAGAGGGAACTTTTTGTTGAGGCTCTGGCCTAGAAAAGCAGAATAGTACAGGCAATAAATGAACAGTTCAATCAAATTGTCCTCTGAGTTCTCAGCCCCATACTCCATTGTGGTTCTTCTGTTCAACTACTTTGTAGGATAACTCTTTAACAAAGCAGTTATATAATATCCTGTTTCAGCAAAACAAAAATCAGAAACACCATACTTATTCAAACAAGATGCATAGCATTGTGAAAAATGGCTCAAAATCTAAATCTAATGTTAAACTAACTAGGCATGCCTGCCACACTGTCCATGGAAACGTCTGCAGACGCAGACAGCACTGAACCCTAGAGTCGGATACGACTGGCTTTCAAGCAAGGGCGACCTTTACCTTTAACGAACCATATTGACAGGGAGTGTGTGTGCAACAACTGCTAATATCTTTCTGATAGAAACTACAACCTGGCAGCAAACACCAGATCTGATATTGAAACTGCCTTCTCAAAATAATTGTACCAAAAATAAAAGCAGTATTGTAATAAAAGAAAGCCAGCAACGCAATGATGAGGTAATTCTCTCTCATACAAGGCTCTATTACAGGTGTGGCTGCTGTGGCAGACAAAACAGAATTGACAAACAGAGCACCAATACGTGCATTATAGACAGGAAAGGTAGGCTGTTGCCAAAAAGGTTCCAACGGATGACTCTGTGCCGATACAGATTCCGAAGTGTGAATGAACAGAGGCTACAAAAAGAATAATACCACATCACACTCAAGCAATCCATCTAGCTACAGCTTGAAGGGTTCTTCAGCATGTGTTATGATAATTAAAAGAGTTAACTATGGAGTGCCAGAATTCCCTAACAAAATTTGTGATAGGGCAACAATGAAGAAGGCTTACTGAAAGTTACTAGAGAGGTTGAATCAGTAACAGAATGGTGTGAAATACTTCACAGCCAGACAGCAACAAACAGCCTCATGTAAACACTGCAGGTTACTTAGAACATTAACTATCACAGTGCAGTTGTTTCCACAACAGCAGGAAAGTGTATCCAGATGGTGAAACATGCTGCCAATTGAGGGTAATCTTTCAGAAGTGGGAACACATCTCTTTACCTAGGTCTAGAGCAGACTAAAGAGAGGGAGGGAGCATAAGTGCTACTTCTCCTCACCCTGCTATCTACTCTCAATATTGCCAGGATGGATCCAACATTATCAGAATGCCTTTCAAATTGGGGGGGGGGGTTCATTTTAAGGAGTTATAATCAACACGATGTCAACAATATACACATAGAGCAAGCATGAAAACCAATAGTTAAGAAATATAATTTTATGAGAAGCAATCACTCCACTGATGATGTGTACATCCATTCATAAAATGCCACCAGCCACAATTATTACATGAAAAATTGGTTTGTGGTTTTTACCAAACAAAAAACAGTAATTAAAACTCAGCTTCGATGTTCTCATGTTTATATTGTGCTAAATCAAGCAGACGTCTTCACTAAAATATATGTCACATAAAACATGGTTTTATATAACATGATTTCCAACACATTTCAACAATCTTATATTCTATAGAGTTCAAGCTGAGATGAGAGGCGTACAAAAATGAGAGCAATAATGTATCCAAAACAGCAGTAGTGCACTTATATCTTTTACTCTAATCCAATGTTACTATGGCAACTGATTCAGATGGCTATTCTTGTCACTAAGACCTAAAGACAACTGAAGGTAAGCAAAAAATATGTTCTAAAGATGTGTTTTATCAGCAAAGACTCTGCCTAAGATGGCAATATTGGACTATACTTTAGTATTACCAAACACTCATGTAAAGCATTATCTGTAATCATTAGTATTTTCTTAAGACTTCCCTCATGCTGCAAGTAGACCTCCTTGCTAAAATAAGATTGTGGATGCCAGAGGTTCAGGAAAAAGCTACAGTAAGACTCAGATGCAATGGGGTGGGTGGGATTTTAATTGGGGATGACCTTTTAAACGGGGTGGGGAGGGAATTTTAGTGTTTATTAAGGGATTTAATGTGTTTTAAAATGTTTTAAGAATGTAATACTTGTTTATTCTGTTTCAATGCCACCCAGAGCCGCTTGTTTGAGTGGGGCGGCAATACATAAATCTGAATAAATAAATAAATAAATTGAAGAGATATACTGAATTGGCACCAGCCCATAGAGTATAGACTGTTTCCATTTTAAGGACCAGAGGTAAAGGAAATTCCCTTGCTCAGACACAAGGGACTGCAGCAGGATGAAAGTCTGACAGGGAAGATGACCCAAAGCTCAAGGATGGCACCTACGCACAACTACACAATGAAATTTGATGTTTTAGCAGCATAGTCCAATCTTCTGTGTCCTGATGATGATGCTCATAAAGACTTTGGTGTGTCCCCCTTCTTCTCACAGAAAGCCTGGGAACTCACAGCACATTAAACACTGCCCTCTTAAATGTCATCTTCAAAATGTAGTTTCAGATATAGCCTTGCACTGGACTGCTTGCCTGACCTCATAATATAGGTAGCTTTGTTTGTCCGGCAAGGAACAATTATTCCAACAAGATGCACAACACAGTGAAAAACAGCTCAAGGGACTTTAGTGTCCTCCTCAGCTCAAAATCAATGTTAAACTAAGTAACCATATTGACATGGTGTGTGTGTGCAACAACTGGTAATAGCTTTCTGATAGAATCCTGAACCTACAATGTCATCAAAAGACAAAATAAAAATAAAAATCAGGAACACCATACTGTAACAGACTTTCTTAGTTCCAGAAAATGTGCTGATCTGATCAGCAGTAAGGAAAGAGGTGGAGTTTATATGCTTGCACATGATTTCTGAAATCCAGGAGAAGCAGACAACCCTCATTCACATGTTTTATACATGGCAAAGGTAAGACAAAATCTCTGTTGCATATACAAATATGATCCCAATGCATGCTTACTTTTGTACATAAGCTAAATGTATGTTGATCTAAAGCGGGAGTTCTCAACCTTTTTAAGCCGAGGCCCGGGTCATTCACCCTCAGACAGCTTTAGGGTTCAGATGGCCATTTTGCCCTTCCTCCACAACATGGCACTTCCTGGTGTGGTGGAGGTGGTGGTGGGCCACATGAAATGGTGTTGCGGGCTGCATCCAGCCCACAGGCCGCAGGTGGAGAATCTCTGTCCTAAAGGTTTAAACTAGCCTTGCATAGCAAAAACTACTGGCCAATCCTATGAATCATGCGGGGAGAGCTCTATCATAAAAGTCAGCTGGGTCAACAGAGATAGAGCTGAAAAATGCCAAAGAAAGGGTATCATTAAATTGTATTTGTCTGCAGAAGCAGACAGTGCCGGCTCTTCGGCTTTGAAACAGAGATGATCACTGAACCCTAGAGTCGGATACGACTGGCTTTCAAGCAAGGGAAACCTTTACCTTTACCTTTATTTCTCCACACAGTACAAGAAAGATTACTCTTGCAGCAGCATTTCAACATCTACTAGGCAATAATCTTAATCACAATTTATGTGACTTCTCACCGATTTCCCTGATTTTTCCTGATCTTGACTTTCCAGAAAACCAAAACACTGGTAAATAATTTAAGCACATAATGCATTAAATACCTTAAAGCGCCAATGGCCCGCAGCTGTCCTTACAATGTTCACTGTTCAACTGCCCTCTGATAAGCATGACAGGGTCAAGCCATCCTTCTAATATTTAGAGCTGATGAGAAAACTTTCAATGAATTTTGGATAATATCACACTTTCTTTAAGGAGTACAAGCTCCTGACTGCCATACATTTTTAAAATTTGCTAAACAAATTTTAAGCCCTAAAAATAAACTCAATAAACTCAAACACAACTCGGGAAATTAGCCAGTAACAGAAATTTAGAGATGTAAATTGAAAAGCTATGTTAAATATATAAATAAATCAATAATCTAAGCAGCAATTGCCTTATCTCCAATTTCAATTACAACAATAGTTTGCAAGGTTCTGTAGAGAAAATGACAGAAAGGATATAGCCAACCCTGAGGGTTTTCTCTGCAACATGTCAGATGGAATCAACAGTAACATGTCTTTCAAATGGTTAACCTAGTGACGGAACAGACCAGCAAATTATGAAAGCAAAACCCTGAGTATATGTATTAGGATTGACTTTATATTTACTATTGCAGTCCTCTAACTGCTGAAATGTATACGCTGCAATGGTAAATGCTACTTGTATGAAATCATTTGTCATTAACCCTAAAAAGCAGATCAGCTGCTTGTTGCAACTGACAAGTATTTCTATTCATTTTAGAGTTCATAAAAATAAACTGCTAGCAAAATACTAGCTACTTAATACTGTATCAGAAAACTAACAGGCATGTTTGATTGCATTACCTGATATATATTTTTAAATGAATGGACATATATAATAGAGATACGATATACAATACCAGTATAAAATCCTGAACCTATAATACCACCAAGGTACAGGTACAGATGATAAACTACCATGCCACACTGAAGACAGCAAGCTCATCTGATATAAGAAACTAAACAAGGCTAGGCATGGTTAGCATTTGGATGGGAGACTACAAGTGAATACAGTACTACCAAGTTTCCAAATAGGGCTAGGAAAGAATCTTGCAATCACTGAAGAGTCACTACTGTAAGAGTACATCATACTGGACTTGATAGCTAGTTTAACTAGTTAAACAAGTTTCCTATATTCTTAGATAATTTAATAAATCCATACATTTAAACACTTAATACACATTTTAGCTATTTTAATGGACCAATATTTTAATTTTTCAGATACTTAGCAGGTTAAAAAAACACCATCCAGTAAAACTGTATTTACTTCACCAAGATCACAGTCAGCTACAAGGGAGCACATTCTAACTAAATCCATCCCTGTGCTCTAAGTAAAAAACCATACAGTCCAATAAGCCATTACAAAAATATAATATGCCAATACAGAAAGGTACAGTATTTTCAAGTCAGCAGATGTCTCACTATGAAAGACAATGAAAATGACCTGGAGGAACGTTCTTTTTTAACCAAAATAGGCATCAAGACATGTCAGAGCAAAACCATCCCAGTAAATTACTCCGCAATGTAATGTTATTTGGTGCAATCCTTCTCCAACATCCTGTCTCAAGTTCTAGCATGCAAAGTTATTAGACTTTAACATCTCTGAAGCAAGATAGTTCAGCAAAGTAAAATAAGTTGGGAGAGGAAAATTACCAAGAAGAAATTAAACAACCCGACATTACGATCCACTAATATAAAGTACTAGCAGAGGTTGCCCGGCGTTGCAGGGCTGTTTTAAATGGTGTTGGAAAGTTTTTGTTGTTGTTGTTAATGTTTGTAAAGAAGAGGTTAGTCTATAATTAAAATTATTATTTATACACTTTTTTTGGCGGCCTGTTATAAACTGTGATGAGTTTTGTTTGGTGTTTTGGTTTTGTGGATGAAAAAAAGAACAAAGGATGATATACTTTTTCCAAAAAAATTATTTAACCCAATAATTTTTTAGTATGTATCCGATCCCCGGTTCCCTTTCCAAGGAGGCAGGCGAGAGGAGATCCAAGCCCCAAAGCCGGCAGGGCTGGTCTCCATCTGGGAAGGCGCTTCCCAGGCGGAGACCAGTCCTGCCAACTTTGGGTCATGGCTTGATCTGCCTGCCTCCAAAGAGACAGGCGGATCGAACCCCTTCGGAAAGGGAACCGGGCTGTTTTTTTAGCGTTATCCAATGCATGCATCGGATAACGCTAAAATCGGATAACGCTAAGACTTGTGGAACCAAGTTTTAGCATTATCCGAGGTATTACTGTATTCATAGGTGTGAATTACAAAGTGCAGACTGTTGCAGTAGAAATAAACAGCTTAACTTTAAAACATGTAAAAACAATCGCTTTTAAAACATTATTTTGCACACACTATCTAAGATTCCAAAGCGTAATCCTGTTACCATGTGATAAAAATGATGTTTTAAAAAAACAGATTAAAGGAGTTTTGCAATAAAGCCACAAAGATCTTGGCTGCCACTTCCTATATTACTAAACATAGTAACTTGGGTGGGACATTTTTGATAGAGCATCTGGACTTCAGCATCTCAACAACCAGATATCTAACAACAAACAGGAAAAAAATATTCAATGGTCCCTCCACAATTTTAGAATTGCCCTCCCCAGATGAACAAGCTTCATAAATAAAAATTATTCAGAATTTATTTCAGTTAAGTATTATTATTTGTGTGTTATATATTTAATGCTGTTAACTATACCTACCTTTATGTGTCACACAGCTACTCAAGAGAAAAACACAACACAGCTTATAACGATTTAGTTTCAAAGCAGTAACAGCTCTTGAAGTGCCAGATGCTAAGAACAGGTCTGTGTTGCACAGCAGAAACTCTCATGTTAATTGCAATATAACACTGATGAGTTCAAGAGAGGAAAAAATGGCACTGTCTACATAATGACTCATCAGCTTTAAGGTGAGGAGAAAATAATAAGCAAATGAAAAAAATCAATAAAAACAACACTCCAATGCTATATAGCAGTGATGGTGAACCTTTTAGAGATGGAGTGCCCAAACTGCAACACAAAAACCACTTATTTATCGCAAAGTGCCAACATAACAACAGGGGAGGAAGGAAACAATCCCATTGGGCTGGACAGAGGGGCGGGATGAACTCTGTGCTGAGGAGAGGGAGGAAGTGCTCCTATTGGACTGCTGGGCAGGGGGGAAGGCAAACTCTGTGCTGGGGGAGAGAGGAAGCACTCTCATTGGGCTGCTGCGCAGAGGGGAGGGACAAACTCTGTGGTGAGATGACTGCATGGGTGCTCACAGAGAGGGCTACGAGTGCCTCCTCTAGAACAGGTGCCATAGGTTCACCATCACTGCTATATAGCATACTGCATTAATGATACAACACTCCAATGCTACATAGCATATTGCATTAATGGTACCAGTTAGATAGTTCAAAGAATTCTGGATCAAAATACTAAACTTCTAAATGTATGTCAATGCACAATCCTAGTGCAATTCCAAGGTAATGTCACATTTTGGAATGTACTAACATACAGTATATAGAGCAGGAGTTCTCAACCTTTAAAGCTCAGACAGCTTCGGGTGCCAGATGGCCATTTTGCCCTTCCTCCACCACATGGCACTTCCTGGTGTGGTGGAGTTGGTGGGTGGGTGGGGGGACATGAAATAGTGCTGTAGGTTGAGAATCCCTGATATAGCAGGTGCCAAAATATATACACGTTTTAAGAGATGCCATCTATTTCTTACTTTTCAAAGTTGAATTGAATTATGGTAGCAATATTTAGTATGTTTGCTTAAAAGAATTAATGCTAGCATCACCATGCAACAGGCAGGACAGTCAAAGAAAATGGCAGAAGCTCAGTTGTCATTCGAGGAGCACAAGACCATTTTGAAGTGGTATTGTAATTCAAGAATGTTGTGGAAGTACAACAACAATGGAAACTCATGAATGTAACAGAACCTATAACATGGCTAACAATTACACACATTCGTGATAAGCTTGAGACACATAGTACTGTGTGTGATGTGCACAAGGGAAAATTTGGGAGGCCTTGTAGCACTTCCGGGAGGCAAATTGCTTTATAAGAAACTGTTGCCTTATAAGAAACTGCCAGTTAGGAGTCTGCAAATAAGTAAGAAGAATGTATTACAATTTAATACAATTACCTAAAATGTCTTTCTGAAAGAACTAGAATTTAGATTTTTTGCTTTAAAATATTTGATGCTTTCATAATTCACAGGATATTTTTCCAATTTGCTTTCACCATCAAAATGTAAAGGGAAAATTGGCTTTAATATGCATAAGGATATTGTTTTAATTCTCATTTCAAAAGAGGAAGTTGAAGCACATGCACGCATAGAATTAAATGCCTAAAGAAAGATGACTTTACTAAGTTTCTAAAAAGTAAACAGCTGCTTCAATAAGCCTAATTATCATGAAGATATAACAGGATATAGTGTGGCTCGCTCTTTAGAAAGAACAGGATACAGTGGTACCTCGGATAAAGTCTGATTCGGATTTTTTCTAACATATCAAGGCAAATATTATAAAAGAATAAAGAGAATGATGGCTCCTTCAGAATAATTGCCATGTGGGTAAGAATTTTCATATTGTATGTGCATGAGAAATGAGATCTGTGCACAGTAAACTTTTAAAAGCTCAGCATGCAAATATTTAAAGTTACTCAGTGCCAAGTCAGAGCAACTCACTACAATAAGAGCACACAATAGTGATTTTGAACAATAAAAGTATGTATTCTAACAAAAATATAGGGAAAATGCTAATGAATGATAATCATATCTTTTCTTCATAGTGCAAGAGAACAGTGAGAGACTGGAAGATACTTAAATTACAAAAAGAGTCCTGAAGAAAATAGTTTTAGAAGCTCTTTCCAACATTGTAGCTACAAATAAAATCATCCTCTAAAAGTTGGACTCTAAGGCAGGAGTTCTCAACCTTTTTAAACTGGGGGCTGGGTCACACTCCTTCAGATAGCTTCGGGGGCCAGATGGCCATTTTGCCCTTCCTCCATCACATGGCACTTCCTGGTGTGGTGGATGTGGTGGGGGACCACATGGAATGGTGCCGTGTGCTGCATCTGGCCCACTGACCACAGGTTGAGAATCCCTGCTCTAAGGCAACAATTTTAAGTTCTTTCTTTCATTATAAGAGAGTTGCACAAATCAACATTATGGATGCATATGAAATACAGATAAAATTTAAAAGAAATGTAAATGTTAAAATAATTAGACTATTTTTGATCAGATGAGTGCTACTTTAATAATATTATCTGAACCATTTACTAGATCTTCCTTTGTACACTTGGTGGGAAATAATTGCACACACTGAATTTCTCCACATTCACAGAAAATTTCTCCTGTATCCAAGTAGCCCTATTTTATTTGGTTATTCTTTGATCTTTCTACCTCACCTCGAAGTGTATTAAGTTCTTTCCACGTTTCCCAGCCAATTTCCCAGACAGAATCATATCTAAAACCTGCCTATTCTGGAATTAGAAGAGGTTCAATTTTAGGGAGTAGATTATTTATTATTATTCATTCAAACCCTTTGTATAACTGGCATAACAGGGAAATTGACTTGTAGTTTTTGGGCTATAATTCTTTGCCTAGTTTCAGTATAGTGATTACTTTCATCTTCCCTCATATTTCTGGGATATTGTTTGCTCACTCAATAGTTAATAAAAAGTTGAAGGAGCCATTCCTCTTTCTTTTGCCCAAAATATCTGATTTGCTCCACCTGGATATCATCGAGTCCCAGTGTTTTATCATTCCTACATCATCTTATGGCTTTCTCTAGTTCTTCAGTCCTTTCTGTCGTCTCAACCTTTCTAGTTGTTTCTTGCATGTCAAGCTCTGTTATTGTGTCTATCCAATGATTTCTTTTTATTTCTGCAAGAGTTATTATTATTTTATTTATTACATTTATATCCCACCCATCTGGGATATTGTCTCACTCTAGGCAGCATACAAATTAAAATATTATTACAAGTAACAATATAAAATTAAACATAAACAACAAACTAAACAGAATAAATTATGGGCAAGAACAATAACAATGCCCCCAAAACCACACACAATGGCGACAGTAAAGTACTGTATCAAGCTAGTTAAACCTATTGTTCAGCAATTGGTAAGAGGAGATCAAATTTCTCCCAACTTTTATTGTGCGTTCAGTAAAAGGATTTTCTTTCAAGTCTGAATCTTTACCTATAAGAAGGCCCGTTAACCATTGGTGTCCGGCATGCACGCCCGCACCTGTCCCTACTATCCCGTACCAAGCCACCTACACTTACCTGACTACCCTTGAAGCATCGCCGCAAGGGTCTGCCAGCCGCAAGTGGGGCAACCGCCTCACGAACGCAACCAAAAAACCTACAATGCCCAGCATCCTTCGCACTGCGCCACCCCTCAGCCAATGAGGCTGAATGGCGCGAACGTGGAGAAGGCAGGGCAGCCAGCGCACATGGTTAAAAAAACCGCCAACACGCCGACAACCAACTTTTGCTGCCTTCCGCCCCTCTGCCATAGCTTGGGGGAAAAGAGGAGCACCTCCTCTCCCTCCCCCCGCGGCTTCGGCAAGGTAGCAGGGAGACAAGATCATCTCCCCACAGCCCCAGAAGCCTCACTGTAGCTTTGGGGGGGGGGAGAAGAGGAGACCCTCCTCTCTCTCTCCCCCCCGCGGGATCGGCAAAGGACGCGCCGAGGAAAGGCATAGCCGGCAAAAGGTAAGTGGGGTGGGGGAGAGGGACTGGGGGGTGGAACGGGCCCGGGAACCACGCCGCCCACCTGCTTGCCCCCAAGTCCCTCCCCCCAGTCCCTCTCCCTCACCCCACTTACCTTTTGGCGACTGGGCCTTTCCCCGACTCGGCCTTTTCAGCGCTGGGACTCGCACCGGCCTGCCCTCTCCGCCCTGCCGGTGTCAAGGCCTCGAGGCTGGCAGGGACGGAGGGCAGGCCGGTAAACGTCCCTGCTCAGAAGCCCGCGCCGGTGAAAGCCCCAGCAGACAAAAGGTAAGTGGGGCGGGGAAGATTGGGGGGAACGGGAACCACATGCCCCCCGCCCTGCCCCCTTGCCCCCCCCAGTCCCTGTCCCCCACCCCACTTACCTTTTGTCTGCTGGGGCTTTCCCCAATGCGGCCTCCTGGGTGTCCTGCCAAGGCTGACGGGGGGTAGGAAGAGCCGCTCCTCCCCCTGCACAGCTTCGGGGGTGTGTGTGTGTGTCATCGCCGAGGCTTCGGGGGGGAGCACCCCCTCTCCCCACGGTGCTACAGCGTGTGTGTGTGTGTGTGTGTGTGTGTGGTTGTGTTGTGTGTGTGTGTGTGTGTGTGGTTGTGTTGTGTGTGTGTGTGTGTGTGTGTGTTGAGTATAAACACACACCCACACCCACACACATACCCCTCTGCTGGGCTGCACAATAAAAACCTGCCCGGCAGGGCGGGGCAAAAAAATTGCTAGCATTATCTAAGTAATGAGCAAGTATTTATGGCCCAGCACTCTCTTGGGATGGAGACATGAGAACATTCTGAAACAGAAGTTACAAATTGATCATAGTCTCTGGTTGAAAAAGTAATCTGAAGCACAGTTGTGTCTAACATTGTTGTAAACTTTTCCCAGTTGGCTTTCTAAAATTATACCTTGTACGGAATGGTAGATTGAGGTTGAATGACTGAGTAAATCTGACATAGAATGGGCCTGTGCTGAGTGATTGGGATTGGAACACCCACACTTTTAATACACTGATGAGTTATAGACCTATTAACAAAAATTAGATTTGGATTGTAACCTCCCTGCCACATGCTCTGTTAAATGAACTGGGCAGCATAAGGTACACTGAATCTGATTTTACCCACTTTATAATGGCTTTTCTATTTTTGTCATCATTTTCATTACACCAAATTTTGCTATGGATGTTGAAATCTCCAACTAGAAAGTGACTGTTTTGGGTTTTCACATTTATCCAATTTTGTTGGCATTAGTACTTAAATAGCATTTTTATATGATACTAGCAGAGGTTGCCCGGCGTTGCCGGGCTGTTTTAAATGGTGTTGGAAAGTTTTTGTTGTTGTTGTTAATGTTTGTAAAGAAGAGGTTAGTCTATAATTAAAATTTTTATTTATACACTTTTTTTGGCGGCCTGTTATAAACTGTGGTGAGTTTTGTTTGGTGTTTTAGTTTTGTGGATGAAAAAAAGAATAAAGGATGATATACTTTTTCCCAAAAAAAATATTTAACCCAATAATTTTTAGTATGTATTTTTTTTAATAGTTGTACCGTAGGTAATCATTTAAAAAATGTGAAAGTACATGTTTTTTACAATAAATGTTTTTAAACTGTGTATTGATTATTTTGTTTTTTATTTGAGTAAAAATTCAGCACAGGATTTTTGAATAGTTTTTATTTTATTTTATTGACATATGTTTTTGATTTGTGTAAAATTTTGATTTTGGGTTATTTGGTTTTACTTGTTTTTACTCTTGGGGCCTTTTGTGGGGGACTGTTGTGTCTTTTTATTTTATTTTTTACTATTGTGGGCAGCAAGTGCTGCTGGTAGGGGTTATCTTGTATTTTGACTGTTTTTTCTCTCGTGGCCTCTGGGTGGAGGTTCTTCCAGTAAGTAGTCTCTTTCTTTATTCATTTCTTTTCCAGTCGTTGTGGACTGAGGTCGTGTGGTGGTGAGTTGGCAGTTTTTCTTTATTTGGGGTGGTGGTGGTGGTTGGATGTTGTGGTGTTTGGCTGGGTGCTGGGTGTCTTTGAAAATTTTTGTTTTTGTTTACTTTGTCTTATTTGTTGGTGTTATTTTTGTTTGTTTTTGTGTATTTTTGGATGTTTTTGATTGTTTGTTTTTGTGGGTTTTGGTGTCCTACGGGGGGATCTCCTCTCTGCCGTCTCCCCTGGCTCTGGAAGGCTTGGGGGGACAGACCCCTTTTGTCCCCCCAAACCTTCCAGCCTCATGGGACCCAGGAGAGGGGATCGAATCCAGGCCACCCTCTGATATTAAAAGGGAAATCTCAATTGTGGTTTCCCCTTTAATATCAGTGTGGGGGGGTTGTGATCCCCCTCTCCGCTGGCTTCCTTGGGTTTGGGAGGGTTGGGTGGACAAAAGGGGTCTGTCTCCCCAACCATTCCGGACCCAGGAGAGCCATCGGAGAGGGGGATTCCCCCCAAAAAACTCCGTTTTTAAAGAGAAGTAACCGCTTGGTTTCTTCTCTTTAATATGGTGTGTGTGTGTGTGTTTGTGGAGGGGAATCCCCTCTCTGCCAGGTCCCCTAGGGTCAGGAGGGTTGGGGAGACAGACTCCTTTTGTCCCCCCAACCCTCCCAGCCCCAGGGGTGCCAGTAGAGAGGGGGAGCACAACACCCCCCCAACCAGTGATATTAAAGGGGAAACTCCCATCAGGAGCTTTAGGCGCCGTTAGGGAGGGGGGCTTTGGTTCCCGTGGCTTGGAAGACTTGCTCTCCCGGTTTTTGGTTTTTTTGCGCACTGGCTTCCTCAGCGTTCTGCGCGCTCATGGCGCGCAGGACGCTGGGGCTTGTAGTTATGGGTTTGTGCTTTGTGTTTGTGCTGCGTTTTTTTAAAATGGTTTTCTTTTGATTGGCCGCAGCGCGGCCTCTCAGCCTGATTGGCTCTGGCGCGGCACAAGGAATGTTGGGAAATGAAGTTGTTTCCCTTTTTTCGCGTTTGTGGGGCTGTTGCCCCACTGCCGGTTTTCTCAATCCTTCGTTGACCTGCGGACCCAGATCAGCCGTGTGCACGAAGGGTGAGTGCAGGCAAGTAGGGCGAGGCATAGCAACCTATAGCAAATTCCAACGGTTAACCCTTGGTTTTATAGGTTAAGATGTAGTTGCTTTGTAAACCATGTAAGCATGAATTTTGTATAACTTGTAATGTTATACTTTATTTTATTTATTTTGGCATGGTTTAGGGACTGTTTATTTTATTGTAATGTGTATTATATTGTATATTGTGCTTATATAGAAATCAATGTTGTTTATATTTTTTTATTGTATATTGTATTTCAATTATGTTGTAATGTCGCCCAGAGTCGGCCATGTGCTGAGTGGGGCGGGGTACAAATTAAAGTTGGAATGGAATGGAATAGATTCTTCAACCAGAATGGTATATTAGGTGGACTTTATAAATCAATTATTCTACACACAATGACAGTACAACCATTAAGGTAGTATGCCAATTTTCAGCGTGATTGGTGCAGGGGTGTGGATTTGCATAAAGAACATTCTTGATGACACCTCTGTTTTATATATATAGATAAATAAAACAAGTTACGGCCACCGATTTCAAGACAGTCATTACGAAACACCTATAACAAATTATAGGTACATTTGCTATTATCAACAGTCCAGACGAAAGTGTACAATAATCGTAAAAGAATAATCAAAGTAGCCTTGTCTCTATTGAAGAAAATAATCAACTGTAAGAAAACACTAATAATCTCTCACACATTCTATTTCAGTATTACTCTGAAAACTATGAATACAGTATTTTAGACTATAGACACAACCACTAAAGATCGTGCTTTCATTAACTCTGTTTAGAGATAATTATGAATTCTTATCCATACTAATATACATTACTTATGAGTCCATAAAAGTTAGATTGTAACTAACTTTTATTAAGTGTTTTGATCATATAACCTTATGTATGCTGTAAGATCATTATTGTGACAGCTATATTAATGTATCTTTAAGTAGTCAGAAACTATGCAAAAAATAATCTCAATATGAAAGTGAATGGTTTTGTTCTTGTTATTTTTTTCAACCCCTTTATTTACAGATTCTCATGTTGTTCCTTTCACTCTCAACAGATGCTACCAATGTGCATTCTGTCCATGCTAAATGTCAGCCAAATCCTAGGATTGATTTTTACCAGCTCTACCTGCTGCAATTTAAGAATGCAGGCAGCAAAGTCAGAAAACCTGCAACACTATTTAGCAAGTTTTAGCTTCTGGGAATCAGAACATGCATGTGCTTACTCATGTCACAGCTCACAAACTCTCCAAAGGAAATAAAGTGGTAGGAAAATTCCCTTCTACCAGTCATCTTTTGCTAGTCATCTGTAAAAAGACTCATTTTGTGCACTTCTAAATGTGCAGTTCCAAATGAACATGGGTGCAAGCCATTCAAAAACTGGATGTTATAGCTGAACCAAAGCATGACTGTTAAATATGGATAAATTCTAGACCTCTCCAGAACTCAAGAGCTTAATCACGCATAGCTATCCCCTTGCCAGGCAAACAACTCCATACAGACCACACCATTACTCTATATAGTATGTCGTAGAATCACAGAATAATTGAGTTGGTGAACAGTAGATATGGAGTGTCCAATGTTCACCAATGTTTCAAAGAGGAAGAAAATTGTTTTAGAACACTGGGCTCCATTCCTGATAAGGTGTATGAAGTTGCCAATGTTATAATGCATCTGCAGGTGATAATATAAAAAAACCCCAAAAGAAGACATTGTTAATGGTGCCATTGTTGAGTCAAAACTACATTAATTATTAGCATTGAAATCTATCATCATATGTCACTGACCAATCTAGTCTTCCATTAAAACAGTCTCCTGTAAGTTTCATTAAAAGATTACTTAGCAGAAAAAATACTAAACTGTGAATAGAGAGAAATCTAGTTTTTCTTTGTACAAAAATCCAGCCACACAGCAACTAGACTAGAAAGAGCCACTTGTTAAATATGAGACAAAGATTTCCCTCACTTTAAACAGCAGCATTCATTGTCATCTAACATATAAGATCAGAATTCAGCCATATTCTAGACCAGAAGTTCTCAAACTACGGCTCACGGGCTGGACCCAACCCGTAGCACCATTTCATGTGGCCCACGCCGCCGTCACCAGAAGCATTTATGACAGCTGTAAATTTGCCAGAGGCTATCGTAAACACATTTACAACAGTTGCGGACACATTTTACAGCAGCGTTTACAGCGGGAGGAACCACTGGTCAAGCCCGCTCAGCTGCCTGAGGGGCCGTGGTCCGGCCTGCAGCTTTAAATGGTTGAGAACCCCTGTTCTAGACCCATTCACACTACTAAAGATTTTGATACATACAAAACAAAGCCCTTAGTGTCAAAACTTAAAATTCTTAATTCTTCCAGGATATAATGCAGCAATGCATGTGCTATATCACGGGTGGCCAAACTATGGCCTGTGGGCCGGATCCAGCCCGTGATGCCAAATCATCCGGCCTGCACCGCCCACACCACTCCCGGAAGTGGAAGTAAAACACACTTGTGCATGTGCAAAAGGCTACCATAAATGCACCTGTGACTGTCGTAAACACATTTACGACATCTGTGGGTGCCTTTACGGCAATGTTTTGCACATACGCGGGCGCATTTTACTTCCGCTTCCTGTAGGAGGAACCATGTGACTGGCCCACTGACCCATGTGACCAACCCGCGGCCCAAAAAGCTTGGCCACCCGTGCTAAGCAAATGGTAAGCCAGTACTGTACTGTATTTGTCGCATCTCTATTTTGCTCCTCTTGTTCTTTAAGTTTGTTTATTTCTATCACACAAAATAAAGTTCAATCCACAATGCCATTGGAAGATCTATCTCTTAATTACAGTCATCATGTATACACACATGTACAGTAATACCCCAGATAATGCTAAAACTTGGTTCCACAAGTCTTAGCGTTATCCAATTTTTAACATTATGTGATACCTTTATTGCACACAGTTTTTAAAAAGCCGGCTTCCCAAACCAAGCCAGGGGATCACAGCATCTGATTCCTGGCTTGGTTTGGGGGAATGCGCATGGGCACGCATGCACGCTTTCCCCCAAACCAAGCCGGGGATCACAGCATCTGATCCCTGGCTGGGTTGGGGGGAAAACTGATGGGCGCGCCCACACGCATTTCCCCAAACCAAACCGGGGATCAGACGCTGTGATCCCCGGCTTGGTTTGGGGGAAGCGGATGCACCCGGCATGGTTTGGAGGTAAGCCGGTGCTCAAACCACCCATTTCCTTGGGGTGAGAGCCCCAACACGCGCGCTCACCCCAAGGAAACCAGCGGTCGGACAGTCAGTGGAGCCCCACATAACGAATGCTTCGTATAACGAAAATCTCATACAATGAAGCATTCGTTAGGCAATCATGATACCCCGCATAACAATTTTTTTCATTAGATGGGTTTTTTGTTAAGCAGGGTATACCCCGTTTAACATAAACCTCATATAACCAAAATTTTCTTTTTGTTATGCATGGTATTGCCCATTTGATCCGCACAATGAAAAAAACCGCATAGCAAAGAGCTCTGTGGAACGGAGCTTTTTCGTTATGTAGGGTTCTACTGTACTGAGCATAGACTGTTGGTGGTTCATGTATTCCATCATAATCAAGAAGCAAAATAATCTTATTTATGGATGTCCATTATGCTTCAAAAAAAAAGGTGAAAGACAAGCCCAGCCAGATATTAGAAGAAATGACATAAATGTACATAGATATCATCCTTTAGCAATAGGAGCCCATTTATTTATTTGTTTTCCCTATATCCAGTATTTTTTCACACTTAACAAACTCCTCGGTCACACAACTTTTGTACAGCAGTGTATAGAGAGAGAATAGCTGCAGTTACTTAAGACCATTCCACAATATTGTTTCAAATATTCAACATTGCTTTGTTTGATAATAATACTCACTCTACCTGAATAACAGTAATTTAAAATGGCAACCATGCACAAACGGTCAGTTTCTCTTCGTGATGTTTTCTTATTTTGATTTCAATCAATCACACAGAACTCCCTTCTGTGAATGCTTCTTGGAATTCATAATCTATATTCAGCTCTGTAGTAAGTCTAGCAAATTTCAACAATTCCCTTTCATACATCAAGCAACAGCCATGATTTATAACAAAGTCATATCTAGCAATAAGGAGGGAGATGAAATTAAATCATGCACCTGAGGATGGGAATACATATATATGGCAATCCATGTTATGATGGACAGCTAGATATACCTTTTTTCCTGGTCTACCATGGATATTTACATGCTCACATGTTTAGAGGTCGTAATGACTCTAAGACAGGGATTCTCAACCTGTGGCCCGTGGCACCATTTCATGTGCCCTCCCCACCGCCTCCACCACAACTAGATATGCCATACGTCACGGTTTTTCCGGGAACTTCACGGCTTTTAACTGTCCCATCCAGTCCCATTAAAAACATTGAATATTCTTGCTTTTCAAAGGGGAAAAAATCGGCCTTTTTTGCGGCCGAGGGAGAAAAGATGAAAAGTCTCCCTTTCAGCCTGTTGGGGCTTCCTCCTCCATTCTCCAATTGCCTGCAGGGAGGGGGGACAGGGGGAGAGGAGGAGGAAAAAGGAAGTGGAAGGAACTGGGGAGCGAACCGGCTGCCCCAGGGGATACAGAGGGAGACAGACAAACATGCGTGCATACAGCAACCTACTCTTCCCACACTCACCCCAGAGCGTCTCCGCCACTGGTTCCTTTGAACAGCTGTCTGAAACCCCCTAACCACACCAGTAAGTGGCATGTGGTGGAGGAAGGGCAAAATGGCTGTCTGGCCCCCAAAGCTATCTGAGGGAGCATGACCCGGCCCCCGGCTTTAAAAGTCTAAGAACTCCTGCTCTAAGAATTGTACTCCTAAATAACTTTGAATTGATTCTTAATCTCCTACATCAGGAGTTCTCGACCTTTTTAAGCCGGAGGCCAGGTCACACTTCCTCAGACAGCTTCGGAGGCCAGTCAACCATTTTGCCCTTCCTCCATCACATGGCACTTCCTGGTGGTGGAGGCGGTGGGGGCCACATGAAATGGCTCTGTGGGCTGCATCCACCCCATGAGCCATAGGTTGAGAATCCCTGTCCTACATAGTAGGAGATCCCCAAGTCCTTAAACATTTTATTAATACTACATTGCTCATATTTAATGGGTTGGCAGCTCTAATACAACACGGATAATTGAGATGCCAATAACATGAATTCTGAAATGGATACAATGGCTGAAATTATCTTGTGAATGGAAATGACACCATCAATTTGCAATTTTAATATTTAATCTAATCTAATTTTAATTTGATTTAAAGCTGCCTCTCCCCCCCCCCCCGTTCCAAGGCTCCTTAAAGATTCATTCTGATCTAAAGATGACTTTGGAACCATAAGAAAGGAGGGGTGGGAGAGATTTAATGTCTGAAAAATGCCATTAGATCATCAGTGGTGGTTCCCTATCTCACCAATGGCCATCCCATGGCAGTTTTTGAATATTAAAGGATCCCTCATCCCAAGACTCCCAAAATCTTCCCCAAATCAAAAGGGAACCTGAGGAAGCCTGAGAACTAGAGGGAGAGTCAGGTTTAAATTAAATTAAAAACAAATTAAATTAAATTTAAAATTAATGTTCCAGGTAGATGACATCAACACCATTTATAGCTATGCCAATAGGATTCTACCAATGTGGAGGTTTAGCACAAACATCTGTTTGTATTTCTGCATTTTGATTATATATAACCTATTATTACCCATTCCAAAAATCTTTGCTGAGGGTTTAACAGCAGTCATTAAATTAAAGTGTTAAAGCAGAAAGTAAGACAGGTAGAAAAAGAAATCATTAATTTGACAATTTCAAAATTAGTGGGGGAAATAGAAAAATATCTACATATCTAAAATAAATACACAGATATTATTGCAGAAAAAGGAAGCACTATTTTAAAATTGCCACTGGAAACAAAGTGGATATGAAAAGACAGAAAGCAGGAAAACCATTTTGCCAAGAGGAATGTATAATCTACCAAAATTCCAAAGACAAGACATGAAGGTGGGAGAGATCAAAACAAGCAGAATCAAATAAATGACAACATTTTAAAATAAAAATTGGAATAAAAATGGGTTTACCAAAAAGTTCTAGATGACACATACTGTATATTTATGAATTACAGATACAGCTGGGGAGCTTGACTGATTATCCTTTTGCAGTGCCCATATTAGCCAACAAAGCAAGCTATTGCTCAGTTTTAGAAGCTGTCTTCCCAGCTTTGGAATCCACAAACATGAAAACTACCACAATCTCTGGCTGTCATTTGAATTCTGTCCATTAAAAGTCATATTCATAACAACCATAATACAGCTCTCCAATATTACTTGCAACTAAATTATGTATTCAGATGCAGGATTAAAACTGATTAAATACATCTAGCCAGAAGAGTCTACTGGAGAAGAGAAATAGAATGTTGACTGGACTGTGTGTGACATTGTTCTTGTTCTTGTTACATGCTGTCAAGTCATCTCCAACCTATGGCGACGTTATGAATGAGGAATCTCTAAAATGTCTTGTCCTCGACAGTCCTGCAAATTCAAGCCTGTCACTTCTTTTACAGAATCAATCCATTCCACATTTGGTCTCTTTTGTTGCTGCAACCTTTCTCGGCATTGCTGTCTTTTCAAGAGAATCTTGCCTGCTCTTGATGTGCCCAAAGTAGGACGGCCTCATCATTTTTGCCTCCAGAGACAGTTCAAGCTTGGCTTGCTCTAAGACCCACTTGTTCAGCTTTCTAGCAGTCCATGGTATCCACAAAGCTCTCCTTCAACACCATCTTTCAAACAAGTCGATTCTTTTCAAGTCAGTTTTCTTTCTTGTCTAGCCTTTTCACTATTGGAAGTGCAGTACAACAGTTTGGATGTTTCTTTCTGATTTCTTGGCTGCACTCTCCATTTGGACTGACGACTGAATTAACATATACAAAATATTTCACTATTTCAACTTCTTCATTGTATAGTTCTTCTGCAGTTAAAAGCTTTGTTGTTTTAATATTCAACTGCAGTCCTGCTTTGGCTCTTCCTTCTTTGATTGTCCTTAAAAGTTATTTCAACTCATAGCTGCTTTCCCCTGGTAAGATGATTTTATCTGCATATCTTTAAATTACTGATGGTTTTATCATCAATTTTCACTCCTCCTTCATCTGAATCTAGTCCAACTTTCCATTATGATATATTCTGCATATAGATTTAACAGATACAGTAAGAAGAAAAAATGTACCCTTGCCTGATTCTGTTTCTCCATATTCTGTCCTAATGATATTCTTGCCCACAACATAGGCTATCTATCAAGACAATCAAGCACTGAAGCATGCCCATCTGTTTCAGAACAAGTCATAGATTCTCATGAACCATGTAGTCAAAGGCTTTGCTGTAGACCAGGGGTGCCCAAACTATGGCCCGGGGGCCGGATCTGGCCCCCGACACCAATTCACCCAGCCTGTGAAGCCCTCGTCACTCCCAGAAGCAGAAGCAAAATGTGCCCATAGTGACCAACCCCCTGAACCACATGTCCAGCCTGCGTCCCAAAAAGTTTGGGCACCCCTGCTATAGACTATAACGCACAGGCTGATCTTCTGAAATTCTATGGTGCACTATCCATCAGATAGCTGCAATGTGATCTTGGGTACCTCTTCATCTTGAACATCAGACATTTCTCCTTCAATTTAAGATAAAAACCTTTGTTGGGACACCTTGAGCACCATCTTACTTGCATGGGAAATTAAAGCACTGGTCCTATAGTTACAGCACTCCTTTCTTGGAGACTGAATGTATATTGAATACTGCTAGTCTATGAGCTATTGTTTTGTTTTCCATATTTATTGGCATATTCTTATTAGGATTTCGATATATTCAGTCTCTGTGGCTTGAAATAGTCATATCAGTATTCTATCTACTCCTAGTAATTTATTTCTACCCACTGTTTTCACTTCACTTTCTAGAACTACCAATTTTTCAACATAGGATTCATCTTCAAAAGAGTCTGACATCCCTTCATTTTCTTTTTATTTTCTCCTGGTCAGATAGTATGTTTCCCTGCTTTTCATTCAGCATTCCTACTTTAGGTTTAATTTTCTCATTAATTTCTTAGATCTTCTGGAAGAGGTCTCTTATTTTTCCTCTTTTGTTGTTCCCTCTATTTCTTTCAACTGGTTATTGTAATAAAGTAATACCTCAGATAACGACCAAACTTGGTTCCACAAGTCTGGTCCTTATCCGATTTTTAGCGTTATCCAATGCATGCATCGGATATTGCTTAAACAAGTTGGTTGCCTCTGGGAGGGTCGGGGGACCCGATCCATGCTGTTTCTGACGTCCCGTGACCTTCCCAGGTGCTGCTGCAAGGCAAAATGCCGGGGGGAACTCCTTCCTCGGCTGCAGGTTTTGCCTTGCAGCAGTTCCCGGAAAGGTCGGGGGACGTCAGAAACAGCGCAGATTGGGTCCCCTGCCCTCCCAGAAGCAGCACGGGCGGCGGAGAGCCCAAAATGGGCGAAAAAACTCTGTCATGACAGATTTCTTTGCCCATTTTGGGCTCAATACCGCCCGTGTTGCCTCTGGGAGAGTTGGGGGACCCAATCCGTGCTGTTTCTGATGTCCCCCGACCTTTACAAGCAGCTTGTTTGGGGCAAGGGAGCGCCAGGCTGCACCTCCTCCTCTTCGCCCCAAACAAACCGGCCGGCCGAGTGGTTTGTTTGGGGCGAGGGAGCGCCGGGCTGCCCCTCCTCCTCTTCGCCCCAAACAAACAGGCCGGCTGAGCAGTTTGTTTGGGGTGAAGGAGCACTGGGCTACGCCTCCTCCTCCTCCCCACTCCAAATAAACCATCCGTCTGAAAGGCAGCCAGCGTACGGACACTCTGTTCGGCAGCTTCCTTTCAGGGAAGGGAAGGCGGGACTTCCACCTTGCCTTCTCCAGAACACAGTGGCCGAAGGGAGCGCCCGTTTGGCCGCTGCTTTCTGGGGAAGGCAAGGCGGAAGGCCAGCCTTGCCTTCTCCGGAAGGAAGCTGCCGAACAGGGTGCCCTTACGCCGGCTGCCTTTCACCTTCCAGGAGGAGAAGTGGCCAGGCGCTTGTCCGCTTCTGTTTCCGGAGTGCCAAACACGACCGCATCACATAACGCTAAAATGACATTATCCGATCCATTTTTTTCCCTCAAATTAGCTGGTCGTTATCCGATTATGATGTTATGCGATGCAGTCATTATCTGAGGTTTTACTGTAGTTCTCTTTGTCTCTGCATGCCAGCCACTGAAAAACTACATTCAGGGTTCTAATCCTATTTCTGTCACCTTTTATTTTTGCTTCTCAACTTTTTTTACAATTATAAGTGGTTTTTTCCTCATCCATCTAGGTTTTTCTTTTCTTTTTGGTACAGGACTTGTATTTTTGGACTCTTCCCCAATAATGCCTCTGATTTCAATTCACAGTTCTTCTGGTTCACAGCCAATTGAGTTTAGTAATGCAAATCTGTTCCTTATATATACTTAATTTCATCAGGCATGTTGTTTAAATTACCATATTTTTTGGACCATAAAACGCACCTGACCATAAGATGCACCCAGTTTTCAGAGCAGGAAAACAAAAAAATATATTTAGTATTGTATTTTGCACCATCAACCAGTGGTGGCGCTGCAGGGGAAATGGGCAGGCAGGCCAATTGCACTGAGGAAGGAAGTGATACTCTAGCCTAGCCTCTTGCTCTCCTTTCAACCAGGAAGCATGTTTCCCCCCTCCATTTTGTCCACTTGGAGTAGAGACAAAGGCATCAAGGTAAGTGAAACCCTTTCTTTTTAAGCACAGGTTTGGTTTCCCACTTAAATGCATTGGGAACATACAAACAGAAAACTTTTGAATACAAGAAATTTATTTCCAATGCATTTAAATGGGAAATTGTGATTTTCACCCTCTAGTGGCCACTTATTTTTCATATGTTTTCCCCCCTGCCCCGAACAGCTGAACAGCAGCAGTAGTAGTCTTCGGCCAGCTGAGGCTCTTGTAAAATATTCTTTTACAACAGCCACAGCTGGTCAAAGACGAGCATTTGGACTATAAGACGCACCCTCATTTTCTCCCCACTTTTGGGGGAGAAAAAGTACGTCTTATGGTCCAAAAAATACGGTATATTTTGATATTATGATTTTTTTAAAGTCCTTTTCAACTTTAAAGCTGGATATTAACAATTCATGACTAGTACTACAATCTGCTCTTGATCTTGTTTTGGCAAAGAAAATACTGCGCAGTATCTTAGTGAATACAAATGTATCCCAGTCCAGTAGTTCTAGTATATGTCGGTGTGTACACATATCCACCTAGACAAGGAAATTTCTATATGCAAAGAAAAATATGCACTAAAGACTGGAATATTCATTTTAACAGTGGTGAATTTTCTGTACACATAGTGCTCACATGGTACATGTGCAGACAACTACTAGTTCATAAAAGAGCTCCACTGTCAAGGTGTCAAAGAGGAAAGAACATATGGATATTTGGATCAATAAATTCAGAAGGGACCTATTCTAGCAAGGAGCCAAAATTCCATTATTTGGAAAAGATTAATTACTAACAATTAAAATAGAGTATAACAATTAAAAATAGATTATATAGGGTTGGAGACAATTACTGAGATAGAAATAAAATTTCCTCTTCTCCAGCTATCTTATTGGCCTTATGGAACACTTCTTTTCTATCAACAAAATACTATATCTGACTAGTGCAATTCCATAAAGTGACTTTTGTGTGTTTAAAACATCCAAAGATTTAAAATACTAAAATGTTCTATATTTTGCAAAAATATCGCATAACACTAAAACTAGGGGCCACTGCATCAAACCTTTGGGTACTAGTTCTCCAACAAATAAGAGAAAGTACTTTTTCACCCAGAGGATCGCTGCTCTATGGAACTCCCTGCCAGATGAAGTGGTGACAGCTGTTAGTCTTGACAGCTTCAAGAAAGGATTAGACAAGTTCATGGAGGACAAGGGTATCAATGGCTATAATTAAGGATACCTAAGAACAACCTCTGGGTTGGAGAGATAAGCAGGATATCTCTCAATGCCATTTCCAGGGAATCCTAAGCAGGTGAAGGCATCTGCTTGGGAATACCCTGAAGGAAATGGTGAGCCACTGTGTGAGACAGAATGCTGGACTGGATGGGCTGTGGCCTGTTCCAGCAAGGCTGTTCTTATGTTCTCTTCAGTGCTCATTTGCTTTCTTTTTTGGCACTCTGAAGCAAATATCAGTTATGATACAAAACATTTAAATATACAGTATTGTGATCCAGCACTATGTGTAGGGCTTGTCTTAAATGTGAATGCTCTAGTTTTGAATCTTGGCTCAATCAACTGAACATTAGTGAGTGGGTTTGTTCCAGCTGTGTAAGTTATGTTACAGTACTTACATTTTCAAATTAAATTTATAAAGTGACTTTTGTGTGTTTAAAACATCCAAAGATTTAAAATACTAAAATGTTCTATATTTTGCAAAAAGAAAATTTCTATTTTACAGACACAAACACAAGTGCCAAATAATCTAGCACAATCAACTCCACTGATTAGTCCATAAAGCTTCTGCCAGCACAGCAACATAAAGCTAGATTCAATTTTGCAACCAAAAATAAACAAATAAATGAAACTGGAATCATGTAGTTTACTCCTACTTTTCCAAGTCTAGACATATTACACAAGAAATATTAACAGACGAGTTAGCAAATAGTGACTATGAATAGGAAAATCTAACTAATCCTCAAAAGAAGTCATAAATGTGGGGTCCCCCCCCCTCAAAAAAAAACCCTTTGCTTTTGTTTCTCAAAATACATATAAACCACAGAACCTAACTGGAAGAATCCAAACTTAGAAAAGTTGCAATCCATGTTGAAAAATAGGATGAGTTAGGAAAACAGCACAATTAATTCTTAACAGTTTTTCATCTTGTTTTTCATGTACTACCTTAATAATCCAGCCTTCAAAGTAACATGGAAGAAATCTTTCCAGGCCCAGGTTCTTCCTATGCTGTTTCTATTCTACCTAGTCTGTCTCCCATCCTCACTACTCCAACTGCGCATGACTGCAAATGCTAGCCTTAGAATTATCCTATAGAATTCTTCTCCATGATGCCTTAAAGCCCTGAGAGGAAGTGTGTATACACAGTGATACGTCTACCTCTGGTTTGTAACAGCAGGAGTGATAACTACAATACATTGATAGTCTTGGAAAGAGGGGACAACCATATAAAGCAGGGGTGGCCAAACTACGTCCCACGGCCTGGATCCAGCCCCGACGCCAATTCATCCGGCCGTCGCCGCTCCCAGAAGCAGAATTAAAACACACTCACGCACGCTCAGAATACTGCCGTAAATGCGTTCTCTGCATGCACAGGTATGCGTTTTACTTTCACTTCCGGTGGGAGGAACCAGGTTGTGTGGTCAGGCCCGCGGCCCAAAAGTTTTGGGCATCCCTGATATAAAGGGAATGGTGATGGGGTGTGGTGATGGGATGTGGACGTTATGCCCATGCCTCACCACTGCTTCGGGAGCTGCACTGGTTACCAGTTTGCCTCCAGGTGCAATTCAAGGTGTTGGTTTTGACTTTTAAAGCCCTACATGACAGTGGGCCAGGCTAAATAAAAGACCGCATCGCCCTAAGGACATCTGTCTGTCCAACCAGGGTAGACCGGAGGGGCTCTCTGATTGTACCATCCGCTAGAGGGGCTCGCCTCTCTAGCACTAGGAGAAGGGCCTTCTCCGTGTCCGCACCGGCACTCTGGAACCTCTTACCAACAGAGCTACGTCTCCAGACAAAATTGCTGCCTTTCAGAAAAGAACTTAAAACCTGGCTGGCAGGCCAAGTATGTTGTGCAGGTGGAAGGGTGACTTCCATTGGGTGGCTGGTATAGTGAAATTCTGGCCCCCTCGGTCCCTGCACCCTTTTTTAGAGGGGAGGGTAGTTTTCAAGCAGTTTTTAATCATGTTTTTATTATGATTGTGAACCGCCCTGAGTTGGCCTTGGCCAAGTGGGCGGTATAGAAATTGAAATAATAAATAAATAAATATGCTTGTATAATAGGTTGAAAGCATATAATGTCCTATTGGTGATGGGTGCACATATTTGTTGATGTTATGATGTTTTTTATACTTTTATTGTTTGTTTTACTTCTTTCTTGGTATGTCTAGTTGATATTATGGTTAGCCTTATTATTGTTAGTCTTTATGATTAGTAGGTACAGTACTGTATGTTTATATTATGCTTTTTATATATATATATATATATATATATATATATATATATATATATATATATATATATATATATATATATATATATATATATATATATATATATATATATATATATATATATATATATATATATATATATATATATATATAAAACAATATGGTGTTTGTCAATACCGTACAGTGATATACTGTACAGCAGTCACAGCAAGAGAAAGATTGGGTATGAACAGTAGCAGGACAGTCAGACACCAGCAAACTTAATTTTTACTTACATACTATTCAGAAGCACTCCTACTCATCCTAGAACAGTGATGGCGAACCTTGGCACTCCAGGTGTTCTTGAACTTCAATTCCCAGAAACCTGATCAGCAGGAATGCTGACTTGGGTTTCTGGTAACTGAAATCTAAGAACACCTGGCGTTCAAAGGTTCACCATCACTGCCCTAGGAGAACAGACAGCAATATAACTGCAACAACTGTCCTCTAAGCAAAACTGAAAGATGCAATCCTATGACAGGTATAATCTTCAGGGAATTACAGCCATAAACTTTTCTTGTTCAGTCGCAGTCGATTCCGACCCTTTGTGACCCCATGGACCATTTTCCTCCAGGCACCTCTATCCTCCACCATCCTCCTCAGCCCGCCCAGCTCTGTGCCCATTACGTCTACAATACCATCATCTAGCCATCTCATCTTTGGACGCCCCCTTCTTCTCTTGCCCTCTACCTTTCCTAGCATTAAGGCCTTCTGAAGTAAGTCCTCCCTTCTCATTTGATGTCCAACTATTGACACAGATAAAGGAAAACTATTTACCTCCTTGCTACTCCCTGTGGATGAATACGTATTGTACCGGTAACTACAATGCTTTGACAAGTCAATGTTAAAGACGCTGTGTGACAGCTTACTTAGATACATGCATGAATGCCAACTGGTAAAATTTGGGGTAGAGGCTGTTATCTTGCAAAGAAAGTTTATTTGCAAGGAATATTTGCCACTAAATTTCAACAGCTGTGCAGGAAAAAAGAGAGTCTTAACAGAAACATGATGAATCAACCCTTTATCAGAAAGAGTGTTCTCTTCACTTTTCACTAAAAAAAAAATACATCTCCTTAAGGCAAAGGATATTAAAATCCTATATCCTTCCAGTATTTTTAAACTTATTTAAAGCCGCAAATCCTTTTACAGAATCAGTAACAGGATACATTCACAAAAATAAAACAAATAGATGAATCAACATAATAAGCAGTTTGTGCATATTTTGAAAGAAAAAACTATATTACAATTGAAAGAAACAAATGTTATTATGTATGTGATCCCTGCAATCCCTCTTCATATTCACAACAGATATTACCATAAAATTAATAAATTGTTTTAGAAATTTATGTGAGGTTCCACACCATCTCAATATTTTTTTAAGAGGATGCAACTCACATTTACTGAAGATGGATTTGGTTTTCCTTATCTTAGATTATATCATCAGGCCTAATAATAGTTAGCCATTCTGCCCTTCCTCCACCACATGGCACTTCTTGGTGTGGTGGAGACAGTGGGAGGCCACATGAAATGGTGCCATGGGCCGCATCCAGCCCGCGGGCAGCAGGTTGAGAATCCCTGTTCTAAATGGTCAGCTCTGGGGACTGCATATATTAAAACAAACTCTATCTCCCCGACAACTTCAGCAGAAAGAGAGACACGTCACAAATTGTTATTGTAGGTTCTGTTTGATCCATTTTCACATGCTAAATTAACACAATGAGGCAAGCCAGAGTTGAATGTTGGGGAGACTTTTTTTCTAATGAAAGGATGGGAAAGAAGGTGTAATTTTTCTTTCTTAGATCAACTATGTGGACATGATGATGCCCCCCCCCCAACAATATTCCATTCTGGAGGCTCATTACAACTTGATACTTTCAGCTGAATGGCAGTTTTTACAGTTGCTGATATCTGAATTTGGTCCAGCAGCACTGAATGCTTCACTCTCCTAAACTTCTGGAAATGTTTATTGAATCAGTCCAGAAAAAGAAGCCCAGCCTTTCTGTCCATCAATATCTGTTGCCAATTAATAAATATGGTCTCTAAGTTCTTAGAAATGAATGGAATGAAGAAGCAGATTACTCTATTGTATTACATAATAAACAAAAGAAGGCCTTAACTAGTATGCTCAGTGTATCTATGGATCTTTAAGATATGACTTTTCGAGAAAAAATATGTTTAGAGTATTTGGGAAACAGAATGCCTTTTTAGGAAAGGGCTGAGTAGTTCATAGAAATAGTGGCATTATAACTTCCTTGTTGCATCTCTCAGATATATGCTATGGCCATTATCCAGTTATACATTTGTTTTGGGGATATGTTGTCACTCATATTAATTTTATATTCAACCATTATTTCATCTTCATTTATGCTTATTGTACTCTTAACTTAATTGCTTACTTCTTGAAGATTAATCATCAGTCAGCATGAATGAACTCTCTGTGCCCCTACTGTTGCCAAAAGACATAAGAACATAAGAACAGCCTTGTTGGAACAGGCCACAGCCCATTCAGTCCAGCATTCTGTCTCACACAGTGGCTCACCATTTCCTTCAGGGTATTCCCAAGCAGATGGCTTCACCTGCTTAGGATTCCCTGGAAATGGCATTGAGAGATATCCTGCCTATCTCTCCAACACGGAGGTTGTCCTTAAGTATCCATAATTATAGCCATTGATACCCTTGTCCTCCATGAACTTGTCTAATCCTTTCTTAAAGCTGTCAAGACTGACAGCTGTCACCACTTCTTCTGGCAGGGAGTTCCATAGACCAGTAATCCTCTGGGTGAAAAAGTACTTTGTCTTATTTGTTTGAGAACTAGTACCCAAAAGTTTCATGGAGTGCCTCCTAGTTCTAGTGTTATGCGAAAGGGAAAACAGTTTTTCCTTATCTACTTTGTCCACACCGTGCATGATTTTATAAACTTCAATCAGGTCACCTCTTAGACGCCGTCGTTCAAGAGTGAAGAGGCCCAACCGTTGCTGCCTCAGATGGTAAGGAAGGTGTTCCAGTCCCCTAATCATTCTGGTTGCCCTCCTCTGCACTTTGTCCAACTCCATAATATCCTTCTGGAGGTATGGCGACCAGAACTGTACACAGTATTCCAGATGGGGCCTCACCATAGATTTATAAAGAGGCAAAATGACACTTGCTGACTTATTTTCTATACCCTTCCTAATGATCCCTAGCATTGAGTTTGCTTTTTTCACTGCTGAGGCACACTGGGTTGACACCTTCATTGCACTGTCCACCAGGACACCAAGGTCCCTTTCCTGGTTTGTCGCAGAGAGTTCAGACCCCATCAGTTTATAAATGTAATTGGGGTTCTTTGCCCCAACATGCATCACTCTGCACTTACTAATGTTGAAGCTCATTTGCCACTGTTTTGCCCACTCCCCCAGTGTCAAGAGATCCCTCTGGAGCTCCTCACAACCTCTCACAATTTTCACTACCCTGTATAATTTAGTGTCGTCAGCAAATTTGGCTACCTTGCTATTTACTCCTATTTCTAGATCATTTATGAAGAGGTTGAAAAGCAGGGGTCCCAGTACTGAACCTTGGGGGACCCCACTCTTTACTTCCCTCCACTTGGAGAAGTGTCCATTTAGTGCTACCCTCTGTTTCCTGTCCCTTAGCCAGTTGCTGATCCAGGACAAGACCTGTCCCTTTATTCCATGACTGGTAAGTTTATTCAAGAGCCTTTGGTGTGGGACCTTGTCAAAAGCCTTCTGAAAGTCCAGATAAACAATATATTACAGCATTGCAAAAATAAATATCCATCATCAGTAACGATAGCAGATCTTACAAAGTTATCGATATATGAATGGATGACTTATAGATAACAACTGTATATGGACATATTTTTAAATATCTGAAAGCATTTTATAGATTGTGTGTGTGTGTGTGTGTGTGTGTGTGTGTGTGTGTGTGTGTGTACATACACTATTACTTTATTCTGAAAATATTGCTGTTTTCAGTATTACTGTAGCACCATCTCTGCAATCCTATCTTTTTTTATTTTATCAACAAAAGTTTTTGGTTTTAAAAAAGTATTTTAAACACTAAGTTGCATGCACATGTCTTGAGAACAGCTAAGAGGATGATGTGTCATCATCAATTTACAAGATTTTGAGAAGATAAAAACCCAAGAGCCTATGTATCGTTTTTGATCAAGTATCTAGTTTGCTGCTCACGTTTAGACTATAAAATTTTTGATGCAGCAATGAAGATGTGAGTTTTGAAAACAGAAACAAATTTCCACTACCATGCTGCTTTTCCACGGTTACATTTTTTTAAAGCAGGGGGGAATCATATTGTTTCATAAAATCAATTACTAACACAATAAATGTTAATAAACACAGTCCGAAAATGGCCAATTTCATGTAGTTTTGAAACATGCTAAAAATTGTGCATTGGCTTTTAGCATCTCCTTGCTTTTTTCTTCAATATAAACAAATTAACAAGTGATGCCCTTCCCTCAACAGGTCGCCTGGCTAAACTTTTCAGGCCATGGGCCGGTCACGTGGTTCAGCGGACCGGTCATGTGGTTCCTCATTTTTAAAATGTGCCTTGCAATCTGTTTTGTAAAAGGATGAGATAGATTTTAAGCTGCTATTTTCTCTGCTTACACCAAGGGTGCTCAAACTACAGCCCAGGGGCTAGATTTGTCCCACGACGCCAATTCATCCAGGCTCTGCCGCCCTCATCGCTCCTAAAAGTGAAAGTAAAACATGACCGTACGGGCATGTTTACTTCTGCTTTCAGGAGCAACAAAAATGGCATGGGCTGGATGAATTGGCATCGGGGGCCGTATCTGGCCACCAGGCTGTAATTTGGGCACCCCTGGTTTAGTCAATACAAATCTATTTATGAATCCTACCCATACAAAAAAAGGCATGGGAGAATATGAACAAATTAGTTTTGTGAACTGTCCAAGCCAGTGAGCACAAGCCCGAAGTATTTGAGTCCAGAATATTCGATAGATGTTCTGCACAAGTATAGGATTTTCCATTGGTGCACATGCACAGAGACTGAGAAGAACTCTTCTTTACATTTTCAGTTTGTGCATTAACACTTTAAACCATCACACTTAATTTGTCACTTTAATGTTCACCCAGCACAAACCTCAACCTCAGGTTTCCTATGTGGTTGCCAAAAGTAGAACAATGACATACTTTTCAAAGATAATTTATAAATGTTATTAAGAATCCAATACAAGGTTACCTCCTAAAAGGTTACCAGCATACATAAACAACCCAGATTTAACAAAAGTTAGTCTCATTTAAGTGTAACTAATTAACTTTAAGCTGGGCAATTACAAACAAGACTTATATCTTTTGCTCCCTGGTTTTTCGTAAGACATTTGCTTACATAATTGTATCAAAATGTAAACTATCTCTACAATACCTTTATCTTGCACTTCCTCTGTGTGTGTGTGTGTGTGTGTGTGTGCGCGCACGCGCGTGTGTGTGCACGCATGTGTGAGAGAGAGAGAGACAGAGAGAGAGAGTAACAGAGACAGAGGGAGAGAGAGGGAGAGTGTGTGTCAAGGTCATTTTTTCACAGTGCATTAGTACAATATATGTTACTTCTTCCTTCTCTGATCACAGATATTTATGCATTAAGAAGGCAGATTAATTCTAATCAACTGCCAGTTATGAACCCAGAGTTGAGAATTCTCAGTAGCTTGCGCCATCAGCTTCTATATAATATATGATATATTTAGCAAAGAACAATGTTATTATTGGCTTTAACCCAGTATCTGTGCCATTCCTTATGAGAAAACCTAAATCACAGTTGGCATTCTTTCTCTTGCTATTTTCATCTCCAGCCTCTTCCCTCACGTCATCACCACCACCATTTTATTGGCATAACATTTATAGAACCAGGTTAGCGTTAGCGATGGAAAAACTGAACACTGCATACAATCAGCATTTTAATTCAGAGCTTCTGCTTCTGTGGCAAAAACAAGTAAGCACATTCTTTAGATTTCTTAAGAATCTGGAAGTGCACTCTTTAAAACACATACATGTTTTCTATATTGCTATACTCCACCCCACACACCATTTTATGCATTTTCCTTGCTGTGATACTGTGTCATAAAAATCCAATATGAAGTCTTTACTGAGCATTACTCAATGCTTTTCCTTTTTACACTCATAAATAAAGCTACTCCTATTTGAAAGCTATATGTATCACAGTAGAGATCCCTTTTTAATTATGTGTCTTATGTTCTCCTGATTAGTTAAGATGCATTGAGTAAATTGCATTTGTGTTTGGTCTTGTACATTTTGATGAATATTCAACATAAAATTACCATTTGGGTTTACTAAATTAATTATGCCATCATCTTCAATACAGGTAATGGTTGCCAAAGACAGAATTACATATAATTTATGACAACACTAGCATTTTTAAAAACAGAAGTTCTATTTTCACATATTAAATATATACATATATATATATACTGTATATTAATCATACACGTGTGGCAAAAACGATCTTAAAGCATGAAATGGATGAACAGATTTGCCAGCTACACTGCAAACTAACAAAGCCTAATGTTACCTAAATATTTAACATTGAAGCTGCAAGGCATGAATATTAGAAACTGATTGATGGATAAAATTAATGCCCTAGAAACACTTCTGAGTCATTTTGTCCTTACCTGCAGGTATGAACCATTACTGCATGCAGGGACTGCTCCATTTCCTAGCACAGACTTGAAGCAGCATCACATCTCTCTCACAGAATGTGACTAATTCATAGCTTTGCAATTCCTAAGCTATTAGCAAAGGACACTCCTTTTCAACACAATATAAAGCTTTTAATTCTATTTTCTGGGGGAATAAATTCAAAAATAATGGCATTTTTTAAATAATACTACAAACAATTCCATCCAAAACATCTATCAATCTGGACTTTTAAAAAAATCAAGATGCCTTTCACTAATGGAAGACAAAACACGTACAATGCAGTAACAGTATAAACATACATATGTATCAGAAAACTGCATTATGGATTTGCATGCTGCACAGATTAGGCTTCGTTTTCTTACAAATGAAAACAAGCAATAAGCCTTTTAAAATGTCACAAAGCTTAACCAGAAACAAAAGGTTCAATTAATACATTACAGTAACAAGCATGCAGTAAATCAACACGATCAGCAAACAAGAAAAATACCCTATGCTGCAGTCTTAGCAATATTACACCATTAATTGTTCATGCAGGAGATGTAGCTGTACCTTTCTGAAGAGGACGACTTCTCAGAGTTAACTGACATCAGCAGCTCAATCTTCTGCTTGATTTCTGGAAAAATCAGAAAATATTCACAACCAAAGACTGCCTGCCCTTGTTTTCCAATGCCTTAATAGATATCGATTTTTTTCCACTAATCCCCTTTGTTCCAAATGAAGCCACAAGATTCACTGTACTTCTGCAGAGGCAGATTCAATGGTGCTATAAAAGAAAAAGCTCCAGAGGCACTGGGCCTTGCTAAACTATGCACATGACTGTTTATGAAAGCAGGAAGTACCATTTGTTTCACACAGAGGGGTGTTGCCTCTTTTGAGGTTGGACTGACATTTGCCAGATGATTCTTAAAACAGACTGCGAGCAGAGGCGTATTCCAACTACTGACAAAAGCTATCCAAGAAAATGTTTATGGACTTACACAGACAGACAGACAGACAGACAGACAGACAGCAAGAAATGTGTTTTCTACAAGATGGCATTTCAAGAGATTCAGAGAATGGTTTTCACATCATTTTGTCCCAGAACAGATGGTTAGAAATTAATATACAGTTTGAAAACCATAGGCAATGCTAAATAACCTGCATTTCCAAATTAATACTCCACAGGGCATCGTAATACGAAATGAAGAAAAGCTTTTCCCCACCTTAAGTTTTCCCATCCTTATGCTTTTAACCAACCAACAGCAACACCCACTATAATATGTCAGAGCTGGGCTGACATATTTTATTTGCTTACGTTGAAACACCAACTAGAACAGAGATGCTAAGAGACAGACAATTTTTACTCCTTTTTCTGTGAAGAAAGTGGGTGGATGGGCTGTCATACCATCTGTGACTTCTATATCATAAAATCATATATTAAATCAAAACAAATTTTGCTGGGGGGTGGGGGATCCAAATATTTCAAAAAAATGCTCTGTTTATCAACTTCTAAAAAAGGGTAACTCTTTTAAGTCTATTTCAAGAACAAAAAAGCAAGACCTTAAACACTACTGCACCACCTAAAAGACTAACAAATATATTACAGCAGTAATATTAAATACACAAAGCACAGACAGTGATAATTACATTCTTAATACTGTACTGAGAAAAGCAGCTGTCATTACCAGTACTTTCAGCATTTATTGTTCTTCTGACTTCATTGTCAAATATTCTACTTCCAGCCTAGAATACTGTTTATACACCTTCGTGTCCCTGAAGAAATGGGCTGTATGGCAAGAATGGACTTTCCGCCCATTCCTCAATAGGAAATCCTTTCTCAGATTGGTTCACACATTGATAATCTTGTGGATCAATTACTCCAATGCACTCTACAAGGGGCTACTTTTTGAAGCTGCAGCAGATACAGAACATGGCTGCAATGCTGGTGTTGGGGTTGTGGAGATTCAGTCATGTTTACCCAACTCTGACTAGCCTGCACTGGTTTCAGTAGGCTTCTGTGACCAATTCAAGGTCTTGGGGCTAACATAAAGTCCTTAATAGTTTAAAACAGGGGTCCCCAACCTTTTTTGCACCATGGACCAGTTTCATGCTAAACAGTTTTTCCACAGACCAGTAAATGGGGGTGATCTCTCCCGTCTGCCAGCCACAGCTTGAATATGGGCATTATGATACCTCGCTGCGCACAGGTAGGGGAGGAGCTCCACTGTAGCTCAAAAACGAGGAGGGGCCCAGCTGCCTGGCAGCCACACCATTCAACTCAGGCAGTGAGGTATCACACTGCACACTAGTGGGGGCGGAGCTCTGCCATAGTTAAGCAACATGGAGGAGGGGCCCGGCCACCTACCTATCTGCTGTGTCTGAAGATTGTGCTGTCGCTCCGTCTGCCGTGCAGTCTCGGCAGAGCATGTTGAGAGCAAAAGGTTGCCATCAGGGCTCCCAGCGCCACCCACCCCCGTGGCCCGGTTCAGGACAGCCCATGGCCTGGTTCCAGTCTGCAGCCCGGTGGTTGGGGACCCCTGGTTTAAGATCTCCACACTTGCAGTGCTCAGACTAACACATTTCTCCCAGACAGGTGGACAGAGAGAAACTCATTTACAGTCAGTGATTGTTTAGATGGGCAGTATTAGAAATCAATCTATCAGCTAGCAAGATTATACTATATTTTTTAGTCTTTAAAAGTATTGGAGGACTCTGACAATTTTCAGCTGTTTCTCATCGCTTTAACATCAACTCTATGAGTATTATGGCATTAACTATTATTTATGAAACATACCTTTCCCACAACAACAACAAAAGAACATTAAACATTCCAAAACCTCTCAGTAAGGTAGAGAGGTGCAGAAAGAGTAACAAAATTAATTTCAACAAGAAAAGTAATGCAAATGCTATGCCTACAAAAGGAGAACCAGAGCACAAGTCTAAATGCCATATAATACAGTACATTAAACATGAGCCTTGACACTGAGTAATCACTTTAAACTGTTAAAATAACAGCCAAGGGCAGGTGGGGGTACAGCATTTAGAACTGTAAGGAGTAGGTTACTCCTTTTCTTCTGTGCTGTGGTCCTGACATCCATCCCTGGGAAGTATCTAGCAAATGAAGTATCTAGCATACTTTCTCCTCTGCCAGATACAAGCTTTTGCAGTTACAGTATATGATTTAGATCACAACCTACAAGCACAAGAGGAAAAGGTTAATCTTCCTTTGTATGGTGTAAACATTTAGTGACATTTCATATTTTTATTTTATTTTATTTTTGAATGCTATACCACCCACTCAGGTACAACCCGACTCAGGGTGGTTCAACAGCATAATCTAAAAAACACAATATACAATTTCAATAAAACTAGCATAAAAACATACAAAAGATAAAAAAGATAAAACCACTAAATTAAATTCACCCATCCCTATCAATAAGGAAGGGAGGGGAAGGGATCACTAAACTGGATTAGGCTATAAGCCAGTGGGTGGGGGCCACATTCCCATCGGGGCCCCACACCTGCCCCATATTGTATTTAAGTCTGACTGTAAGATTTCCAGCAGTGCTTCTTTGTCAACAATGATTAGATCTCATTCTGAGGACAGTAGAAAAGTGCAAGTGCTACCAGATCAATGTTGCTAAATTTTTCAAAAAATTAATTTTAACTGGGAAACTGCACAACAACCCCTAGAAAACCCCTAGAGAAACTAAGCATGCTTGTTGTTGTTATGTACCATATAATGCAGCGGGCACCGAGCTGAGCGGGCTGAGGAGGATGGTGGAGGACAGGGGTGCCTGGAGATCAATGGTCCATAGGGTCGCAAAGGGTCGGAATCGACTGTGCGACTGAACAACAACAACCATATAGTCAAGACTAACATATAATCCAAACACATTTTTTAAGGTTCAGTATGATGTTTAAAGACTGTTTTTATCAGAGGAGTTTTGGTGAATCTACTCCTTCATAATGTTTCACCAGTTTAAATGGGCCTGGCCTACTCCAGTTGTGACTTACTACACTAAAGTAAGCTGCAACTAGAGTAGGCCCATCTGAATCAATGGAACTTACAAAGGAATTGATTCACCAAATCCCCACTGACTCAATAAGTCTATTCTAGTTACTATGCAACAGATTTTCAGCCATTGTTTTTTAAGAGTCTAACAATTCTGAATTACTCTTTTACTAATAATAAAGCAAGAAAATGCCAAAGAAAATGTTGTAGCTGGAGGTCTCAACTAGACATCAGGAAAGATAACTACGGTGACATTTATTTCATTCTTTCTGTATTTTAGTCCACATAATAACGTATGTTCTTTAGGGAAATTATATAATGCTAGGAAAAAAACCACATACATTAAATAAAATACGTTGTCATATCAACAGTGGAAGGGGGAGTTACTTATTGCCCTATTAACTACTATGTACCATCTACTCCCGCCCACCTGCCTCTGGTATGGTTCTGATACTAAAAATAATTCCCATGAACAGATAAACTATCCACATTGTATCAATTTTAGGGTAAAAAATATAAACGGGGAGTTCTACCTAATGCTTCTCATCACATTCTGTTCTGTTTGGCTCCAGAAGACCCATTAGGTCTGCTACCTTATCCTTGCATGTTTGACCTCAAGCCAATAGTTTGCTCAACCCAGGATTACAGAAGAGAGAAAACAAGCCCTGAAGGCAGATATACATTAGAGACATGGAAGATAAGCAGTGGAAAAATCACAGATGACCATAGAAATATTTTTATTTTAGTTTGTGCTCTGCCAAGAAAAGAAAAACAGAAGACAAGCTGATACCATCAAACATTATACAATGGAAGAACTTTATATAGAAATAAGCCAGCAAAGAAAGGCAAGACCACTATATTCAAAGTAGTGTAGTCAGGATGAGAAGTATTTAAAACTTCCTCTAAAAGGAAAAATGCTTAATATCTGGAACTGTTGTTTCAAAAATTTATGCAGCCTGCCTAAAACCATACCTGTCAACCGCGGCTCCAGCCAATCCGGGACCTGCGTAGAACGGTTCTGCGCAGGTCGCCTTCTACACATGCATAGAAGGGTTTTACGCTTGCGTAGCCCCCTTCTACGCATGCGTAGCCTTCTACGCAAGCGGCGTAGCCTTCTACGCAAGCATAAAATCCTTCTACGCATGCATAGAAGGCGACCTGCGCAGAAGGGCTGCGCAGTACCTCCTTCCCCCCGTTGCCAAATCCCGGGGTTTCGGCAGTGCAGGACGGGAAATGGCGCAAATCGGCACCAAAAACCGTGAAATCCCGGCCAATCCGGGAAGGTTAACAGGTATGCCTAAAACCTCTATTAGAATTATCAGTTTCAAGGCAATACGACTACACACATTTTCAGTTTGCCAACAGAGGAAAGAGTAATCATAAACATGATTACTCAGAAATAAATATTGCAACCCATATCCAATGATGTACTTTGGGATCCAAAGTCAACAGACTGAGGACGTCTTTCCCCATCTTTCCCGTTACAGCCATGCTTATTCCAAAACAACTGTTCAACCAAATTTCCCAGCCCTCACTGCATCACAGGTTTCCCAACCTTTTCAGCTCCGCAGGTTTCCCAGCAGGTTCTTAGTTGCAACAGGAAGCTACAGAAGGAAGTGGACTCACTGATTCTGGTGAAGCAATAGGAGCCATCACAAGTACACCGCTGGATGTTTGGTTACATATTTAAAGAGAAGTTAAATACAGGCATGTTTTCTTAGGATTGCCACTTCAAAAAGATTCTTCTCAGTTTTGGAGAAGAATTAAACTACTGTACTGAGTTGATATAAAAAGTAGAAAGTGGTAACTTTAAGCTAAATTAAGCCACAGATGTACTACACATCCCTGAAAAAATTGTAGTATCATTAGACTGTTATCAGCATTTCAACAATTCTGTAACAAAATCCAAAGTAAGTAAGTTTCATGTTTAATGATGCTCTGTATGATTCTGTAACAGATTCTAACACTAGTTTGAACAATCCCAAAGGATCTGGCCTAGAAACCTAAGGCATACTCAAGTTTAATATCAGAGAGAATATAAAAGAAAATCAAGTACAGTAGAACCCCGCATAACGAAAAAAACTCCGTTCCACGGAGCTCGTCACTATGCGTGTTTTTTTCCCATTATGCGGCTCCCTATGGGAGATACCCCGCATAAAGGGGAAAAAATGTTCGTTAACCAGGGTTCCCATTGTGCGGGTATACCCCGGTTACCAAAAACGCCGCATAACAAACAATTTTTTTCATTATGCGGGGTATTGCCCCTGCATAACGAATGCTTCATTATGCGAATTTTTTGCTATGCGATGCGTTCGTTATGCGAGGTACCAGTGTGTGTGTACACACACACACACACACACACACACACACACACACACACACACACACACACACACCATAGTATTATCCTTTTACAGTAAAGGACCTGAGAAGTTTTGAAACAACAGAGAGTAGATAAATAAATACATGTCTCTGCTAAAAGTATTTGCAAGTGAATCTGTAAGCCAGTGGTTCTCAACCTGGGGGGCCAGATGCAGCCCAACCTGGGGGCTGGATGCAGCCCATGACACCATTTCGTGTGGCCCCCCACCGCCTCCACTACACCCAGAAGTGCCATATGTGGCAGGCAGGGCAAAATGACCGTTCGGTCCCTGAAGCTCTCTGAGGGAGCGTAACCCGGCCCTTAGCTTGAAAAGGTTGAGAACCGCTGCTATAAGCCCTTCTACACATATTCATGCATGGAGGGCAACATCTCCCAAAAATCAGGGAAAACAAGCAAATAAATAAAAACAGAAAATTCCCCACATACCAAAACTATTAAAATATGAGATTTCTTCCTGCCACCATTACAATGTAATGCCATTGCTTATCCTCCTACCTAGTCTAGCAGGCTATGCCAGACAGACAGCAAAAGTAACTCAATGAAGGAAAGGGCAAAGGAAGGGAATCATAAAGGAAACTGGGGATAAGGGGGCGGGATAATTTATCTTGGAAAGAATTAAAGATGGAGGCACAGAGGCAGGCATGGACACAGGCAGCACAATCCAAACTGGACAACCCCAGGAGCTAATAGCTACCAGGAATGACTGAAACAACATTCCTCACTGGGTTCCAACCAATTCAGGTCCTGGAAAATAATAATATTGCATGCATTAACATTGGGATCAGTGTTTATATCCTAAAGCAGTGTTTCTCAACTTTTGGTTTTTTACTTCAATTCCCAGAAGCCTAAGTCAGTACATTGGCTGTCAGTGCTTTGGGGAATTGACTTAGGCTTCTGGGAATTGAAGTCCAAAAACCAAAAGTTGGGAAACACTGCCTTTACCACTAATTTAATTGGTAACGATTTTCCCACTTTGGGCATAGAGCTTGTTTAATGGGAATTCCTTTTGTTTTGTTGATTGACTTTTTGTTTCCTGACCACTATGAGACACGCAGCTAATCAGGGCTCCAACATGGCAAAGATTCAATTTTTATCCTTTTTTCATTTTAACTGTTACTGAGAATGATAATGAGAGTAGCGCTCGCAACACAACGGGATGAAAAATTTCCAAGGCAATTTGACAGGCAGAGTGAAAGAAAGGTTAAACAAATGAGGGAAACGTGAATGGACTCAACAGCTTTCATGTCCCTCTCTTTTGTTTATATGAATAATTCATATTTTGGAGGCTCTTTCAGAAATCAACAAAAAAACACAAAAAAGAGCTTTCTTTGTGATCCCCCCATTGAAAAAACAAAGTAGTCCATCTCTATACAGTGGAACCTCGGTTAACAAATGGCTGTTAACATAAAAACCACATAACAAAAGGAAATCCATAGAAAATAGTGGCTCAGTTTACAGATATTTTTTTCCAGAATGAATTTATTGGTTTTCAATGCATTCCTATGGGAAACTTTATTTCGGTTAATGTATTTTGGTTTTTAATGCATCCCTATGGGAAATTGCATTCAATGCATCCCTACGGGAAATTTGGTTAAAGTAATTTTTGCCGTAAGAAACATCCTGGAGAATACATTAATTACGTTAACCAAGGTTCCACTATATGTTACAATCATATCTTTACTGTTGGCAAACTAAGAGAAAGATTCCAATAGTGGTAAAACAATAACGAGAATCCTTTCCTGGTGAAGCTTAAAAGATTGGTGAGGAAAAAATAACACCAGCTGTGAATTTTAGCATAACTTTGTGGAACAAATCAAGTACTGAGGAGCAGAAAGCCATATAAATACAGCTGTGTTGGAAACAGTGATGTAGAAGACTACTAAAACCTAAAATGAAAAGCTGCCTACAAATGAAGGTAAGGAGGCACAGGCAAAAAAAAGCCAAAAAACATAGCAGGCTCTCTGCCATATGGACAAGGCTGTTCATGCATCAAAATACAGATGATGCATGCAAAAAAAAATTTTTTTTTTGGGGGGGGGGGAGGTAGATATCAGCACTGGGAAGATGAGACAAAACATGCTCTTGGCATAAGAAAAATGGTTCATCAAATACCTGTATGTTTTCATTTCTGCCTAAGGCAGGAAGAGGGACCAAAAGAAATAATACTTTATTTCCACAACTATGGCTATGATCCCAAACCCTAAAGAATACTGTAGTTTACCTAGGAAGAAAGCATGTAGTGGCTCCAGTTTTTGTATGGTTATGACTGATGATAGATTTCCAACATCTCTCATAGAAATGAATGGGAATTACTATGGGGTTTGGGTTAAAAAAATTATTACACAGAACTGTGCCACCTTTGTGACTAAAAGACTAGTGTGAGTTTTTATGGATTACATTTCATTTCTTCAGACTGTATCTGAGAAGACGTGATTCCATGTTGCTTAAAACAAGCAGAAATGAGCCTTTTTCTAAATAACCCCTATTTATTTATTTATTTATTTATTTGTTTGTTTGTTTGTTTGTTTGTTTGTTTGTTTGTAAATTTCTATCCCGCCCTCCTGATGAAAAACATCACTCAGAGCGGCTAACAGCATATACAAGATACAATAAAAACACAAGTAAGACAATAACATTAAAAAACCCAAACCAACACACTAAAAACAGCCTAAAATACATAAAAAACTACACGAGTTGTAGCTAAAAAAACACCCCCGCCCACCCAGCATAAAATGACAAAAACAATCCACAGACAGTGAAAGAACCAGATCCCTTAGAATGTTAAATGAGCCAGCAGGCTTGTGCAGAAGAGTCACACATGCCCCAAGCCCACTGACATAGCCAGGTCTTCAACATTTTTCTAAAGGGGAGAAGATCCGACTGGAGACGCAATTCTGGTGGTAAAAGGTTCCACAGGGCAGGGGCAAACATGGAGAAGGCTCTCTTCCTGGCCCCACTGAGGTGGACTTGCTTCACAGATGGGACCACCACTGAGCCCCTCCTGTCTGCCCTAGTAGGACGGGCTGACCACCTAGGGGTAACGCGGTCTCTTAAGTACCCCGGCCCAATGCCATGTAGGGCTTTAAAGGTCAAAACCAGCACCTTGAATTGCACCCAGAGGCAAACCGGAAGCCAGTGCAACTCCCGAAGCAGCGGTGAGGCATGCACATAACGCCCACACCCCATAACCACCCGAGCAGCCGCATTCTGGACCAACTGAAGCCTCCGGATGGTCGCCAAGGGCAGCCCTATGTAGAGCGCATTACAATAATCCAATCTGGAGGAGACCAGAGCGTGAGTGACCATGATCAAGGAGTCCCGGTCCAAGAGCGGGCGTAATTGGTAGATAAAACGAAGTTGTGCAAAGGCCCTCCTAGCCACGGCTGCCACCTGCTCCTTGAGCAGTAGCCGTGAGTCCAGGAGAACCCCCAAATCACGCACCGGATCTGACTGGGGTAAAGAAGCCCCAGCCAGGACCAAAGATGGTATCTCTTGGGAAATCACGGGGCCCCTGATCCATAGCCACTCAGTCTTGCCAGGATTCAGCTGTAACCCGTTGTCCCCCATCCAGACCTGAACAGCCTCCAGACACCTGGTTAGGACTTTGACAGCATCACTCGGGTCCCCACGGGCTGAGATGTACAGCTGGGTATCATCTGCATACTGATGATACCTCACCCCATGGGAACAAATGATCTCACCCAGTGGTTTCATGTAAATGTTAAACAATAGAGGTGAGAGTACCGAACCCTGAGGTACCCCACAAGGGAGCAGCCTATCCTCATCACTGGATAATTTCCTACCTATCTCCAATATTCCACTCTCAAGAAAGGTGCTGAAGCATATATTAGCTGAAATCCTATTGGCATAACTTTACACTGCACATCTCAAATGATGTCATCAGTCTGACTGTAATATTTAATTGAACTGAACTGAAAGTTTCCTCTCCCCCACCTCCAGGTCCAGAGGCTCCACAGGGCTCCCCTTTACCCTGAAGCCTTGGAACTCTTAGGGAAGACTTTCATAGCCAAAAATTACCATTAGATTGGTGGCAGCAGTCCCAACCCCAGTTGCTGTCCCAGCAGTGCCATTTATTTTCTCAAGTCTCCCTTGAAGAAAGAACTATTCTGACTACCAATATGTATCTTGTATAAAGTTTGGGACATATATAAAAGATCATATTCTCCCAAATGTGACTGACTAAACTTTAAAATCTTTGAAGGAGAGAATGTTTCTTTATGACAGTCCCTTGAAAAACATATATACAGTGAGTGTACAAATGACAACCTTCTCAGTAACTACTCCTTGGGCTTTCCTTGTCTCATATAAGCATTTGTTCTGTTATATATGAAAAAAGAAAGTACAAAAGCAGGTCTGATGTTGAACATTAAAAAGACAATCACCAGGATTACAGAACTCTGTAATTTTAACATTATCAATGAAGAAAATGAAAGCATTAGAAATTTTGCACACCTCAATTCAAATAGCAATCAAAATAGAGACTACAGTCAAGAAGTTAGAAGACTCAGAAGGGTAGAATGAAAGAAGTAGAAAAGATTGTCAAATGATATGTTGCCAGACCAAAATCAAGGTCATCCTTACTACTGTATTCCTGATTACTATTTACAGGTGTTAAGGATGGACAATAAAAAAAGCTAACGGGGAAAAATCACTTTGTTTCGTGATGACTGAGAGCTTTGTCAAGACAGTGGTACCTCGCATAATGAACGCATCATATACCGGTAGCAAAAAATTCACACAACAAAGCGTTCGTTATGCAATGGCAATACCCCGCATAATGAAAAAAAAATTTTTTTTATGTAGGGGTTTTGGTAGCTGGGGTATACCCGCTTAATGGGAACCCCGGTTAACAAACTTTTTTTGTTAAGCGGGGTATCTCCCATAGGGAACCGCATAACAAAAAAACCGCATAGCAAAGAGCTCCATGGAACAGAGTTTTTTTGTTATGCGGGGTTCCACTGTATCACAGACCACTGGCCAAAGGTACCAGAATTCCAGCTGGAGGAATTACTGGTGAGTTCTGGTAGCTGTAGTGAGAAGAAATCTGAAAATGCTGTGCCAAACTCTTGCAACCACAAGGTTTTCCTTCCTTTATTGAATCAATCCAGCTCACATTATGTTGTCTTTCCCAGTGAATTTTCACTTCCCATTATATGGGAAAGACAGGCTCAGTTTAATCATTTCTTTACTTCTGGAGACTTGTTTTTTTTCTAGGGCCCACTTATTTGACTTTCTACTGTATCACAGGGGTACTGCAGTGGCTCAAGTTGCTAAGACGCTGACTGGGAAGCGGAAGGTCAGCAGTTCGATTCCTGAGTACTGCAGGATGGAAATGAGCTCCCGTCTTCATCCCAGCTCCTGCCAACCTAGCAGTTCGAAAGCAAGAAATTGCAAGTAGATAAATAGGGACCACTTCGGTGGGAAGGTAACAGCGTTCCGTGCGCTCCGGTGTCTAGTCATGCCTGCCACATGACCACGGAAACGTCTGCAGGAGCAGACAGCGCTGGCTCTTCGGCTTAGAAACAGAGATGAGCACTGCACCCTAGAGTCGGATACGACTGGCTTTCGAGCAAGGAAACCTTTACCTTTACCTTTACTGTATCACAGACTACTAGAAAGTCAAATAAGTGGGCCCTAGGAAAAAAACAAGTCTCAATAACTTGTAAAGAAGTAAAGAAATGCTTTCTGTGTTAAGAATTATATTCTAAGTGATTTACAAAAGAACCAAAAATTAATAATCCATATTTAAATTAATAATTATAATAACCCAATACAAATATCATTACTGTACTTGAAAATATAGCATCAACAAGTGGCAGTGTGACTAAATTCAGTTCAGTTCTTAACAGTTGACAATCAATTGCCAGAGAAGGTTATTAAACATATTTTCTAGTACAAGTTATTGAGAGGGAGGGGATTTCTCTGAATGCTGGCATCCAATACAACAGCTGTTAGAAAAAAGTGCTGATATCTGTTACTGTTACATGGAAGGCCTTATATAGCATAACAATAACATCCACCATTATCCAAACCAGGCCTTTTGAAATGTAAACCACAATGCATTAATTGCCATATGCCTGCCAAATAGGTTTCTAGAAAATCAAGGCAGCACAGCATTAAAAAAAATACTAGGACACATAGGCCAGGCTTGCAGAAGGTCATTCATCTTATCCCCTGCCTGCAGCAACAATATCCCCTTTGCTCTCTCTATTTCTACCAGAAAGGGGATAGGGATACAAATACATTTGTTTCCATTGCACTCAACCCAGCATAGCAAAAGCATCTGCAGTAGCCAGAACTAGAACAGTTTTTATCATGTCTCTACACCAGGGGTGCCCAAACTTTTCAGGCCGCAGGCCGGTCATGTGGTTCAGGGAGCTAGTCACTATGGCCCAGGGGCCGGATGCGGGCCCCAATGCCAATTCATCTAGCCCGCAAAGCCCTTGTCGCTCCTAAAAGCGGAAGTAAAACATGCCCGTACGGGCATGTTTTACTTCCACTTTCAGGAGCGACAAGGGCTTCACGGGCTGGATGAATTGGCATCGGGGGGGCCGCATCTGGATGCTGGGCCGTAGTCTGGGCACCCATGCTCTACACTATCACTATGGACACTGCATGTTGGAATACAGTAAAACCCCGACTTACGTACACCTCGAGATACAAATGTTTCAACTTATGAAATGAATTTTTCATAACCCGGGGTCCCAACTTACGGAAAAAAAACCGAGTTACAAAATGCCTCGGGTTACAAAAATTCAGTTTTTTAGCGCCCAAAATGGTGCCGGCACCATTTTGTGCACTAAAAATCACTCCCAGCCACTCCCCCACATCTCCGGAAGTGTAAGAAAAGGAAGCAGCAGCAGCCAGAAGGTAGGAAATCTCTGTTGTTGTTTTTCTAAAAAAATAATGGATGCAAGTTATGAAAAAAATCGAGTTACAAAATAGGCCAGGGAACAGATTTTTCGTAAGTTGGAGTTTTGCTGTAGTTCTCTCACACAGAATGAGAAAACAGCAACTCTGTATTTGACAGAGCTAAAACAACATCTTTTGTTAGCAATACATTATAGGATAAGAACTGGTTATTTACCTGTAACTGTGGTTTGAGGGGTCATCTGTGAAATCACACATGCAGGGTTGTGCACATGTGCAGAACTCTCCTTTGGAATCTTCCAGAGCTAGAAAAAAAGGGAAGTTGTTAAGACTGTCCACCCTACCACACTTGCCTGCAGGCCTAACAGCTTCCCTCCTCAGTTAATGCCAAGCTGTCAATTTATAAGTCATGTACTGAGGGGAGGTAGGGTGGGCTGTGTGAATTCACAGATGACCACTCAAAGAACCAGTTACAGGTAAATAACAATTTCTTCTTCGTTGTGATCTCTGTGAATCACAATATGGAATAACAAGGTTGCTTATCTGAATGGTGGGTCACACACCACAAAGAGAGTGTACAGTCAGAGGACAGCATTCAGAACTGTACTACCAAAACGGGCATCACCTCTTGTCCTGATGTCAAGCCTGTAGCACTGAATAAATGTTGAAGGATGGGACCATGTTGCCACTCTGCAAATGTCCTTAATTGACACACCTCTGAGAAAGGCTGTGAAATTGTCATTGCTCTGGTCAAATGCCCCCTCACATCCCATGGGAGTGGGACCGAAGAAAGTCAATAGATGAGATGGATGGCATTCACCATCCATTTAGATAGCCTCTGTGCCCTTATGGGGACCTCCATATGAAATAAAGAGCCATTGGGATTGTCAGGAATCCTTAGTATGGGAGGTATAGAGCAGCAAAGCTTGACGAACATCGAGGGCATGCAGGGACCCTTCCAAATTGGTGGTTGGGTTAGGGAAGAAGGTTGGTAGGGTAATGGTCTGTGAGAGGTGAATGTCAGAGGTTACCTTAGGCAGGAAAGTGAGGTCCAGATACAGCACTGCTTTCTTCAGGAAGAACTGAAGGAAAGGATGGGTGCAATGGAGAGCAGTTAGTTCCCCTGCTCTTCTGCAGATGTGATTGCAACCAGAAAAACTGTCTTGAGGGTAAGAAGCCTGATATCGACAGAAGCTGGTTCAAATGATGGCAACATAAGCATGTTCATGACCAGGGATAATGACCACTGCAGAATAGAGCCTGTGGAAAGCATTCCAAAGACTCTTAAGAAAACACTTAACAGTAGGGCTGTGGAAGTATGAGAATGCTGTAGAGGACGAAGGTTGGTGTGTGACTATGGTTGCCAGATAAACCTTGATGGATAAATACAAGGAGCCCTCCTCTGCTAACTATAGCAAGAAAATAAGGAGAGAAGGGAATGTCAGTCAATTTGTAAGAACAATGTGAAACTCTGGTATTTTTAGGTAGATTTTCATTGTAGATGGTTTCCTGCTGAGAGACAAGATTCTTAACAAGTCTGGGCTATTGTCTGTGCTGTAAAGTGTAGGCTGTGCAAATCAGGATGAATGAGATCAGGTCCAGGTAGAACAGGAGGTGGTAAGCGTCAGATGCAATACATCTGAGCACAAGAAACTATGGTTGCCTCAACCATAATGGTGCAATCAGTATAACATTGGTCCAATCATGGATCATCTTGAATACCATCTTCTGGACTATTGTAATGGGAGGGAAAAGGTACAGGAGGCCTTGGGACCAAGAAATCATGAAGGCATCTCCCTATAAAGCAGCATTTGTGGCACAGGTTCTTGAAACTTTTGTTGGAGAGTTCCTACTCGTGGGTCACTGCCTGTTGTCAACTTAAGTAATCCATGAGGTCATTGTTCTTCCCCTCAATATGGATCACGATTGGGAAGATGTGCCTCTGCAAACACCATTCCCATAGGACGGCACTGAGGTAAAGTACTCTGTGAGTGAGTTCCTCTCTGTCTGTGCATATATGCTATTGCCATCATGTTGTCAGTGGCTACTTGTACCATATGGCCTGTAGTATGAGTTTGAATGCCTTGAGTGCCTTCCAAATTGCTAAGAGTTCCAACTCGTTGATGTGGAGTAGGTCCTCCACCAGAGAACAGAAATTATGGGCCTGGTGGGGGCCACAGTAAGAATTCCATCCCCTGCGGCTGGTGTTGGTTACCAGTTGCACCAATGGTTGGAGAGTTTGGAATTGTCTCCTTTGAGAAAGGTTCTTGGGCGACTTCCACCAATGTAGTTGGTGGGTGAGTATTCTAAAAATCAATAGCAGTTTTGATTGGGGGTTGGTGCTCTCTCTAAAATGAGCCAGGAACCAGGACTGTAGAGGTCACATGTGTCAGTGAATGTGACAGACTACCACTGTTTTGGAAGACATGAGGCTCAGTAGATTTTGCACTGTGTGGGTTGAACCATTGATTTCATGACAAAGCGTTTTACTAGTCTCGACTCCGGTGACTGGCTGTGTCTAACTTGTAGCGATGACGCCAGCAGTGGAAAGCTTTGTGTCATTTGCGGCCACTGGGGTGAACGACTGACACGTGTAGAAGTTTTTCTGGGCTGATAAACATGGTGGTCACTTCAGGCAGTGATCCAAGGCACACTAAATCACCCCTGTCCAGAGACTGCACAGCCGAGCTCTGAGGAGACCTAACTGATTTTGAGCTGCATCCTGATTTCAAATCGGTGTCATGTTGCCTGGACACCTTTCTCGATTTCTTGGACATGTTGGATCTGCTGAATCCTTGTGTTTCCACTTCTTAGGCTCTGAAGAAGTCCCCTTGAATGAGGTGTGAGATCTCAGTGTAGAGACGACAGCCAAAGGTTCGAGGTGCACTGAAGCATGTGGCTGTGAGATGTCTGATGGAAGGGCAGATTCCATAGCTGAGGGTGCCAACAGTGATTTCTCCCAAAGATGGGAGTAAAGCCTCAATTAGGCGTTCTTGATGGTCAGTTTAGTAATCTTTTTCTAATGCAGACAGTTTTGGAGCTGGTGTGACTCCCCCAAACAGAAAAGGCACTTAGAATGACCATCCATGGGGGGGGGGGATTGCCATTGCACACCAGACAATTTTTAAATGGGTCCATGGGGCCATAAACAAGAAAGGAAGGAGTCCAGGTAGGAAGTTGTTGTTGTTCAGTCGCACAGTCGGCTCCGACTCTTTGCGACCCCATGAACCATTGCTCTCCAGTCACCCCTGTCCTCCACCAACCTTCTTAGTCCACACAGCCCCATGCCCATTGTGTCTACAATACCATCCAGCTATCTCATCTTCGGCTGTCCCCTTCTTCTTTTGCCCTCCACCTTCCCCAGCATCAAGGCTTTCTCAAGTGAATTCTCTCTTCTCATTTGATGTCCAAAATACTTTAGCTTCATCTTTGTTATTTGTCCTTCTAAGGAGCAGTCAGGGCTAATCTCTTCTAATATTGACCAATTTGTTCTCCTCGCTGTCCAGGGGACTCTCAAAACTTTCCTCCAGCACCACATCTCAAAGGCATCTATTTTTCTTCGTTCAGCCTTTCTAATGGTCCAGCTCTCACAACCATACATTACCACCGGAAATACCATTGCTTTGACTATGCGGACCTTTGTTTGCAGTGAGATGTCTCTACTTTTAACTATGTTCCCCAGGTTTCTCATAGCCTGTCTCCCAAGAATGAGTCGCCTTTTTATTTCATGGCTGCAATCCCCATCTGCAGTGATCTTTGATCCTGAGAAAGTAAAATAAAGGAACAACTAAGGAAAAAGATTTTCCCACTGTAGGTAGGTGAAGATGAAAAACGAGGAGGAATAAGTAGAACGTTAGAAATTCAGCAAAAAAAGTTCACAAAGAGCACTCTAGAGAGATGTTATTATCATTGCAGCAATAAGAGAAAAACTGAAGAGGGAAGCCGTTAGGTCCTAACAACTTCCCTTTTTTCCTAGCTCTGGAAGATTCTCAAAGAGAGTACAGTGGAACCCCATATAACGGACGCTTTGTATAACAAAAAAATTAATATAACCAAGTATTTTTCGCTATTGGCGAACATTTTTTTGTTGTTATACGGGGTATACCGTATATATTTCACCAGTTGTATATGGTTTCTTAAATAATAACTTTAGAAAATAAATAAATTGGAAAACCTTGTGATACACATTATGAAAGAGAAATACATCTTTTAGAGCAGAGTTGGCATTTTATTGTTAATTAAGGCCTAGCTTTATCTCTGACACAATTAACAGGGATATTATTTTAAAATAATTTATTAGCAAACTAACTGATATTTTAGCTAAATAAAAAAATAACAGATTAGTCCATATGGTTACAAATTAAAGTTTATTGTTAGTATATTTGGTAGTCCTGTTAATGGTTTTTTTCTTTCCTTTATTTCTAAAGGAAAATATAATTATGATACAAATAACAGGCATACAGTATGCTTAAATCCCTTATGTTGTTAGGATACTTAAAAGGATTAATTCATGCAAAACATTATGATTAGATTGAAATTTGTTAAAAATAATAATTTATTTATTTTTTTGCTTCAAATTGAAATAAATAAAATAGTCATGTACCTTTCATTAAAGTTCTGGTTGCATAAAATAAAGTACATGAAAGAAATAACAAAAATGTATGGAGTGTATATCTGGAAAAGGAAAAGAGAGGGCACCTCCCCTTGTATCACAATAGTACATATGCCACAGAGAGATTTAATCTTATGAGTCTTTACATATATCCAGTCTAGATCTTGTATGCTTACTGGAATGGTCTTAATGCTTTCTCTGATGTGTACTTTGCTCTGAGAAGGAATGTTGTATGAGCCAAAGGCTCTTGGAAGCTAAGATGCATGATCTTGCATAATTTGTAGCTTGTTGACCTGATTATCCTCTACTATATTAAAGAAAATGCATGATGAAGACAATATGGAAACCCAGCATATCAAGCTGAACTTCTTTAGGCCTTCAAGCTAAATGCTACTACACATTCACACGCTCAGACAGACATACTATTTCGTCTCACAAGACAGCAGGTCCCATATTTCTCTCCATGGCTATTATTTTCCTCAAAATATTTAGGATCAAGTGTAGAGATGTGTCACTGGAGACCAAGATCCTCACATTATTATCTTCTTGATTACTATGTATAGCTATGAAAGCAGGAAAGTAACGAAAGCTGACAAAAATCAACTCATCTTAACCTATAAAACCAAGCGTTAACCGTTGGAACTTTGCATAGGTTCCTAAGCCAGGCCCTACTAGCCCGCACCTACCATTTGTGCACACGCCCGAACTGGGTCCGCAGGTCAACAAAGGTTTGAGAAAAGCACCAGTGGGGCAATACCCCCACAAACGCGAAAAAGGGAAACAACTTCATTTCCCAACGTTCCTTGCACCGCGCCAGAGCCAATCAGGTTGAGAGGTGCGAGCAAAAGTAACGTTCAGAAATGCGCCGCGGCCAATCAAAAGAAAACTGCAGGGAAAAAAAATGATGTACAAGCCGAAAACGCAAACGCCAAACTACAAGCCCCAGCATCCTGCGCGCCATGAGCGCACAGAACACTGAGGAAGCAAGTGAAAAAATAAAAAACACACCGGGAGCACAAGTTCGCAGCAACCAGACACAGCGCCTCACAGAAAAAAAAGCCACAGAAACAGGGGGGAGGGGGGGAAAGGCACTGCCCCCCCCTGAAGGTGAACCCATTCCCAGGTAAGCAAAGCCATCGGACAGCGTTCCGCCTGCTGACTTTACTTACCGCAAAAGGGTTTCACTTTCAGCAGAGAGGGGATTCCCCTCCCTCCACACACACACACACACACACACACACACACACACACACACACACACACACACACACACACACACACACACACCCCGTATTAAAGAGAAGAAAACAAGCGGTTTCTTCTCTTTAAAAACAGAAAGTTTGGGAGGGGGTGGAATCGATCACCTCTCCAGGACCCCATGAGTTTGGAAGGTTTGGGGGGACAAAAGGGGTCTGTCCCCCCAAACCTTCTAGACCCAGAAGACCAGGGAGAGGGGATCGATTCCACACACACCCAGAAGACCAGGGAGAGGGGATCGATTCCACACACACCCAAACACACCATTTTTAAAAACGGAGTTGGGGGGGATTCCCCCTCTCCGAATGGCTCTCCTGTGTCAGGAAGGGTTGGGGAGACAGACCCCTTTTCTCCCCGAACCCTCCCAACCCCAGGGGAGCCAGCGGAGAGGGGAATCGCAACCCCCCACCTACTGATATTAAAGGGGAAACCCCGATCTACTTTCACGACTCCACACAATCAAAGCACCATAAACACACACACCCAATGCCGCCTGAAGCAGCGCTGGGATTTCTGCGGCCCAGACAGTGAGCCTGGCCCATGGAAAGGAACCTCCCCCCCAAGCCACAACATAAAAACAAACTTTTATATATATATATATATATATATATATATATATATATATATATATATATATATATATATATATATATATATATATATATATATATATATATATATATATATATATATATAAAGAAAACAAGCCAACTCACCCCCACATCCTCCCTCCACGACGACCAGAAATGAAATGAGGAAAGAAAGAGACTACTAACCGAAAGAAGCGCCACCCAGAGGCCAGTAGAGAAAAAACAGTCAAAAACATAACATTACATCACACAAATCACAAATAAATCTCACAATAAACACATCTAAACACAGTTTAAAAATGTAAAAATAATGTACTTTCACATTTTTAAAATTATTACCTAAGGTACAACTATTTTTTAAAAAAACCACAAACTAAAACATTATTTGGTTAAAAAAAACAATTTGAAAAAATTATATCATCCTTTTCTCTTTTTTTAATCCACAAAAAAAACCCAAAAAAGATGAACACATTTTATAACAGCCCGCCAAAAAAACAAAAAACTGGATAAATAAACATTTTTAAAAATTCAATTATAGACTAACCCAGGGGTGGGCAAACTTTTGGGCTCGAGGGCCACAATGGGTTCTTAAACTGGACCGGAGGGCCAGAACAAAAGTATGGATGGAGTGTTTGTGTGAACTAATATAAAGAGTACCCTCCGCTCTTTCGGATCCGTGGCCCGGATAGAACAGCCGAATGGGCCAGATCCGGCCCGTGGGCCGTAGTTTACCCACGGCTGGACTAACCTCTACTTTACAAACATTATCAAAAAAAACCTTCCAACACCACGGGCTGGATAGAGCAGCCGAATGGGGTGGATCTGGCCCGCGGGCCATAGTTTGCCCACGTCTGGACTAACCTCTACTTTACAAACATTATTTTTTTAAAAAAAACCTTCTAACACCATTTGAAACAGCCCGGCAACGCCGGGTAACCTCTGCTAGTGTGAAATAAGATGCTGGAGGAGAGCTTTGCAAATATCCTAGACTACCAGAAAGTTGAACAAGTGGGTCCGAAAGGAAATCAAGCCTGAATTGTCTCTGGGGAAAAAAAGGACGAAGAAAAAGGAAGCCAATTCCTTGCATTTGCAATATCTGAGGAGGGGTTGTTGAGGATCTCTCATTTATAGGGTATGTAATAACAACAAATTAGAATTTGATTTAAGAAATTTAATTGTTGCTGTTGTTTTGTTAATAAATCTCCAGTACCTAATAATGACTTTGATAGCTACTCAGTCTTCACATCACAATCTACCCAAAAATCTCTTTCAAATGTCTGTGAATGACATAGTACAACCTACAGTCAATAACAATGAGATTACAAGTGTCCCCCCCCCCTTCGCATAACCACAGGTTCACTGTAATCCCCGGTTTCTGGCAACAACGGCAGGTCTGGGAACATTTCTCTCAGGGATATGGAGGTATCCTGTACTTATATTTTGAAATTGCGTCCCAAAGTCAGTAAACCAAAGAGTATCTTGTGAGATTTGATGCATTTGTGACAAAGCCATGAAGTGAGATCCTTCATAGTTCTCTTTAATTCTGAAACAGGTACATGCACCCACTTTAACTTTATTCTATCCTCTTTCTTCCAAAATTGCACTATGTCTAATGTCTAATATCTATCCATCAGACTTTACCACTCATTATACAGCAGAATATTTCTGTTTACTAATGAAACAATTTCCCTGCTTTTCGTTTTCTGGACCTCGACACCAATTTTGATGCAACAGATCGGAAGATGTCCAGTGCACCATCTGTCCCATGTGTTTTGGAGCAGTTTCAGCTTATAACACCTCAGGAAGCCTCCAGAGGTATAAGGCCACCATAACTTACCAAGACCCTTGCCTTTCCTGGATCGTAAGAGCGGCCAGAGATGGGGTGTCTGGAAGGATCAGGGAGATTGTTAACTCCTCCTTTCGCGAGGGCATTGTGCCCACACAATTCTTAAATAAATCCAATCTTTTCCAGTTGCTAACATCCTGTTTATAGACATGGTGATGAAAAGGGTGGTGGCAGGTCAGCTGTGGACATTTCTAGAGGACGCTCATTCCACACACGTCTGGTTTCAGGCTGCATCATGGCACCAAGATGGTACTGGTCACCCTGCTGGATGACCTTCTGAGAAAAGCTGACAGGACTAAATCCTCCCTGATGGTTCTCTTGGATCTCATATCAGTCTTTGATACCATAGACCAAGGTATCCTTCTGCACAGGCTTGCCATGATAAGTATTTGGGGAAAGGTTTTAGCATGGCTCCAGTCCTTCCTGGAGGAGCATGTCCAGAGAGTATTGCTCAGAGAGCAGTTGCCCAAACTCTGGGTGCAACATTATGGGGTACCTCAGGTGTCAGCAATCTTCCTGATACTGTTTAACATCTATATGAGGCTGCTGGGAGAGGTCATCAGGAGATTTGGAGTCTGCTTTCATCAGTACACTGATGATATGCAATTCTATCTCTCCTTCTCCACTTCAGCAATGGATGCTGTCCAGAGGCTGGAAACGTGCCTGGAGTCAATCGTGGTGTGGATGGGGGATAACAAGCTGAGACTGAACCCGGACAAGAGGGAAGTAATGCTGGTAGGAGTAACTGACTGCAGGTAGAGAGTATTCCCATTAGCCTAGGGCAGTGATGGTGAACATTTTAGAGACCAAGTGCACAAGGTGGGTGGGAGATTGCCAGCAGGCATCACGCATGCCGTTGATATCACGTGGGTGCGTGTGCAGAGTGATAGACAAAAAATAGAAAAAGGTTGATAGCTACTGGCCTAAATGATTGTCTAGATTAAGATAGAAGTATTTTGGACCTGTGAAAAAATATGGTTTTGAGAGGTAATAACTAGACCCAATGGAAAATCAAAATTCCCTATGCAGAGTGCACAATAAATATTGATTCCCTACTCCAAAACCAAAACCTGGTTCTTTTCTCCAATCCCAGAATTCCTCAAGAAATAATGTTTAATCCCAGCATTCATGCATCGAATAGAATGCAAATATGCACCCTTTTATGATCATTCAAAGGCAAAAAACAACAACCCTGCGATTCTTCACTATTTGTCTATACGTTTCCTTTGCATCCTTGCCTTTCTTACACTTCCTATGTGTCCTTTTTGTTTTTAGGTCCACTCTTCACCTTTTTGTGAAGCTACATTGGTCTTTTCACTGTCTTCCATCTTTTCTTCTTGTTGAATTGTTTGTAGTTATGCCTTTATAATTTCCTTTTTTTAGAAACTCCTGTCCATCTTGGGCTCTTTTTCCTGTTAGGATCATGTGCAGTGGGAATTTTTACTATCATTGTTCTGAGTTTATTAAAATTGGTTTCCCTAAATTCTGCAAAAAAATATTTTATACAATCTGCCTGCAAGCACTTACTTTCTTCTATAAACCAAGCAACCTACCAGTCTTGAAGCATGCCACATCTTTTACCCCAGATATTCTATATCAAATTGGCTATTTGTAAAATGTTTGTCACCCTGGCACTTTGTCAATTAACCACAGCAAGTTACACAAACCTTATGGAAAAATCAATAGCATTCTGGTCATTAATTGTAACAAGGATAGAGGGTTATACAAAATGGAGCGCTTGTTATCAAAATGAAGAAGCAAAACACTATTTGGTAAAACACTTTGAGGCAGACAGATGGGGGGCAGGGGCTGCACAGGCAGTTCCAAGCAGGACATCAATCTGCACTTGCTCCATGCCTCTTGGCAGAACTGATGGGAACCAGAAGGGCACAGAAAGCAAGGTGGCACACAGAAGAAAGGAGGTGGAGGTGAAGTAGTGGCAGCTGGCCCAAGTCTGTGGGACCCCTGCATAAAAGAGAAGAAGGAGTAATAGGAGGATTCATGCCCCATGACAGATCTGGAGGGATGGAAGAGAAGCAGGAAATGGACTCTATATTTTACACTTTCAATGAGGATTGCCTACTTATCATTGAGAATGCCTGTGTCAACATAGCAAGTGTTATATCAATAACTAGCATATTTGCCCGGCGGTGCCGGCCTTTTTAAAATTGTGTTGGATAGTAAAGGGTCAATCTTAGAAGAAATTAACCCTGAATGCTCACTGGAAGGTCAAATAGTAAAGATGAAGCTGAAATACTTTGGACATCAAATGAGAAGGGAGGATTCACTTGAGAAGGCATTGATGTTGGGAAAGGTGGAGGGCAAAAGAAGAAGGGGGAGGCCAAGGATGAGATGGCTAGATGGCATTGTAGACACAATGGGCACAGAGCTGGGAGGGCTGAGGGGGATGGTGGAGGACAGAGGCGCCTGGAGAGCAATGGTCCATAGGGTCGCAAAGGGTCGGAACCGACTGTGCGACTGAACAACAACAACAGTAAAGGGTTTCATTTTTTTTTTCTTGAACCAATGGTGCTGGGCTGTTTTAAATGGTGTTGTAAGGTTTTGTGATTTTGTGGCTTCGAGGTGCTGCGTCCGCCTGCGGCGGACTTGCGCTCCCAGTGTTTTTTGTTTGTTTGTTTTTTGCATGCTTGGCTCTTTATATTGGTTTTTGAAGGTTTTTGTTTTATGTTTATGCAAATTTTATTTTAATTTAATTAATATAATTTTATTTAATTTTATTTAGTTTAAAATTTAATTTTGGTTTTTTAGATCTATATTTTTACACATATTTTCTTTTGGTTTTTTGAGTGAAAAGTGAGTTGTTGTTTTTTTGGTATTTTTTGAGATTAGTGTGATTATTTTTTAATGTTTTTATAACTTATTTGATTAATTTTGGAATTAATCTTATTATTTTCAATATTTTTGAATGTTTTTTTCTCTTTTGGCCTCTGGGTGGGGGTGGTGAGCTTTTCTTCCTCTCTATAATTGTTCTCTTCTGTCCTCTGGGTGTCGCTTCCGGTAAGTTTTTTTTTTCTTTCTCATTTGAGTTCTGGTCTTCATGGATAGAAGATGTCTTTTGGTAAGCTCTCTGGTTTTGGTTTTTGTTTTGGGGGGGGGTTGGATTTTGGGGGGGAGCTGTGTGTTTTTTCTTGTTTGTTTTTGGCTGTTTTTGTGTTTCCCTTTTGGATTTTTGAGTGTTTTTGATTGTTTTTGTTTTGTGTTTATTTTTTCAGGGGGGGTGGCTTTCTTTCCCGCGGGCCATGCTGGCTGGCCCGTGGGAAGGAAGGGCATTGGCAGGGGGGCCTTTCTCTCCCACGGGCCATCCTGGCTGGCCCATGGGAAGGAAGGGCAATGGCGGGGGGTGGCTTTCTTTCCCATGGGCCATGCTGACTGGCCCGTGGGAAGGAAGGGCAATGGCGGGGGTGGTGCTTTCTTTGCTTTCTTCTCCACGGGCCATGCTGGCTGGCCCGTGGGGAAGAAGGGCAGTGGCGGCGGGGGGTTCCCTTTTTTTCCCCGCGGGCCATGCTGGCTGGCCCGTGGGGAAGAAGGGCAGTGGCGGCAGGTTTTGGTTTTTTTTTTTACTTTTTTTCTTGCGCCAGCTTGCCCATCGAAATGAAGGGCAGCGGCAGTGGGGGGGTTTCTTTTTTTCCCCCACGGGCCATGCTGGCTGGCCCGTGGGGAAGAAGGGCAGCGGCGATGGGCGTTTTTTTTTACTTTTATTTTTCGCGCGCAGGCCGCCTCAGTGTTCAGCGCGCTAATGGCGCTGGGGCTTGTAGTTTTGCCTGCGCGTGTTTTCTTACTGTGGCGTTTTTTTTCCTGCAGCTTTTTTTTTTTTTTGATTGGCTGCGGCACGTTTCTGAACGTTCATTTGTCACACCGCTCAGCCTGATTGGCTCTGGCGTGGCGCGGCGCAAGGAACATTGGGAATTGAAGTTCCCTTTTTTTGTTTGCGACTGGGGGGGCTCCTGCCCCCGGGTCGAAAATTTCAACTCGACAGTTACCTGCGAACCGGGTTCGGGCGAGTGAACGGAGGCCCATTACGGGCTAGTGGGGCCTGGTGCAACATCCTTTGTCACATTCCAACGGTTAACACACCATTTTATAGGTATAGATTATATTGAAATGAAATTGAAATACAGTGATACCTCATACAATGTCCAAACTTGGTTCCACAAGTTTGGACTTTATACGGATTTGGACTTTGTATGAGGCATGCAAAATCCTAGCTGCGATGCCTCATACAACGTCCAAATCCTTGCTGCGATGCCTCATACAACAGCAAAAGCTATAGAGATTCCTATTCTAACCCAAGCAAAAGTATAGAGATTCCTATTCTAACTTTTTCCACAATTTATGCAATTAATTACCTATCTGGCAAAAAAAGGAAAGTTGAGTTTCTATAGGGTGTAAATAATAGCTAGAAAAAATAGCTGGAACAAGGAGCAAAGAATAAGAGGAGATAATAGAGGGGTGAAGACTGTGCTGTAAGGGGGATTTTTTTATAATATAAATATGTTAATACAGTATGATTCTTTAATTGCTTATGCTTTCACCCAGAAGCCTACCCATCAGTATACCTGCTGATCGAGGCTTCTAATAATTGAAGTCCAAGAACATCTAGGGGCCCAAGGTTGAGAAACCCTGCAGCCTATTAAGTAACCTACATAACAATACAGTACTAATAGTTGCTGCCATAAAGTCAATTCTGACTTATGGCAAACCTTTGCAAGATTTTCTAGGTAGAGAAAACACAGAGGTAGTTTATCATTCCCTTCTTCTGGGAGAACCCTGGGATTGTGTAACTTGCCCAAGACCTGGTTAAGGTTTAATTGTTTTAATATACAGTTTTGTATAGCTTTTAAACTTTTATTACTCTAAGATTTTAATTGTGAGCTGGCTTGGGTTCTCTATGGAGAGAAAGGCAGCAAAGGAAGACAGGCTGTCATGCAGGCAGGCCTGGTTCTCAATCATGAGGACATTAGAAGCACAGCAATTGTGAGCTTTGCCATAAATATCAATCCAAAATTATTAGCTATGGAAAATTATTTTATAAGTCACTGAGAAAGAAAAGTGTAGTTCAGAAGTAAATTGCATGACTTCTTGTTTTATAGCTGAAGATACAAACCAGCGGTCCTCAACCTTTTTAAGCTGGGGCCGGGTCATGCTCCCTCAGACTGTTGAGGGGCTGGAGTGGTGGTTCCCCCCACCCCACCCCCAAAGCCCACCCCACCCTTAAAAAGCCCCACACACACACTCCCCTCCACTGCTCCACTGCACCGGCCTGGAGGAGCTGCATCGTGTGGGTGAAGGGAACACCCCCGTAGCCGCTTCCGCTGCTGCCTCAATCCTTGTCTCTTCCGCTTGGCTTGGTGTGTCCCTAACGGCGCTCCGCAACAGGGCGGATGTTGCAAGCCAAGCAGAGGAGAAAGTATTGAGGAGGAGGAGGAGGAAGCAGCAGCTGGAGGGCATGGGCCAGATGATTTGGTGCCACCGGCCATAGGTTGAGAATCCATGATATAAACTGTTTACATGGCTCAATCATCTGCTGGAAACAGAACTCTCAACTGGAAACAGACTGCTAAATTAAATGGATCATTCAACTATCCCAGCAAGTTTTTTAATGATACTGTATTTGGGAAAATACTATGAGTAAAGAGACAAAAATATTTTAGTGTCTGGATATCTGATCACTCAATCATACATTAAAATGAGAGTGAGAGAGACTGAGTGACTGAGAGACCGACCCTATATGGCTTTGAACAGTCATATATAGTCAAGCATTCCAACATTCATTAAAATTACTCTTGTTCTCCTTTTGAAGAACTAGCACTTACTTCCTTAATTAAAGGTAAATAAATCATTTTTGTCTGATAAAAGAACATATATCCACACAGAAGTAAAATTAATCTCTTTTTAAAAGTTGGGGCTGTTTGATCCCTGCTATCGAATGTGCCACATATCTAAGAATCAAATGAAACATAAGAAAGCTGCTTTTACCTAAGATAATATCAAGGACTGCCGAACTGCTTTGTGAATTTTCAATGTTTCTTGGACTCTGAGAACCGAATGTGCTTCCATATTGTTGTAATGGGCCTTCTCCCCATCCATTTCTCCCTTCTGTTTTCCTTCCCCTTTCCATCTATCTTCCTTCTCATTACTCTGTATCTGTGGATTCTCCCATGTGGATCCTACATATCTTATCTGAGCAGTCACTTATACATCATCCCTTTGTTCACTGCACATATTGTGACATCAGGAAGTGCTGAGCTGCTGAAGAAGTGGTAGCCAACATAACACCTTTTTGCATATGTTTTAGAACTACCCAAAAAGTCCTGTTTTTTTTGTCCAAAAGGGAACATCATATAAATTCTGATTTGTAGAAGTATAAATGATTTTCTTGTAATTGCTTAGTCATGGGTTCTATTCCTTTCTTATGGAAACTCTCTAAAAGTTATTTTTTCAAGTTCAAAAACCTTCATTGATGTCCAAAGCTGACAATTCTAAACAATGGAGATCTTATCTTTTTTATGGGGTTGAGAAATATGTAAAATGAATACAGTAATACCCCGGATAACACTAAAACTTGGTTCCACAAGTCTTAGGGTTATCCAGTTTTTAACATTATGTGATACATTTATCGCACAACGTTTAAAAAAAAATCCTGGTTGCCTTTACGAAGAGGAAAGAGAACCGGGCATCGATCCGCCTGCCCCCTCCCTTCCAAGATGGGCTGGAGCACTCAGCCCCCTCCCTTCCAGGATGGGCTGTGGGTGTGGGTGTGGGTGTGTGTGTGCACAAGTGCAACCCATCCTGGAAGGAAAGGAGGGGGCCGAGCGCTTGGCCAGATCCCTTCCTGAACGAGCTGCAGGTGTGTGCAGACACACACCCGCAGCCCATCCTGGAAGGAAGGGAGGGGGCCAAGCACTTGGCCCAATCTCTTCCTGGACGAGCTGCGGGTGTGTGTCTGCAAACACCCGCAGCCCATCCTGGAAGGAAGGTAGGGGGCTGAGCGCTTGGCCTGTTCCCTTCCAGTTGCAGGTGTGCCCGCACTCACGTGCAGCCTGTCCTGGAAGAGAAGGGGCCAAGCACTTGGCCCATTCCATTCCAAGACAAGCCTCGTCTGGGGCCAAGCAGGTCCGATCGCCGGTTCCCTTTCCGAGGAGGCAGGCGAGAGGAGATCCAAGCCCCAAAGCCAGCAGGGCTGCTCTCTGTCTGGGAACTGCCTTGAAACAGAGCGAGGGCACCTCGGAGATCTCTGCCCCAAAGCCAGAGAAGGGCTGAAGTGGTGAAGATTTTAGCTATGCAATAGATTTTTGCCAAATAAATGTTTGTTTAAAGGTTGCCTCATCTATGACATTTCTACTTATATGCTAAACTTCAGTACAGTAAAACCCCAGTTAAGGTTTGCACCGCACAACGTTAAAACCGGATAACGAAGGGAAATCTAGAGGGAAATTTGCAATGCGCAACGTTAAGTTAATACTGTTTCAAGGCAAGCTTTGAAACAGAGCGAGGGCACCTCAGAGATCTCTGCCCCAGTCAGCAGGACTGGTCTCCCCCTGGGAAGACGCTTTCCATGGGGGGAGCAGCTCTGCTGGCTTTGGGGCAGAGATCTCTGTAGGAAATCTGGGGGGAAATGGGTGCACCGCACAACATTAAGTTAACATTGTGCGGTGCAAATTTCCCCCCAGATTTCCCTTCGTTATCCGGTTTTAACGTTGTGCGGTGCAAACGTTAACTGGGGTTTTACTATACTGAAGTTTAGCATATAAGTTGAAATGTCATAGATGAGGCAACCTTTAAACAAACATTTATTTGGCAAAAATCTATTGCAAAGCTAAAATCTTCACCACTTCAGCCCTTCTCTAACATACCCTTCACTGTATTTTTTCTTCAAGCTGAAACTGATATAAACTAGGAAAATGTTATGGGCATACTGAAAGTGGAGCTACACAACACTTTAAAAAGGGAAGCCCCAATAAATTTCAAGAGCTGGAAGGTAAACACAGAAAGGTTGTTACCATAAAGATCAACAACACAGAGCAGTTTTATGGTTCACCGGGTATCAGCAGCTCCTAGTATAATTGTAAAAATGGTATGACTTGACAGAGACCCTGGGTTCTCTCAACAGTAAAGAGTCATCACCTTAAAAACAGAATACCAGCACTTCTGACAGATGGTTACTTAAAGACTACAGAGACAGAAATACTACCCACTTCCATAAATCATAACATAACATTCTAGCAGCAACTCCTGCTAATTATATGTTGAAGAGAGAGAGAGACACACAAACTGGGAATAGGATAAAACAAGATATTAGCCGATGCCACCACAGGAGAAAAGCCCAAATAAATAAATAATAATTTATTATACTTTATGAGAAATGTCCTAGCTTCTGCCAACCTAGCAGTTCAAAAGCCAGAAATTGCAAGTAGGGACCACTTCGGTGGGAAGGTAAACAGCGTTCCGTGCACTCTGGTGTTGAGGCATGCCTGCCACATGTGCCACATGTCCACAGAAACATCTGCACACAGATGTCTGCAGAACCAGACAGCGCTGGCTCTTCAGCTTTGAGACAGAGATGAGCACTGAACCCTAGAGTCGGATACAACTGGCTTTCGAGCAAGGGCACCCTTTACCTATTAGACATACCCACTGAGCAATGTTCTTTCTGTTCCCATTGTGGTGAACATTTCTTTCAGGCAGAGGACACTGTGGCACTCTTGGATTTGGTTTTATTGTGTTGGTGCTCTTCCCTTTCTGATAAGCCTGTATTTCTACTGAATTGGCTAATCTAAAGGTAGACCATAGAGGAACTATACTTATCACAGTTTTCAGAAAACAGAGTGAACTCCTGAGCACACCCACAAGCAGCATTCTTTAACTTGAAGAGAGGTAATGTTCTCTTCACCTTTCTATGTTTTGTATCTTTTCTTGCTTGCCCAATCGCCAAGAATGTACCTGTGCTACTTGAAACAGAAAATTACATTTGGATCCACTTACCACCATTATTTGGCAACTGTCATGTTTAGCTTACTTTTTTCTTCTTTATTTAGAAATAGATATACATTTCTCTTATTTTTCTAATAGGTCTTCTATATTTCCAGCTAGTTTTCTCATCCATTAAAGCCCAAACTATGAAAGCCAATATTTTAGCTCAATTACTGCTGATTTCGGCGGTGGTGGCTACTCATGCCTAAGTATACGTTTTTTCCTAAAAATCATTTGCACAGTTGATGGGTGAAAAAAGAATGACAAACAGGAAAAATGCCACTGGAGTGAATTTGTTTAATGTGGATCCCAGCTTGCCACACACTATGATCATGGAGCCATTTTCTGTGGCACATGAAATGATACATGCAGAATTTGATTGCACTGCACTACAATGGACTGCTGCAACCTTGAGGATATTAACAAGGTGTGTCTTCACAGCTAGTCCATCTGCCATGGCCTCTTCCGCCTCCATGACCGTTGGGAATCAGAGTTCCTCCTCCGCTCATTTTGTCATTGGGCCCAATATGATGGTTTCCAGTGGCATTTCCTCTACTGAGGGAGCCCATCACCCCACCGAAAGGGGCTCATCCATCCCTATATGTTGACCCCCTTCGGGAATCAGCTTATTTACCTCCGCCCAACACTTGGCATTGAGTCGCTGGCTGTACGGTCTATTCCAATACCGTAGCAGGATGTCTGGCCAGACATACTGCTGATTTACTGGTGAATATTATACACCTATTTAAAAAATCAAAAGAAACCAGGCATTCAAGTACCCTATAGTAAAGGTAAAGGTTTCCCTTGCTCGAAAGCCAGTCATATCCGACTTTAGAGTTCAGTGCTCATCTGTTTCAAAGCTGAAGAGCCAGCGCTGTCTGCTTCTGCAGACGTTTCCGTGGCCATGTGGCAGGCATGGCTAGACACCGGAGCACATGGAATGCTGTTTACCTTTCTACCCAAGTGGTCTCTATTTATCTACTTGCAATTTCTTGCTTTCGAACTGCTAGGTTGGCAGGAGCTGGGACAAAGACGGGAGCTCATTCTGCAGTACTCGGGAATTGAACTGCTGACCTTCCGCCTCCCAGTCAGCATCTTAGTCACTTGAGCCACTGCAGTCCCTTCAAGTACCCTATACACTGTTTTATAGGGTATTCACTTATTTTCCCTTCTGCAAATCTTAATACTTCATGATGCATAGAACAACATACAAAAGGGTACATGTCTCCCCCTACATCCATGGGGGAAGCATTCAGACTTTCTACAGATAACAGCAAACCCTACATTTAACACATATACCTGAATCATAGAAGTAAGGGAGAAGTTTCAAATGCCTCCATCATTCTACATGAGAGCTACCAAAATGTCTGCAGATACTGGCATCTTTAGCGACCAGCTCTTCTAATACATATTTATTATATACTTCAGGGCTGTTTTAAATAATATTTTTAGACCCACTGATAACTAAAACCATGAATGGGGTGGGGTAATTTGTACATGATAACAAATCAGAAAAAAACTAAGACAAGTCCCCAAACATAGGCATGCTTGAGAGACTACATGACAAACAACTATGAAGGGAATGCTGACTGGGCCAGCAGTCTGGTTCTCAGAGTGTGCCTTGTGTTTTTCCCACTCCTTCTAGCTACCATGCCATTCCTCATTTAACCACCTTATACTGGTCATTTTCTTGACTGTAATTAACGGGACTATCGCCCCAGCAGTCCTCATTAATAATTTATATATCTTCACTTTCTATTAGTATGCTGTATACATAACACACCAGACAATAACCTATTTGTCCTCCTACATCATGTTTACAAATACTGATGGTTAAATTAGGGGGGGGGAAATCCTATGCTGGGATACTTTAGCAGTAAAACTCCAAAGCCTCATCTTCCAGAGAATTCCATCCTAAATATAGCTAAAGTAAATTCCACCAGGATACAGAGTGTTTGAAACAATGGATTTTTTTTTAACTATACAAGTGAGCGGCTTTTAAATTGCCAAATGTTCTGACATGACAGACAGAAAAGGAACAAGGCCAGGAATCTTCATAACACCATTTTCATGCTGTTACATAACTGTTTGCCAAGCAAGCTGCAAACACCACAAAGAATTAACTTAAATTATATTGTTCACTGACTTCAGGTCAAGCTGCATGTCTCATTTACAATTTGTAGAATACTTGAAACAGTGAACATTAAATCAGCACCAGATGGATCATTCAAGGAAAAGCCAAAAGACCAATGAACAACACTGAATAATGTAAAACCAACTACAACACAGCTTATGAACTGAAATAAGTAATGAACTGAAATGCACGTCACAAAAAGTATGCTGTTACTTAGACAATACAGTAAAACCCCGACTTACAAATTCCCCGAGTTACCTAAAATTCAACTTACATAATGATTTTGTGCTAAAATTATGTCCTGATTTACATGATTTCCTATGGGTTTGCTTTGAGTTACATAAATATTCTTTTTCTTATGGGTTTGCTTCAAGTTACGTAAAAATTCATTTCCCTGTGGGTTTGCTTCGATTTACATAAAAATTTCATTTTTCCTATGGGTTTGCTTTGAGTTACATAAAAAAACGATTTAAGAAAAAGCGTACAGAACAAACTTTTTTTGTAAGTAGGGGTTTTACTGTATCTTTATCTCAACTTCCCAGAACCTGCTGTTTCATAAGACAACACTGAAGAGAATGGGTCATGGCTGACACTAACCTAAAATGAGAGACATTAATGAAGAACTTACCCCCTTGTTGCATTATATGGCCCCTGGCTCTCTCCCCACTTCCTTTCTAGAGTGCAAAAACAGTGTTAATGGCCATAAAGGACTAATGCATTACTTAAACAGTTCAGCCAGCATGCACTGAGAATACCACATCAGTTTGAGAGATATTTACAATCGTCCTGATTTGAGGCACTCCCACACACTTGATTTTGCTCACCTGCTTTTTTCATTTGGCATCCTAAGTTTGGAGTCTAGAGCAGTGTTTACCAACCTTTGGTTTTTGGACTTCAATTCCCAGAAGCCTAAGTCAAATCCCCAAAACACTGATCAGCCAATTTACTGACTTAGGCTTCTGAGAATTGAAGCCCCCTGGAGTCCCCTTATGCCCCACTTTGGGAACCACTGGTCTAGAGTAAAAGATTCTGCTGGGTGCCTAGAGTCCTGAGGCATAGTACCATTACAGCTACTGAAAAAAGTGGCAGTACAGTAATGTGTTCCTGGCAGTACAATAATGTGTTCCTTTTATATATTTTTCTATGACCAATCTATGTATAGAACTGAATTTTCTTCCAAGTGGACGTATACCATAGCAAAAAAAGACAGGAGCTATGTATTACAGCTATCAACCAATTTAAAGGGAAATATTTTGATTTTCACCAGCTAAAAAGGCGATATATGTCATTGGAAGATCAAAGTGTGAGGAAGCTTGGGACCTGACAAGTCCTACTCTTCTGCCACTTTTCTGTTGCCTCTTCTAGTAGAGTTATATCAGCCTGTCTGTAGTGGTATCTGGGCTCTTTAATGGCATGCAATTTGTTCTGCTCCCATACGTCAATGATCTATCTGTCCATGCAGGGGAATTAATAGGATTCTTTAAGCTCTTACGCTGCAGTAAACAGGGTACAAATCCGCATAGGAAGGTTATGGCAGTAAATGGACACAGCACATGTATATATTTAGTTAGTTAGAATACTAAAATATAAAAGCATCCCCACAATAACAATTAAAATCATAAAAGCATTGAAAGCTGTTAAAATTCCCCTCTGCATTCACAACAGTTAAAAACTAAAACCCAGATGGCCATTCATATGAACGGGGGGGGGGGGGGGCTGCTCCACAGGCAGCATCCCACACCCGCTGGGACAGCCAAGTTTGAGGCCTTTTCTAAAGGATAATAACTCTGACTGGAGGTGTAGTTCGGTTAACAGGAGGTTCCACAGGGCTGGAGCGGATACTGAAAAGGCCCTCCTTCTAGTGCTACAGAGGTAAGCCTCTCTAGCCATTGGTATCATTAGGGAGCCCCTCTGGTCCACTATGGTGAGACAGGCAGATATCCTTGGGGTGATGCGGTCTCTTAAGTAACCTGGTCCACTACCATGTAGGGCTTTAAAGGTAATAACCAGCACCTTGAATTGCACCCAGAGGCACACCGGCAGCCAATGCAGCTCTCGCAAGAAGGGTGAGGCATAGGCATAATGTCCACACCCCATCACCACGTGGAACGCCACATTTTGAAACAGTTGCAGCCTCTGAATGGTCATCAAGGGCAGCCCCATGTAGAGCACATTCTTATTGGTTAGACTGTAAGCCATCTGGAGTCGCCTTGGGGGAGGCGATAATTATTATTTATTTATTCCCACATTAAAATCCTTTAAATAGTGCTTTTTTAAAAAAGTTAAACCAATATGGTGTTACCTGAAGCTTGTCTTTTATTATGAGGTTTACAAAGACTTTACATGCTTCAAAAATATGTATTAAAATACTAATTTTGTAAGTCAGGAAGTAGAAGTACAGAAGATACACTTTTAGATCCTGGCTGTTTCTCCTGTATTTTTTCTTTGTATCTATTTTAAGGTCAACAGTTATGGTTTCCCCGTGCCCGATGGGCACGGAACGGCCCGGCAGAGGCCACTTCGGTGAGAAAGGCTCCCTGGCCCGTGGGCTCTGCGAGCACCCAAATTAAGGGGGGTGGATAAATTATAGGGTTTGATTCACCCAATTCCCTGACCTGAACAACGGCTCTGCTGAGAGAGCTAATCTCTAACCTCTGTTACATATTAGGCAATTACTCACTCTGAGTTAAGCTTAATCTCTGGTGCAAATAGGAGTCATGATTGCCTTAGTCTAAGCCCAAAACAATGGTGTTGTTCCAGCCAGTGTTTGCCCGCACTAATTAACTTCCCCAAAAGAGATTCCCAATTAACCTGAGTAAATAGGTGATGTGATTCTCTGTCAGATAACCATCCTACCATGCACAGCCTTCTGCATAATATATACTGATGATTTTCCCTCAATAAATCACTGGTCTTCGCTCCATCTTGCCTCGTGTCATTCCTTTGACCAGTCTCCTCCGGGACCTCAAGGGCCGCTTTACGGCCCCAATTCCTACAAACAGTAATACTTATTCAGTTATTCTCACATCTGAGTCACCAAACCAGTTCTTCAGCACAATATAACTGGTAACACCTGACCTCCTTTGTAGTCCAAAAATGGGCAAAATAAACAGGAAGATCTTTGAAAATAAACTTCCATGTTTGTTTCAACCTTAAAGAAAAACAGAGTACAGTCTCAGTATTTCTTCCTTTGCTGCACTGCATCAGAAACTAAAAAAGATAAAAGACTTGCAAATGAAGAAACATTTTCTTTTGGACAGTACACCACCACATATTTCAGTACATGCTATTTTGGCAGTACCATTAACTAACATGAGTACTGTGTATCTGAATGTGAGAAAAAAGAGGTCTTCTATATAAGAATTATTAATCCAATAATATTTTAATTTTTCTTAGAGTATAAGGCTTAACTTGACTTGTCTATCCCAGGTATCCACTAAAAACATGGGTTTGTGGTTCTTTGTTTTTGCAGAATTTGTGCCAATCCCACCTCAACACAGTTTTGCATATTTTGGGTGCCAAAACTGAGAGGCTTCTCTCCTTTGTTGACACCTATTCCATTCCGAAAAAAGCATTCTATTATTAGGCAAAGGCATGGACAAAGTAATATTGGAAGCTGTACTGCAAATATTTGCATCTCATAATATTTAGGCCTCAAAAGATGAGCATCACTACCTTGAATTTGGTTTGGAAGCAAAATGCATTTCCTTCAGAAATGGTATTATTATTATTTTTCCTGGTTACAACTACAGCTAGAACATTCTATGCCACCTGAAGCTTCCAGTCATCTTCACATGTAGCAAACCATATAAGATAAAAGTAAAAAGTACAGTTGTCCAATCACGATGTGTACCAGAAATACCTGCTAACTTGGTCATCTACTAATGCTTCATTGCAGGAGGGGGTGTTTCCTTCATCCTTGAAACATGCTTTGGTACGCACCCTCCTAAAGAAATCTTCACTCGACCCAGCAGTATTATCCAATTACAGACCAGTGTCCAACCTCCCCTTTTTAGGGAAGGTTTTGGAGAAGGCGGTGGTGTGTCAGTTGCAGAGGGTTCTGGATGAAGTGGATTATCTGGACCCCTTTCAGTCAGGATTCAGGCCCGGATTTGGTACAGAGACGGCATTGGTCGTGCTTATGGATGATTTCTGGCAGGAGCGGGACGGGGGTCATCCGTCCGTCCTTGCTCTTCTTGACCTCTCAGCGGCTGTCGACACCGTCGACCATGGTATCCTTCTGGAACAGCTAAAAGGATTGGGGATCCAGGCCACTGTGTGGTCCTGGTTTTCCTCATTCCTGAAGGGCCGGACCCAGTTGGTGTGGTTGGAGAGTGAGAGGTCCAGCCCTAAGCCTCTCCAATATGGGATTCCTCTCCTTTCCTATTTAAGATCTACATGAAACCATTGGGTGAGATCATCCATTCCCAATCCTTTGAGCTGTTCCAGAAGAATACCGTGGTGAACGGTATCGAAAGCCGCTGAGGGGTCAAGAAGAGCAAGGATGGACAGATAGCCTCCATCCCGCTCCCGCCAGAGATCATCCATAAGCGCGACCAATGCCGTCTCTGTACCGTATTCAGGCCTGAATCCTGACCCTGGGGCGTGCAGCGGTCCATGGGGTCACAAAGGGTCAGACTCAACTGTGCAACTGAATAGCAACAGCAACAACAAGGTGGGGAGATTATCTCATGAAAGTTTCTCAAAAGGGTATGGTAAACTTATTTGACAGCAGCATCACCATTTGAATTTCAACAGGATTCACACATTATGGAGTTGAGAAGTGACAAAGTGATTGCTTTGCATGAGACTGCTCTTTTCTTTTTTGAATAGGATCTTTCTTCCAGTCACTATAAACATCCCACAGGTTAGCACAACTGAAATGGTGCGACCTGTACCTCTACCAGTTTACAAGTGTTTAATTGACCTCCTAAAAAGTCATTAGCACTCATTCTTAGATTTTTATCTCTTTCCGTCCCCCCAGCCATTAAGAAAAGTAGCAACTAGCACACTAGTTACAGGCTAGTGAACATTTTTACAAGCTCCACCCTTAATCAGCTTATTTATAAGGTTTTCTAATATACAAACAAGCACTTTGGAGAAAGACTAATATATGTTGACCAATAATAGAGAGCACTCAACTAGAATATGTCAATATTTGATTATTGGGCTCTCTCCCCAATTAAATGCAAGCATGTTCTGAATAATAATTTGGGAGTTCAGTACCAATTCCAGCAACCCCTTCTGTGACCATCTGGACATTTCTACCTGAGCTCCTTTAAAGCAATATTTCAAGACAAAAGAATTAAATAAGTCCTATGCCATATACTACTAGATGCACGTTTGCTGTATTAAAACTTGGAAGGAAGAAATAGCAGCTATCATGTAACACAGGATTTCTCAGATGCTGCCATTAGCAACTCTTGATTTAGTCACTTAGCTCTACAGCAGTGATTCTCAATGTTTTCAAGCCACGGGCCTGACCACACCTCCTGGGCAGCTGATTGGGCTGGTCTCGTGGTTCTTCCCACCCAGAAGTGGAAGTAAAACGTGTGCCACACATGCGCAGAACGTGTTTTCTTCTGCTTCTAGGAGCAGTGAGGGCATCAGGGGCAGGGTCTGGCCCGCGGGCCATAAATTGCAAATGTCTGGTCTATAGCTTCCTTCACTGAATTGTATGAGACATAAATATGTTACAGTCACAGAAGAAGTACAATTGTGAGAACCATTCATGTGAAAGGGGGGGCTTACATGTCTGAAAACCACTGCCAGTAGTCCCGGCTGCGATAGGAAGACTGGGAGTGGCAGTTAAGACTCTCCCTTGTCCTGCTGTTCCCAAACACTTCCCCAGGACCCCATAAATGTTTTTATTAGCGAAGTACAGCCACGGCTGAGAACACCATCAGGCTTATGTGACTTAGGTTTACATTACTGGATTTCAGGTAGGGTTTATAATACAAAGGAGCTGCAGTTTAACAGCTTAATGGTTGTATTGATTATTAACATTATAATATTTGTCTTTTCAAATGTAGATTTTTAAAATTGAACATGCCTTACAATTCCACCATATTGCTATATCTTGCCTTCTGAAATTGTTTTGGTGAATAAAGATAATACATTTCTAGAGTAGCAGCCCTACGTTCCCTCCTTTAGTTTCAGAAGCAAATTAAAATAAAACTCATGGAAAATGTTCATAAAGGCACAATCTAATCTTAACTAGCAGGTCTCACATATAGACACAAATCGAACTTGTAACACTTCTCCTAAACCACAGAGCTACCCAGCCAACAAATCTAATAATTATCTGACAAGAAACAAAGCAGTTCTGTTTCACAAGAGTTTTTACATAATGCATCCCCCAATGCTCTGCTCTGTTTAACACAAGTCAACCCTACAAAAGCAGTAAGCAGCCCTGTCATTCTATTTTCTATCTTTAATGAGCTCCTAGTACTGTAAGGCTGGAAAAATGCAAGCCATGCTTAATACCCTGTTACCTAAGTGAGAAGCAGAAGGAAACCTATAAGCATCCTTCTCACATGCTTTTAGCTCCTGTATGTTCCTTGTCATGTGCCCATTCTCATATTGCAGTGATGGCAAACCTTGGCACCCTAGCTGTTCTTGAACTTCAATTCCCAGAAGCCCAGATCAGCAGGAGTGCTGAGTTGGGCTTCTGGTAATTGAGGTCCAAGAACACCTGGAGTGCCAAGGTTCGCCATCACTGTCATATTGGTTGTAGGACCAACTATACAACCGGTGACACAGCTGAGAACCTGCTAAAATTAGGGGACATGGGAATGCTTATGTGGTTTGCCTTTCATTCCATGTTTAGTCAACAGAATATTAGCCCATTTATTCCACAGAATACAAGTAGAGCAGTCATCTATCCCTTCCTAATTTTAAACTTCAGTAAGCAAAGAGGAAGCTAAAACTCAAGCAGAAGGGGGAGGCAGACAAGTGCCCCCTACTTATTTATATGCCTGATTTATATTAGAGTGAACATTTTACAGTGGTTTGATTTTATTTCTTTTATACTCTTATTCAGAGTACACCAAATTAGGAACTCAATCATTTCCCCCATGTCTCTAGAACAGATGTTACTGTACCTTGATTTGTAATGGTCTTCAAGGCTACACAGATGACAGGATAAAGTACAAAAGAAGAACATTTTGTATCTTCCCATATGAGCCTGCTCAGTTAAGATCTTCAGAAGAGGCCCTCCTCTCGGTACCATTGCCAACAGGGGTGCGCTTGATGAGGACACGAGAGGGGTCCTTTTTTGTAGCAACTCCCAGCTTATAGAATGCACTCCCTCCCTTTTATCCTTGACGGCTGAAGACTCATCTCTTCAGGCAGGCTTTTAACAATCATAATTGAGCCCTGGGGTCCTGGTTTTTAGTTAAGTTACTAGCGTAGGTTGCCCAGCGTTGCCGGGCTGTTATAAACTGTGATCAGCTTTTTGGGGTTTTTTTGTGGATAAAAAAAAAAGGATGATATAATTGTTTCAAATTGTTTTATTTAACCAAATAATGTTTTAGGTTTTTTGTTGTTGTTTTTTGTAAATAGTTGTACCGTGGGTAATATTTTTAATAATGTGAAAATACATGTTTTTTACATTCAATGTTTTTAAACTGTGATTAGATGTTTGGGGTTTTTATTTGAGTTAAAACTCAACACAGGATGTTATAAATCTTTTTATTTTGTGTAAACATTTGATTTATTGTTATGTTTTTGACTTGTTTTTACTCTTGTGGCCTCTAGGTGGGGCTGTTGTGTCTTTTTGAGTTGTTTTACTATTCTGCCCTGCAGGTGGGGCTGCTAGTGGTTTTGTTTTAGTTTCACTGTTTTTTCTCTCCTGGCCTCTGGGTGGGGCTTCTTCCTCTTTGTTTCTTCATTTCTGTTCTGGTCGTCATGGAAGGAGGACGTGCTGGTGAGTTGTCTGGTTTTCTTTCTTCTAGGGTTTTTCTTTGTTTTGCTTTTGTGGTGGTGGGCTGGGAGGTGTTTCTGTTTGTTCTTTTTTCTTTTGGTTGAGTTTTAGGTTTGTTTGTTTAATTGGTTTGGTTATTTCTGATTTTGTTTAATTTTTCTTATTTCGTTGTTGTTTATTTGTGTAATTAGTTGTTGTTTGTTTGTGTAATTTGTGGGGGGTTTTCCTGTTGTAGTTAGGTGTTTTGTATGTGGTTTTGTGTTATTGTGGATGTTTTTGTTTGTGCATTTTGTGGTTTATTTTTTTGTTTATTAATTTATTTTTAATTATTGATTTATTTTTGTTTTATTATTTTTATTAACTTTGGTGTTTGTTTTTGGTGTTTACTTTAGCGTGAAGAACAGGCTGCCTGTCGGTTCCTCTTTTTCCCATTACTGCTTTGAATTTTGGTTTCGATGCAGCAATGGGGGAAAGGAGGAGCAGGCAGTCAGCCCGTTCTTCCACTGGCTGGTAAGGTTCGTTAGGTAGGTCGGGGGACAAGGAGGAGGCAGAGAAGAGCTATCTGTGCCTAACGGAGTTCTCTCCTCTCTGTCTCCTTTTTCTCCTGGCTTACCTAATCGAAGATCAGCAGGCAGCGATCCGAATGGGGTGGGGCCCTTCCTTCCGGATTGCTGGCTGTTGCTTTTGTATTTGGAAGTACAAAGGCATCAGCCAGTCATCCGCCAGGGAGGGTGCTTCCCCTGACGAACTGCTGCCTTTTTTGGGGGGGGGGGGTTCCACCCCGGCTCAACTTTCTTTGAGGCCAGCAGTGTTCTCACCGTGTCTTCGGCGGGGTAGCGTGGAGGAGAGGGAGTCCCTCTTCTCCCCGTTGCTTCGAGAAAGAAGGCCGGCGGGTGTCTCGCGGTGGCGTTTTGTGGCTTTTTGTTTTGCGTGGCTGTTGAGGTGCTGCGTCTGCCTGCTGGGGACTTGCGTTCCTGTTGCGTTTTGTAATTTTATTTTTCGCGCGCCAGCTTTCTCAGCGTTTTGCATGCTCACAGCGTGCAGGATGCTGGGACTTGTAGTTTTGCATTTGTGGTTTATGTTCGTGCGGCGGTTTTTTTCCTGCGCCTCGATTTTAATTGGCCGTGCCGCGTTTCCCAACGTTCTTTTTGCTCGCGCCACTCAGCCTGATTGGCTGTGGCGCGGCGCAAAGAACGTTGGGAATTGAAGTTGTTTCCCTTTGTTCGCGTTCGTGGGGCTCTTGCCCCACTGGTGCATTTCTCAAACATTTAGTGACCTCCGTACCGGGTTCAGGCGAGTGCAGGAGGTTCGGTACGGAATAGGATGGACGGATGCAGAAACGTATAGCAAGTTCCAATGGTTAACCCTTGGATTTATAGGTATAGATTGTCTGTCTGAATATTTACCTGTAATTTTTTTTACAAAATACACATTCAAATTAAAAATCCAAAGAAATTACAAATTATACCCTGGAGGTATAAAATGAAATGCAAAGAATATGAAAAGCTGCTTAATTATTGATTTATCACGTGAGGCTAGAGTTTAGCATTATAGTGAGCAGGTCTTGGGCTTCCTGTAACAGGGAGGAGATTAAAATATTGGCTAGACTACTACTGGGAATGTTTTGTTGTTGTTCAGTCGCACAGTCGATTCCGACCCTTTGCGACCCAATGGACCATTGTCCTCCAGGCACCTCTGACCTCCACCATCCTCCTCAACCCGCCCAGCTCTGTGCCCATTGTGTCTGCAATACCATCTAGCCATCTCATCTTTGGCCACCCCCTTCTTCTTTTGCCCTCCACCTTTCCCAGCATCAAGGCTTTCTCAAGTGAATCCTCTCTTCTCATTTGATGTCCAGTATAAATGTAATTGTGTAAGCTGGAATGACAGAGTCACTCACAAGTCATAAGACTTGGCACATGACCCAAAAAAACCTGCATCTCCTTAATCAACAGCAATTTGCCACCACATTCAACACAATTATACTTCTAACAGCATAAATCCCTAGCAGGCTTCTGGCCGTTAGCTTCTATTTTCAACTAACCATAGTTAGCCAGCCAGCCTAACTTTGATAACCTCGTGGATAAAGGCCAAAAGCCTGTTACTTTGTGCAACATAACATTTGGTCTTTTCTTCTCTGATAAACAAACTATCCCTGCTGCAATTTTCAAAGCTGTATGCACACAGTGGCTTGGCAGGTGCTCACACATGCCCTGAAAATTGTGGCAGGGATGCTGATGACCATGGAGGAATGGATGAAAAGTCACAATTTCACTTACGCTAAACAAGATTTTGACAAATGATTTATGAGGTCACAGGTAATAGCACATACACTGTAACAAGTCATGAAAAACAAGGCAGGAAGAAACACTATTGCCATTATGTACTAATGAAAATCTGGGTTAATTTAAAGAGAATCTCTGCAATTAAGTTTTACTTGGACTGTGCAGGAAAGTTTCCTTAGCCTAATGATTCAAAATCTAGATTCAAGGTGACCTCAAGATAAGAACGGCTCAGCTTAAGAAAAACTCAAGACACTTCCAGAAATCTCAGGGAAAAAAGCAGGTTTGAGGTAAGAATTTTTACTAGGATTTTTTTCGAGATATGAAATTCAATGCATTCCTATGGGAAATTATATTCAATGTATTCCTATGGGAAAATCAAGATAAGAATTTTTGAGAAATGAATTAAATTCGTATGTAGAGGTTTGACTGTACTGTTTTTATCCCATATTAAGGTAAAAGGTGGTTTCCGGAATTCCAGGAAATTCTGAGGTACAACCATTTTTTCATCAACAAGTTTTCAACGTAAAAACAATGTCCCAAAACAAAATAACTCTGTCATTGCCAGTCTGAAGCCCAGACGAGAAAGGAGGGGTGGGTAATAAGTTAGCACCCTGGTCCCGTAAAACTATTGCTCTGGAAGCCGATTACGCGTATAGCATGAGGAGGAACTAAGTCTAAAACAAACTATTTTGTCCAGTTCACTGATATCAGTATCACCCCTAGCAGCTGTAGAATTGGGCCTGCCTATTTCAGGAGTTCCCAACCTATGTCCCATGAGCTGTCCCTGACCCACGACACCATTTCATGTGGCCCACACCGCTGCACCTGGAAGTGGAAGCAGATGCGTTTATGTCAGCCATAAAGTGCACCATGCATAAATGTGCCCACGACTGTCATAAATGCGGATGGCCACATTTATGATAACCATAAATGTGCCCGTTTCCGGGGATGTGGTCTAGCCTGCTCAGCTGTCCAGGGTGTGTAGTCAGGCCTGCAGCATAAAAAGGCTGGGAACCCCTGTCCTATTTATATGCCATGAGCATGAATCTGGACAGACTCCAGAGGATGACGGATGACAGAGGAGCCTGGTATGCTGTGGTCCATGGGGATCACAAAGGGTCGGACTCGACGGTGTGATTGAACAACAACATTTGTAACTTACTCACTGCTAATTGTAGGGCATAATTAAAATATTAAGAGTAGAATAACCAGATGTAATCTTCCAATACACTACAAGTAAATGCTACATACAGGGATACTGATTTAAGAGAAAAGCAGCCCAGAAGAAATGTTGACTGCTCATGATATACAGGTAAATGGCATTACATTGCAATATCAAAAAGGAAATGTAAACATCCAAACACAGTAATTCCTTAGGGAAAAATAAAATAATATATAAAACAGAAACCCAATGGAATCGAGAGCTCAAGTACAGCATCTAAAGAAACAACAAGGGGAAAAAATGATCAGCTGAGTGGGAAAGATGACAAACTAAGTACAAGCCAAAGTTTCCCACTCCAAGGAGCTATAAAGTAAACACTAAACATGCCTAAATTAGAACAATGATTCTTCCTTGGAAACCAGGGTAATACTGTACAGCCAATATAGAAGGAAATTTTAACTTAGAGAATGGAAACCTACTGTTTACTAAAGTTTGTGTAACTCGCTGCAGCTAACTCACAAGTAGTTCAGACTCAACTTAGCTGCACAATCAGGTACATGACCAAGAATGCATTCCAGCACCTGATCAATTAACCACACTTGGCCACAGCAACTGGGTAACTGTTCCCCCCACAACAACCATATGCAGTGGTGAGCTAGGGGCCAGACCCAGGTGACCATACTTCTTTCCCTCCACAATAAGATGCCCATTCACAGAAACATGTCCACCCCCAGTGTTCCTGGGTGCATGTGACTCACTGAAGGTGATGTTAGAGCCTTCCTCTCTAGAAATCTAGATGGCCGAGAATAGACGCATTTCTTCTGAAACCCAACTGATAGTCCAATAGACAGTTGGGAGATAAAAATGAGCAAAAAAGGCCCTAAGATACAACAAAAACACAATTGAGCCTATATATTCCATGTCTTTCCCAAAGGGTATGTAGGAATACAGTGTTTGATACAATGGAGAACTATCAACATATGTCTAGAAAACCCTTGCAGAATCTAAAACAGTGTTTCCAAAACTTTTGTTTTTGGACTTCAATTCCCAGAACCCTAAATAATTACCTTGGCTGATCAGTGCTTTGCAGAATTGACTTAGGCTTCTGGGAATTAAAGTCCAAAAACCAAAGGTTGGGAAACACTGATCTAAAGCTCTGAAAACATAATTTTCTCATTATGATGGGGCAATTCTTGTAAATATGGCTGCAGGTCAGTTGAGGTAGCCAGAAACAAGTATACAAGAGAAGCTAATAATAGGGATTACAACAAGCAGAGTACAGTATCTACATTGAAACATACATGCCAACAAGAAGGATGAAAGTTTTTACGTGGAGCAAACAAAAAATACAGCACAGAAGGATACACACAAAATATTTTAAATGAAACTTGTTAATGAAATATGGAACATCACATCACTATATAATACAATTCCTTTATAATACCACTTAAAGCAGCTAAGAACACCATAAATATATAGTAAACACATAAAAGGAGCACATTTTTAAAAATCATTGAGGCATAATAACTTAGCAGGCAGTCAAAACATTAACAGGCCAGCATAATAGGCCAAAGATTTACCTACACAAAAATGTCTTTCCAAGGTTAACCAACCAAAAGTTAACCAACACAGGCAGCCAAATTAATATCTGAAGAAGAAAGCTCTCAAATGTTGTATGCTGCCGCTAAGGCCGTCATGTCCATATCAGCTACAGTTTAGAAACTAAAAAGATGAAGGAAAGGACCTCTATAGAATTCAGGCTGATTCATTTAGGACAGAGTGGATCTTCAGGTAACCTGGTCTTAAACCAAGTAGGGTTTTGTAGGTCATGATCACTAATTTGAATTATATCCAAAAATACTCAGTAGCCATTAAGGTACTATAAAAGGGATGAGGACCTTGTTGCCCTTCAGATGCGACCATCATTCATCAAAAGCTACACTTTCAAGTGCTTTTACAGTCCAATAACATCTGGAGGGTCCCATGCTGCTGCCTACCCTATAATATGGTAATAAAAAAAAACTTACAATAAGCAGCCTTCATCAACATTCTGGCTGCAGCAATTTTAAGCAGTTTGTGTTTCTGTTCCCATATACAAAAAACTGTAGTAATATGGTTTTCAAATGTGCATCTCCCAATGTGGATGGACTTCAGCTCTCAGAAGCCTAGGCAGCTGGGGAAATTATCAGAAATTCTGGGTAGTTCAGCAAGGTTGGAAACAACTACAGTGATCCATACAAGATATCTAGGGATGAACACTGAATACCAGCATCAAATGAATGGAGGCCATCACCTATATAATATACAATTGTATATTCAAGTTTAGGGCTGGATTCAGGAGAGTGTACAATAAAGAAAATGACTCTTCACAGGAATATATCCCAGCAGATGTGAATGTCTATTTTCCAAGTTTTCTATTAAACAGGAACATCTGTATTCTCTGGATTAGGATTTAGCCTGTTTATCCTCATTCAGTTTATTATGAATGCCAGGCATCAATTCAAAACATCAACAATCTCCTTGGCTTGACATTAAAAGGAGAACAGAGGTGGCATCATCCATTCTCTGGCTTCACTAAACCCAATTGTCTCACCTCCATGTTTCATGTAAATGCTGAGAAACTTGGAAGACAATATAGACATGGAACACTAAAGACCAACACATACAAGATATAAAAGAGGAGTCCCCTCAAGCACTATCTTCTAAAGCTATTTCAGGAAACAGATCAGTGGTTCCAAAATCTTATAACTAGTTTTGGATAATTTTCTGCAACTCACATGGTGCAGCATGAAGAAATATCACAGAGCTGCTCTACCACTTGCTGACTCCCAATTCTATAATTTGGCCTGGACTGGTTCCTGCCAAATTATGGAACTGCATTTCTTAGAACGTCAGACAATTGTGGATTAGAATTCCCAGAAGTCTTAGCTAGCACAGACAATGGTTAATGCTTCTGGGAACTGTAGTTCAAGGACATGCAGGTCCCCAAGTTTTGGAGTACAGTACCTGAAATAGACCATGGCCCAGTTCTCAGTGAGATTGTGAACCTCTACTTGGGCTGCATTCCTTCAAACTGCCGGCAAAGGTTCTCATCATTAAATACTCTTCCATGAAAAACATACATTCTCACACTGAATTCTAGTTTGCCTGAAAGATTAGAATTCTTCTGCATGAAAGGCAAAGTCACTAAGTCCCCACCAATAGTTGGATGTGAAACAAATTACATAAAGGTTTAACACTAAGCCATCAATTAGATTTGGTCACTGACAGTTGGGAGGACTGACAAAAATAACAGGTATCCCGTTAAAAAATAAATATCTGATTACAATGGTTCACTGTGTACAGTATACTGAAAGAGTATCAACAGATAAAAGGCATAACAATTTCTACAAAGATATATACCAATAGAGGGAGTTACTGTATGAAACACTGTTGTATGTTTTTACAAACATACATAAAACTTAAAGCAACTTCATTACTGCAAGATAAGCCATTTTCTCTCTCTCTCTCTCTCTCTCAATGTAGCTAAGGCCAAATCATTAATGTCTATGCTGCAAAGAACCAACAAGCCCAAAACATACAGCAAAAAATTATTTCAGAGGCCCCAAGCAGGGTCATTCTTATTCCATCTTATAAAAAACAGTGACTGAATTCATAAGTTGTTTTTCAGGCTGAAAATAAGGAAAGTGCTGCAGCCAGCCCTGAACTTTAACAGATAAATTTACATTAAGTATAATAAACTGTACCCACTCAAAAAAAAAGACATTAGCATCTATGAGGACAGCACAGAAGTGGAGGGAGGAGTGGGTAAAGTATCTAGCTATCACAGGAAAGTGATGCCTACAACATTGTGAGTTCAATCCTGACGGGATTCAAAGTTGACTTAGCCTTCCATCTTTCCCAAGTTGATAAAATGAGTAGCTATCCTGTTGGGGGGCAAAATGCTAATTGCCTGTAAACCAAGCAGAGAATGCACTATGCGCTATGGGGTGGTATATACAGTAAGTGTAACTACGGAGAAGCTCCTAAATACATGTCTGAGGCAGGCGTTCTCGATATACAGGTGAAACTCGGAAAATTTGAACATCGTGCAAATGTTCATTCATTTCACTTAAAAGGTGAAACAACTATATGAGATAGACTCACTACATGCAAAGTGAGAGATGTCATGCCTTAATTCATTATAGTTGTGATGATCATGGTGTACAGCGTACATGAGATAATGTGATGATTATGGGGTACATGAGATTGGGGGGTTGGGGTTTTCATAAGCTGTAAGCCATAAGCATCAATATTATAACAAAGTAAGGCTTGAACTATCTCGCTTTGCATGTAATGAGTCTATCTCATATATTTGTTTCACCTTTTAAGTTGCATTACTGGACTGGATGAACATTTGCACAATATTCTAATTTTCCGCGTTTCACCTGTACATGTCTGAGGAGGGTGTTCTTCTCGATATATATCCCAGCCTCTGTGAGCCAGGGTCTGTGGGCAGGGAAGAGTGATGGGGGCGAGAGGAGAGCAGAAAAAGATGCCAACCCCTGCCTTCTGCCTCTTATCAGGAGACACGTGTCAACATAGTGGCAGAAAGTAATCCGTTGTGGGAAAGGGGCAAAGCAAAATAGACAGTACAGTAGGCGTAAAAGCCAGAGCAGCCGGACTGCACAGGAGAGAGAAGTTTGTGCTCAATTGTATGGAGGAGGAGGGAGGAAACGTAGCTGCAGAAAGGGGGGGGGGGTAGAGAAGGAACAGACGAAACCGGTATAAATACTCAGGTATTATTCCCCCCCCCCTTGCAAACACTCACTTTTTACGTTGCGGTTGCGGCGGGTGCTTATCTTTCTTGCCGGCTGCCGCAGGGTGTTTGGCACGGCGCCTCCGGGCCTGCAGAGCCAGCACTGTTTTGTTGGGGGGGGGGGAGTGGGGGGGGAGAAAAAGAAGGGGGGGAGAGAGAAAGAGGTCACTCGAGCAAGGTTGTAGCCGGTGCCCAACCGCCTCACGGTCCGTGAGGAAGAGGGAGCCTCTCCCTCACCCAGTCACCCACCCCGTCCCATCCCATTAGGGGAAACTGGAGAGAGCTCGCCCGCCTCTCCTCTGAGGAGAAATCCACCTCCCTCCCTCCCCCCCCCCCCCCAGCACACCAACAGTACCTTTCCGGGCGCTCATGGCTCCGGCGGGGCCCCCCTCCCGGTCCAGAGAGCCACACCGAGCCCTCCGCCCCTCCCCCTCCGGCTCCGCCGACTTTCACGAGCCAAGCGAGGAGGGAAAACCACAGTCGACCCGTTAGCAGCGGCACATGCGCAGTTCGTGCCAGCCCGGCTTATGGCGGTGTGTGCAGGAACAAGGGGGGGGGGGTTGGAGAGGTGGTGGCGGTCACTAGGCAACCGGAAGGAGGCCAAGAAGGGAAGATGGCAGGTGGCCTCCGAAAGGGTTCTGGCTTTAGTCCTTGGTCGAAGGCGCCGCTGGGGTTTCGTTCCCAGTGTTTATTTTATTTTATTTATTAAATTTCATCTGGATTATTTCCCCCTCTCTGGGCGGTGCTCAGTAATTAAAGACAGACATGTACACAAAAATCACACTCGATGGCGTCAAGGGTGGCATCGCACAATTATTGAAATTCTGTAATACCTCATACAAAGTCCGCTTCATACAACATCGGATTCATACAACATCGCCTAATTCCTGGGGAAAGGTTGCCTCATACAAAGTCGCTGCGACTTTGTATGAAGCATTGGGGTTTTTTCCCAGGTTGCATTGTGCCTGGGCAGGATAAAAGGCAGGACGCATGTGTGCATTGCTCTTGTGGGTTTTGCACGAGGTGAAGAGTATTTAGGAGTGGTTTTGAGCACGATTTTGGATTTTTTAAATTTTTTCATCAGAATTTTTAGAAGCATTCCTGGGTTTTTTGCAGCATTCTTCCGGTTCTTGGACAATTAGGGTTGTTTGACATGTTTTTGTAATGTATTTAGCCTTTAGACAATGATTTCTTAAAGTTCTGTCAGTTTCCTTGACTTTGCCCTGAAGTCTGTGCTGTTACAGTACAATGTATCTCTATGGAAACGACGTTGTACGAGGTATCGCAGCAAGGATTTGGACGTTGTATGAGGCATCGCAGCTAGGATTTTGCATGCCTCATACAAAATCCAAATCCGTATAAAGTCCAAACTTGTGGAACCAGGTTTGGACGTTGTATGAGGTACCACTGTTTTTGAAGTGACAGTTGTGTTAGTCTGTGCAAGCATATCAGAGAGTACACAAAACAAAAAACGTTGTGGCAACTTAAAGATTAACTCCTGTATTTTAATGTTAGCTTTCATGGATCTGACTTCGTCAGACATAACAGTGAAACTTCATTGCATTAATTTATCAGGTACTTATGTTGGCTAGCATAACAGACAAGTTTGCAAATCAGTGTGGCTATTTACAACAGATGTGTAATGCCACTATTTTTATTTTGCATCCTTCTACTAACCATTTACAACTCAACAGAACCAAACTTCATGACAATAAATCTGAACCCGTCAGGGATCTTCTGTTATTAGTGGTTGCAAATAGCCACACTGATTTGCAAACTTATCTATTATGCTAGCCAACCATTCTGTGCCTCTGTACCTGATGCGTATAAATTGATGCCATGGAGTCTCACTCTTATGTCAGACGAAGTGGACTTGATTTACAAAAGCTAAAGTTAAAATGCAGCAGTTAGTCTTTAAGGTGCCACAGCATTTTTGACATTTTGTTTTGTTTACTCTCTGATATAGTCCAATTATACACTTATTCATTGGCTATAGGGAGAATGTTCTTCAAAGCCTCTTTAAAGAGTATAGTTTTAATATTTTTCTTAAAGACATCCAATAATGGGGCCTGGTGTAACTCCACTGGTAGAGCATTGAGTAGTGTGGGTGCCATCACCAAGAAGATTCTATTCCTCATTGCCACCTTCCTTGCTTCTTCTTCTACGTAGCTTTTGACTGGGAGGCCACATGCAGCAGTTCGGTCTCATCCTATTCGAATGTGTAGACTAATTAACCGTGACTATGTCACATTGTCTGGAGTGCACCACGTGGAGGCTAGTCTACTTTTGCACTTTAAAATCTTGGACATTTACCTCCATCAGAATAGCCTCAGACCAAACACTCAGACAACTACTGTGTCAACTTTTCATTTGAGGAACAGAAACGCAGGGTATAAACCAGCTGTATCATTCAGAGGAGAAAATCTGCAATTTTGTAGTAACCCCAAGTACCTGAGTCTCCTTAGATAGGTCTTTGACCTATAAGAGCCACTTCTTCAATGTGGCAGCAAAGATTAAAGCCAGAAATAACATCTTATACAAGCTAGCAGGCACTTCTTGGGGTGCCAGCCCTCAAGTTCTTAGTTCCACTGCCCTAGCATCATATTCTGTCACTGAATATTGTTATTCATCTTAGCTTAATAGTGCACACACAGGACTGATAGACATACAGCTGAATCAGGCAATGCATATCATCACAGGCTGTATTCAGCCAACAAGCATCCACTGGTTCCCTATCTTGCACCATATTCCACCTTCACCACTAAGAAGAGCACTGGCATTATTAAACCTATGGAAAAAAATGTTAAACAATCCTCTCCTCCCAATCCATGCCAATATAACTGCCTCCTCAGCCCAACAATTAAAATCTAGACACCCTGCTTGGCGCACTGCAATCAACCTATAGAATAACCATTTTAATATCTCAGATGCCTGGATGGTACTCTGGCAACATCTATCTCTGATTCCCCATTATCACATAATCAAGAATGCCTGTGAATGGCCAGCCAGAGTTCCTCTTCCCAGATGGCATTGGAGGATGCTGAACAGAGTGAGGACTGGCTGTGGTAGATGCAAAGACACTCTGTTCACACGGAGATGGAAGTCCTCTCCCCAATGTGACTGTAGAAGAAGACCAAACCATGGACCACATTATATTTAGGTGTCCTTTACGCACATTTGGATGCACATTGGAGAACTTGCATAGTGCCACAGATGAAACCCTTCAATGGCTTTCAACCCTGAACTTGGAACTCTACCTAGGAACTTGAGATGGACAATTTGTGCTTACTGTATATATCACGGGTGCCCAAGCTTTTTAGGCCACAGGCCGGTCATGTGGTTTCTTCCATCGGAAGCGGACATAAAATGTGCATGTACATTTTACATGCTCCTTAGAAGGACAAATAACAGATGAAGCTGAAGTATTTTGGACATCAAATGAGAAGAGAGGATTCACTTGAGAAGGCCTTGATGCTGGGGAAGGTGGAGGGCAAAAGAAGAAGGGGATGGCCAAAGATGAGATGGCTAGATGATATTGTACGGGGCACGGGGTTGTGCGGACTAAGGAGGATGGTGGAGGACAGGGGTGCCTGGAGAGCAATGGTCCATGGGGTCGCAAAGAGTCGGAATCGACTGTGTGACTGAACAACAACAACAACACATGCACAGAACGCTGCTGGATTCAACCCCCGACGCCAATTAATCTGGCCCACGCCGCCATTGCTGCTCCCAGAAGTGGAAGTAAAATGTGTCTGTGCATGTGCAGAACACTGCCTGAAGGCACCTTTTACTTCCGTTTCTGGAAGTATTGAGGGTGGTGCGAGCCAGATGAATTGGCATCAGGAGCCAGATCTGGCCCACAGGCCATAGTTTGGGCACCCCGGTATATATCAACATTAACGTAGACAACTGAAGTTGCTATCCTCAGTGTCAGCACCTGGAGTGACACCAATAGGGATGAACAGGTGATACAGGTATAAGTTCTATAGGAGAGACACTTCGACAGATAAGAAGATCCCAAATCATGAAGGGCTTTGAATGTTAAAGCCAGCACTTTGTGTCTGATACAGAAAGGGACAGGCAACCAGTGCAAGCCTGCCAGGACTGGAGAAACAATTTTTGGCTTCTGTAGTGTGCTCTTTACAAGGAAAAAAGGCTTTACCTCCATTGTGTTGCAAAAGTTAATTGTGCAAAAGGATTGTGTTGCAAAAGTTAACTATTATAAGCAGCATAATCTTTGGAGAATCTCAGTTTATTCTGATCTAATGTAGCTATAATTATGCTTTTTAAGCATACAAAACTTATCCATGCTCTTTTGACCCATTTGGGAATTTAAAGAGTGATGCAGCAGATAGGGAGTGTAAGCAGGGAGTGACACCATATTGGAAAGGAAAGGTTTTATATTCCCTGCAGCTGGGGTGTGCTCTGAAACCGCTTAAGTTTGCAGGTGCCTTCAGATGATGCAGAGGAAGTTTCTGCTTTACCAGTTTTGAACTACGATTAATTGCCAATCTAGTTAGTTTATTTATGTAAACTGGAAGAGGGAGGATGAGGACTAGGGGCTAGTCTTGCCTGTTTCAGATGGTTAATGGTTGGGACTATCCTTGAATAAAAAGTTGTAAAAGGGGCTGCCATATTTTCTATGATCTTATAAGTGAATGATTCAGTCCCTGGCATCTACAGAGTGGCTTTGTCCTCAGATTTTAACATCTCCAAGAACCACAAAATTTGGGAATTATCTCCATTGAGAACTTTAAACACACACCAAAGTAAACACAAGGTGTGGCCTTCCAGGTGTTTTTCTATTGCAGCCCCATCAGCCCTAACCCCTAGACAACATAGCTAGGGGTGAGGGATTATCAGAGTTGCAGTCCTGCAATATCCAGAATCTGTAGTTGCTCATGCCTAAAGTAGATAATCTGAGGCTAGATAGCCTGATTTATCAATGCCACTTGTGACAGCATAAACTAGGTGTTCACAACCTTCAGCACCATTTCATGTGGTCCACCACCACTGCCACCACTACCAGAAGTAGAAGTGGACACATTTATGACAGCCGTAAATGTGCCCATGGCTGTCGTAAACATGCCATAAATGCGCTCACGGCTATTGTAAATGCATTTACAACAGCCGCAGACCCATTTTACAGCAACGTTTACGGCAGAGAGAACCACTAATCTGGCCAGCTCAGCTCTCTGAGGGGGCATGGTCTGGCCCACAGCATGAAAATGTTGAGAACCCCTGGTATAAACCATGGGACACAGGACAATCACCTGAACTATTCATGTTGAAGTGTTCAGTTATGATGAGCAGTTGGTGTAGAATAGTTACATACTTCTGCAAGACCTGATGTAAGGAAGTGACTGCAACATGTAATCAATCACATTTATTATGCCTATGTAGACAGACACAAATATCTTGCCCTGAGGGAGGGAGGACTCAAACTATTTTAGAGGCTGAGGCAGAGAAAAGAACTAGTGATGAACAGTGATGAAACTATTATAAAAACTAAACCTATCTGTTTTTTATTGCTCTTTAATTAAAAGTCTGAACTAAGGTCCCAGCCTTAGTTACCACCTAACTGAGGGTCAAATACAATGATAGGACTGAATACCCTACCCTCTGGGCCAGAAACCCACAACAAGATAGGATTAGATATTCTATAGGTTTCTCTCATTCCCCAGCTCTGTTAAAATCTAGCTGTTCACTGAAACAGCTGGTAACTTGTCTGGGTTTTAACACTTTAGTTTGTTGCCTTTGTCCTAATTTATTTTAATTATTAAGTTATTTTAATCTTAACCTATAAAACCAAGCGTTAACCGTTGGAACTTGGCATAGGTTCCTAAGCCAGGTCCTACTAGCCCGCACCTACCATTCATGCACACGCCCGAACTGGGTCCGCAGGTCAACGAAGGTTTGAGAAAAGCGCCAGTGGGGCAAGAGCCCCACAAACGCGAAAAAGGGAAACAACTTCATTTCCCAACGTTCCTTGCGCCGTGCCAGAGACAATCAGGCTGAAAAGTGTGAGCATAAGTAATGTTCGGAAATGCGCCACGGCCAATCAAAAGAAAACCGCAGGGGAAAAATGACGCACAAGCCGAAAACGCAAACGCCAAACTACAAGCCCCAGCATCCTGCGCGCCATGAGCGCACAGAACACTGAGGAAGCTGGCAAGTGAAAAAATAAAAAACACACCGGGAGCACAAGTTCGCAGCAACCAGACACAGCGCCTCACAGAAAAAAAAGCTACAAAAACAGGGGGAGGGGGGGAAATGCACTGCCCCCCCCCCAAAGGTGAACCCATTCCCAGGTAAGCAAAGCCATCGGACGGCGCTCCGCCTGCTGACTTTACTTACCGCAAAAGGGTTTCACTTTCAGCAGAGAGGGGATTCCCCTCCCTACACACACACACACACACACACACACACACACACACACACACACATGCACACACACACACCATATTAAAGAGAAGAAAACAAGCAGTTTCTTCTCTTTAAAAACAGAAAGTTTGGGAGGGGGTGGAATCAATCAGCTCTCCAGGGCCCCATTAGTCTGGAAGGTTTGGGGGGACAAAAGGGGTCTGTCCCACCAAACCTTCTAGACCCAGAAGACCAGGGAGAGTTGATCGATTCCACACACCCCCAAACACACCGTTTTTAAAGAGAAGAAACCATGCGGTTTCTTCTCTTTAAAAACGGAGTTTTTTGGGGGGAATTCCCCCTCTCCGATGGCTCTCCTGTGTCCGGAAGGGTTGGGGAGACAGACCCCTTTTCTCCCCCAACCCTCCCAACCCCAGGGGAGCCAGGGGAGAGGGGAATCGCAACCCCCCACCCACTGATATTAAAGGGGAAACCCCGATCTACTTTCATGACCACACAATCAAAGCACCATAAATACCCCCCCAACGCCGCCTGAAGCAGCGCTGGGATTTCTGTGGCCCAGACAGTGAGCCTGGCCCACGGAAAGGAACACCGCCCCAAAGCCACAACATAAAAACAAACTTTTAAAAATAAATCAATACATAAATACTTAAATAAATAAATAAAAACACAAAAACAACAATCAAAACCATCCAAAAATACACAAATCCAAACAAAAATAACACCAAAAAACAATAAAAAGTAAACAAAAAATTAAGAAACACAAACAGCACCCAGCCAAACAACACAAATTGAAAAACAAAAACCAGCACACACACACACACACACACACACACACACACACACACACACACACACACACACACATATATATATATATATATATATATATATATATATATATATATATATATATATATATATATATATATATATATATATATATATATATATATATATATATATATATATATATATATATATATATATATATATATATATATATATATATATATATATATATATATATATATATATTAACCTATAAATCCAAGGGTTCACCATTGGAACTGGCTATAGGTTGCTATGCGTCGCCCTACTGACCCGCACCCACCCTTCGTGCGCACGGCCGAATTGCCTACGCAGGTCAACGAAGGATTTAAAAATCCAGCACGGGGGCCTCAGCCCCACAAACGGCAATAAAGGGAAAGAACTTCACTTCCTAATCACGCTGAGAAGCTCTCGCACGGTGCAGCGTTCCGACACGCGCCGCAGCCAATCAAAAGAAACGCATTTAAAAAAACCCAGCAAAAACACAAAGCACCAACCCATAACTACAAGCCCCAGCGTCCTGCGCGCCCACGCAGAACGCTGAGGAAAACGGCGCCCGGAAAGTTAAAAAGAAAAACAGCTCACAGGCAAGCAAACAGCAGCCGGCTTTCTTTTACTCTCCCGCGGTGCCTGAAGCTCCCGAATGGAGTTTCCCCTTTAACATCAGTGGGAGGGGGTGGTGATCCCCCTCTCCGCTGCCTACCCTACTGTTGGGAGGTTTGTGGGGATAAAAGGACTATATTGCCCCAACCCATCTGGAAACAAAACATGAGGCAGAGAGGATCGATCCCCCACCACCCCTCCTTAAAAAAACTCCGTCTTTTCTTCTCTTTAAAACCGGAGTTGTTTTAAGGAGGGGGGGTGGGGGATCGATCCTTCAACAATAAACAAAGGCAGCATGACCATAACAGGGAAAAAAGATAACCCAGTCCCCCAACCCGCAAATGCACCACAACCAGCGCCCAGGAACAGTCTCCGAGAACATATTCGAACCCCCCCTCTGCAAAAGCAAAGCCAAAAGCACCCCGTCCTGCGCGCCATTAGCCCACAAAACGCAGGTGCAGCCGGCGCGAAAAGAAAGAAAAAACAATTTAAAAACAGGCCACCGCACATGATCATCTTCCCCACAAAAAAGGCAGCATTGCCTCCAAGGGAGGGAAGGAACAAACCAACCGCACGCCACCCGTGCCCGTCTTCCCCATTACTGTCGCCGATATCCAGGCTTCAACAATAAACAAAGGCAGCATGACCATAACAGGGAAAAAGGATAACCCAGCCCCCCAACCCGCAAATGCTCCACAACCAGCGCCCAGGAACAGTCTCCGAGAACATATTCAACCCCCCCCCTCCGCAAAAGCAAAGCCAAAAGCACCCCGTCCTAGCCACCGTTAACTTATTTAGACAGCCCCCCCACCCCATTTTGAAATCAGCAAGCACCCCGTCCTAGATATAAGCCACTATAGCTAACTAAATAAAAATACAAAGTTGAACGGACTTACCCAAACACACCAGCAGCATCAAGCAGACACCATTCAAAATATTGCAAGGTTGCGAAAGCCAATACAAAGGGGCGCAAAATCCCATCCCAAACAACGCGAGAAACAAATCAGAAGAAAAAAAAGAAAAACGAAGGAGGAGCATTCATTAACGTCTCAGCAAGGAGCCAAAGCACAAAGGAGAAAAAGTACTGAAAAGTACGGTAGAGGGACTGCATTGCAAAACCAGATCGCAGGAGTACGGTACAGGGACTGCATTGCAAAACAAGATCGCAAGAGAAAGGAACAGGGACTGCATTGCAAAACCGGATCGCAGAAAATTAAAACTAGGGAGAGGAGAAAATAATGCAGCAAACTACAATAATGCAAGGCAAGGATACTTTGATAAACAAAATTGAAACTGACAAACTAATGGGGGATGGAGATTCCAAACATGATAATAATAAGGGGCCCATTAAAGCAACAGAAATAACTGATAATGAAAAAGGACAAGGGCAAGAAACAATTTCACCATTACAAGAACAAAATAAACATGGACAAAGATTAGAAAAAAACGTACAGGAAAAGATAGATATTGAAATAACATGTGCGACAACCAAAGAAGATAATTGATGGGGAATCAAACACAGAAACAAAAAGAGAGGAAAACGAACCAACAATTCCAGAAAACACAAAACAAAGTGAAATAGAGATATCAGCACAAGCAAACCAAATGCAAGTAGTGAGAAGAAAGGAAAAGCCACCCCAACAGAAATCACAAATACAGGCCATTACAAACAAAACTGATTCACCCAGATATCAATGGACATGGACACCCCGAACAAATCAGAATCGACAGGATGAATTGCCATGGAAAACTAAAACAATTACCACAAGGGGCACAAAACCAACATATCAACAACCAAGAAACCAGGCAATTGACATTAGACAGCAAAAAGACAAAGCATCCCAAACAGAAGTGAAATTGAACATAGACAAATCCACACAAACAGATTCAGACAACAAAATGAGAACAATCCAGGAAAATGAACAATTGCAGAACATAATAGATAAAATTAACCAGAAAAACGGACAGGACAATGCAACTACAACTAACAAGGGAAAATATAAACACGCAAAGGACACCTATGGACAATACAGCAACCCAACAACTCTCACAGTAGACGAATTAATAGCCATTCAACTACAGTGGCTCATGAGTCCAAACAACCACAACAGAATTGAAACACCATTAGAATTACTAGACAACTTCGTCAACATGAGCAAATATCCTTTCAGAACACCAAGAGGTAAGAAAATATGTTTTTACAAATTTACACATAAATGAATTGACAATGAATCATAAACATAAAAAGAAAAACTTAACCAATCTTTCCACAGTTCACCCACAAAATGAAAAATAAATAAATGCCCAAGGAGAACGGACAACACAAGATGAATGAAGGTAAACCAAACAATCTAACACAATGAATATGCATTTAAACTTTCACCACAAAATTACAAATTTCAAAAACAAAACCAAAATAAAAAAAATGACAAAAAGCATACACTAACACTACATTTCCTTATATTGCAGATATGGAAAAAAACAACGGATGGGACAAACAACACAAAACACAGTATATATATATACTAGCAAGGGTTGCCCGGCGTTGCCGGGCTTTGTAAATATGTTTTGCATAGTTATGGGGTTTATTTTCCTTAGTGGAACACTTGTCGTTTGGTTGTTATGGTTTTTTTTGTTTTTTCTTTTCATTTAAAAATTAATAGTGACTCTTTTTTTTTGAAAAAACATTATTATTTTTTTAACAAATAGTTATAAAATGTAACTTTGCTCCTTTTACTATGTCCTATCAAAAACTGGTTTTATTTACAAAGGATAAATGTTTAACTTTAATTTTTGTTTGCATATTGCTGTGTTTTGTGTTGTTTGTCCCATCCGTTGTTTTTTTCCATATCTGCAATATAAGGAAATGTAGTGTTAGTGTATGCTTTTTGTCATTTTTTTATTTTGGTTTTGTTTTTGAAATTTGTATATATATATATATATATATATATATATATATATATATATATATATATATATATATATATATATATATATATATATATATATATATATATATATATATATATATATATATATATATATATATATATATATATATATATATATATATATATATATGTAAAAAGAAAACAAGCCAACTCACCCCCACATCCTCCCTCCACAACGACCGGAAAAGAAATGAGGAAAGAAAGAGACTACTAACCCGAAGAAGCGCCACCCAGAGGCCAGTAGAGAAAAAACAGTCAAAAGCATAACATTACATCACACATTCACACAAATCACAAATAAATCTCACAATAAACACATCTAAACACAGTTTAAAAACATTAAATGTAAAAAAAACATGTACTTTCACATTTTTTAAATTATTACCTAAGGTACAACTATTTTAAAAAAACCCACAAACTAAAACATTATTCGGTTAAAAAAAACAATTTGAAAAAATTATATCATCCCTTTCTCTTTTTTTAATCCACAAAAAAAACCAAAAAAGATGAACACATTTTATAACAGCCCACAAAAAAACTGGACAAATAAACATTTTTAAAAATTCAATTATAGACAAACCCAGGGGTGGGCAAACTTTTGGACTCGAGGGCCACAATGTGTTCTTAAACTGGACCGGAGGGCCAGAACAAAAGTATGGATGGAGTGTTTGTGTGAACTAATATAAAGAGAACCCTCCACTCTCTCGGATCTGCGGGCCGGATAGAACAGCCGAACGGGTCAGATCCGGCCCGTGGGCCGTAGTTTGCCCACGGCTGGACTAACCTCTACTTTACAAACATTATCAAAAAAAACCTTCTAACACCATTTAAAACAGCCCGGCAACGCCGGGCAACCTCTGCTAGTATGTTTTAAATATTAAAATATTTCCCTTAACTTCTTTTTTTTTTTCAAAAATTTATTTCTCGATACACGTCCAATAATTAAAAAAACAAGAGATAACAAACAGAACAATATAAGAAAATAAAAGACAAAATACACAGTAATATAAATAAGCAAAGAAAGAGAGAACAGGAAAAAAAAAGAAACAGAACAAAATATCACCACGTGCTATATACAATGCTACGGAGACAGAATTTCCCCCTTTATCTATTATCATCTCAAAAATGCAATGTAATCTGGCACCGGCAGTTGCCCATGACCATTAATCAAGGCATAATCTATCAAACATTTCCAAATTTCCTGAAATTTGCTTTCTTTAATTAACCCTTTTCTTAAATTTAACTCCCAGGTGAGCTTATCATTCAGCGCAGTATTCCACAACTCCTTATACCAATCCTCTATTTTTGGGGTAACATCACATTTCCAATATCGCGCTATACACTGTCTAGCACTGGATAACATAATTGCTAATAATTCCCTTTTTTGTTGCTCTACCACCTCCACATCTGTTAACAAAATTAAAATTACATCCAATTTCATTCTTACATCTAGAATTCTCCCAATTTCGTGTTCCACCTTCAACCAGAATGAGTTCGTCTCTTTACACCCCCACCACATATGCTCATATGTTCCAATTTCCCCCTTACACCTCCAACAAAATTTCGACTTTGTATTGTCAATTTGGTGTAGTCGTACCGGAGTCAAGTACCACTTCCACAATAATTTATAATTGTGCTCTTTTATTCTTACAGACAAAGACCTCATTATTCTCCTTTTCCATTTAGCATTCCACTGCTCGTCTGTAATTATGATATTCAAATCTAGCTCCCATGTTTCTTTTAAAGCTTTCTGATGCTGATCTGAGTCATCTAAAACCTTATATATTTTGCTTACTAACCCCTTAACTTTTACCTGCCCACTTTTTAGACTAAGTACCAACTCTTCAAATTTCGTCCGCTCCCTATCCAAGCTCATTTCATCTAAATATCTTTTATTCCAACTGTCAATAGACATCAATTGAAGCCAATTCAATTTAAGTTGTCTACCTATATCTAACTTTCTTTCCTTGTCTCTACATGCTGTTATCCAATCCTTTAATAGAGTTATATTATTCTTATTCAATACTTCTTCTACGCTCTTATCCATTCTCAGTGGGAATGATTTCATATCACTCAGGCCTAATATTGGGGACAACCCTGGTGCCAATTTATTTTTCAGTAATGTCCAAATTTTTAAAAGAGCTTTTAACAATTTATTTGTAGCATTAATTTTTGCTTTCCCTTTGCCCAAAAACATTAATATTTCTTCACCCAGTTTCTCTCGCAATTCAATTTTTCCCCAAATCGATTCTTCTTTCACTAAAATTTTACAAATATTCTTCAGTTGAAATGCCCAATAATAATTTTTAATATTTGGAATTCCTAACCCGCCCTTTTTTTGTGATGAATACCATAAAAACTTTGGTATCCTGGCCCTTTTTCCACCGTTACAAAAATTATTTAATATAGTTTGAAAAACCTTTAATTCCTTCTCTTTCATATATATTTGCAGGGTATCAAATAAGAAATTTAATTTGGGTAAAAGCTTCATTTTACATAGCGAAACGCGTCCAAACCACGACAAATTTAGCTTCTTATACCGTAAAATCATTTCTTTTAATTCTTTTTCCAATTTATCATAATTTAACCTTTTTAAATCATCATATTTATTTGAAATGTTTATCCCCAGGTATTTTATATTATCTCTAATTTGTATTTTAAATTTAGCTTTTAAACTTTCTTGTATGTCCAAATCCACATTAAAAAGAATTGCTTCTGACTTATCCCAGTTTACCTTAAGTCCCGTCACCCTTTGAAATTCCTCTAAATGCCCATATATCTTCCCTAGTGTATTCTGTGGATTTTTTATTGTTATTAGGGTGTCATCAGCATATTGGCTAATTTTTATACCTTCAATTCCAATTAATTCCTTATCTTCCCTTATTACATTAGCTAACAATTCCATGGCCATTATAAATAAAGATGCCGACAATGGATCTCCTTGCCTTGTGCCCGCTTCCAATTTAATCTCCCCTGTTAATTCCTCATTTAATTTAACCCTAGCCGAGCCTTGCTGATACAACTGCTCAATTACCCCACAAAATTTTTGTCCGAATCCATATTTCTTTATAATTTCCTTTATAGTTATCCATTGGATCGAGTCAAAAGCTTTGAATATATCCAGGGAGAAGAAACCCACATGCTCCTCTTGTTCCTGAGCAATAATTGTCAAGTCAACCATCCTTCTCGTCAAAGCCGACATATACCGATCTCTCATAAATCCCACTTGATCCTTATTAATGTATTTACCACTAAAATTATTCAATCTATTAGCTAAAATGGCCGTAAAAATTTTTGCGTCCTGATTCATCAGGGAAATCGGTCTATAGGATTCAATTTTTTCCAGATTTTTCCCTACCTTTGGAATTAAAATTATAATTGTACTATACCACGATTTAGGAACTCTCCCTCCCTCCAAAATATAATTAAAAATCCTTTCCATTTTTGGTAACAGCATCTCTTTAAAATCTTTATAAAACTCCACCGATAAACCATCCTCGCCTGGAGCCTTGCCTATCCTTAACCTTTTTATGACCTCCTTTATTTCCTTTTGTGTTATCTTTTCATCCATGTAACTCCTATGCTCCAAGCTTAAATTTATTCTTGACCACTTATCTAAATATCGCTCTAATTCATCCGTATTTACGTCCTTCCTCGAATACAATTCCTGATAAAAAGCCTTGACAATTTGAATTTTATCTACTAACTTATTACACCTTCTGCCATACTTATCTATCAAAACTGAAATTCCTCTTTTATCTTTCTTTTCTTCAGCGGCTCTAGCTAATAGCTTAGAATTTTTATTACTGTACTCGAAGTAATCTCTTTTCAAATAAATTAAATTCTTCTTTACCTTTTCAATATCTTTTTCAATAAATTCTCTTTTTAATTTTTGCATTTTATCGAATATGTCCCTATCTCCCGTTCTTGCATGAATATCCTGCAACTTCTTTATTTCGTCCTCTAACTCTTTTTCCTTTTCCTTATTTTGCCTATTATTAATACAAGAGAGCCTAATGCTTTCTCCCCTGAATATTGCCTTCATAGTATCCCATAATATTCCATCATTTACATCCTTTGTATCATTAATTTCCCAGCACTCTTCCCATCTTTTTATTATCGTTTCCTTACTCTTTTGATCTCTATATAACCTTGTATCATAGCTCCATGTACCCCTTTTCTGTTTGTCATCACTTAGTTTAAATTCTGTAATTATTTTAGCGTGATCAGATTCCTTAATCATACCAATTTCAATATTTTCAACCTTATCTATCATACTTTCTGAAGCCAAAACATAGTCAATTCGTGAATAAGAATTGTGCACGTGCGAAAAAAATGTATATCCCCGTTCTGAGCCTCTAATTTTCCTCCAAACATCCTGTAATCCCGTTATTTTTAACCACCTATCCATCACCCTATTAGTACATGTACGCTTAGCCACATTTGTAGTATCCAAACCTGATCTGATCAAATTAAAATCTCCAACCATTATTAACTTGGACACCCTTTCTGATTCTATACTTTGATACACCTTATCTAAAAATTCCTCCTGTTTTTCGTTTGGCGCGTATACATTAACAAAGGTTATATCCTCATTATTAATAAATCCCCTTGTTATAAGAAATCTCCCTTCTGGATCTACAACTGTCTTTACTTTTGTAAATCCTAACTTTTTTGATATTAATATGGCAACCCCTCTTGCCTTAGACGTACCCAATGCCTTCTCATAATATTCTATCCCCTTTATATACAATTTATTTACATCCTCACTTTTTTGATGCGTTTCTTGTAAGCATATCACATCTGGCCTATCTTTCCTAATTACCGCTTCCAAACGTTTCCTCTTAATAATACTGCCCGTGCCTTTCACATTCCATGATAACACCCTAATCGATTTCATAATTCTTTATTATTTTTCGCTTGCTACAATTCCATCTCCTACAAGCATGTGCTAATCCAACCCACAAAACATAAGCAAACAGCTGAACACAAAACATAAAACAATAAATCATCACCCTCCCCGCCATTTCGAAACGAAAAAGAAAAACACCCCTGCCAAACAAGGGGGGGAGGGGGGAGGGGAGACAACACTCACAAACCAAACCACCACTTCTCCTGCCTAATTACCCATTCTAAATACTATTTAATTTTTCATGCCACCATTTCCACATGAGGATTCTATCATCGCTTTATATTGTGCCTTACAGTTACTTCAATTGCAATTTTTACACTGTTATATCATTCCACAGTACCTAGTTCATCCTGGCTAGACAACGCAACCCTCATATCCTTCATCCGCTCTTCCTCTTCCCTGTGACGTCTGTAAATATTAAAATATTTCAAGGTAATGTTACTGATTATACCCTTCTCTACAACGTGTTGATACAAAGTTTGTTAGAAATGCACAGTTTTTCTCCAATGATGAAAGAAGCACAAGTCAGTGCGCTGCTTTTTCAGCACAGATCGCTGATTCATTCTCCTTATCTCAGTCTCCAATTCATGGAGTCACCCTAGAACAGATATTGATAAACAACTAATTATGGTGTGATAGCATTTATACAGCACATTTAAGGTGCTTAAAATGCAATGCTGTTCTTACAAAAATATGTAAGATAGGCCAGTTTTATTATCCATGCATTTGCAGATGGAGAGAAAGGAAGTTGAATCACTTGTGGCTTGTCCAAGACAAGGATGGGAAAACCTTTGGAGCTTCAAGTCTTTTACAATGCAACTCTTATAATCCCTCACTGCCGGCGATGCTAGGGGGACATATGGCAAATGAAGTCTAAAACATCAGGAACCCTGACATTTCCCCAGAGAGGTATACAGTCAGTTTATGCTAGAAGTCAGCTGCCATATCACACTTGTAGCAATTTTGATATACAATGGAACCTCAGTTAACATAATTAATACATTCTCTAGGACATTTCTTACAGCGAAAATTACTTTAACCAAATTTCCCATAGGAATGCATTGAATGCAATTTCCCATAGGAATGCATTTAAAACCAAAATACTTTAACCGAGTCATGGTTTTCCATAGGAATCCATTGAAAAAACAATTAATCCATCCCAAAAGCATTTTTTAAACCGATCAACTATTTTCTATGGATTTCCTTTTGTTATAAAATGTTTATGTTAACCGAGCCGTTTGTTAACCTAGGCAATGTAAGCACATTTACTTATCACAGGCCATGTAAGCACATTTCCTTATTTGGGATAAAATCCTTAATTGTCCAGTGATGTAGTGATTAAAACAGGACAAAGGAAAATGATACGTTCCATGTATATACACAGCCTCACTGCACTGTTGAATTAATTATCCAACTAATTAAAACCAATGCCAGACTTTAAGGCTTGGTTATCTCAAACCTACTAATACTGGAGCATGTCAATCAGAAAAACTTTTTGTGATACTGTACTGTACTTTTTAAGGGGCCAATGATTTGAGGGATGTGATACAGATAATATTAATTATTGTGTCCTAGATTTTCTCTAATGTTAAAATTGTGCTGTTTTAAATGGTGGTAACTTCTTAAACGTTATTAACCTAGTTTTTAGTTTATAGGTCAGGTTTTTTTCCCTTGAAATCCCCAAGTCTGCAAAGCAAAGGCATGATCTAAGACAAAATAAATCAGACTCATGTCATTGTAATTAAATATCATTAGATCCATCTTTGACTTGTTTCTGGCTTGAAGGCTTCAGCCTTTTATCAAATCAAATCAATCTTTATTACGGTCCAAGACCAACATAGTACAACAAAAAAGCAGAAGTTGAAATATTTAAGAGACAGAAGTTTAAATGAGGGTACTTAAAATATATTTTTAAAAGGAGCATTTCTTTTCAGAGTTTAAGAATATTAACATTAGTATTTAAGATTAATAGTGTTACAACTATTACTAAGCCTATGATGTAGCGCTAGTGGTTTGTTTAGCTGAAGGACCTGCCAGGATTGTTGTTCTGATCTTACACGCTGAGAAACAGAACCTGGCAGTGTTGTGGGTGAAGATGGGCCTTTCATCAGATAGCAGCCAGTGGGTATATGTGCTGTTTGTGGAGCAGCGGCTACTGGGAATACCAATGCTCTGACTATGCAAACTTTTGTCTCTACTCTTTATTATACTATCTAGGTTTCTCATTGCTTATCTCCAAGAAGTAAATGTCTCTTTATTTCGTGGCTGCAATGATCTTAGATCCCAGGAAAGTAAGGTCTGTTAAAACTTCCATTTCTTCCCCTTCTATTTGCCACGGAGTGATGGGGCCAGTTGCCATGATCTTGGTTTTTTTGATGTTGAGTTTCAGACCAGCTTTCTCACTCTCCTCATCATGACTTTTTGTTAAACAATAGCCCTAAAGTGCCCCTTTTCCACTTGCTCCCTAAAATACACAAGGTTCGATCCCCTGATGGCCTTACGCAAGGGAGACCTATAGTGGCTTCTGTAGGTTCTGCCCTCGAACCCGCATCACAATTTTCAAATCACCATATCAGCCCGTTTGTTCTTGCCACCCCCTCTTATATTAAAAACACTACTGAATTTATATCTCAAGTAGAAGGGGTTCAGGTCCCCTTGGAGGGTGGCTTCATTACCATGGATGTCCAGGCTTTGTACACGAACGTGCCCTTGGAGGAGATTAAAGCCCTTGTACACAAACACTTAGACACACGCACAGAGCTTCACCCACCCACGCACTTTTTGATGGAATTATTAGATTTAGTTTTGGATCACAATTTTTTTAGGTTTGGTAAAACCTTCTATTTACAAATAAAAGGCATGGCCATGGGTAGCTCAATAGCGCCAAGTTTGGCAAACTTATATATTATTTCTTTTGAAGAAGATTTCATTTTTAATTCCGATATTAATCCTTTTTTTCCCCACATTATTTTTATAGACGATATATTGATGACCTTTATTTTATTGTTGATGATTTATCAGTAGCACCTTTGTTTGTGTCCTGGGTTAACGGGCTTAATGACAATTTAAAATTCACTCACAACATCTCAAAAACCTCCATTCCATTCTTGGATGTAGAAACTTACGTTTCTACTCAGCGTAAAGTCCTAGTCAGACTCTACAGGAAAACAACAGATAGGAACGCATACTTAAACTTCGAATCTTTCCATCCACATCATTTAAAACATAACCTCCGATATGGACTTTTCCTCAGAGCTAAACGTAATTCCTCTATTGAAAGTGATTTTGTCTCAGCCGCCTCTACCATCTGCTCTTTTTTACGGGATAAAGGGTATCCTGACCAAGTAATTAATCATAATTTGAATAAGGCGAGATTAGTTCCCAGGGAGCAGTTATTTCAGCAAAATGTGCCTAAATCGATTGAGAAAATCTTTTGCTCTTTTCAGTACTCACCCTTGGTGAGTAAAGTACAATCCATTATTAAGAAGCACTGGCACATCGTGAGCCACTTACCTGGTTGCGCTGCTTACCCTCTGATAGGGCTTAGGAAATCCAGATCCATCAAACAGATTGTGAGTAGATCGGATCATGAATCTCGCATTCAATTAAGATGCCCGACCATTACAGGGCATTTCAGGTGTGGTAACTGCACCCATTGCTCTTTGGCGTGGCAAACCAAAATAGTCACCATCTCTAGTAGCGAGTTCACTTTGACTTTAAAACAATTTTTTAATTGTAAAAGTTCTGGGTGCGTCTACCTTCTCGTATGTGCATGCGGCTTAGGATATGTGGGGGTCACTTCCCACCAAATGAAAACTAGGGTGGGGGAACATAGATCGAAGATCCGCACTGGAAACATTTCTGCCCCTCTCGTTAGCCATTTTTTGGAGAAAAATCATAAAGATTATGATTTTAAGTTTGTGGTGTTGGAAAGCCATAAACAAGATTCATTTTCCCGCAAAGATATTGACATCATTTTAAGACAAAGGGAGTGTTTTTTCATACATCGCTTTAATACCCTATACCCCTCGGGCCTCAACATGGAAATTGATTACACATGTTTCTTATAATCTCTGTTCGGAGCTCAGCTGTGTGGTTCAGTATTCCTTTAAATACAAGCATAGCTCACCATTAGCTTAACGTCCATCGACACTGAATAAACTCATGATAGAGGTCTGGGACGCGCTATAATACATTAATGCTTCAAAATTTTACTATTTACTGGGATACACAGGTAACTGATGTATTAACTATTGTTTAAGCAACTTATTTTATGTCACAGCATGAGATGCATCCAAGACTATGTAAATAATGTACATATTGCACATTTTGTATATTATGTATATACGTTTTTGACAGAGACATTATCAATTTGTTTTGATTTAGATCCCTGAAGAAGGACTGAAAATTCCTATATTGGAAGGAATTAGGATCTGTTACCTTTAGTTGAATTATTGGATTAAACACTTATTATTCATCAACCAAAGCAAACGGTTTCCCTTCTTTGTTGTTGATTCTACGTTTGGTCCCCATCTGCTTGCTGCTTCTTCATTTTCCACCATTAGTGTAGTGTCATATGCATATCTCAAGTTGTTGATGTTTCTCCCAGCAATCTTAATTCCAGTTTGTGCTTCATCCAGTCCTGCATTATGTATGGTGTATTCTGCATACAAGTTAAATAAGCAGGGTGACAATATGCAGCTTTGCCGTACTCATTTTCTTATTCTAAACCAAACAGTATTTCCATATCCTGTCCTAACTGTTGTTTCTTGGCTTGCGTACAAATTCCTCAGAAGACAGATGAGATGATCTGGTATTCCCATCTCTTTTAGTATTTGCCACAGTTTATTGTGGTCAACTTTAGTGTATTTTCCGGGAGACATAGAAGGAGTCGCAGTAAGGACTAACACAGGTTTATTGGTTGATGATCAGAACGAACATGTGGTAATGGCGGAGATACCTCACATTATATACAGTGGTACAATACATTTGAATCTTGCTGCACGGTAGCTCATTGGCTGCTACCGGCGTGACGTCGTCCGGGTCACGCCCATCTTCGGTGGTGGATCGGTAGTAGTTTGTTGTCGCGGGGAGTTCCCACGGCTGCAGGTGATTTGAGGAATGAGAACCATGTGAGTTGAACACTCGCAGCTGCCCTCTATGGGCAGCTTGCTCGCGTTCCTTTAACAGCTGGGTTACATTGTGATTGTGGCCAGGTTACATTCATACATTTCTTAAAGCGACATTGTACATACATATGAAGCAACATTGTACATACACAACATCCCTCCCCCCTAGGATGGGACGAAGTCCCTCAACCATTGTGGCTTGCCGCATGTGCGCCTGGGGCGAGCGGCCGCTTGACTTAACACAGGGGAGCCTGGCTCTGCGGAGTCCTGTCCTGCAACGGAAAGGGGGGACTCGTTAGTGGCTCGGTGTGGGCTCTGCGATCCCCTTGTATTGGGGGACGGGAATGGAATGAACAGTTGGGAAGTGAACTCCTGCCTGCCGTTTGAGGAGCTAGGGGTCCCCCCCAGTACGAATCTCGGGACCGACGAAGAGACCCTCGTGCCCTCGCCCCCCCCCCCCCGCTGCCGGCCTGGGAGTTCTAGGGACTGTGGCGGGTGGACTCTCCCCTGTTGCCTGCCTTGGGGGTGTGGGTCTCCGGTGAGCTGGAGCTATGGTATATTCTAACACAAAAGGACTGGGGGGACTAGAGGTACCAGGGGCTGAACTGAAACCCCTCTTCTCACTAGGACGGGTGGGGGACCACTCCACTACACCCCCCTGGTACGGCAACTCATAATCATAATCATAATCATAATCATAATCATAATCAAGCTGATCCCTCTCTTTCAAAGTATCCTCCTCTGTGGTTGGGAACCCAGGATACGCATTTGTATCTGCGGGTTCCGCCGTGTCTCCCCCTTGGGTAATGCGGGTGGGGGAGGACTCTAACGCTGATTTCCCCTCACTGGTGACTCGCCTCCTGAGTTGGTCGGCGTGCCTTCTCCAGAGTAGACCCGAGCTGGTCTCGACCCTGTAGGATACAGGCCCCGTTTGTTCAATGATTGTCCCTGGAACCCACGCTGGCCCCGAAGCCGCGTAGTTCCTGCAGTGAACCGGGTCCCCTACCGAGAAACATTTGGAGCTTTCTCCCCCTATGTTTATATTTCTCCCTTCATCCTCCACCCTGGACGGATCCATCCGGTCAAAGAGCGTTACTGGACGCCTCCTCATGAGGAGTTCGGCTGGGGAAAATCCTGAAGCTAGGGGGGTTGTCCTATAGCAGATGAGGAACTGACACAGGTGGAGGTTTAACTCACCGGGACCCATGCGCCGCAGTGCGTCTTCCGTAGTGCGCACTTGGCGCTCTACCTGACCGTTTGTGGCGGGGTGAAAAGGGGCAGCGGTAATGTGCCTGATGGCGTTTCACTCAATGAACGTCTTGAACTCTGCAGACGTGAAGGTACTAGCATTGTCGCTAACAAGGACGTCTGGCAGGCCGAAACAGGCAAAAAGCTTGCGCAACTGTTTGATGGTTGCCGCAGAGGAGGTGCTGTTCATGGGGATTACCTCCAACCACTTGGAGTAGGAGTCGACTACCAGCAGAAACATGGAACCGCGGAAGGGGCCAGCGAAGTCAACATGAATCTGGGACCATGGCCCGCGGGCCGTATCCCATTCCCTATGGGGCAACCTGGACTCCTCGGGCCGAGAGCTCTGGCAGCTCTCACACGTGCCCACTAAACGCTCTATGTCCCCATCTATCTGGGGCCACCAAAAGAAACTCCTGGCCAGAGCCTTGGAGCGCACGATTCTGGGGTGACTGGTGTGCAGTAGTTTCAGCACCTTGGCCCTTAGCTTCTCTGGGATAACTACCCGCTGGCCCCAGAGTAAGCAGCCCCTTTATTTTATTTATTTTATTTATTTTATTGTCAAATTTCTATACCGCCCACTCAGCCAAAGCCGACTCCGGGCGGTTCACAACAATGGGTAAAAACATATAAAAACAAATAAAACAGATAAAACCAGCAATAAGAACCCACCCCTAAAAAGAGAGGTGAAAGCTCTACCCTGCACCTAAAAAATGGCCTGAACTTTTCATCGGGGGGAGTAGTGGGCCAGCCTTTCCTAACCCAGGAACTAACTTGGGCCAGCATCTTGTCGGCCGCCGTGGCCTTGGCGAGGTCGGCCGGGACAATGGGGGGTGAGTCGAGGGACTCGATCAGCAGGACTTGGTGGTCCTGCTCTACCTCGCAAGCGGGGTCCCCTAGACTAGGGAGGGGAGACCGGGACAGTGCGTCCGCATGGGAGATCTCCTTCCCTGGGCGGTGGACCAGCTCATACTGGTAGGCGTTTAGGAAAATGGCCCATCGCAACATTCTGGGGGATAGGATTTGTGGGGTGGGTTTACCGGTAGTGAAGATTCCCAGAAGTGGTTTGTGATCAGTCACTACCGTAAACTTGCGGCCGTATAGGAAATCGTGGAACTTCTTCGTTCCCGCGATTATGGCCAGGGCCTCCCTATCTGTTTGCGCGTAATTGCGCTCGGCTTTCAAGAGGGACCTTGAGTAGTACGCCACCGGGGCTTCCCTCCCGCTCTCCAACACGTGGCACAGGACCGCCCCCACCCCCACTGGGGACGCATCACAAACTAAGACCACTTTTTTGGGGTCGAAATGGGTCAGGACAGCGTCCGAGGACAGGAGTGACTTGAGCTCCTTGAACGCTCTCTCCTGCCTGTCCCCCCACCGCCAAACCGCGTCCTTTTTAAGCAGTGCATGCAGTGGCTCCGCGACCGATGCCTTCCGAGGCAGGAAGGTATGATAGAAATTTAGGACCCCTAGGAATGACTGTAGCTCCGGTTTCGCGGTGGGGCGAGGGGCGATTTTTACGGCCGCAACCTTTGACTCAGAGGGTTTGATCCCATCCGGGGTTACCTTAAAACCTAGAAACTCGACCTCCCTCGCAAAGAATACGCATTTGTCCCTCCTCAGTCGAAGACCTGCCCTCTCGAACACTGAAAGGACCCCATCTAGCCTCTTTGCTAACTCTAATCCGCTCCCCGCCGTTATCAACACGTCGTCGAAGTATGGGAGGACGCCTGGAAGCCCCTTTAAAAGGCGTTCCACGAGGGACTGGAAAATTCCGGGGGCCGAATTCATGCCAAACTGAAGGCACGTTACCTTAAACGCCCCCTTGTGCATCACTATCGTTTGCGCGGCGGCGGCAGCCGGGGTTACAGAGAGCTGCTGGTATGCCTGGGCCAGGTCTAACTTTGCAAAGCACTTCCCCCCATGTAACGTGGCCAGCAAGTGGCTGACCACGGGCACCGGATATGCATTTGGCCGAATGGCCTTGTTGATGGTACATTTATAGTCCGCACAAATCCTGACCTCCCCGTTCGCCTTAAGGGCTGTAACAATCGGCGTTTCCCACTCCGCCGAGTCAACTGGAACCAAAATCCCCTGCCCCACCAATTTGTCCAGTTCCGCCTCGATCTTGTCCTTGAGTGCGAAGGGCACTCTCCTTGGTTTGAGGCGAATGGGCCGGATTTCTGGGTCCAGCTCGAAGGAAACCGGGGGCCCCTTGTATTTCCCGAGCCCCTTCTTGAAAACGTCCGGGTGCGCGTTGCACACGTCCCGCATTGGGTCAGTCTCGATGGCGTTAATGCCGGACAGTTCAATTCCCACGGGAGCAAACCACTGCGTTCCCAAAAGGCAGCACCTCCCCCCCCTGAGGACCACTAAGGGCAGTTTCTCGGAGTAGTTCTTGAACTTCACCTTGAAGTTCCCCACCCCCAACACCGGGATCCCATTCCCCTGCACGCCCTGTAGGTGTGACCTCATGGCCCGGAGCTTGGGCAGCTTATCTGGGGGAATACGCATAAACTCCTTTTGGGACAGGATGGAATAAGATGACCCCGAGTCTATCTCCATCCTCACTGGGACCCCTTGCAACAGTACCTCTACGAAAAACCGCCGGTGCTCCAGGCCCACGCGGTTCACGCCTTCCTCACTGTAGCTGGCTGCGACCTTCCTGGTGCCGGCCGCCTTCCGTTGGTGCGTCTGGGGATGGCTGGAACTCCCCTTGTCCTCGACTCGCCCGCGCCTGCATACTCAGGCGATGTGCCCCTTTCGGCTGGAGTTGTGACACTCGGCCTTTCGAAACGGGCACCTCGTGCGGTCGTGGGACGCTCCACAACCGTCGCAACGGCGGTCCTGCCGTTCTCAGGTCTGCCGCTTCTCACCACGCTTCTTGATCCTCTGGACGTCGTCGTCCTCACTGGAGTAGGGGTCCGCTGTCGTGGACGACTCCTCGGACGACGTTAGTGTGCCAGCGGGCAGCTTGGGGGCCCGCCAGGCCGCCTTCGCTGGTGTCCGCCGAGCCGCCTATACTGATGACTTGGCCCTCTCGGACGCGGCCCCTCGGGACTTGAACAGTCTAACCCCGCTCCTGGCCTCCTCGGCTGCTTGGGCCTCCCGCAGTACCTCGTTGAACGTGAGGCGTTGGTCGCGGGTCATCAGCCTCCTCTGCAGCTCCTCGTCCCTCAAACCATACAACATGCGGACATGGAGGGCCTGGTCCAGGTCATCCTACTGGCAGTGGACCGCCGCAAGCCTGAGGGCCGCCGCGTAGGCGGACACGGACTCGCCCGGTCGCTGGTCTCGCCTGTGGAACGCGACCCGGGCTGGGAAGATCGAGACGGGCGGCTGGAAATGCTCGCCCAACCTCTCCAGGATACGGTCGATGGGCACCTCGTCTACCTTCCGGGGGGCCACCAGGGTCATCAGGATTCGCAGCGTGGCTGGCCCCACTTGGGCCAGGAAGTGGGAGCGCATCTTCGCGTCGTCGTCGACGCCCGCGGCTTCCATCGCGTGCCGAAATTGACACTCGTAGAGCTCCCATTGTTCGGGCTTGCTCACATCGAACTGGTACGTGTAATCAATGAAACAAAAGTAGACTTTTTCTGATATTACCCTGGTTTTTCCATGATCCATCGAGTGTTTGCAATTTGGTCTATAGTTCCCTTGCCTCTACGAAACCCAGCCTGTACTTCTGGAAGCTCTTGCTCCACATACTGCTGAAGCCTAGCTTGTAGGAGCTTGAGCATGACTTTGCTGGTATGAGATGAGCACGATTGTTTGGTACTTTGTGTCAGGGGGTTCCAGTGTAGTTTACGGGTTGCACACACCACCCAAATTCAGTGCTTCCCCGAACCCCCTTAGTCTCCAGTGTTTCGTGGCCCAGGCAGAGGTATTCCGCTGTCCGTGCATTTTACTGCCGGCACGGACGTCAGGCTTGATTAAGTTAATGTCTGATTGGGAAAAGGCTTGCCAGCTTTTTAGCCGGGATGGTGGTTGCAAATTAACATGGCAAAGTAAGAGTCCTGTTTATATGTTGCCAACTCCCCAAAACAAACCACGAAAAACACACAGAGAAAACCTGGCCCTGGGAAAATAGTGAGGCGTAAAAATGTAACTTTTACCTCAAAGATTGTCATGTCTGGCCCTTATAAGCAATAAGGAGAGGGAAGACGGCAAGGGTATAAGCACAGGGGAGGGAAGTAAACACCCTAAGAGCAGGAGTCAAATGAATAAAAATAGCAAAAATATTTATTAATATGAGTAGTCAAGTGCGGCACCCCGGTAAAATAGACTGAAAGGAGAAAACAATAGGGATAAGGATCATAATGTCATGGCACATAAACTAATCATAAGTCATATACATCCAATGAATCATACAATATCCCTAAAGTGAATCCCGAGTACTCATGGACAAGAGGATCTCAAATAATCAATGGAACCGCCGAAATTGTCCCATCAATCTAATATCGAACAGTCATAAGGTAATACAAGGTACAAGTCCGGTAAGTAACAAATATAAGTCCAATGTGGAAAGCCAGAAGATCCTGCCAAAAGGTCCAAGGGGGCTCCCGGATTTATTACTATTTTGGGATCTTCCCCCTTGGACCTTTTGGCAGGATCTTCTGGCTTTCCACATTGGACTTATATTTGTTACTTACCGGACTTGTGCCTTGTATTACCTTATGACTGTTCGATATTAGATTGATGGGACAATTTCGGCGGTTCCATTGATTATTTGAGATCCTCTTGTCCATGGGTACTCGGGATTCACTTTAGGGATATTGTATGATTCATTGGATGTATATGACTTATGATTAGTTTATGTGCCATGACATTATGATCCTTATCCCTATTGTTTTCTCCTTTCAGTCTATTTTACCGGGGTGCCGCATTTGACTACTCATATTAATAAATATTTTTGCTATTTTTATTCATTTGACTCCTGCTCTTAGGGTGTTTACTTCCCTCCCCTGTCCTTATAAGCAATAGTCAAGGCAACGATGAACAGAACAGCAACAGGCGTTTATTAAACAGTCTTTCAGATAAAGCTTACAAGGTGCTCCGGACACAAGATGGTTATATGAATCCCATGAAATCAGTCCCTTTGGAATCTGCCGTACAAGATTGGCAATGACTAAGCTACACTAGTAGTGATAGCATGTGGAGGAGACCCAGGCTTAGCACATGCTGGCTACCTGTGGAGAATGGATAGTATAGATCCGGCCTGGCTCCACCCTAGTTTTCTCATGGGGCTTATATAGTGTCTCCCCGGCAGTGGCTCCTTGATACAAAGTAGCGTCCCGTCAGACAAGCATAACCAACCAATCATAACACGATATATATATGTATTAACCAATGGGGAAAAGGATCCAAAACTGTAACCAATCACAGAACTCTGATTATCATAATGAGCGCACTCAGAGAGGGAGATTTTGCGCCACTTTTAGCTCCTAATTTGGATGGCAGGAAACTGCCATTTTCTCCTTGCAAGGTGCTGCCCACGCAACTTGCAAATGTGCCTTAATACACAACATTCCTCCCCCCTAAGTTCTTTTGTATGGATCCCCAATTAACTTTAAGATATTGAATCCTCGTCCGATGAACTAACTAACTTATGGTCACAAAGCCACTCTGCACTTTCTAAGCTTGTGTTCAGTGACCCATGTTCTTTACTGGTGCCCTGCGGCACGGACAAGGAACCTTGCATCAGTTGGTGTTTTGCGTGTGTGTGATCCAAGGCAAACCAATCCGTACCGGGGTGCTGCTCCTGGCCTTCGAAAGCTATGTTGCTTGCTGGTGACCCCAAGTGTGGTGCGTGCAATGAACCCTCTCGCTCTAATTCCCTGGCCCATTTCACCAAAAGCAATCCTGGACCTTTTGCTTTGGACCCGAGCTGCATACCTTCATTCTATTGAAATAGGCCTCAATCAAAGATATCTTCATTATGAAAGCTGTTTTTGAAACTGACAATAATTTCAGAAGCAACTTCTAACCCTGTATAAAGAGCAGTGGTAGGGAAGAAAGAAAGAAGCCCTATAAACATGTGTAAATGTCTTTCTCTTTGGATCATAACCATAGGATTCATTTAGTGACTAATCAGACAAGAAGCACAAAAGAGAGTTTCCTAAATGAAGCAGAATCCTCATTAGCATGCCAGTCCAACATCCTATTCTTCCAACATTCTCCATGTCCTTAATTTCCCATACCCATAGTATGTATAAGTGTAGAGAGCTTCTCTATGCACAAACAGTTTTGTTCCTTCTTCCCTCCCTTCTTAAATGGATAGCTGTAGTCTGCTGTCATTTTATTTTAACATACAGTAATTTGAAAATTTCCTTTGGTGCAAAGCTACATTTAGGATAATGACACTAATTGTATTTATGTTGGAACTGAGACAAAGATGTTGTTACACCAGTGAATGTCTGACTTTAGCTAACATATTTGTGCAAGCTTGAAAAGTTCTGCCATCTATCAGCATGGGGGAGGGAAATAGCACAGGCTATCAGTGGTGGAGATGTTACAAAAACTACAATAAAAAGGAAAGTACTACTGTACTTCTATGTCTTGTTGCTGAAAGATGTTGTTGGTTGAATCCATCAAGGTATCTCTTTAAGATGCATGACTTCTTCATTTTTAGTAGTTTCCAACCGCACAAATGACCCATCTAACAAACATACAAATTAGAGAGTTAGAGAGATACTTGGAGAGATAGAGAAAATAAAGATAAAACACCACTGATCTACTGGGACCCCAGACCAGATTTTTTCCTTAGCTGCAAAAAAAAAAAAGAGAGAGAGAGAGAGAGAGAGAGAGAGAACAGCACATGAGTTCAGGCTTAATTGGCATGTAATATTCAGTGGCATCAACTTATTCAAGTTGGATCAACTTATAGCAATCCTAATAAGGTTTTCAAGGTGAGATATTTACGGAGATCAGTTCCCCATTTTAAGAAAACTCTAAAATGGTTGCCATAAATCAGGATTGACTTGACCACACATTATTTATTTGTTTGTTTGTTTGTTATTGTCTGTTAAAGACCTAATTTTTACACTGTTGGCAGAAAGAACTGTTGATATCTTAGAACTGTTGCTAATAGTTTACACTCCTCTTAGAATCACAGGCACTCTATTCATCTGAAGAAATGTGCTTGGAAACAAATGTTTATGAAAAATAAAAGCTAGTAGGTCTTATAGATGCTACATGATTTCTGGTTTCTCTTTCGCATAAAACAGTTAATATTTGTATACACAAAGAGAAACCATAAATTAACACGCCTTTTCTGAAAGTACCAGAGCTTCAGATATGCCTTTATGTTGTAGAAGTAATAATTTAGAAGGCTTTAAAAGGAAACCTAAGAATAAGGGGGAAATCTAATGATATTGGCTAATAGGCTCAATAATAAGCAGGAAAAAACAGGTTCAAATCCTTACAAAGAAAAATTATAAATGAACTCATTCAGAGCCACTTAACTGGCAAGAAGAATCAGTTAGTTGCCTCTAGGCATTTAAAATGTTCTGTACTCCTACATCATTTTCCACACTGCATCCAATGTCAGCACATTACAAAACACAATGTTCTCTTGCTAATATTTCTAAATACACAAGAAATGATATGGCTCATTTGTTTCTGTCACATTGTTTATTTGGTGTAGCCGTACATCAATACGGTATTTCCTTCTTTGTAAGCTTGTATCCCTCAGCAATAAAAGCTATGGATCTGAAATCAATCAATAATTGCAATATAACTGACCCAATGATGGGCTAGACCCGGAGCAGACCGAGTTGGGGGGGTCTCCTTGCCATTACGCAGGCACCCCAGGGGAAGGACGAACCGGGGGTAGGAAGGGGGGAGGGAAGAAGCAAAGGAAGACTTGAATGCCAAAGTTTAAAAGAAAGCAATCGTCTTGCAAGAAACCTTGGCCTCACAAAACTGGAAGGCGCTAACAGTCTTGACTCAGTCTCTTTGCTGCATGCTAAATCCTTGGTTTAGATCATTGTTGGATGCATCCTTGCTGTCCTGAACCCTGCCTGCAGGAGAAAATGTGCGTGAAAGTTGATCAACTCCAGATAACCCAAGGAAAGGGTTGCTGCCAAGTTGAAGGCTTGAGATAACCAATAGCATACTTTTGTGTGGAAGGACAATAACTGAAGATTCATTTCATTTCTGCTGTTGGAAACAAGGCTCAAAATCTGTTGGTTGCCCAAATTCTGCATGATGTAATTGTCCTGCTAAGCCTTTTAGTAAGACTTCTTTCCAGTTGTCATCTTCATGCATGTGGACTTCTTTACCTGATACTTTTTAGCAGATCAGCAGAATGGACCATGGCCACAACAAATCCCCTGGAGAACCTTCAGGTGGGAGCCAACTACTCTGTCTGCTTGGAGTACCTGAAAGATCCCGTGATCATCGATTGCGGCCACAACTTCTGCCGGGTGTGCACCATTCGCTGGTGGGAGGACCTGAACCAGGACCTTCCCTGCCTCGTCTGCCATAAGTAGTGGTGGGCTCCAAAAAAATGTACTAACACACTAGGGGCATGGTATGGTGGGCGTGGCCAGGGGGAAAGCCCTTTGTTGCTCCTGAATTAGGACTACTTTATTTCAAAACATGGATGGGAGGGGCCAGCCAAAATTTCTGCTACCGGTTCTGGTGAACTGGTGCGAACCTGCTGATGCCCATCACTGGCTATAATGGTAGAGATAGCCAAGCAGCTGCAAATTACGAACAAGCTCAAGATATGGGACAAAAACTTGTGTGAGAAACACAACAAAGTGCTCCACCTCTTCTGCAAGGACGACCAGGAGGCTGTTTGCTTAGTGTGCGAGATCTCCCATGAACACTGTTCTCATACCGTTGTGTCCCTGGATGACACCTCTCAAGAGTACAAGAAAAAGATGCAGAAGTGTCTGGAGCCACTAGAAAGAGCGCTGCGGAAGATCACCTACTGTAAAGCCCAGGAGGAGGAGAAGTCAGGGGAGCTCAAGCGGAAAGTTGAAGATAGCAGGAAGTGCTGATTTGGCACTTAGAGAATGAGCGTCCTCAACAGCCTCATTACAGAGATTGAGGAAAAATGCCTCCAGTCAGGCATGGAAATAATCAAGGATGTGAAGAGCACTCTGGAAAGGTGTGAAGAGGTGGAGGATGAAGAGCCAAGTCTGGTCTCCATTGAACTAGAAAAGGACTTCTGCGATTTCCCCAGGCAGTATTTCGTCTTCCTTGCGTAAAATCATCAAACGGTTGACAGGTGATTTGACTCATGACCCTGAGATGGCCCACCCCAACCTGGTGCTCTCCAAGGACTGCAAGGAGCATCAATTTTGTCAAGCAGCACCTGCAAGATCTGCCTGACAGCCCCAGGTGCTTCACCATCTACCCATGCATCTTGGCCATGGAAGGCTTCACTTCTGGCTGCCACTACTGGGAGGTGGAAATGGCCGAGAAGACTCACTGGGCCTTGGGGGTTTGTAATGACTCGGTCAGCTGTAAAGGGGAGATGACCTCTGTTGTGTTCTGTAAAGCTGTGCCTTTAACAATGTACCTTAGCCATGTGTTAACAATGTAACCTTTCTGTGTGCAACATTATAACCTTCAGCTGTATCAATGTAAACCTGATAAGGGGACGCGAGCTAGTGACCACTAGATGGCAATAGCGAGCGTCCAGCTCTTATGGCTCAGATTCACCTGGATCAGCAGCGCGGGAAGATTCCCCGCCACCTCTTCACCTGGTCAAGAAGGGCGTGACCTCCTACGACGTCACGCAGGCAGCAACCAATAGTCTGTCGACGAGCCACATTCAAATGTATAGCCAGCTGTATTTATTGAGCTACCCATCCGCCATTACCACATGTTCCTCCGGATCATCATGCAATAAACCTGTGTTAAGCCAACCCTTCGGCTGTTTCATTGTCTTTGGTCCCTTACACTAAATTGGTGACGAAGGTGGGATAATGGCAGCCCACGGGACCAAGACATGCGCCGGTTTCGAAATCAGGAAACCGGGCGACTGGGAGATCTTCGAAATGGACTTCCAGGCAGCACTGATTGAGTCCGAAGTCACGGAAGAGGCAAAGAAAAGGGCCATCTTCACCAGGATGCTCGGACAAGAAACCAAAAGGACCTTGGTGGACCTGATTGCACCGAGGAGGGTGAGCGAATTCAAGGCCAAGGAACTCATGCAGATGCTGCGTGAGCATGTCCGGCCCGCCACGGCGATGTTTCCCGCTCGGAGTGCGTTCTGGAGGCGAGTCCAAGCGCCCGGGGAGACGGTCGCCGCATTCGTGGTGGCCCTGCGGCTGGCGGCCGGCCCGTGCAAATGGGAGAATGCCGAGATCACCCTCCGGGACTGTGTGCTGTGCGGCCTGAACGACGCCGAAACCCAGCGCACATTGATGAACCAAGAGCCGCCTCCCACGTTGCAGGAGGTCGTCAGAGCGGCCCAGGCCGCGGAAGCTACGAAGGCTGGGGTCCAAGAACTCCAGGACTGGCGGCCGAAGTCAAGCAAGGCAGAGACTCCGGTGCAGGCAGCCCAGCGAGTTTCGAGGTCGTCCGCAGAGAGCAGCGACGACGAGGACGTCCGGAGGGTCCGGAAAGAGAGCCGGCGGTGCGACGGCTGTGGAGCGGCCCACGACCGCGTAAAGTGCCCGTTTCGGAAGGCCGAGTGCCGCCGCGGGCACATCGCCAAGGTGTGCCGGAAGAAGCGCGAGACCCGGAGAAGCTCAGCAGACCGTTCCGCGGGACAAGACCGCTCAACGAGGCCCAAGGACGGCGCCCAGGCCACGCGGAAGCAGGACGGCGTGGGCCGCATCTCCGACGGCAGCGAGGACGACGCCCCAGTATTCAGCGTGTCCGTAGGACACCCCCGCTACTTTGTTGAGGTACTAGTCCAAGGGGTTCCCATTAGGATGGAAATTGACTCGGGGTCCTCATATTCAATCATTTCCCAGAGGGAGTTTTTGAGAATTGCCCCCCACAGGCGACCCAAGCTCAAAGCGTTGAGGTCCACACTACGGGACGTGCAAGGGAACAGCATTCCAGTGTTGGGGGTTGGAGAATTTCAGGTTAAATTCAAGAAGCACGCCGCGTCTCTCCCCCTAGTCGTGCTTAAAGAGGGAGATTGCAGCCTCCTCGGAACTCAATGGTTCCAGCCCCTGGGTTTGTTTATTGGGGGGGTGCACGCCGTTGGGATGCACGCCGTTGGGACTGATCCAATTCAGGAGGTGTGCGAGGCGCACCCCGAAGTTTTCAAAAAAGGACTGGGGAAATTCAAGGGGCCCCCAGTGACATTCGACCTGGACCCGGAGGTCCGCCCAATTCGTCTTAAACCACGCCGGGTGCCGTTTGCACTTAAGGACAAGATAGAGGCGGAACTGGACAAATTGGTGGGCCAGGGAATCCTTGTGCCTGTTGATTCTGCGGAGTGGAAAACTCCAATTGTAACCGCACTAAAGGCCAATGGGGAGGTCCGCATATGCGCCGACTACAAGTGCACCATCAACAAGGCGATCCGCCCGAATGCATATCCGGTGCCGGTAGTCAGCCATCTGCTGGCCAGGTTACACGGGGAAAGTGTTTCGCTAAGCTCGACTTAGCACAGGCCTACCAGCAGCTTATGGTGTCCCCTGCCGCAGCTGCTGCGCAGACCATAGTCACCCATAAGGGGGCGTTCCAGGTGACGCGCCTCCAGTTCGGCGTAAATTCGGCGCCTGGAATTTTCCAGTCACTCGTGGAACGCCTCCTGAAGGGGCTGGAGGGGGTGTTGCCTTATTTTGATGACGTGTTAATAATGGGGGGGAGTCGGGTCGAATTGGCCAAGAGGTTGGGGAAGGTCCTGACAATATTCGAAAAAGCGGGGCTGAGACTGCGAAAGGACAAATGCGTCTTCTTCGCAACCGAGGTTGAGTTCCTAGGGTTTTGTGTGACTCCTGAGGGGGTAAAACCATCCAAATCCAAGGTGGCAGCCATTAAAAAAGCCCCCCGCCCCACCTCCAAGCCCGAGCTGCAGTCGTTCCTAGGGCTGCTCAACTTTTACCACTCCTTCCTCCCCCGGAAGGCAGCGGTGGCTGAACCGCTACACAAACTGCTAAAAAAAGACCAGGCATGGAAGTGGGGCGATGACCAAGAAAGGGCATTTAGTGAGCTAAAAAGCCTCCTAGCGTCCGATGCCATACTGACCCATTTCAACCCCAAACGCCCGGTAGTTCTGACCTGTGATGCATCCCCGGTGGGGGTGGGGGCGGTGCTGTGCCACGTGCTGGAAAACGGAAGGGAGGCCCCGATAGCATTTTACTCCAGGTCCCTGTCCCAAGCGGAGAGAAACTACGCTCAGACAGACAGGGAGGCACTAGCAATAGTTGCGGGGACGAAAAAATTTCACGATTTTCTGTATGGCCGCCCCTTCACCATTGTAATGGACCACAAGCCCCTGCTAGGTATTTTTACCGCAGATAAGCCCACCCCACAGATCCTGTCCCCGAGGATGCTCAGGTGGGCCATTTTTCTCAACGCGTACCAGCACGCGTTGGTCTACCGGCCCGGGAAAGAGATCAGCCATGCGGACGCTCTATCAAGGTCTCCCCTCCCCCTGACGCCCAGCCAGGTGAGCAAGGGGGAGCGGGACCACCAGGTCCTTATGATAGAAGTGCTGGATTCGCCCCCCGTAATGCCCGCCGACATTGCCAAAGCGACAGAGAAGGACAAGACGTTAGCGGCAGTTAGCTCCTGGGTGCAGAAAGCGGAGGAGTTCGCCCCATTTTTCAGGAAAAAGCTAGAGCTGTCCCTAGAGAGGGGGTGCCTCTTGTGGGGGCAGCGGGTGGTGATTCCCATTTCCCTTCGGCCGCGGGTGCTCAAACTGCTGCACGTCAGCCACCCCGGCATCGTGCGATCCAAGGCGCTGGCCCGGAGTTACTTCTGGTGGCCCCAGCTGGACGCCGACATCGAGCACATGGTCGGCACTTGTGAAAGTTGCCAATGCTCCAGACCAGAGGAGGCCCGCCTTCCCCACAGGGAATGGGACACGGCTAAGGGGCCGTGGTCCCGGGTGCACGTTGATTTCGCGGGCCCGTTCAGAGGCACCCTGTTCCTTCTTGTAGTGGACGCCTTCTCCAAGTGGTTGGAGGTTATCCCAGTCACGAGCACCTCCTCGGCCCAGACCATTAGGCATTTGCGGAGGCTCTTTTCCACGTTCAGCATTCCCGACACATTAATTAGTGACAACGCTAGTTGTTTCACGTCCTCCGAGTTTAGGGCATTCATGGAGATTAACGCCGTTCGGCATATCACCTCCGCCCCGTTTCACCCAGCCACCAATGGCCAAGTAGAGCGCCTCGTCCGCACCACGAAGGACGCGTTGCGGCGCATGGGCCCCGGGGATCTGAACCTACAAGTGTGTCAGTTTCTGCTAGGGTACAGGGTGACCCCGTTGGCATCAGGATACTCCCCCGCAGAGCTCTTAATGCGTAGGAAACTGACCACCATCCTTACTAGGCTAGACCCCACGAGGGTAGAGGACAAAGGAAGGAACATTGGGCTAGAGGCCACAAAGAGTTTCAGTGTAGGCGCCCCCGTGCATTGCAGGAATTACGCCAGCATGGGCCCAGCCTGGGTACCGGGCGTAGTTGTGACCGGCCCCGTGTCGTACCGCGTGGAAACCAGCACAGGGCTCCTGTGGAGGCGGCACGCGGACCAGCTCCGACGCAGGGTCTCCGATGAGCAGGGCACAGACCAAACAGAGGAAAAATCAGCGTTAGGGTTCTCCCCCACCCGTTCAGCCCAAGGGGGAGGGAAAGGGGGCCGTGGGTCCCCACCAAGGGGGGAGGAGGATGTTCTCGTAGATATCCTAGGGGATCTTTCTGAGGAGGAGGAGGAACCCGACCCCATACATATCTCGCGGAATGTCCCCACAAATGCGGGTACCCCAACGGAGTTAGAATTTGATTTTCAGAACCGGGGGGGGGTTTCGGAGTGGTCCCCCACCCGTCCAAGCGAGAAGAGGGGTTTTTCGTTAGCCCCGATTGCCCCCGGTCTGCCCACAATGGAGTTCTTCCCTTCCCCTAAGGCCGCCAGACCGCGGCAAGCCACTAACGAGTCTCCCTCTCCCATTTCAGGACAAGGGACCAGGGAACAAAGAAGCAGTAGCGCCCCCGGGGGGGGTCAGCCCCCTTCACGGCCCAAACGCACATGCAACAAGCCATCTTGGCTGAGAGACTTCGTCTCATCCTAGGGGGGAGGGATGTTGTGTTCTGTAAAGCTGTGCCTTTAACAATGTACCTTAGCCATGTGTTAACAATGTAACCTTTCTGTGTGCAACATTATAACCTTCAGCTGTATCAATGTAAACCTGATAAGGGGACGCGAGCTAGTGACCACTAGATGGCAATAGCGAGCGTCCAGCTCTTATGGCTCAGATTCACCTGGATCAGCAGCGCGGGAAGATTCCCCGCCACCTCTTCACCTGGTCAAGAAGGGCGTGACCTCCTACGACGTCACGCAGGCAGCAACCAATAGTCTGTCGACGAGCCACATTCAAATGTATAGCCAGCTGTATTTATTGAGCTACCCATCCGCCATTACCACATGTTCCTCCGGATCATCATGCAATAAACCTGTGTTAAGCCAACCCTTCGGCTGTTTCGTTGCCTTTGGTCCCTTACACTAAAACCTCCCTGCTCAAGACTGGCTATTGGTGGGTGAGGCTCTTCAATGAGGACAAGTATGCGCCTGCCACCACTCTGTTCACCACCAAGCTCAAGCGAGTTGGTGTCTTCCTGTACTATGAGGCTGTCAGACTTTCTTTTTACAATGTAACAAACTGCTCCCACATGTACACGTTTACTGACACCTTCACTGAGAAATGTTGGCCTTTTTCTACCCAGGGATTCAGGCTGGACGAAAGAACGCTCCCCCCCCTTATCATTTGGCCGCTGATGGACTGGGAGTGACCAGAGGGGCCAAATTCCTTGGCTAGGATTAGCCAACAGAGCTTCAGAGTGAGTTCTTTTAACTTGGCTTCTGAAAGTGTTGAGGAGAAGGGTGAAAGGGACAGGCATCGCAGCGTCCAAGTACCTGCTAAACCCAACCAGGAAGAAAAGAAAGTCCCAGTCAGAGAAATGCAGAGGCTTTCAAGCACCACAGTGTTTAATTTGGGGACTTCACAATCAATCAAAGGAATGACCCAATGATAGAAAGTGATGCTGTACAAAGGCAATAGATGTGAATAACCACCTCTATTCTATATAAAATCCTGGTCAGGGCCTTCAATTTTTGCATTTTTTTTAAAAAAATGCCATTCCTTCCTTAATGTTTACCTTCTTTTTTGTCTCTGCACCATTATGTAGCTTATTTATTTTCTTTCTATCTTTCTATTCCCCCCCGCCCCCCGGTGATAATCAGAAAAAAGAGTAAAGTGAAATATAAAAATACAAAAGTACAAAAAGTAGTTAAAAGGAAGAAAACACATATAATATAATATAAGCAAATTTGTACATAATCATAACAACAAATTCAATTATAACAACAAGAAAAAATCTCTCTCAAATTAAGTCTTTTATGACATATACCCTCTTCTTACTTCTCTGTTTCACCAAAATATAAAAGTTTTAAGTCGTGTTTCTCTCCTTGACTTCCAATAATGGCATTAGAAATAATAAAAAGAGAAAAAGAGAAATTTTAAACAGAATAATAAGCATTATAAGAAAAAAATATACTGTCATTTAAAAAAGAAAACTAGAAAAGACAAAAGTTTCACCCAGTGTTATCAACAATGCCCAATGAATTCACCACATGCCAATTACACAGATCTTCTTATTTTCCCCAAAAAACTCATTAATTCAGGTGCTGGTTTCTAGCCCATGTTATCCTTCAAGGTATAATCTAGAAACAGTTTTCAGATGTCCCAAAATTTATTCTTCAGTATCCCTTTTTTAACATTTAATTTACATGTCAATTTATTGTTCAGAGCCATATCCCATAAATCTTTATACCAATTTTTTGTTTCCAATTTCCTATCATTTCCCCAATTTTTTGCAATTTGTTTCCTTGCCACAGTTAGATAAATAGATACTAGATCTTTCCTTTTTTCATCCCATGTCAATTCTTCAAAAAGCTGTCAACAATGCAGTTTTTACCCTCATGCCTCATACGGCTTATTTCTACCTATTTCTGCCTCTGGGTTTTTTTTTTTTTGGCGGGCAGATTGACTCTCTAAACCAGTTCAAGGAAGGTTATTGATAAATGCTTCACAATATTGGTTATAAATTATATTTTTTCCCACCGGTTTACTCAAGTTAATGCAATCAGAAACCACTGTTGCAACTTGGATTGTTACCCTGGAAGGAGTTTTGGCTTCGTATGGTCTTTCCAAACAGTATGTCATCTCCCTTGGGTTTTTTTGTGCTAGGGCAATAATCAAACAAGAATTCTTGATATCTATCGTCAAATAGATCTGGGTAAGTTAACTAGTCCACTGTTCACCTGACCGCTTTCTAATAAAGTAAGGCCCTCTCCTTATTTAACAATTTTTAGCAATTTTAACCACAGGCGATCTTTTATTCTCCTTCGCTATAATATGTTACCCTCATCCTTTACGGAAGGACTTTTTAAGAGAATTCCTTTACAAGAGCGTGTCTGCTTGTGTCAGTCCAATAGGATCGAGACGTCGGAGCACGTACTCATGGAGTGTCCATTATATGATAGCCTTAGAAATGAACTTTTTTCTGCATTTCCTCAGCTGGTATTTAAAAACAATCAAGTGTTCAGAGAGCTATTGTCTGATAAGACAAATGCCCTGACGCCTGCAGTGGCTAGATTCGCTTAGAGGGCAACCTGCATACGTAGAAATAAGGTTAGGTTGTCTCAGTCTAAGATCAACAGTCAATAAGTAGACAAGCAGATATTGAGCTTATTCCAGCACTTTTATGGTATCATACTCCATGCCCAGAGGTTACTAGCTTCTGTATTTTGGAGTACATATAGGCAATTTTTAAATTAATGGTCAGCTGTAACTTAGGACTTTATTAATATACCCGGGCGATTTTATAATTCTAAAGTTTTGGGTTAACAACAATAGTTTTAATTCCGGAATTATTTGTAACTACTTCATTGAATATTTATTTGAATGTGCTGGAAATGGATACACCTGTGATGTTGCTCTCAAACACTAGTTGGTTTTATTTGTTTGAATTCATATTTATTGTATCTGGCCATCGGTCGTAATAAAGAATTTGATTTGATTTGATTTGATTTGACTCTCTAAACCAGGGGTTCCTAAAATTTTCAAGCTGGGGGCCAGGTCACATTTTGCACTGTCTGCATAATGAGGGCAGCCATTTTGTCCCAATAGCTTCAAATGGGTGTCCTTTTTGTTTCTCAAGTGCCCATGAAATGGTGCCATGGGCCAGATCTGGCCCACAGGCCTTAAATTGGGAACCCCTGCTCTAAATAAGCAACTAGGAAAAGGTAACATTCTTAAGGATTCTTGTCATCTTTGTTCCATTGAAGTTAAGAGTTTGAAATGACAACACTTCTTGAAGATCATTTTTCATAACTTAAAGAACAAATTAACTTGAACTGGGACCACGTACTAACCAGAGCAACATGCATTCAGGTGACTTTTAACTTATAATCTGGATGTTTGCTGAATTTGCTGATGGAAATGTAGTGGTCAGCAGCTGGACACAGACAAGATCAGACCACGACGTAGGTGAAAACAACAAAAGATTTTTATTTTCTGCTAGCAGAGGCTTCAGTGGAATAACTTCCAAAAGACTGAGCCCCCATCATACTGTGAAGCTCACTTTTATAACCTTTGGCAGGCTCAGAAATATACATTCTCATTGGTTACAGAAGATACATTCTCATTGGTTACAGAAAGACAAGACCTCATCTCTGTTTTATATATTGTATATAGTGTATATAGATAAGTACCAATAAAATTATTCATGTCCTTATATGGTGATCAGACTATGTATTACATACTAGGTTCATGCTTCATGTTGATTGGCTAACGTTTATCATATCACAAATTATTATCCATTTTTCTAATAATCAACTACTTTCTGTCATTTTACTTCCTTATGGCTACCTCAGAAACAGGTTGGATCTGGATACATAGCGATGACTGCACAAACAGCAGGTAGAGAAAGATAACACCTGGGTGTGTGTGTCCACTTCCATGCTCTCTCATTTTTGATTCAACTTTCCATATGTATCTGACATAAAGGAAAATTCCTTACATATAATTTCTCCTTCATGAAATTTGTGATGTTGCTTTTTATTATGTGTTACATAATGAGAGCAAGCCTGGTCACTGCTAATGGGATGCTTGTTCCTCTTGACTGGAAACAAAATGCCAAATACACCACCAACAAGACTAGCATAGCTGAGTGATTATCTGCATTCTGATCTTCCCAATTCTAATCCATGCTGCTAGCGTTACATTATACTGCCTCCACTGTAAGAAATTGCTTTACAGTGTACATTATCAATACAGTGTACTTGTTTATTTGTTTATCAAAAAGTAGCCAGAGATGTCAAATATTATGTTTCATAAAAGAGTTAAATTTTTAGTCCCAACTAGGAGTAGACCCACTGAATCCGTGAGAATGGTTTTGACTTAAAAATCCACTTATTAAATGAGTCAACCCTAGTTGAACTGTGGCACCAACTCTTCCGTGGCTTGTGGTGTGAGTTTTGAAGGGTCTATGAATATGACCCATTGGGAACTGAAGTACAGCTCTTTGAGAGTGAGACACTTTTTGCCTTGGCTTTTCCACTGTCTTTGCCAGCCTTGCATCCAGCCATGGTGCCGTTGTTGCTCTGTGAAGGCTGGTCCCGATTCCGAGCTAGAGACGCCTCAGAAAATCAAGAAAGATAATTTTAAAAAATACAAAACACTCAAACCTACAGTAAAATCAGGTCAAAATTGTCAGCAAGCAATATACCAAATGTGAATGTATAATCCATAACTATTGTTTTCCATCACATTGTCATCTAGTATAATGAAGCCAAGCAAGATTATGTGGCTTATTTTGTCCATATGCAGTTGAAAAGCAAAACTGCAATTATACTTCCTACATGAGATAAGGAGTATAATAAGAAACATGAATTCAAACAAGTTGACAGTAGCTGACAGGGTCCAGATGAACTGTTTCACCACATTTGAAGCCAAAAGAAATTTATCATAATCTATCCATTTTATCATAAACTAGCAGAGGTTACCCGGCGTTGGCGGGCTGTTTCAAATGGTGTTAGAAGTTTTTTTTTTAATAATGTTTGTAAAGTAGAGGTTAGTCCAAACGTGGGCAAACTATGGCCCGCGGGCCAGATCCACCCCATTCGGCTGTTCTATCCAGCCCGTGGTGTTGGAAGGTTTTTTTGATAATGTTTGTAAAGTAGAGGTTAGTCCAGCCGTGGGTAAACTACGGCCCATGGGCCGGATCTGGCCCATTCGGCTGTTCTATCCGGCCCACGGATCCGAAAGAGCGGAGGGTACTCTTTATATTAGTTCACACAAACACTCCATCCATAC